>OZ007590.1:196824800-198035634 GCA_963931845.1 Maratus michaelseni
AACATATGACGGTAAATATTCGTAATATGATATATATATATATATATATATAATATAAAAATTATGTGCACCAGGCTCAAAGCAGTTCTTATGAGCACACATACTGTATAAATATTTCAATACTCGATGACAGGCTACGAAATTTGATGACATGCAGGTGCAATAACAAAATTTGAATAAATTATGAATACAAAAACATGAACAATAAATCACAATTCAATAAAATGAACTGTCTCCAGCTCGTCGGAAGGTGGGAGGAGCAAAAATATCAAAAACATTTGGAGCGTATTAGGTTTCGCAACGCAACGCCAGCTGGCATACTCTAAAGTATCTTAAAAACTAAGAAAGTAAACATAATTTTAAATAATTAAAGATTAGTTAAATAGTTAAAAGGTTGCGCTTTTTTTATTTATCTAAAATAATGTTTATTTTCTTAACTCATTCTTAATTAATTAACTCATTCCGGCTAGAATACCATGAGATCGCATTGCTGTCTTAATGTGAATTTTTTCCCAATTCCCGGGGGTTGGCGAGCGTTAGCGAGTAGGGAGCTGAGCCCCTTAGTTTATATATACATGTGACATTTTTACGAAGATGATTTAATATTCCACGAGAAAATGGCAGTTTGTTAAAGATGTAGAATGTTTGCAGTCGATATCAAGAGTCATGGCGGGGAGGTTAGGCAATAATGAGACACCACAAGAGTTTCTTCAATAAGGAGCAACCAATTTCCAGATAAATCTTTTATTAATGAACAGGAGCGATGCAAGTAACAGTTTCCACAGTATCCGGTATAAACTTATAGCTCTCAAGCTTGACGATGGCTCACTACATCATTTAATACATCTTAAAGAGCTGTTATGAAAATTCTACGTTACTTCAACACCAGATAACCATTTGGTCAGCACTTCCAAACACGACAAAAATCTGCTCTTCAAAAGCTTGCAAGTCAGTTTTGTTAACCGTGCATAAGGTTACTGAGAGCAACGTAACGAGCGCACGATCCAATGAGTGAGAGGCGAATTTAAGCTAAGCGAATGAGGTGTGAGAGAGAAGATTTCACACGAAAAAATCCCCATCGTAGATGCGCATTGATTTTGACGTGAAAAATACCAAGCGCGCGAAGCAAAGCATGGAATAAAAATTTTAAAAAATGGCTTTTTAAAAACATTCGAAATGACAACACGCGTCTCTCAATATTTTATAGATTGGGGAATTGATAAAAGTTAAGAATGAACTTAAAGTTTTAGATTAAGATTTGGAATAAGATAATTATTAATATAAGGGTTATTACTTTTAAAAGGACATTAAATAGGATTAAATATTATTACGAATTAAGGAAATAATGACTATGTCAGAAGTAAGATTAATTTA
Organism: Maratus michaelseni; assembly: GCA_963931845.1. Classification (NCBI taxonomy): domain Eukaryota; kingdom Metazoa; phylum Arthropoda; class Arachnida; order Araneae; family Salticidae; genus Maratus; species Maratus michaelseni. Next base: position 196,826,175 of record OZ007590.1, read on the forward strand.
AAGGAATAATGCGAAGTAAATGCGAAGGATATGCGAAGGAAATAAAATTTTTATGTAACATTACTATAAATGTTAATGGAATAAATAATATTCATTACTTACGCCACGCCACGCCAATCTCCAATAAATAGGGAAGCTGCGAATATGTTGCTGAGTGCTGCTGATTCACACGAAATGTGCATCTAATATTCCAAAAAAGTTATGGAATCTTTTATACCTTGACAACACCGGATAACATGCTGTATGAAATTCTACAATGCATCTTGAATATGACTACGGAGCAATCTAATAAAAGGTTTTCTTTTATAGAAAAAAAAAGAATGAAAAATGATCATCATATAAATAAATAAATAAAATTATCGGTCTTCTTAAAAATTAAAAAAGGAAACCTGCTGCACCAAACGGAGTTGCGTAAGTTTTGAATGGAGGTATTTACATTTGTTATTTAATTTAAATTTTATTTTACATCTTGTTGTGTTTATTCTCTTTGATTTTTATATTAATGTTATTGCGATCTGGATTTGTAAAAGTCCCTAGTGATAACAAAATGAGTGAAAACGAAATAAATATCATTCCTTTTGATTTCGAATCTGGAATGAATATACAGTCTTGGTAAAAGCATTTTGACAAAACATGCCTTTCTGATAAAAAAGATGAAAACTGGAAGATTAAAAATATTTCAAAATATTTAAAAGGAGAGGCTCTAAAGGTATTTATAAATGAATGTTTAGAATGTGATGCCTTTGATAAAATTACTGATATTCTTACTGAGAAATTTATTACTGTTCATGTTCCTCGATTTTCAGAGTTTGCTTCTATGAAATTAAATGATCTCAATGATTTGGAAAAGTATTTTCGAAAAAAGGTTGAAATAGGTAGAAACTTTGTTTTTTGTGAAATCATAATAGTACAGCGTTTAACCGACGGTCTCAAGCCTGAATACCAGAATTATATGATTAGTAATCCTCCAAAAAATACCATAGACTGGTACCGAATGGCTAAACAGCTAGTAGTGATTCTTACTTCTCCTGTTAACAATAGTAATTCTAGGAGTAATTCTCAGAATTATAGATCATTGCAACAATATGATCATGCACCTAGACATTGGGTTCGCCCAATTCGAAATTTTCATTCACAGAGCAATTTTAATGCTCCAAATTCTAGATTTATTAATCCTCGGTTGCTTACTACTCATTTTCAGAGAAAATACCCAATAGATCATGTCGAATGTGTTTAAATCGAGGTATCCAAAATGCTTACCACTGGGAGATGAATTGTGTATTCAATGTTAACCCTCTGCAATCTTATGCACCTCCTCTTAGTCAACCACAACCATCTAGTGATAATATATCACAATTGATTGTATCTGGATATGTAAATAACAGGGAATTACCTTGTGTGATTGACTCTGGCTCAACCATAGCTATTTTACCTTTTAAATTTGTTAAATTGTTAAATGCTAAAGTTATAAATATTCCACCTGTTATTATTGGCCAAGCCAAAGGAACTGTTACTTGCATCGCTCCTGTTCATTAATAAAAGATTTATCTGGAAATTGGCTGCTCCTTATTGAGGAAACTCTTGTGGTGTCTCGTCATTGCCTAACCCCCTCGCCATGACTCTTGATATCGACTGCAAACATTCTACATCTTTAACAAACTGCCATTTTCTCGTGGAATATTAAATCGACTTCGTAAAAATTTCACACACACACACACACACACACATATATATATATATATATATATATATATATATATATATATGTTGAATAATTAAGGAAAATTAATCTTCTGACGATTTTACATTGTATATCAACACTGTCGGGGCGGAAAGAATAGTTCTTTTATAAGACCAGAAATCATTCTTTACTGGCATTTTCATAAATGGTATTACTTGTAGACACAAAACGCATAACAAAACGGCACATTACACGTATATATAAAGCTGACACTTTACGTTTACATTCTCGGAGAACAAAATAACACACACGTTCTATTTACATCACCGCTCTTTGAAAAAACAAACTTCTTTCGGCCAAGCTCACGCATCTACTGATTTAAGTTTCTTCCCAGATGCGTTGCGCATTTCGTCGGAAGGGTCCATTTCATCTGGAAGGGGCTTTCTGCGTTACAATTGGTATTTATAGTTTAAAAATTTTAAATTGATAAATTTCTTGTTAGCTTTGTTTTCTTGATAACTATTTTTTTAAATATTTTAATTATCTTTATTTTCTTGTAATTTTTTAAAGGAAAGCGAAAAGCGATTTAATAAGAAATTATTTCGGAAGTTTCTTCATATATATCATTAGTGTATTAGTGTGTATTTGCAGAGTATAAAATATATATTTATTCTATATGAAAATATAGTAAATTTCTAATGCCCAAAGGGTAACTTAATACTGATTAGAACATTATTTTCAAATCTATGATTCTGTGTCAGACGCGAAAGTGACTACGAAAATATAATATTTTTTTACGTAAAGCAAATGTACAGAAATTTAAAAATAACAATTAAAATATTTAAAATATATTTATTTTTATAGAAATGCAAAATGTGTGTGACATAAAAATTTCGAACAAGTTGAACAAAAACTTTCTAACTCTAGACAAAAAAAAAAAAAAAAAAAAAGTTTAATTTTTTTTCCAAACTTCTGTTTATTATGAAATTTTACTTAGAAACAACACTGATTTTCTAACTTTCTGTCCGATTTATAATTTTGCATATACTGTAATGCGTTATCAAAATGAAAGAAGGTGTTACTACGTCGTTATATATTGAAAGAAGCACAATGGTTATAAACTACCATAAATATATGAAAGAAAATTAAAGATGTGGTTGAATTTAAATTTCGCGTTAATCTATTTGATATTCAACACCTTTCGAAACATTTCTGCATTGTGATAGTTTGTAATGTCCTGCTGTAGTTGTTGAAATAGAAGAATAGCTATAATTTAACCCGTACATCTATGTATACTTTTTTATAGAATCCATCTTCTGATAGAATGTATGTTAGAGCATCTGCTCTTATTTACTTTTCTGTATTTAAAATAAAACAAGTGGGTAAGTGTGATCGAAGATCGCACAAAAGGTTTCGTTTAATATTCCTTTCAACATACTTTATCATTTCTTTAATAAATCCAAATAAATTTCATTAAAAAAAAAAGTCATGTTTTTTATAAAGTAAAAAATTACCAGTCCATTTTTCTCGTTTTTTCGAAAATCTGAAGCGGTCCGATAGCGGGTTAAGCCCACTATTATACTCTGTCATAATAATATCTGTCATGTAGACTAAATGCGATATTAAAAAAAATCAATTTCAAAATTAAACATGTTGTACACCTTCAAAATGGTAAAATATGCGAATATTTCCATAATCGGATTTTTATCATGATTCAATACGTTCCTCAAACTCATATATTTGCTATTCTTTATTACTCATATTGATACTTGCTTTGTATTATTCCCAAACATTTGAAAAATCCATTAAACTTCCAATATGACGTCAGATTCATTTTCTTTTTAATTCTCTAATGACGTGATATTAATCTGCTTTCTGTACATACACATACTCATACTCCTTGTATGATTGAGAAATGTTTGAAAATTTCCGTTTTATTACCAATATGACGTCATATTAATATTTTCTCCAATTGGTGGAACTTTTTATTTCATTTTCATTTTTTACGTGGAAATCTTTAAATAGATAATTACTTACTGTAGAAATAATTTTATTGTGGATTTTTAATTGTTGGCAACTGCTATAACAAAAAATGTTTAAATTTAATAAGAAAAGGCTGTTAGAATTTTTGTTTTTTATCTCTCTATATTAAAATAATACTTTTTTTTTCAATTTTTAATATTTTGAGCTTCATAGTAGGTATTTAGCTATAAGTACACAAATTGTCATGCCGGTAAGTTATATAGTTTTTGAGAACAGCTCTGTGACGGACAGACAACGGAGCGGGAGTAATAGGGTTTCGTGAGATGAAAGAAACCCTAAAAAGAGAACTTTTTGAAGCTATATTTACATAATTTAGAGTATTTAAAAAATTTATTACTATTTAAAATACTTTACTTTTTGTTGTTTTTATGTTTGATGGTTAGAAACTAAAGCGGAAATTACATCATCATTTTTCAGTATGCAACTAACAGAAATCACATTTTATCAAAAATATATAAATGAAAAGAATTTTTTCAAAAGCTATAATTCTATTGAAAAAAAAAGTTAGTCTTAAAATAGCCATAGTACCATTTTAAAATAAAAGAAATATAAATTATTATTATTATTATTGCTTCTTCATTACAATACGAGATTTAGAAAAAATATTTTTTTAGGCGTGACTAGTTAATTTAAATTTAGGGATAAATTACGTACTTAAAAATTTATGATATTTATAAAATTTACCTTAAAAACTATTTTGCGTCAAGTACTATTTTTAAACTAAGCATAATCGAATTATTTTTAGTTTAAAGTAATTTTTAATTATAAATAATATTTTTATTATTCTATTTCAAATGGTGCAGACATGAAAGCAAAACCTAGAAAATTACCTCGTGTCAATTTTTTTATTTGTAATCCTTCCCAACTTCTTTTTTGTTTTCTTGAAGTACGATGATGATGGCTGTCATATTCTTAAGGTCAAACGTACTGCTGATGTTCTCGTTTATTTCCAGGAATCACATCATTTGCGGAGTTCTTCTTTCTTTTAGAGAAGCAAAATAATACTTGATAGCAGGAAAACTAGAGCGAATATTCCTTCACATGTCAACACAATATGTAAAAATCTGAAATATTTATGAAAGGCAAAATGTGTTTTATAAGTGTTAAATGTGTTACATAATGTGTTTAAAGAAACTTACTTTAACAATCTCGTAATGATTCTTCAGATATATTTAATGCATAACTGCGTTTTAAATAAAGAATACAAGTAAATTTACCTTTAAAATAAATATAAATGAAATAGACATTGATTAATTACCCCTATTTTACTATATTTGTTAATTTGTTTATAACGACAGGTTTTTCAATGATTTTAATTAAAAAAAGTTTTCAATTTATTTTATAAAATACTTTTCTTGTTGATTATATTTATATTTTCTATATGTATTAATTTCGCTCGGAGTTATTACCGGGTGTAAAAATAAGGAGTGACCCTTTTTAAAATTAAATAATTTGAAAAGATTAATGATACAAATACCCCATTCGTTGCATCTTTATTGGAAAAGCAATAAGTTTTGAACCATGCGATTTCAAAATTAGTGTAAAATATCGCCAATAGGCGCCGCTGTCAGCTGAAAAATCAGAATGGCAATATTTTCGATTTTATTAATATCTGCCTTTTTCAAGAATAACATGTCGTAAGCACATAAGAAAACTAGTCAATACCCATGAGTATGTCTGATCAGGAATGTCCCCACGTGCCCTATAGATATAGATGTTTCAATTTCGCTAAACTATGTTGGTTTTTAGGTAAACTTTGTCTCAAGTGACCCGATAGAAAGAAATCACAAAGATTCAAATTTATTACATCTATTAGCAAAGTTTTAAACTAATTTTGAAATCATGTGTTTATAAACATGTTACTTTTTCTGATAAAGAGACAGCAAACAGGACTTTTCTATCAATAATCGGTTTCAATTCATCTAATCTCTAAAAGGGCCTTCCTTTTTAGGACACCCAGTATATTTCTATAAATAATTTTAAGAAAATCATTGCAACATACATTTACATATAAATCATAGATTATGCTTATTTAAATCTCAAAAATGTTTTTGGTTTCTGAAGATAATTGAATGCTTTTTGAAATCGCGGATAACTCGAAATAGGTTATATTATATTTTTGCAAAGTTTTGCTAGATAGAGATGCATTTATCTATATTTGTGTAATATAACCCCTTCTTAATATAGTTTTTCATGTTTCTATGCTTAAAAAGAAATATTGTTAATGTGGTACAGCTTGTAGTAGTTCGCGATGACAAAAATATTGAATGAAGCGGTCAATAATCGTCCTCAGAACTGATGTTTCATACGAGAATACCACTTTTGTGTTTCTCTTAAATGTCCGCTAAGAAGTACCCGATTTCGTTGAAAAGAGATTGCATCATTTGTATCTACGTTTAGCATATTGCATGGTGGATCCGAAATTTAAACCTGTTTATGTCCAGTTGCACGTTGTACTTTTAAACTATATATATGCAACGATTTCGTCCATTTCTTATAATCATATATTTTATCTTAAATATTTTATTATAGAAGTATCATATTAAACACAAATTTATACAATGATATGATAAAATACTTATTCTTGTATTTTTGCTGAATAAAGAAGACATTCCTTCAGGGGGGATGCAGAGCCCACCCCCTGAACTCCCACTTGTCTCTTTAATTTTATGTTCTCAGTTTGAAGTAATTGTACTATTTCATTATTTGAGTATATGTCTGAATGCATTTACAATTGTAATTTCGTTAGGTTAATCATCTCCTTTTACAGGATATTTTAGTCTATCCTTAAAATAATACTTTAAATCTCGATACCAACTACATTTTTAACCACTGAACATCATCATATGTTGCTGAAATTGAATAAAATTTTGTGTAATAAATATACATGTGTGCAATTATATTTAGTACATGCAATTTTATTCAATTTCAGCAACATATGACGACGTTTAGTACGTGAAAAATAGTTATTTTTTTTTAAGGATAGTTTAAAATCTATTTTGCATGGAGATGGTTAATATTATGAAATTACAATAATAAATGAATTCAGACATATACTCGAATAATGAAATTGCACAATTACTGAAAATATTGAGAACATAAAAATAAAGTGAAAACGGGTGGTTCAGGAGTGGGGGGCATAGCCCCCTGAAGAAGAATGTATTCTTATTCTGAAAAAAAAAAAGAAGAAGTAGTTTATCATGTCATTGCATAACATTGCGTTTAATGTGATACTTGTAAAATTTTCAGACGCTTCGATAAATCTTATATGCTTATAAATGAACATATAACTTAAAATAAATTAAGTATATTAGGTATTATGCAGATTATATAAAAAATTAGTGAGATAAATAAACAATGATTTGTATAGATAACGCTGAGGCCTCTTATCTGTATATTTACTAGTTATATACATACTTACTTTAACTAAATTAAAAACCTTATGCACAAGACTTTTTGTGACATAATTGTACAGTACTTTACTTTGATGATGACATGAAATAAAATTGGCTTTCATTTTATTGTCATGCTGTTACCTAAACTTGACATTATTATAAACTAAAAGTATCTCCACTCTAAAAGTTTTAATTTAGCATATTTTTATCTTAAGTTTGAATGTTTTATTTACTGTATTATCCCATTTAAATTAAAATAAAAACATTTCTGTTTGTAGGGATTCCATTATTAAAACATTCATGACTATTACTGGATTTCAGAATGATACGTTTCTGTTGCTACAGTTAATTTTTCATTCACAATAGTAAGTATGACTGCAATAAACCGAGCTAATAAAATTATGTATTGCAAATAATTTTGTAGAAAACCAATTATACATATAATTAAAGAACTACTTATAAGTAAAATTCTTTAATGAAGACATCATTGACACATTTTCAACATAGTTTAGTACACTGTACAAAAGAAGAATGTTTTTTGATGGACGAAAATAGAATATAATGAGAAACGAAAATATACAATAACATCTTCCGCGTTATATATGATTCCAAAAAGCGCGCGCTATCTTTAGAAACTTTAGAAACCACTATATTTTCGATATTTAAATACGCTTTTATAAAAACAACGTTTATGTTTTTGCCACCGATTTTTAGAAACGATTCTGAGGAGTTTTTACAGTTTATTAATCAGTTTTTTCAAACCAGAAAATCGATTTTCAGGATTCTATGACGTTTTAATTAAACATTCGTAGCTGTGTATTTGAAATTATACATGCAAGTGTAACAAATTAATATAAGTTTTATTGCTAATGGTAATGTTTTTTATTTATCATGTTTGTCCCTAAAACATGTTTGTTGAACATAAAGATGTTTATATAAGAATTCATAGCATTCGTAAAATTCGGGGTTAAGAAAACCGACCTATACACTATGAAAACTACACCGAAAAGTTTCTTAAAATTAGAGGCAGCAAAAGAAACTTTTTTTTTTTATAATTGCTTCGTTAAATTTCGAAAATACATTTTTTTCTGGTAACTGTAATGGACACTTTTCGGAATCGTGTGTAACTCGGAAGTGGTTATTGTATATTTCCGCTCGTCGTTATATTAGGTATCCCTATATTACAATAACATTTGTCTAATTCCAGTGCAAAGTGTGAAAAATATCGGAAGTGTGTCAATATAAATATTCCGTTTTGTTTATAGATAAATCTTGCAACCAATATATTTACGATTACCTTTCTTGACAAATTTACATAATAGTATTGTGGGGAGGCGATGCAAGCAAGCATTGCAGAGAAAAAAAAGATATATTACTATAATGATTATAACGGATTTATATATATATATATGAAATTTAACATTAAAGTATTAAAAGTATTTCAAATTTAATTTAAATATTGCAAAAAGTATTATCCAAGATATTTTCTTATATTTAATTTATATACGTTTATGTACTTAGATGATAAAGTATTTTTTGGATATGTATTTGGATGTAGCATTTTCCTTGATATATTTTTTGAAAACTATCTTCTAGGATAATATAAAAATATGTATTGATTAACTACTCGCAATGCAAACCTGTTGTATTATTGTACCTTTCATGTATTTTTGAACAAATATTTGGGTTCGAATTACAGCTAAGATTGTAACTTTTTCACCAAACCTGTTTAAAAATATAAGTAATAAATGCAGTGACAGACAAATATAAAAAAACATTATCAATAAATTAGATAGAACTATTTAAAACAAAAATCATAAATAGTTTTTTCCACAAAATTTTTTACATAATTCCAGATTCAGAAAGAGCTAAATATATTTACAATATTTTAGTCAGGTGTAAATTTCAATGAGTTATATTTTACCTATTTAGATGTACTTTAAATATCCCAATGTAAATTAGTACAAGTTTCTCGTGAATGGTGAACATAATTTAAAAGGGAAATCTTCGTTAAAATGATCTAATGTGTTCTAGTCGTTAACCTTATTTAAATATAGGTTTGTAAAATATCAACACGTGCAAAACAAAACCTAACATGTTTTCAACGGCTTGTTTATACAACATTCTTATACAAATATACAAATTGCTACCTTTCAATAAAAATTAACATTTCAATGCGTTATTACTTCTTTTGTTAAGTAAAATATTCTTCTCATATTTCTACATTGAAACACAACTCCAACAAATAGTTTATCGTCATTCTAATTTAAAATTCTAATCCACTTAACATTCAAATTCTTCATTCTAATTTCTATCTTTTACAATTCACAAACATATATGTTCTGTTAAACACAGAAATCAATATGAAAAGTTTTAAGATAAGGAATAATAATATGTGGAATTTAGTTTCGAACTTTACATCTCATAAATAAAATATACTGGTATAAATAATACTGACGCAAATTACAAAAGTTAAATATTGTGATTTATGAATCACATCAAATACACTGCTCAAAACAATTAAAGGATATTGCAGTTTTAGGTGGATTTTGTATCTGGGAAACTTTTTAGCTGATTGATACATGGTCGACAGACATAGTAGGTTATATGAGAATAAATTACACATGTTTGGCAGAAAAAAATGCATTTTATTGCGCATTTGTGTACAAAAGGAAAAAAACACAATTTGTGCATATGAGAAAAAAAGAATAAGAAAAGGTGTTTTCTTCAAAGAAAATCATTTTCAGTAGGGGGTATGGTTTCCACGGGCGGCCAGCAACGTTGAACACCTTTGAGGCATGGACTCAATGAGGCTATTAATGACGAGTTGGGGTATTCTGCCCCACTCTTCCAGAAGAGCTCTTTCCAGTTCTTGGAGAGTTTGTGTGGGTTGTTGGCGGCCAGAAACTCGTCTTCCTAGAGCGTCCCAAACGTGCTCGATTGGATTCATGTCTGGAGAACTTGCTGGCCATTCCATTCGAACGATTCCTTCCTCGAAAAGGAAATCCTCCACCAGGTTTGCACGATGTGGCCTGCAGTTATCGTCCATTAAAATGAAGTTATCTCCGATTGCTGCAGCGTAAGGGACTACAATAGGTCTGAGGATCTCATCCCTATATCGGCGACCAGTCAGAGCTCCATCTCGAATGATGTAGAGGTCAGTGCGCCCGTCAATGGAGATGCCACCATACACCAACACTCCTCCACCGACAAATCTGACACTTTCGTGCACGAACGCAGGATTATTCCTACTGCCACGGTCCCTCCAGATGAAAATACGCCTATTATCCGGATGCACAGAAAAACGGGACACGTCAGAAAACAGAATATTTCTCCATTCATTTCTCCTCCAGTTGACATGCTCGGTTGCCCACTCCCTGCGGTCGCGACGGTGCCTTGATGTTAATCTAACACATACCATCGGTCGGCGAGCATACAGACCTACAGCATGGAGCCGGTTTCGGACAGTCTGAGTTGAAATCGTGGTGCCTGTAGCCGAGCGAAGGTGTTGTTGGAGAAGAGTAGCGTTCATGTTTCGGTGTCTCCGAGCTGTTAACGCTAAATACCGATCTTCATTGGGCGTTGTTGCCCGTCTACGACCTTGCCCTGGTCTTCGGCCTGCACATCCACTCTCCAAAAAACGGTTCCAGATCCTGGAAATGACACTTTGTGACACTCCAATGGCTTGCGCTACTTTGGCTTGAGTTTGGCCCCCTTCTAACCTAGCAACAATTCTCCAATCTTCTGAATCTGTCAAATGACTTCGCTGAGACATCGTACTCATCGAAACAAAGCAATCACTGAATGCCGATCATCCTTGTCTTCATTCTCTTTTATCCAGTTGAAAGTCAAATTTCATTCGCTGCCGCTGAAGCGACGTTTTTGACGTCGAACTCAAAATTTGCATACTCCACAGTTTGAAAACCAGAAAAATTTGAATTTGTGATTCTCTTCTTCTATTTTCGGCAAAAAAAAATTCGTTTATATCTTTATTTTATATAAAACTTCAAATATCCTTTAATTGTTTTGAGCAGTGTATTTAAAGTATCTGCTTTATTGAAGGATTAATTTACAAAAACATTAAATTAAAAAAAAATGTTATAGTTCAATCTATATACTATATGTGTTGTATCATGTTTTTTTAATCTTTTAGACGGTTTTATCTTGGTTTTTATTTGATGTTCTCATATACTTGGTATTGTGTATAGTATGGTTCAATACATAGATTGACTTGATTTATCAGTAATTAATTCTTATCCCTTTTTATGTTCACTCATCTCATCACGCCAAATTATTTAAGGTCAATTCCTTCTTGCTTGGAAACGCAAATTTTTATTAAGAATACAATTTAAAGAATGGAGACTATGAAAAATTTAAATGCATTTAAAGTATAAGGATAAAGTTTTGCTTGTTAACTGTATGTGATGCGACATACATCTTGCAGGCATAATCAACTAAAAATGTATCACTTTAATGTCTGCCGTTTAAACATTCAGAGTGATTTAATTATTCTTGTATTTTTATATAATAGTATAAAATGAACTGTATGTCTGTCTATTATAAATTTTCTATATATTCCACTGTAGACAACGTAGATAAAAATATATTTTAGCTGAAAACTGTAATATAGCAGAATAAGATTTGCAGGAAGGAAGTTTTCTTTTATATAACTTAATGGTCCCAGGGACCGGATGAGATTTTAAATTTCATAAATGTTTCGAAATATTTTTGTAACTGGACCATAACCTCTACAATTAATGATTTGGAAATTATAAGTATTGGTCAATAAGAAGGCAACTCTGTATAATTAGCATATTAATTTCATTTTATTTAAAGAATCTGTTTTTCACTTACTAAATAAAAAATTTGGAAATTAGTCGCTATTTTTATATAAAAAGTACTAAAAAAATACCATCATGAGATAATTTCTGACTCTAACTCTTTTTAAATTATTTTGTGTTCTGTGGAAGTGCTGCAATACGAGTAATTGAAATTACAAAAACAAATTCTATTCAACTGCATAAATTTACGTAAGCATACATTTTGCGAAAGAAGAATATTGAATATTAGTAGTAATAATAAAAACGCCCATTTTTAAATTATACGAATATTTATACAAAATGTTTCAATTTATCCTTTTAAAAATGAGAGATATTCTTGAAAAGAGAAAACATCTGTACACAATCTCATGTAACATTTTGCGTAATGAAATGTATATATTTTTTATTGTATATTTATCTTTACATCATCACAACGTGCAAACTTGGCCATTTTGTTAATAGCACTATTAAGGAAGTAAACATTTCTGTTTGCATGGTCTATAAAATCGCGTTTAATCCAAATGTAGAAATGCTTTATATTTCAATAGTTACATTATACGTTCTGTTTCACAATGTACGAGTGTAAATATTTGCAGAGAGATCGTACTCGAAATTTTGTTTTTATTCCTATATGAAGATAATATATTTGTTTTATACGCTAAGCGTTTGTGATTACATTCTGCGTTTCTTAAATATCATTAATTTGAAAATTTCTTAGCACTATTTACTGACGCATTTTTTACCTTCGTGTCTTTTTATCTGTAAAAAGAATTCATTTCTGACTTAAATAATAAAGCTGAAATACCTGAAAAATTGTTTGGTCTAGTTTTTATAGATTTACTTAGTTTATATTTAAAGGGTGTTCCATTTGAACGATCGAATAGCACAGAAAATGTTTGAAACATTTGTTAGAATCATCAGCCTATAAAAATGATGTTTTACGTTAACCAACACTTTGGCGGTGACTTGAGAGGAATAAAGTCGAAAATTGTACACTAACATATCAAGGTCAATGTAGGCAATCTATTGAAATGGTTTTATATAATATGCTTCTATATTTTTGCTTATATAAAGATAGTTTTGCTGTCCCAGCACATTTTTGACACCGAATAAGGAGATATTGAGTATTAATTGATGGAAATATAACATATATCCGAAGGCTTACAACATATTTAAATGCCTACTCATCAATAATTTCAGAGCTATAGCGCCACATACAGCGACACAAGTTTTACACTAAAAACTTTATAATAGACAAACATATCATTTCAAATATCCGTGGTTGTAATTTCGTTACAATCAGAGCAGGGGAACGTGCTTCAGAGCCCTTTTAAATGGATAGCTATTGCACATCTTACTGAGCGATCTGTTTCAGTGCTTTTATATAATATAGTTAACTAGAAAGATAGTTCAGATTATCTAAATTTGGTTTTGGGATTTCAGTACTTTATTGATTATGAAGAAGGAGATACAGTAAAAACTTTAAGGACAGCGAAATGTATTATTTTTATGATAATTTTCAAATCACATAAAGCATATTTACTATAATGTGTATCATAAAGAAAAAATGCTAATAAAAAATCAACAAAATATATCTACAAACATTTTATGACGAAAATAAAATAATAATACAAAAAACACCATTTCTGCTTGTGTAAAAACTTTAAAGACAGCAAAATAAAAACAATACAGTCATGACGAAACAAATAATTAATGTGTTGTGCACCTATCGTTGCTTTTAATGACCACAAGTATTATATATTTCACGGACATTATTAATTTCTGACACAGTTCGGGACTGGTTATGTACCATTCATCTTCAGTTGCAGATTTGAGTTCTGAAGCTGAGGAAAAATGCCTTCCATTTTTGTAAATTTGTCTTGTTACATCTCCTTTAACAAGAACGGAGATCTAACAAGATCTATCCTGATCTACCCCATGAGTTTACGATAAGGCTTAAGTCAAAACTTCTGCGTGGCCATTGCAAAACTTCAATGTTTTTCTTCTGAAACCAGAGTTTTGACATACGGCTTGGAGCGATAGGTACATTATCTTTCTGGTAAATTCTTTTTTTTTTTTTTTTTTTTTTTTTTGCTGCCAGAAGTGGTCCAGCAGATGAAAGATGGTCAGAAATTGTTTTTAGATATATCTCTAAATTATATTTTCCTGAACGAAATGAACCTCGTTAAACGAAAATAAGCCACATGTCATAGTGGATGCGCAATCTACTTCACGTTTAGAGAAAATGTCTTTTTCTTTTCTCAAATCATGCTAATAATAATTCCTGCTATACGGATTATCTAAGTTTAATTTTTTTTTCATATGCAGCCATTTGACATCCCAGGTCATCAATTATCTTGTAAACTGTAAACGCTGTGTTTTGTGTATAATCATTAAAAATGGTTTACACAATTTTGTTATGCATTAGAAATTTCCAGATCAAGTAATTGTACTGCAGATTGTTTTCTTGCACACATTGAACGGGGGCATCGCGAAAAACTTCTCTTAGCAGCCCGCTTCTGGGGACCGATGACGTCACGCAAGAGATCAGAGTAGCAAATGAACAAAGTCGAATAGGTGTATGAGTGTATAAAAACAGTTTTATCAATTTCAGTCTTGTAAGATTTTGTTGAGCAATTTCTGGCTTATTTTATATCTGGGTTTGAATTATACATTCAATAAAAAGGTTCAATAAACATGTACATTTTTTAAAACTTTTTTGTTTGCCCTTTGACTACGAATACATTGCAAAATATTTCAAAATAGTTATATGTACGTAGAGTTGCAAAGACTAGAAAAAACCCGGTTTAAACCTGGGAATAAACCAGGTTTTTTGGAAATAAACCGGGTTTTTAGGGAATAAACCAGGTCTTTTGGGAATAAACCTGGGAATAAACCGGGTCTTTTGGAAATAAACCTGGGAATAAACCCGTACTTTGCAACTCTATATGTACGTAATAATAGTTAACGTATATATATATATATATATATATATATATATATATAACTGTCATACCGTTCACAGAAACTGAATGAAATTCTGCCCTAAAGTATTTTGATGTATGCGCTCAAGAAAAACAACAGTGAAAAACAACAGTTAAATTATAACAGTTACGGTTACAGTGACAAATTTTCGAAAATTTCAAATAGCAACACCTACTTTTTTTTATTGGAATGTGATCTTCATAGTGAAAAACCATAAAAGCGTTGGAATGGTACCTGTAGCACAAAAATCGCCGGCGCTAGACAGACTAAGAAGAATAGTGAAAACAACCAATAAGGACAGAGAAGCAACAGAAAACAAAACATTTTATTGTGTTTCATACATTTTTCATTTCACACACGACGACACTTTACATGCGGCAGATGGTGGATAGCACTGAACAATAAAATGTTTTACTTTCTGTTGCTTCTCTGTCTTTTATCGGGTGTTTTCACTTTTCTCTTCAGTCTGCCTAGCGCCGGCGATTTTCGTGCAACATGTACCGTTCCAACGCTTTTTATGGTTTTTCACTATGATCACATTCCAATAAAAAAAGTAGGTGTTGCCATTTGAAATTTTCGAAATTTTGTCACTGTAACCGTAACTGTTAGAATTTAACTGTTGTTTTTCACATGATTCTTGAGCGCATACCTCAAAATACTTTAGGCCAGAATTTCATTCACTTTCTGTGAATGGTATGACAGTTAGGGACTCATATATCGGGATAGTTTTTTTATAATCACCCTGTATATATATATATATATATATATATACGTCAAAAAATAGAAACCTATGAATGCTATTTCTCAGAAATGCAGTTATTTCTGTGCATTTATCAAAACGTTTACAATTTTTTGCTGTCCATAAAGTTTTTACAAACACTGTATTCAGGATTTATTTAAGCATACTAAACATTTACATGAAAGCATATTGGAGATTAAATCGCATTAGCATGCTGATCTATATTCCAGTTCTAAAGCGGTATATTTCAAAAAGTTTTACAGTAAATTTTTTGTAATAGACAAGTGCGCCATTTGATTTATCTGTTGTTTTATTTTCGTCAAATCGGAGCAGTGGAACGCGCTTCTGAGGACTTTGAATTGGGATTTCTTGTAAATACCGTTCATTAAAAGTACGTATTTCATCTGTCTATTAAAATTCTATAGAATAGGTTGCTGCACTTGACGTTTTAAACTGTTGACCGTACATTTAAAATCTAGCAATGTTGAGGACTTTGAATTGGGTAACATATTTTTTTAGATACTGTTCAATAAAGGTACGTATTTGATCTCTGTATTAGAATTCTATAGAATTAGTTGCTGCACTTGACGTTTTAAACTGTTGACCATACATTTAATATCTAGTAATGTTGCTAAAAAATGCAGTAAATTTGAAAATGCAACTCAATGCTTTGATTAGATCAAGATTTCTATAACGAGTACAGGTGTTGCCACATTTACCAATTTTTATATTAAAAAATTCTGAATTCACACCAGAAAAATTTGAAAATTATTTTTTTTATTACATTCATGAAATAGTGTATTATTATATAAATAAAAAAAATAACTTTTTGTACTTTCTGGTGAGAATTCGAAATTTCTATTTAAAAATTTGCTAAATTTGGCAAGACTGAACAAGTAGAAAACGAAAAACAAAATTCCTATTTAGGAAGAGAACAGATAATTTACAATTTTAAATAGAAGTAATGTCTTTCTAAAAGAGCTTGTAATATAATTAATATAACGAGACATATCTCTCATCCATAAAAAAAACTGACGCAATTAAAAAATACGACATTTCACAAGAGAGGCAAAATAAGATTGGCATTGTTTTACTCTAATATAAAACTATAAAACTTAGCTATGCATGCAGGTGTAAAAGCGGCCATAAAAGAGTAAAAATCTTAAGAATAAAAAAGCAGAAGAAATCGGAAGGATTAAGTGAATGTGCTACCCCCCCCACACACACACACTTCTCTGGTGGAAAAATGACACATAGAGCAATCTGTTTTGCGGATAACTACATTTACGATACTTCTCCTTTAGTGAGACGCTCCTAAGTCACACCTATTAATAGAATAATACGCAAAATGATTTTTTTTAGTTATATCTCTCTCATACGAGGGAGCGATGTGCTAATTTATTCCATCCTCGAGATACATTTCAGCAACTAAATACAAGGTACTTATTGCACCAGTATGGAAATTAATTATCTGAGACAAAACTAATAATAATGCTCCTACATGTTTGTTTTTGTACAAAGTATTCAGCGATATAAGAAATATGTAAAAAGTGTTTGACAAAAAACGTTAAAAAAGCTTTTGTTCTACTTTCAAATGTAAAAGCTGTAATTTAATATGATTAATAAAAAAAAAAAATGTCATAGAAAATCCCTTTTTTATATTTTTAAAACCTTAAATCTTCTTTGAAAAAATATTTCTGTAACTCTCATTAGAAAAGTAACAAAGAGAGAATCTTAATAAAGAAATCTTTGACGAATCAAGTAGAGCCCAGAGCAAATATTGCAATAGTAAGAAATGAATTACGTTTCTGTAGAATCAAGTGTGTGAGAAGAAATATCTTGTATTTTTTTTTTTGATATTTTTTTAATATATGTTTTAAATCCAATCAAAGTAATTAAAATAAAAGTAAAACCTCCAGGAAAAGTTAAAAGTTAAAACAAGATTAATTATCTATCCTTTGCTTACACATTATTTTTTCTTTGCGATTTTCATAAATACAAATGATAAATTTAAAATCGCACGAAAAAAAAATTAATTTGCTATCAGCATTTTTCAGCTTTTTTTTTTTCTTTTTTTTTTCTTTTTTTTTCTTACTTCTATTTAGACAATTTAATCTTACTAGACTATACATATTTTTTCTACCTTATATACATATTTTTTATTTCTTTTGAATAACAGAATGCAAAAAGTGAATCTTCTTTTGCTCGTTGTGCATTGTATATTGGCATAAATTTAATAGTTTAAATAATGCCAACGAGTCTTTAAAAAGAAAAATAATACTAGAGTTGTTATAAAGCCTATATATCATATATGGTTTTATTTTTTTTTCCTTTTATGGAACCATTAAAATATTTGTATAATGGCAGAATTAAAGACGCATGTCTGTATTCAGTGCGTTGATTTTATTTTGCTTTAAAAAAAATCAGCATTTAAACTAATTACGATATTAATAAGCTGTAGAATGAACAAAATGAATATCAAAATATTTGTAAAGTACGCTTATTTGAAATATTTTGTATTATTCGATATTCACTTGTCCTATTTACTTTCACACACATTTATTATACTCCTACACAATGTTATTTTGTACTATTCCGTTAACATCATTTACAGTATATACTAGGTTTGGTTGTTTACAAATCTCATTCACAGGGACCGCACTCCCACCTGTGAGTGGGGCGAAGAGGCATCAGCCTCACACTTTTATTTTAATTGCCCCTTACAGCTCGCTGGCACATCCGACGCAAACTCTTTACCCCCAGTGGTTGGATGGATAATATCCTCTCCCGCCCAGCACTTTTAAACAAAAGGAAAAATATCTTTAAGTTCTTAAGGATCTATCTAACTTGATTCGCTCCTGAGCTACGGACATAATTCCTGGTATGAACATCAATTATTCATGAAGCACTGCTCAGTGTCGCGTTGGAGATATGTCTTCGTCAGTGAACTATCTGTTATGTAAATTAAGATAGTTTCACCTTAGCATGTCTATTTCCACTCCGCCCCCTGTCGCGTTATCTGGCGGGTTCAGCTCGGGCTGTAATATGTATTATTTTATCAGACTTTATTAAAGGGACCGGGAGGGACATCTATGCTCTACAGATATGGTTCCCAGTCTAAGCAGTTCTTTTTAGGCATTCAAAATCGTTCCCAGTCTAAGCAGTTCCTCTTAGGCATTCACACTCATATATTATCCTAGAAACTGTTGATTTTTAACTTTCATCAAAAACGAAGATTTACATGACCGTTTCCTTTAAAATGCCGAGATTACAAGTATATAAATAAAGATACTCTTTTTTTAAATTTTGTAACATTAAAATTGCATTAGGGATGAAAAAATATCCATATTAATAACCACAAAAGTGTCTGTTAGTAACTCTAAACTCAAACGTAACCTAAGATGATACGAACAGCTTTGTCGCTTTCGTTTAAACGACTTTATGCACTATCTTGTAAATATGCTTTTTATTTTTTACACCTTTGAAAAAAAAAAACATAAAGGTACTTTCAATAAAAATTTGTTCAAAATTTGTTCAAGTATCATAATATGTTTTCGAATTTCACAGTATATAAAGAATCCATTTGAAGCTTTTGCTGAATACGTTAAAAGGTTGGAACAAACTATTCTATTACACCATGTAGAGAAAACAAGTTTCAGCTATTATTTCGTGTATGGGGTCAACATTTTATAATTTGTTGTCTGATCTATTATGTTTCGGTTTCAGGTTCAGTGTTTCAGTTCTTAAAGTTACGCATTTGTCTTACAAATTCTCCTGCTTTTGGGAAAAGAATAATTGAACACATTTGTAGCAGAATTGGAATCCAGCTACCAATGAACAAGCCTAGTGATTTGTACAAATTCTGAAATATGAATTAAAACCCTTAAATTCAGGAACTGGTTCTTTACACCCTTAAATTCAGGAACTGGTTCTTTACAAATGAAATTCAACAACTTCCTTTTGGAACAGATGAAGATGTTGCGTGTTACAAACGAGAAAAAATCGCTCATCTCTATCTATGAATAGTCGTATAAGTCCAAAATAAGATTTTATAATTTCGAGGTTTACCACTTTGACCCAAGTAAGTAAAGTCCGTGAAATTCCAATCCAAAAAAGAGAAGGATAAATAAGAAAGTGGTTGTAGGGAATTTTACTCCAGAAATGAGGTAGAGAATTTTTTTAATTTTAGCAAGAGATGACAAGGCGCATTATAAAATTCATGTGGTTTGAAATATCCGGAAACACCTGTACATCAGAAAAGCCAACATAGATCACAATAGAAAATACTGGTATATAACAAATTGATTTTCAAACGGATTCATCCTAGCACTACAGATTCTCAGATAGACTATGGTCCCCTAATGCTGTAATTCTAAACCAGATGATTCTGATTTGCTACTTGGGTTTCCAAATCCTACTGTTCCCAATCCTAACAAGAACAAAAAATCATGCGCCAAGCATAGATTATGTAGCACTTTCCAACGCTTCCAAAATAATTTTACAAAACATACCGTTTAATAAGCTAAAAGATAACATCTAAGTAAACAATTTGGAAAACGCATAACCTATTTAAAAACATAATTTCAGGAATTTCGAACAGATACAATATTCGGAAAAGTATCCGAGTACTTTTATTCAACCCTGTATATGATCTATAGATTTGTATATATATTATATAGGATGATAAATTTTAGTTTAGTTAGGAAACGCGTAGCACAGTTTAAAATTCTCCTTCTGGAGTTTCTGTCAATAAACGGAAATGTCGGACTTTTGTGCTACCCTGTATATGAAATACAGAATTTATACACACCCAGTAATAGACAAGAAGTGAGTTCGATTGAAAATCGCGTTCAGCAACTTAAAACGCCAGGAATTATTGTTAACAGACAGTAGAGAATTCTTTTGTATGTCCCTGTAAATGAACGATGACTGCAATACACACACTATTCTGTAGTAAGCCTCTTGTAATGCACCTTAGTAATATATATAAATTTCAATGCGTTTAAAATAGTGAAACATTAATTAAATAAACCGCAGACGATTTTCTCCATAGACGTAATGTAACGGAATTCTTTTGACTGTCCCTGTATAGTAACTATAAGTGGTATGCACACCCTAATCCATATTAAGCTTCTTCTAATGCACCTTAGTGATATATATAAATTTCAATGCGTTTAAAATAGTGAAACATTATTTAAATAAACCGCAAATAATTTTTCCCCATAGACCGCAATGTAACGGAATTCTTTTGAGTGTCCCTGTAAAAAAACCACAAGTGCTACACACTTCCGTGGAAATAGGGAACATGCTATAGATAACGACAATAACATATAAAAATTACAGAGCAATCCGAGCATATTTACGGGAGTTAGAGCACGGCCATACAAACCGAAGTCATAAGCACTTTTCAACTAGGTTGGAAAGTGCTAAAAATGATGTTTCTAGAACTGCTTCAGAATCTGTAAAATTCAATGCGTCTTCTTGTTCATCAGAGGCACAGGTGGAACAGAACTAGAAGAACACCTTCCTGACTTCAGTATTAGGGTAAGTCCGGGATAGTTGCCCTTATTAAGCCTCCCACATTTTTCTTTTATAAAGCAATTATTTTTGTAGTGCACATGTAACCTATCTAATCCATATTTTATGTGAAACTTCATAAAAATGTTACTGCAATATAAATACCATATAAAATAGTGTTTTAATCAAAAAACTGAATAAAGGATTTTGGCCATTCGTCCCGGACCTCAGGGTTAGACATGCCACTTAATCGGGATAGATGTCTTATTCACGGTTAAAAATTTGCAACAAACTGTCCAGTCATTTGACCGTTTTTGTAGAAAACGGTTACATAACCATAATTTAACTGTGTTCTGACCATAAAATGAACAATAATGCGTTCAAAATAAAGTTAAATTACGGTTATGTAACAGTTTTCTACAAAATGACTGGACAGTTTGCTGCAAATTTTTAATAGTGTACGTAAAATAATAGGAAGGGATAGGTAATTAACATCTATAATTTAATATCTGAATTTGCATTTTACCAAATATACTATTTTCACCAAATTTATGATTTTTTTTTAATTGAGCTTATATAGCCTCGGTATAATAATATTGTATTACATTTCACATCAAAGTCTATTTGCTATTCCCAATATTTCGAATAACTGGAGACACAAAATTTGAAGCCAACCGGATAATTCTAACGGCAAAACTTATTTAGTCTAAATTAGAGGGATTACCCCCTGCCTACTTATATTCGATTTACAAACTCTAAAAACTAATTCGGGAAGCAAATTTAAAATTCTCAAATTAAATGTGTTAGATTTTTATGTTTCATAATGAATGACTTTAAAATACGTTATATATTCTACGGAAAGTTAAACTTATGTAATTTTAACTAAGGGAGGTGGGGATAGAAAATTTACAAACAATAAAAGGACTATTAATTATTTAAATAAATAAAACAGAATGAACATGGATTATATCTCTAATATAGTGTACCGATATAGTCTTACTTGATATACTTAAAGCATTTTAAATTTCAATTATGAATTTTTATTTCTATTTGATGTATTCTGAAAATATTCAGATATAAAGAGAGGGAAAGCTCGGAATGTGTGAAATAAAATGTTCTGATCAGAGCTATAAACACCAAACATTTAAACAATTTTCACAAACTTAAATTTAAACAGACTTAAAAATGTGAGGCAATTGCAATCTTTTGAACTAACTTTCTGAAATGAAACAAATGTTTGTTTTTTAAATCATTCCTTAAATGGAGAATTTATTAATATTAACACCGCCACCCTGACTTGTTAAGTAATGATCCCGGAAGGGCCATGGTCAACCAAAAGAAGAAACACATTTTTTCTCACAATCATGAAGATTTAATAAAAAAAATTCTCACACAACAAAGTTATTTTATAATTATAAATGGGGCGTTTTATCGCGCATCACAAGTGAGGCATATATTCCCGATGCAGGTGGGGCAAGTATCGTTTTAATCCGGGATAGTTTCCCCAGCCAGTAGCACTGGAAATAGGAATATATATGGCTGCAACCTATAATTAACACAATTCTCGTAATCTGTTTCAACAACATTCTCTAAATATTTCATGAAAAGTCTCAAGTAAGTATATTATACTTGTCTCCTACTTCTTTTTACCTCCGTCTTCTACCTGTCTCTTTCTTACAACATAAAACAAACACAAACTTACATTCTTTGATGATTATAACTTTTATTAGAAGACCTAACTCCCTGTAACTTCGTCTACTACTTTTTTTTTTAATAACAATTGAAAACAGAAGAACGTTACAAGCTCTGCTACACATACAATAGCTGAAATGCGGTAACTAGGAGAACTAACCCAATGGGGCATCTAACCTGTATTTATCCTATGTGGTGGAGAACCAGGATTCACTGTTTAAAATAATGGATGTCGATGAGAGCAACCACAAGAAAAGTAAAAATATCAGCAAATAGCTATACTAGTTACAAGGACTCATTTGTAATATTCTTGTCCCCGGTTTAGAATGTTGTATGTATATGTTATTTTTGTTTAGATTTGTACGTCATGTCTTTAACTATTTGTATTGTTTATTATACCAGTGTGGTAAATGGATACAGTTTTACTATTTATTTATTTAAGTTTCTAAGCTATTATACATATTAAATACTATTTCAGCATGTTTTAAATTTTTTTACTTAAATTTTAAAAACCACGCGTTTAGGTATAGATTTTTTTAATTTGTAAAACACCAGAACAAATAAGAGAAAGAGGTATTTCTTAGTTGATTTAATTTTTTATGCCACTACAGAATCACGATTATTTTACAATGTAATGTAAAGTAATGTTACAGTTTTCTTATTGAAATATTTTTAATAATAATCATATAAATATGTAGAATAAATATTGCGAGAAAAGCAAAAGCAAATATTTTTTCCATAAATTTATGCGAAGCATTCATAATAAATAAATTTCGAACACTGATAAATACGTTGTAAATTTTTACTTTCTTATTCAGCTGGCATACCTCATAAAAGTAAACAAAGACATAGTTTAGATTGCATATTTTCAGGACTATTTTATTTTGAAAACATTGAATGAAAAGCAAACAAAATAAACTTTTATCTCAGACATTACTTAAAAATAAATTTAAAATTTAAAAAAAATGTTTTACGATTAGAATAAAAATTTCAAAAACGTTTTACAAGAGAATCAATTTAAAAGAATTTATGTGGAGATCCTTATATTATATTAAATGAAAGAAACTTGAATATCAAATGTATTCTAATTAAATTACTCGAGCCTTTCTCGGAGATTAAACTAATAATAAAGCTGGTAGAATGTCATTAGGGAAATTAAACTTTTATTTACATCAGGTTCGTTTTCTGAATTTTATTCGGCAGTACAACATTCAATCCAACCGTAAATTGAAATTAAATATTCTTCTGTAAGAATAATAATAAAAAAAATACCGGAGCGAGTTATTTGTCATTTTAGTGAAGGAGTAAAATTTGAATTCGAAGAACAGCATACTCCGATGAGTTGAAATTATTTTTTTTCTTTTGAATGAGTAATAGAAATTTAATTTCTTGTTTTCTTAGATTTATAACCTCAGACTAATTATTTTATGTTTGTAAAATCTTAGTCCATTGTTTTCATGATTATTATTTTGAATATATTTAATTATGGCTGCTTAATTTTTTGAGACAAAAGGCGAAAAAATATTAGAATTTAAAAAAGCACAATTTCATAAAAAATATATGCATAAAAATGTTTATATTTACAGTCTAGTAAAATGCCTTTTACTAATGCATTTTAAAATTATTTTATTTTTAAAATTATTATTTTGTGAGATATTTTTATATTTGAATTAAATAGTTTATAAATATTATGTTACCTAATCGTGTCATTTTATTTATTTTAACACCGTAAAGTCAGAATGGAATTTCGATTAATATCTTTCTAAATTTTCCTTTCAGCTGCAAATATTATATTTAACTTTATCTCTTCTTTTGATCTTGATTTTCAGTACGAATACGGACCGCGAAAGCGTGGCCTATCGATCGAGACTTATGTAACTTTTTAAAATTGAAAATTCAGTACAAGATACAATTGAATGTACTACCTGTCAATTTTTAGAAAAGAAATCAATCAAATAAAAGCTCTAAATAAACTTTAATTATTTTTTATTCTAGTGCAACTGGCGAATCTAACGATTATACTTTTTACTATGAACTGCTAATTAGAAAACAATATAATTATCAAAGAATGAATATAAATTATATTAAGTTTTTAATTGTATTTAGATAAATCTTATTAGATTTAAGTCTTTAAATGTATAAAAAATACTATAGAAAAGAATTGTAAGATTTTCACTATGTTTCAAATTTTTGCTACATTATTAAATTACATAAAGTCTTAAAAGCAATAGTTTTTTGTCTCTATTTTACTTATATGACGAAATGTCATGTTATTGTAATTAGAAAAAAAAATTGTATATAAAAAGGGGAAACCATTAAGTTACTATAAAATTAAAATTAGAGCTGCAATACATATGTTTTTAACTTATTATTAGGTAACTTTTAGAAACCAGTAAATTGTACATATATTCCACCAAAAGACTAATTTATTCTTTTTCTTCCTTTCTTTGTTATTTTTTTTCTTTTTTTTTAATAGCAACTTTGATTAGTTGACCGTTTAGTCTGGAAAATATTTATCTTAACTATTTACTATTATTATAACGCATAATTATGAAAAATTGTAATTTTATCATATTATAAAATAACCAAATGTTTCAAAAAATTACAAAATATGATAAACAAATTAACTCTTGTTCACTATTAAAATTATAGAAATAACTTAATGAAAAAATAAATTTATAAACCCAAATCATAGGAAATTTACAATAAGCAATAAAATTTAATTTGGATAGTTGCATTTCGAAATTAAATTAATCTTTTAATATTTTGGCAAAAAAAGCATCAAGATCTAATAACTAGACCGCTTCTCTATTTTGTCTGACTAAATGATTGTTATCTAAAAATCCCAACTATGATCAGAAAAAGTAGTATCAGTTATAAATTAAACATTTATCGTATAATCATTAATTAATTTTCAATTATTCTTAGATACTTTGTAGTAAAGTACATTTAAGAAAGTTTATTAATATGACCCTGAAAATATGTCATGTGTTAATTAATAGGCATATGCAAAAACGTAATAAGATTCATGTTTTTGTATTCACTATGTCAATATATCAATATGTTTTACATTTTTTAAACTATTCAATACATATATACTGTCAACACACTGAGAATAAATTGTGTTCAGAAGAGAAATCTGGATATCAGGGATGGAAGAACACTTCTTCTACTAGTCGAAAAAAAAAAAAAAAAAAAAAAAAAAAAAAAAAAAAAAAAAAAAACCTCAAATCAATGACAACATAAATAACAGTAAAATTAAATAGATATCTTCATTCTTCCTCATGATTGATTTCCATACTGCTCGTAGCATCTAATTTTGATTCAATGTCATAATAGTGAAACAAAATATCCAGTCTCAAGTAAACAGACTGAATTATTATTTATTCTGTATTGAGTGTTCATGAAATCAGTGTCAAAAGGGATATTCTAAGTCTGCATCTATAACGAAATTATCATCACATTTATCTGAAGGGATGTAAAATATTTACATTATTTTTATCACTAGTATATGTTTCCGTATTGCATGCAAAATTGTAGACGATTTTCATAATATTAATAACTGTACTATTTAATATAATGCATGATATTTTGTTGGTGATAAATATTGTAAGCAAATCCTGCATGAACTAACAAAAATTACTATAACTAATTTACGCTCTGTATGTTCTAAAAGTTTACAGCAAGAAGGGAAAACATCTGAACGTAGGAACTTCATATACAGTTCTTGGATAAAATTGATCACTCCCTACTATTTCTGCCTCAAATCCTCGTATAAAAATATGACTGCTACCAATCGAGTAGTAATAACGTATACTACATAATATTACTAAAAGGGATCGTTTACATATAGAAAATGTATCAAACTTGAAAGTTTTTATATTAACACGCAATTTTAATATCATACTTGGAGTCTTCAGTAAAATTTACTTTTGGACACACAACAGGCAATCCTTATGTCAAGTACTTTAGAAATTATGCAGTTTTAATCCAAGATAACTAATCTATCATCTAAAACACGACGTGTGTTACAAATAAATCCCCCAATCACCATTCCGTGAGAGCAGTTGGGCAAGAGTTTCACTATCTTCCTGCCTCATTGAAAGGATCATATCCAGATGGTTGTTAATTTAGTATCCTGTTTAGAGTTTGAGTTGAACTGGTATTGTCGTCTCACAGCCGAATCTTTATTGTTTACGTTTTTTTTTAAATTAATTCTAAGTTTTGAAATTTTCGCTAATGCAGCTATGTCTAATTCTAAGAAGAAGGAAAAATTATGACGCAAGTCTAAGGCTATTCGAAAATTGTTGCAAGAGTTGAATAATGAAGAAAAGAATATATCAGGTAAAGAAATGGGTAGTGGAGATAATGTAGATACAGAATATTTAGAGTTTACTGACTCTGAATCGAATCATAATTTTGTACCACCTGAAACTGAATCATCATCTTGTGACGAAGATATAATGTTCCATAGATATAATGTTCCATATAATGTTCCATAGAATCTATCCTTCAATATCCCAAAAGTTTGTATTTCAACAACTCCTTCTAGTTCCATTTCGTCTACAAATGTTGTTGGACATAAGGCCAAGTTTTTTTTTTTTTTTTTTAACTTGTGATCTATACATCCACAGTAAAATTTGCTTGAGAAGAAAAGATAAAACCTGTTGGTTCTCTCTATTCCTAAAAAAAATAAGACAAGAGTAGCACCTAGAAATATGATCCACATTGTTAAAGGAGCAACCAATTCAGCAAGAAATTCATATATTCTATATGGATCATTTTCTTTATTTTACATAGTATTATTTCTAAAAAAGAATTAACGATGATATATATATATATATATATAAATTGTCGAATAATTGCCAAATTCAAGATATTGATAAACAATTTTTTTTAATTTGTTGCTCTCGGATGCAAACAAAAACATGAAGAGATATGTATTTCTTACTTCCTTCTGTAACATTTCCAATGAAAGCATTATCACAGAAATCATTATATTATTTCTGGTGTGAACATTCCTTTTTCTATGCTGACAAAACGTGCAAAAATGAATAGGGTGTCACGCGAAAGGTTTATAATAGGCTTTTCAGATAGTCCTCTCAAATTTCGTTAAGCACGTTGTTTTATTAAAAACGGAAGTTTATTAAAAATTAATGGAGAAATTATATCTACAAAAACAACTTTTCAAAAGTAAAAAAAAAAGCCAAGCGTAAAAAAAAAAAGTTGTGACTAAAAAATGGTGTGATATCAGATTTCCAAGCTATTATATTACTTTTTTAACTTTTTTCCATTAAATAAGTTATCATATATATAAGTCGAGTGCCTACGTATATGTTAATAGAAATCGTTTTCTCCTGTACTAAATACATCCTAACGAGTTTCTGAAAATTCAATTTTTTTCAAATTATGCATGATGGGCTTGGCGGCCATCTTTGCATATTATTCACAAAATTCTAAGCATCCAAATCCGTAGTTAAAATCCGAAGTTCAAAATTGTTATTTAAGCAAATATTTTAAGCGTTTCATTTATAGATTTGTATGATCTGAAAATTGTGTCTTAAGATAATGATGACTTATCTTAAAGATTCATCTTATGATTTATTTTTTACAGTAATTAATAATTTCAAACTAGTAAAAATCAATTTCTCAAAATATCAGTCTTATCTAATTTATCTGTCCGTAGTTAAAATCTGAAGTTCGAAATTGTTATAAACATATTACATTGCAAACATATTACGCTTTTACTTTAGAAATTTGGGTGCTTAGAAATATGAAAAGATGGCCGCCAAGCCCATCATGCATAATTTGAAAAAAATTGAATTTTCAGAAACTCGTTAGGATGTATTTAGTACAGGAGAAAACGATTTCTATTAACATATACGTAGGTACTCGACTTATATATATATGATAACTTATTTAATGGAAAAAAGTTAAAAAAGTAATATAATAGCTCGGAAATTTGATATCACACCATTTTTTAGCCACAACTTTTTTTTTTTTTACGCTTGGTTTTTTTTTTACTTTTGAAAAGTTGTTTTTGTAGATATCATTTCTTTTTTTTAAAACAGAATAAACATAATTTAAATAATCTAAACACGAGAAATAATTTAAAATTACATTTTACTTTCAGTCATTGTTTAAAAGGTTAACTAGAAATACCAGTAGATTTTTAAATTAAACTAATAACAACATACTAAATGTGGCTTGTTATAATACTTGTTATCCCCCGTTAAAAAATATCACTGACTTATCGATGAAATGAATAAAAACGCAATACGTACATAGCGTGTCAGCGCTGCATTTGAAATCAAACGTGATATCACACTCTTTTATTATTAGCACTAGCTGGCTTCGCCCGCTAGCGGACCCCTAATTTATATCAGGGCCTCGAATCTTGTAAAACCTCGAATAAGATAAACCTCGAACCGAACGAACCTCCGACCTGGTTCTCCGCTGCCTTCGGCACCGGATAATCCCTTAATTTGCACATCGAATAGTATAAACCTCTAACCAAACTAACTTCCGACACGGGTCCCCGCTGCTTTCGGCACCGTATAGCAGTCGTGCTGCGCACGCTCAAGTTCCATCTTCCACCACCAGGTAACGCAATCTGTTCTGTATGAACCTCGGTCACTGAAATCGTTAAGGCTATAGATGTCGAGTCGAATGAACTGTACCCCGTCGTGATCTAGCCCATAGAACCAGAGATAGGAAAATGCCCCCTGGTGGTGAAAAAACGAACTAAAATCGGAAAGGTCTATTGATGTCGAGTCGAATGAGCCATACCCCGTCGTGATCCGACTCGTAGGAACAGATATAGGAAAGCGTCCCCTGGTGGTGAAAGCTAATCGCGCTTGGGGGGCAAAAGGGGGGATGAACACCGGATATGCATAATAGGATTAAGCGGTCACAGACCTTTCCAACGATGTATCACATGAGGGGTATGTGCAAAATTTAGAAAATACCCCCCCCCCCCCCCTGCATATTATGATTAAGCGTTCACAGACTTTTCCAACGATATATCACATGAGAGGTGTCGGCAAAATTTAGAAAAGTGCCCCCTTTGGGTGGGAGGGCTGAAAGTGGGAGGATGGACCCCGAAGATACATAATATGAATAGCGGAACAATTTTTAGAATTTCTGAAAGCTGATTTTTATTTATTTATTTATCTATTTTTTATTTTTTGTTTATTATTATTTTATTTTTTTTGCGTTGCCTTGCGCATGTTTGGAATTTCTTAGCAATTTCTTAGATTTACCTTATTTTATTCAATTAAACATTGTACTGTTACAATAAATTTAAATGTTATTTTAAATGTAAAAAATTAAACTGTTACAATAAATTTAAAACTTCACTTCTAAAACAAAAATAATTTAACAACTGGATTTCATTAATTTATAGGAAAACTAGCAAGCTGCGCCCGCTGCGCTGGTCGGTTTCTACAAATGAACCCTGAATGAAACGAAATATATCGTTTAATTTGACCTTGTATTTGAAAGCAATCTGTATATTTACGTGGAATATCCTTCCACATTACTGAAAAATGACGCGATTGCGCAATTATATTTTCTAATGTGCAGTCAAAATTTTAGCTGTTAAGGACCAACTCTTTTATTTGGTCATTTACAGTTAGGGTTTGCTAAAGAATGATAAAACTATATGCAATATACTAAAACCATCACTAAAAATTATCGAAATAACAATGCAAACAAATTAACTAACAAAATCCATTCAGAAGAAGTTTTTATAAAGGCTAATCTTCGATAATCTGATTATTGAACTTTTCCACATAATTCTAAAACAACAAAACGATATAAAATATACTAAAACAATCCTTACAAATTATCTACTTAACAATGCAAGTCGCAAAAAATACGCCCAGTAAATACTATCAAAAAGGCTAATATTTCGGAATCGGGTTCACTTGACTATATAACCTTCACACATAACTGTTGGACTAAGCAACGTAGGACAATATATAGTACATTAACACCATTTCTGAAATAGCATCTAACTAACAATACAATTCTCATCAAAATCCGTTCAGTAGAACTTTTTTAGAAGGCTAATCTTTCATAATCGGAATCAAATATTGAAAAGGCTAATATTTGATAAAAAAAATGGTCACCCGATTTTCGAGTTTCCCCCTATAATTCTAGAACTAAGCAACGTTATATAATAAAACGTTCCCTAGAAAATTATTTAACAGTATAGGTTCCATCGAAATACATTCGGCAAAATCTTTAAAAAGGCTAATCTTTCATAATCGGATTGATCTGATTATAGAACTTCCCAGAATAATTATATAACTAAGCTACGTAGAACGATATGTTATACATTAAAACCTTCCCTTAAAAATTATCTTAGTTCTACGAAAATGCATTCAGCAGAACTCGAGTTATAAGCAGCCGGAACGAAATTTCATATATCTAGAAGTAAATAGAAGTATATTGCCATTAATATAGTTTGCATTTGAATAAAAAAAGGTACTTTTCGGTTAGCCGGGCACCAGTGATATATGAACACACACACACACACACACAGACACACACACACACACACACACACACACACACATATATATATATAAATATATATATATATATATGTATATACATGTATTTGTGTAGATATATGTGTATATATGTGTGTGTATATATATATATATCACTGGCGCCCGGCTAACCAAAAAGTACCAAAAAAAAAAAATACTGCGAAAATGCAGTCGTACACTTAAAAAAAAAACACCTTTTGGCCTAAAATCTCTCATCAAAACTGTTTTTCTTTTTTTTTCTTTTCTTTCTTTAAAAAAAAAATAAAATTAGTAACAGTTTTTTCTTTTATTTTTCCAGATGTATAGCCATTTCAATTCTTTCTGCAACAAAAAAAGACACTTTTTGGCTTAAAATCAAATTGTTTGGGGTCAAAAGTAAAATCAAAATCGCCAAAAACAAAAGATAAATCGCCAAATTTGTTTCAATAGAAATCTTGCCCCTTGAATAATGTTTTAAGCATTATGAACATTTCTAATCATGTTTAAATTAAATATTTTCGTTTTATAATATTCTCTCATCAAAACTCTTTTTTTTTTCTTTTTTTCTTTCTTTTTTTTTTATAATAAAATTAGTAACAGTTTTTCTTTTATTTTTCGAGATGTATAGCCTTTTCATTTCTTTCTGCAACAGTAATGATCGCCAAAAAATTAGCAATGGTAACCTTTTCGGCCAAAATAACAGAACTTTCTATCATAATTCGATAGCTATTATACGTAGAACGTTGTGTTACATACTAAAACCTTCCCTGAAAAATTATCTCTGGAACAGTGCAAGTTCCATCAAATTCCATTCAGCAGATCTCGAGTTATAAAGGAACGGAACGAAATTTCCGTTTGTGTTTTATATATATAGCGAGGCTAACGAAAAAGACAGGCTACCGCGGTGCGTTCCACTTATCTTTTTTTACAGACCGCTAGAGTGACGTGATGCTCTTTTCGTACACTTGCATTGGTGGATTCGAGCCTCACGTGATTCCCGCGGTCTGTAAAAAAAGATACGCGTAAAGCACCGCGGTAGCCTTTCTTTTTCGCTAGCCTCGTATATATAGTAGATGACGTGAAAGGTATTCCTGCGAACGAAATGCCTGTCCTTTACCGTGTTTTTTTATTTTTAGAAATAAATGAATCACATTTAATTCATTTCAAAATTTTTGTTTACGTTTGGAAAGAAATTTTAAATGGCGATAACTCTTAATGTATACATTTTAGAAGGTACATCTTCCCTCAAAAACTAATTTATTTTTAAAGATCTTTCTAAAAACGTAAATTATATATTTTAAATATTTTTAAAGCATAAACACTACGTCTGATTACTTTATTTTACAATATTTATAAGAACACGCATTTTATCAGACAATTAAGTACACTAAACAAACATGAGTGAAAAATTGACCTGGGCCTGGACTCGAACCTGGGACCTTATGCGTACCATGCCGACGCTCTGCGACTGAGCTACCCAGATCCATATCCGTAACCGGAAATTTCTCATACTTATTCATGTTAGAAACAATCATCTGCCACAGTTTGCAGTCATATTTAATTATTTGATAAAATATGTGTTCTTATAATTGCGAAGTTTTATTTAAAAAAAAAAAATATCTTCAGAAGAAAATGGCTGACTTGCAGATGAAATTTGATGTGGTTATATTATAACCTGTAACTGATTTGTGCTATTTTAATACAGATGGTACATGGTCGTTGGCGGGTTTTATCTCTGTTTTGGCATAATTTTTTAATCGCCAAGTTAATTAACAGTTTTTTGCTAATTAAGGATAGAAAATATTTTTTTTTACACTGAATTTTATAAAAGCACATAGATTACGTAATTACTTGTCCAAAAATGCAATCCTTTTTTTATTCTGCCCAATATTAAGGCCTGTAGCTTGTTTGAAAAAAAAAGTTTGACGAAGAAAATAGTGATCATTTTAAGTAACTCGACGTTTTTTAAAAAAAGCTATATCTCTGTTTATAAATCACTTATGAAGATGAGTTTGGTCTTAAATTGAAGAAATTCTTCCTTAGATTCCTCTAGTTTTCGTTTTTTTTTTTTTTACGACGCTTGGTTTGTTTGATATCTGATATTTTAATCTGGCATGTTTTGTCGATTTAACATTGCGAAGTTGCTTTCTGTATATAAGCATTAGCGGTCTTTATTCCAGTTCTTGGCGTTGTTTGTGTGGCGTTTTTTTTTTAAGCTTGGCTTGGCAGAGCGACCGCCCTGCTTGATCAGCAAATATGCTTTCTTATTGCAGTGCGAAATCCTTGTATGGATCTAATAGTTTCTTAATAATTATTAATAATTTCAAAAATAAAACGGTGTTATTGGAATTTTTTCTAATAAAACTTTCAGGTACATTTATCCAGGCGCAAATAATAAATCGCCAAATATTGATCTTACAATTGGATATCGGAAACTTTTACTACGGTAATTGGTGAAACAGATGTATTGTTAACATTTTTCTTTATTGCCTAATCAATGATATTTTGTTAATCCTCAAAAGGGAGAATCTATATTATAAAGCAAAAACATGTTCATGAGTAACGTAATGCCTAATTAATATTTTGTTAATGTTCAAAAGGAAGAACCTATATTATAAAACTAAAACATGCCCATGAGTAACGTATTGCCTAATTAATGATATTTTCTTAATGCTCAAAAGGAAGAATCTATATTATAAAACAAAATCATGTCCATAAGTAACTTATTGAATAATTAATGATATTTTGTTAATGCTCAAAAGGAAGAATCTATATTATAAAACAAAATCATGTCCATAAGTAACTTATTGAATAATTAATGATATTTTCTTAATGCTCAAAAGGAAGAATCTATATTATAAAACAAAATCATGTCCATAAGTAACTTATTGAATAATTAATGATATTTTCTTAATGCTCAAAAGGAAGAATCTATATTATAAAACAAAATCATGTCCATAAGTAACTTATTGAATAATTAATGATATTTTCTTAATGCTCAAAAGGAAGAATCTATATTATAAAACAAAATCATGTCCATAAGTAACTTATTGAATAATTAATGATATTTTGTTAATGCTCAAAAGGAAGAATCTAATATTACAAAGCAAAAACATGTCTGTGTCTGTGAGTAACGCTTGCATTATATTGACAATGGCAACCATGACCAAAAAAATTTGAATTTTTCTCCATTTTTTTAATTTTCTAAACATTGCACAATTTCAATTCTCTCATCCTTGCGTCGAATAAGAGCCTCCTTTCTAATAAGATCTTCCTTTCAAATGCAATTTGTTTAAAAGCTCTATCTCATATTTTTTTTTATTTTTTTTTTATTTATTTATTTATTTATTTTTTATGGTTTTTAAAATAATTTTTCTGAATGATTTTTTTGAAAACTCTATCTCGATCGCGTGCAGCACGAGTACGACAGATTAACCCGTTTGCACTTAAATCAATATAAATAGTACAACATTCGTTCCCGGCTAATATTTCATAACGAAATTTAAATTTCATTAATAAATGAATAAATAAAGTGACATAAATGGAACATCGTAATGAGAAATATGTAATTGAATTACGTGCTTAAACGCTGAAATAATCAGAATAATAAAAAATCTACTGTAATTAGCTAAATCTTTTGCAATTTTTCAGTATATTAACCTATGACATGTGACTAATACGAAATTACCATTTTAATTAAATTTCAAAACATAATTTTGAATTTATAATTGTTATTTTTGGTACAAAAGCACTTTTGAGTTTTGTTTTTAGTGGACAACTGAAAATGTATATCAAATGTAAAAATAATACAATAATGTAAATAAAACACAAATTTAATAAATATGTAATCGAACTATGTAATTATCCGAATCAAAAAGGTTGCTATAAGTAGCTAAATCTATGACGATTTCGCCGGCTATTAACACCTGGCGTAAGGCTAATACAAAAGTGTCACTTTTAATAAATTTTAAAATAATTATTGAATACCTTATTGATATTTTTGATATAATAATGCTTTCTAGTGTTGTTAGTGGACAATTTAAAATAATTTATTTAAGGTAAAAAATCTATTAGAATTTTCAAATGAAAAAATTCACCTATATTATGTAACCCAGGTTAAGAAATCTGGATCGTGTAGTGTTTATAAAGCTATTTCGTAGTAAATGATGTACTTCACATAGTAAATTCACATTTTGTTAGTAGCTAAAAATATTTATACAACACATAAATTTAAATTTTAACTATAAATTAGTGTCAAAAACTATTTTTGTATACATGTTTAATGATTTTTATGTATATTAATCATGTCTGTGGACGCTATGTTTATTTTTAAAGTTTTCTTTTTGTTGTATGTATGTACAAAAATTGCATTTATATGCAGAGTTAATATGAATTAACTTATTCTGTCTCTAAATATTAATAACATGATTTTCTCTATCAAGTAAAAATGTTTTTTCTGTTTAAAAGTTTATTAATTTGTAATTAAATTTCTATTTGTAATTCTTTGTTTAAAATTCCGAGAGAAGTGAAACAATTAGAAATATATATATATATTTATACATTTGCAATATAATTTACTTTTTTGTTTACATGTTTATCAAAACCATGAACCTAAGTAGTAAAATGTCGAAAATTAATAACAGGAATTTAATAGCCAATCTAAAATTTAAAAATTTAATTACAACTAATTATTGAATGACAAAAATTTTGTCCAAACGCGGATGAAAATCGATTATTTTTACTTTTCCAGTTTTATTTAAAGTAGTTTGATATTAGCAATATTTTTATTGGATGATCTATTTATAAATTAACTTTCTTTTTCACTAAATGCCATGATGAACGAAACAGTATTGTTTTCATGTATGTAATGTATTCTAATATAACAGAAAGTTTCGAAATAAAAACGAAATTGAAGTGGAATGAAAATATTCACCTTGTATTTAAAGTTTATAAAATATACATTAAAATATGCTTAAAAGGTGACAAAATACAAATATAAATATTTATTTATTTACATCCCGAGACTTTCGAACACTAACGTGATCATCTTCAGTGGGGAAATATTGACTGAGTTGAGATGAATGTCGCTTTCACTGTGCAAATATGTAACGGGGTTTTAACGGGGCCAGTCTATTATTTTGTAGGGGTGTATCAGGAAAAGTCCATTAGCTACGGCGCTGGGGTTCTTGATAATTTCAAAATATTAAACCAGATTTTAGGTATATTATAAGATAAGCAATCATTACAGACTCTATTTCCTTTACATAAAATCTCCAAAGACTCTCTGATTTTAGCTGTAAACTCGTTATTTGCAGGAACTATAATTTTTGCGTTTTGAAAATCAATATTTATAATCTGTCGCTGATACAATCTTGATAAAGCTGTGGATGGACGGTTAAATTTAATGTCGGAAATGTGTTCTTTTAATCTTTCTTTAAATTTCCGGGTGGTCATCCCTATACAGGATAAACCAGTTTGTGTTTCTGTGCTAAATGGGATAGAGTATATTCCTGCAATTTCGTTATTGGGTATGGGATCAATTTTATTATGAACTAAAACTTTCAATTTTTGCGGGGGTTTTGCAACCAAATTGATATCAAATTTCTTTAATGTATATCTTAATATTTCTTATAACTGTGGTATGTAATCGAATTTGCATAATTTAAGAGACCTCTTGTGTGTAATATCCTTAGGGATTTTCTTCTCTGCTTCATAAATTAAATTATTTATGCAATGAACACATTTCTGACATTAAATTTAACCGTCCATCCACAGCTTTATCAAGATTGTATCTGTATCAGCGACAGATTATAAATATTGATTTTTAAAACGCAAAAATTATAGTTCCTGCAAATAACGAGTTTACAGCTAAAATCAGAGAGTCTTTGGAGATTTTATGTAAAGGAAATAGAGTCTGTAATGATTGCTTATCTTATAATATACCTAAAATCTGGTTTAATATTTTGAAATTATCAAGAACCCCAGCGCCGGAGCTAATGGACTTTTCCTGATACACCCCTACAAAATAATAGACTGGCCCCGTTAAAACCCCGTTACATATTTGCACAGTGAAAGCGACATTCATCTCAACTCAGTCAACATTTCCCCACTGAAGATGATCACGTTAGTGTTCGAAAGTCTCGGGATGTAAATAAAATATTTATATTTGTATTTTGTCACCTTTTAAGCATATTTTAATGTATATTTTATAAACCGTAATGTATTCATTGACGAAAAATAATCATTCCAGTTTAAATTATTTTTAAACTTTGAATCCTTAAAATTGTGCAAATATATATTTTTATGTGAAAGTTTTCTTATTAAAGAATTTGAATTCGTGTTTGCTTTATATTTAAAAATAAGGAAAAGTTTTCCACAAAATAAAAAAATCAGAAGAATTCGTTAATCAATTCTGTAAATATAATATTTTAAAATATATTTTACAGTATGATACCATACATATTTGTAATCATACTGTATCATATGTGTATGTTACAGTACGTAAGTTGTTACAATTATTACCTAAATTACTGCAGTAACTTGTAACAGTTAGAACATGCATTTCTACAAATCAAAGTTATAACTGTAATGTATATTATAATTTTGAAATTATTTAGAATACATTTTCAGAGGAATGTTATTTAAGTATTGGAAAGACCGCGATTTCTAAATTAATTGGAGAGAATTCGGACTGACATAACAAAAATAATTAGTTTATTAAACTAATTATATATGTTATGCCAGTAAAATTAAATGTGAATGTCAATTAAATTGTATTCAAATTCCGCAAATATGTTGAAAATTTTATTTTGATTTTGTTTACATTGCGGAATAGCAATAGTAATATTAATATTTCATTAATAAATAAAATCATTTTCTAAAGGATAAAATGTCCTTAATAATGTATGTCACATGATACTTTTTTTACAGATAATGATGAAACTAAGCATAGAGTTAAAAAAAAAATAAACTATAGGTTGAGCAGTAATTAAGTCCAAAATTTTTTATTAATAACATTTAAACCAATCTTTTATAGTATTCACAAATCAATGCCAAAAATATTTACAACATGTAAATTTCTCGAAAATATTTTTCAGTGCGATTACCATTCATATGCTGCCAGCTCACACCTTGACTTAAACGAACATAGAACATTGATAAACAATCCGATAATGAGTCCGATAATGATGCTACTTATAATTTTATTTTTAACATTTTTCAGCATATTTGAAAAGGGTTTTTGTCTGGCCATCTGACCTTCTGTATGTTTATCTGTGATTTAGCATCCATAAACATATTTGATTATCATTAGCTTGGTATATGTTATTGAGGTTGACCATAGAAAATTTCCTATTAAAAATTGAGTGTTTAGTATTTATATGAGTTTCCAACTGAGTCGAAATGTGCCCAAACCAAGATTCGAACAAAGAGCCTTTCGGCATCAGCTGCCAATCGTCTGACGACTGAGCTATCCTGGTTGAATCTGGCGGCCACAATTCGTCCAGACAACCTTACTGATAATGGCATATGATATGTTATCTAAAACAACTCACAAGAAAAAATTGCAGATAATGGAACTCCAGTACGTAATTACACATGCTTGATTTTAACACAGTTATTCTAAGTGGCAAATAATTCATATCAGTTGGAATTTTTCACCTGGGTGGAAAAGTGCCCCGGTCAGTATTTGAACCAGGGATTTTTTGGCATATCAACCGATCTATTCTGGACGAATCTGACTGTCAGAATAAGCCAAAAGGTCTCTGGCTTGAATCCTGACCGGGTATTTTCCATTCAGTTGGAAAATTACAAATCATATGAATTATTTTACAATTAAAATAATGTGGTCCAATGAAACAGTCGTAGTATTTATAGTTCGTTTACACGTATATAAATTCTTTTACATTATAGTCTATGGGGAAAGATAAGAACTAGATTAAGAAACATTTATATATATTTTTTAATTCATCGACCAAAAATTTAATTAACAATTATATTTTTCTACGTAGATCTGTTTTTATTTTTAAAGTAATCGAGTAATCAATAAATAACTTATCTATGTATTTTTTTTACTTAGAAAAATATAGTTGCAGTTTATATATAAAATCAACAGTATTTATTGATGTTATAAAAATGAAATAATTTTATTTTTAAAAGAAAGTTTTGAAGCAATACTGTAAAGTAATATCATTTTGTATAATTTATATGGAAGTTTATTATGATACTTTAAAACGAAATATTTCTAAATTATTTTAACTCGAGTGATAAAGAAATATACATATTTCTCAAAATAAAGACAAATAGAAATTACACCATTATATAATTTACAAACAAATATTATACGGAGGTACTTCATCATTCCAAAAAGAAAAAAAAAACTTTCTAAAAGGTTTTATAAAACTTTTATAGTTATAAAAAAAAAGTTGAAATTTCGAGAACTGAAATTAAATATCTAACCAAAATACATAGCGTATAAATCAATAAATCAAATAAAATAAATTGCTTTCTTTGAATGATGATTGATTTTATTTAAATTTTTATTATATTTTCCAAAAAAAGTACTTTTAGGATATTAAAATTAAATATATCACAACAATATGGTAAATAGATACAATAATAAATATACAATGCGATATTCATAGAGTAGCAATGAATACGGAATTATAAAATATATATCTTATTTATTTAAGTAGGGCTAAAATAATAAT
Organism: Maratus michaelseni; assembly: GCA_963931845.1. Taxonomy (NCBI): domain Eukaryota; kingdom Metazoa; phylum Arthropoda; class Arachnida; order Araneae; family Salticidae; genus Maratus; species Maratus michaelseni. The sequence goes on from OZ007590.1 coordinate 196,866,292, forward strand.
TTAGCAGCGAATGATAAGATTATATCCATTTATAAAATAAAAATGAATATTTTAAATCAACTCAAAGATGTAAATATAAATTATTAATTGACGGCGTATGACCCAAATCGTTATAAAATCATTCTTACGCATTAGCCAAATCACGAATTTCAGTTACATATTGATTTCACAAACATTAATTAAATTAAGAACATTGGAATCTGGACAACTGTCTATAAACAAAGCAAAATTGGAAGGATAATGCAAAATACTACTTAACTTTGCATCTGCATAAATTTGCACTATTACATAGAGAGGCATGCGCTAGCGACATAGCAAAAAAATAATCCAGATAAACATTGTCATCTCTGTTAATGTATTTACTGCTGAAACAAATGTTTCCAAAATTAAATTATTATAATAACAAATGCGAAATATCACGAACTACGATATTTGTCTTAGTTCTCATTTCCAGGAACTGAATTCTAAAGTGGATTATTGCAAACTCATTGTAGGAAATATTTAGCTGATTAAGCCGGTTTTACGTTTCGTTCCATTGTACATGAAAAGATAATGCCTACCATCTATCAAAGTAGGAGCAGCTAACGGTTCGTTCATGTTCACGCGCGATTTGGCAACCAAATATTAGCAACATTATGCATAAATGTTTGTCCCCGAAAGAGACAAGAACAATGCAATGTTAAATCGTTTCTATAAGCTCATTAAATTCAATGATTATGCAACTCTAAAGCTTAAATAACACTTTTCATTAAGTTAATGAAGTATGGATTTATACAATGATTCAATCAAAATGGGTTCCGTACATTTAAATTCTTCATGAGACAGCATTTATTAAATATATATTTGCGTTTCAACTGTGTCATATTTTGAGAGTGCGAGTTTATATTTAAAAGTATGTGTGGCTGTTAAACATGGAATATTTTAATGTTAGACGGTTTTAATATGTCCGTTTTCAAGCATCGAAACAAAGCTTTGTAATGGTAGAAAATCGGGATTTGAAAGTTCAAGCCTTAATAGGGTTTATAACTTTAAAGAAAGATCCGTATTTTCAAGAAACAATACAATAATTAAATTTAACCTTGCTTGTTGAAGAACAGTTTCATAAGATATTATTTATTTCTTGCATAATTATTAAAAAATATTTTTTTGTGTGGCTCTGATATTAATTAATATATAAATCGTTCTTTTTCTAAACTATAACGTTTGAAAAAAAAACTGAAGTTGCTTAAACCAAAACACGGACAGTTTATATTCAAGTTTACTTTAGTAAAGAGAAAATATTATGGATATAATCTTCTAATTTTTAATGAGCCATCCAGTTTAATGAGGATTTTTATTAACTTTGTGACGGCATTACATTTTAAAATGATTATTAATATAATTATCACATAATTTATTTAACATTGTAAAAAAAAAAAAAAAAAAAAAAAAAAAAACTTATTTAATTATTAAAATGCCGATAGAATTTCTGATGCGGGGAAAATATTTTCTACGAAGATTATTTTCTTTAGGAGATTAAAAAGCTTCTAAATTTAAAGCGAAACAACGTTAATTCAAACCTTCATCGTACGGTTTGGAATTTTAACATTTTAATGAAACAAATATATGAATGGATTGCAAAACTATAAAAATAATTTTAAATTTATGCTTAGAAGGAAATGTGCGCATTAAATATTTAAAACGATATCTTATTCAAGATTTATATAGTCACGTACAAAGCGATTTCTATTTAAATAAGCTTGCATTCGCTTCTAAAGCGTATGTTACATAATCTTCTCATAACGATTTTAATGTTCCATACCTTTTAAACATGAACAGTCGTGAAAGAAAACGTAGGTGCTTAAATGATTTTTTACTCCCTACAATTTCCCTGCAGAGAGCTTGCACCATATCAATAGAAATACCAAGTTTTATTAGATACAAAAAATTATATGTGTCACACTAAAACATTTAAATTTAACGCAAGTTTCTTAAAACAAGTTATTTATATATCAGCAGTTAAATGTTTAATCCTTAACATTTTTTTCTGCTTTTTCTAGTTGTATTTTAGACGCAATAAACTAAACATATGGGTAAAAAGCCAGTTTTTCCGAAATAATTCATTCGCCTTACTTAATCAAAAAACTCCTGTCAGAAAATAAAGCGAAGATTAGAATTAAAATTTTGTGGCATCCAAAAGCTTTAAGTAACGTGTTAAGCATATTTCTCTTGCACGAACGGAGAACGAGCAAAACTGTTAAGGCTGTATTATACAAATCCAAACTGGCTAATATCTGAAACATTGATTAATTTATTTTTGTTCGCAAATTTGTGAAATTGGTAAGTGCTACATTAAGAAACTATATAATCGATTTGTTTCGTTTTCTGATTTTTGGTAAAGGCAGAAGATTTTTCATAAAAAGCTGTCGAAGTTTACTTTGGCTATTGACTTTTTGAATCAAATTTTACAGGGTTCGTACGGGTACCATTACTTTTCCAGGTGACATACCAGTATATTTTTCTCAAAAAATACATCAAGTTCAAACGTGCGAAATTTCACCTTATTTAAAATGCGATTATCAATAAGAATATACTGGTACCGAATAATTTACTGGTCTTAAAATTCCAGGACCCTTACGAACCCTGTTTTAGGTCCCGCCAGCGCAGGAAGGGGAAAAAACTGGCATCTTGAGACAATAATAGCTTATAAAACAACATGTAATTAATTCAACTGATAAATTTAAAAAAAGCAATGACACATTAGTTAAATAATAATGCCAGCAAGTATCATGCGTTTATGTTTAAAAATGAGTCATAAATTTACGCGTTTTTGAGTGGGCAACAATATTTTTCTGAGAAACTTATAAAGGAATGAAGCGTTATTTGAGAGTTTTAATGGGAAATAGATGCATAGGGCTCATATAGGACTAATTGTGCTATCGTATTAGTATTATTTTTTAAAGAAAATTTTAAATATGTAAATTGTCAAATAATTATAACTTAATAAGAAGAATTTATGAATTACACTTCTGTCCAAAAATTAAGGGGCAGTAACATTACTCTTTCTCTTTTTACACGGTTTGTCGGGGGGAAATCCCCACCCCGAATATGTTAATTAGCTAACTGTATTGCTAGTATCTTTCTGAGTTTTCACGATATTTGACTGGTATCTTTCTGAGTTTTCACGATATTTGACTGGTTTCTTTATATGTGTTCCTCTATAGAATTGACTACCAAATCATGAAAAGAAATTGGTATAGTTCGCGCATGCGCAGTTATAAATTATTTCATACAAATGCCCATATCTCATAAATATTCAATATATCAATTTTTTAATTGCAGTATACTGTTTCTACTGCTCTTGAAGTCAAACATGCGCTTTACATCCACGAATTTCAAAATCAATTTGTCAAGGATTTCAGTAGATATTCGACAAACCGTGTAAAAAGAGAAAGCGTCCCATCACTGCCCCTTAATTTTTGGACAGCAGTGTATTATTGAAGATGGCTCAAATAATAGAATCACCCACCACATGTTACATGTAAAAAAACTGAAGGGTGACTAAAACCTAAAAACCTAAAAAAAAACTAAAGCCTACTTACATCTCTATATCAATTGCACGAAAAATAACATTGAATTGTAATTAACTATTGGTAAAATTTCACACTTTGTCTTAAAAAAAACAGGAGCTATATATAATGTTTTCTATTTTTTTTTTAATAAGCCCAATATTTTATAGGCAGTGGCGTTGGGGTTAAAAATATCTCTATCTAGCACTACGTAATCGATATTTATTGATAAATTTTTCTTTAAAATTTTAGAGTCATTGTAAACCTTTAAATATTTCTATGCTAATATTTGCAATATATTTGGTTCAACTATTTCAAATTCAAAATAATTTTGATTTAGCTAATATAAATAAATGAAAATTTACTTACAACTTTCAAATATACATAAAACCAGCTATTATGACTTAAGATTATGAGATTTTTCTATTCTATTTATAACTCTGAGACTGTCCTCGATGAAGTTCATAGCACGACACAATCTGAATCGTCTTATGCATGAAAAAAATTGCGAATTGCTCATTTATTATCCTAACATGCAGGTCACGATGTCTACATGCAGTGGGAATGTTTCAAAAGCAAAGGAATTTGGTTCCTTATGAATGTGGAATGTGGCGATACATTGAAAAACCACCTGTTAAACTTCTGATTTAATATCACAAAAGGAAATGTTTACAAATGTAATGTTTATAATGTATCGAATTTTAATGGAAATAAACAAGGGATTCATAACGACATTCCTAAGTGACTAATAGCATGATTAACCCTTAATTGCATAGTGATGTAAATTTCCATCACTTTATATTTAACTTTTAATAAATAAATCAATTTCTTCGCCACCACTATATTTATATAGAAATATTAATCCAGTAAATTTCCCGTGAACTATGTTGCTGAACAAAGTTAAAAATCTACCTTAAAATTTCTGGTGTCTAATATTTAAGATATGTATAAAAAAACACAATTGTAAAAGAAAAACTCATGAAAAGAAGGGTTAAACCAGGTCCACCAGCGCCGCGCAAAAAAAAAAAAAAAAAAAAAAAAAAAAAAAAAAAAAAAAACATTCTTGGCAATATGTTTACCTTATGTATCGCTTGCAACTAGATGTACATCGTCTTCTATGGTAAGATTTAACCATGTTTGATAATCAGTGGTGAATGTTACAATCAACAAGTAATAAATTTGAAAAAAAAAAAAAAAAAAAACACAATATACACAAGGGTATTTCCCAGCGTGTACAGTGGTGACCCACAAGTTGCAAGATCAGTCAATTAACTTTTAAAACACTTTACTCGGAATTTTTTTTCTCCCCGCTGAATTCACCAGATGTTGATGGATTCTCCTTTCTGAATGACGGTTCTTAATCACTAGCCAATAATTGGTTTTATGTGAAGATTAATTTAAAAACAACCAGACTTTGAATTCCAAATTTCGTTTACTACCTGAGAAATGGACGAATGTTGAAGCTTTTGATGGTAAATACCTCCAAAAACACCAGATTATGTAATTTAAAAAATCCTTTCTTTTATATCTTGAACACCAGTTTGTGTGACTTTCACGTCGTATTTAGCGTTTATTTAAGACATATTTATTATTAGGTTTTTTTACTATTTGATTTCTGAAAAAAGGAATAAAATTACACAAGAGATGATGCTGTTTTAAAGTGTAACATATTAATCTTTTCATTCACCTAATAGTCATTATAGATAATACTAAAATTTAATAATTTGGCTGCTGTATTTTAAGATAACGGGATTTTAGAATATAAAAGCGGCTTCGATGTATAAAATAATGCAGGTAATATGATGTAGCATATCGATTTTAATCTTTATTATCTTCATAAAAATATTTCTTCCATTATTAAATGCTCCGTTTAAAATGTATGTTATATAAAATAGTGAAAATGTGCCAAAAGTTCTATTATTTCAAAGTTGATAACATTTGCAATTAATGGAAGTAGTACGCAAAAGAATATAGAGTAGAAGATTAAATTAATGACAAAAAGTAAAAAGCAAGTAAAAAAGTGTGCAAAAATGGTGCTTTCTGAAGCTGATCATAAATTCTCGGAGAAAGTATTTTTTAAATTCTCAAATGTTTTTCTCAAATAACTCTACTTTTAGAAATTTTAGACCATGCGCAAAACTCTGTATACTATTGAGACTTCGTAGGCTACTTTCACATGATGTTGTCTATTCCATAGTTCTAGTGTTTGTTTTAAACGATTAAAACATGTGAAAGTTGTTGAATTAAAATTTTCCAAAAATGTATTTTCGTGACATAGAATAAAATGAGTACCAAGGTTTCTTGAAAACTAAATACTGAGGGTCCCGCATTAAGCTTATCACCTTGCCGGGATATATGTTGAATATAATCCCAGGGCCAAGGGTCAATAAAACAGCTGGACGCTGTAAGATAAGATCTTTAATAGATTGTACCGCTGTAGGTTTAGTTTTTCCATTCTTACAGATATGTAATTTTTAAAACGTTCTGTAATTACAAAGATTATTTCAAACTATTTGGTAATTTAGAAACAACTTTATTGTGTGTGTCACATTCGATCTGAAGAATAAAAACATATTTAAAGTGTTTCGGGAAATCCAAGTTTCTCGGTACCATTTTCCTTTAAACGAAGCGTAGATCGCTAGTCAAGAGTCTGTAAATTTTAAACCACTTTAACTAGAGGCAAAACTTCGTTTTTACAAAACTATTTAAGGTATTAACGTACTTTAAGTTTTCGGTTATGTTATCTTATTTATTTTGTATTATAGCTAATAATTATAAAGTTTAAGTAACTGATATTGCTTTCGGTAATAAAAAAAAAAAAAACATCTATAAAGCTCCCACCAATTTATAAAGGGTTTTTTAATCTACAATTGCTTCTTTTCTTAGAAAATCGTTTGATTTCAAATATAGACAGACAATTCAAAGTAGAAATGCGAAAAACACGCAAAGAACTGAAACCAATGAATAATTAATGACAGGAATTGGCAGTTTATTGAATTTTACGCGAATGATATCATGAGTAACAGCTAGTTTTAAATTCAAATGAAACAATATATTTATTACGTTCCAGTTGAATTAGAATTAGAGATATACGTTAAAAGAATTTTAATACTTGCGGAGGGAAATATCTTTGTAAGTGACGCAGCTTTGTGTCATCATAAATTTAAATATATTAAATATGTCGTTCATCAATTATTTATGTCAAAATATATTTTTTCCGATTGAAAATAAGTGTGTCATTTTAAATATTAAAAAACTTTCTTCACCGAATGTTTTTCGTACGGATTATTAATCTAGCCCATCGAAGAAAAGTTAGCTTTCACTTTATTAACTACTTATAAATATGTATATTTATGTGTGTCAAACTAAAAAGCATTTACAAATACGCCTCTTTTGATAAAATTTTAAAACATTCCTTACCTAAGCTAAAACAATGTATTCAAAAATATTTCGTTTGACGAAGAAGTTAAAATTCTTGTTTTATAGACTTAAAGTTTGCATCTTTTTATGAAAATGATATAGTACTTCTTGGTGATTTAAAAAATCTTAAAAGGTCTAGTTTTCATCATTTTTATTTATCCGTTTTCGTAAAAAACATTATTTCATTTTTAAACTGTTCTAAACCTTTTGCTCTTATCAAAAAGACCAAGAGGTTTTTAGAGTTTTGTTAGCTTAGCAAAAATTGGTGCAAAATACCAGGTTTTAAGATTTTATTGAATTTCCAATACCGTTACATATACATGTGATGTCATAGTTGCAACAAATAAAATTTGATTAAACTGATAACAATCAAAATTCTCACTACATTTACTTCGACTGTTTGTGTATTCTTTCGTTTGATCTCGATTATACCATCTGAAAATATTTATGTAGTAGAAAAAATTCTGTTACAGGAGTAAAACTAAATTAGTCAGATGTGCCAATCCCACAACTTCCTTCTATCTCATACATGTTAATACACCAAAATTTTTTTTCCATTACACTTCAAGTTTTTTGTCAATAAATGTTTCAAAACCATTGGGGAGGGGGGGAAGAAAATATTCATGATGATGTCTAATCAACGGGTAATATAACGAAAAATGTGAAAAAATTGCTTGTAACAAATTACACCTAGATTGGATAATTGGATGATTCAGTACGATTTTTGTTCAACAGTTACCCCGCCAGGCCCGAAAAGCGAACAAAATTCACAATCACAGTGGTACCTTCAAGCAAATTTTCACTTAAATTGTAAAAAATCTAGAAAATCACGCAAAAATTGCTATCATATCGCCTCCTTTTCAGGGAATATTCCCATTTTCAACTGGTACCTGGCGTCCATAGTCAAAAACGTATATATGAAATTTGGTTTAATTATGTGCATAACTTCGTATGCTTTCCGAAGATACAACAATGAAAATTGAAAACAAAATCGCTATCATAGTGTCCCTTTCCGAATAGAATATCCTCAAATTCAGCTGGGAACTGCTAGCGACCGCCAAAAACATGTATATGGAATTTGGTACCATTCTATGCAACACTTTTATACCACACGGATGCCACACGGATATACAGACAGACAGACATTTTGAAAAAACATGCTTTTCGGAATCTCTGACTCCTAAAACGTGTAAATCCGTCGAATACCGGTAGTCGAAAAATTTTCGATTACAATACTTTCTTCAATTAGAGAAAAGAAAAAAAATTATGTTAGCTTATACGATTATTTAACAATGGAAAGTATAGTAAGTTCTCAAAAATGTTGTTCTTTTTACTAAAAATGATATATTATGTACAATGCGCGCTGAAAGATAAAATTAAAGTCTCTTAGATTGAAATTGACCTAAGTAAAGAAATTAAAGTAATGCGTTAATTCAATTAATATTAAACTTAAAAAAAATTCTTAACTGTGCATTAAAACTTGAAAAAAAAAATATTTTTTAAAAATCCAAAGTATCAGTAACATGCATCATCAGCAGCATAAATTAAAAAAAAAGAATTTAAGAAGTTTTTAAAATAATCTTTTCCTCGAGCAAATAAATAATACAATAGTACTATCTGAATTAAATTTATTTATAATTAAACATGGAGATAAAATTGGTGAAAATAATGAAAATGGTAGATGAAACTTCTTTTATGTAATAAAAAAATCTGTTTTAAAAGCTTTTTTTAATGGAATAAAGGTAATTTGAATGTAAAATATATATTTTTAAAAATAAAAGTGAAAATAATATTGATATTTAATTTACTTTTACAATCTTTTCATTGAGATCTCCTTAACTAAATTTAAAAAGAATTATCTAGTAATATAATATTTTACTATCAGCGATTTTTCAAACTCCCATTTTTAAAAATTAATGCCACTACACTGTACTGTTTTATTTCAGTTTAAAAAATAAATAAATATTTTTCTTTTCTTAGTTTGAATGTAACCTGCAAAATACATGTTTTTTTGTTTTTTTCATGCTGTACTGGTTTAATTAGAGAAAGCTTATTAACTCTTTAAAAGTCATAGAAAGAAGTCATTTCTCTTATATTTTATATATATTTAAAAGAAAGACATTTTTTTTTTACATAAACGTATTAAAAAACAATACTTTTGTAATAGTAGAATGCAAAATATAGAAAAATATTGAATATAAAGAAAAATTTTGTTTAATTATCTAAAACATAACTTGCCGTTAAAAAAAAAATACTTTAAAATAAAAAAAAAAAGGATGTAAAGAGACTGAAAAATCATCTGTAAAGCTATATTTTCTTGTAAATTCCTACTTTTTTATATTCATTTAATTAAAAAATAAAAAAAATACAGAAAATTTCTGCACAATTTATCGAGTTTTATAAAAACTATGCAAAAAAATGTCTGTTTTGAAACATGTTTTTCATACATAAAATATCATGTGTTAATTGACAAAAAAATTAAACATGACAAGCAAAAAATATATTCATAAATAAACTGAGAACTTTCGCTTTATTTAAAAGAAACGAAAGCAGTGAGAAAATTTGATTAATATTAAAAATTAAAAGAACGAATTTCTGTTCACATTTTGTTGAAACAATAAAAAAATATTTAAGGAATGATCAAATCAAATTCATTTATTTAATTATTATTAACTTTATCAAAGCTTTTCAGCTATGATCCTGAAATCAAAAACCAGCGTAAATTTAAAATAAAAAAAAATAGATAGAGCTTCAAGCAGCCAATTATTTCAATATCAATACATGGATTAAGTTTGATTGAAGCTAAATGTATTGAAATAAACTTTACATAATTATTATTATGTGTTTATGAAATATGTATTAAGGAATTTAATGTTATAAAAATAAATAATAGCAAATGTAATTGAAATGTAAATAATTGAAATAAAGTTGATTTATTTCATTATTAATTACTTTAAGAACAAATAAGATTTTAAAATATTATGAAAATATCTTAAACTCTATTTATCTGGGTTTTTTTTTGTAACACAAAACTCATATTTCGAAACGTTAATATCTTTAGTTTTTACTTTTATTTTTTCCCGTTTATAAAAATGTACATTTGTTGTTGATGATATGAATATTGTTCAAAAAGAGTGTTTACTTTTTCTTTTATATTGGATCTGTTAGTTTAATTGCAAAATGTATTTTAATAAATCATCAAAATGCCGGATAACTATCGGGAAAAGGGTGAGATGACCCCGTAGTAGGTGGGATTTATTAAATGAAGAGATATCCAATAATTTTGTTTGGAGGCAGGTTTTCAGACAATGAGAAGTTTCTAGCCATTTGAGTGAATGGAAAGGGATGATAAGAAAATGAGAAGGTGGCCAGGATTGGGATAGAAAAAAACGGGGAGAATATTTTGGGGGAGGAGACAGAGAAATAAGATAGGGGAGCAGAAAGAGGAGAGGGAATACGGAGGCAAGGAGTTGACGAGAGAAAAAGGTTGGTGATGATCAGAGGAAAGTGATGGTTTTTTTTTAAGTGTTGGAGAGGATAGAATAGCCGATTGAAAATTAGTCGAATTGTGAGTGATAGTGCCGGCTGAACTGTTTGAAAGGACCGATTTTAGGATGATCAGCGTACTGTTCCAGTTGACCGCAGGTATGATTTATTTACTAAGTATTCCGAATTGTTCTCATTCAAAAATTTAATGTAGATTTTAACGTAAGCTTGTATAGGGCTTCGTAGGCATCCTAACTAATGTGTTTAGATTAAGTGTATTTATTTGTTTATTTAGAATCAAGTCTAGTTCAGCTTATATTCAAATTATGAGTATAATCTTTAATTGTATTGTAACCTATTTGTGAAAGTTCTAATAAACTGTTTAGTTCTAATTCAATGTTTAATTATTTACCAATACAGAGAAGGCGGGAGGTGATGGTCTGCGTACGATTCTGGGTAACTACCACTATTTACTCACGATGCCACGCAACTTCCATTGTAGTTTTTTAATACTAATCAAATATTTAATTAATAAGAGAAGTAATCAATTAATCAATGGAAGTAATCTAATTAAAATTCAATCGAATCAATTAAAGCAAAGTAAGGATAACGTACCGCAGAGCCATCCAGCAAAAAGGAATCCTTTTTATTAGATTTTTAGGAATTTAATTAACTTAAATATATTTTTTATTATTAATCTACTAAAGTGTAAAGTATATCGGGAAACCAAATTTTCTCAATAACTGAAGAAAAAACAAAAGAAAACATTGAGTATAAAAGATGTTTTGTTAATTTCAACATTAAAATTAACTGGAGGAATTGAGTGTTGGGGTCCTCACTGACTTCCGCAGTAAATGTCACACCCTCAATGTGTGTGATATTTTTAAATGAAATTTTTATTTTTTATAAAAAAAATTATGAAAATTTATATTTTTAAATGAATATTTGTTCAAATTAACATAAAACATTCGAAAAATATTTTTTAATGCGGCCGCAGAATTTTAAATATGTAGAAAAAAAAAAAAAAAAAAAAACATGAATCGGCATTCGGAAAACAAGTTTTTGAAGCACTAAACATTAATATTAGTAAATAACATTGTGAGGACTGCGCATGCCTTTTCTTGCTCTAGTAGCGTCCCCTTCTGGAAAAATACAAAGAGAGTGAGGCAGAACTTGGAATGTCAGCAGCAAAGAACGTTGTCTGATATATGAGATATCTGAAGATTTATGAAAATAGTCGTGAATGTTACCGGTCATAAATATGAGTAATCGTTTATGTTTATTTCATGTAGTGTAATGTGTCTGTCCCTGTCAACTGTATGTCAACAATTAAAATTGTGTTCGTCATTAGAATGGCCTGTATTCAATTAGAAAAGTTCCACATTCAACAGAGTCGTTACAAGCATTACAACGGGTAACAGAAATAACTGGATTTTTTTTTTTTTTTTGAAAACAGATGTGCAGTTTAAAAATGCAAACAAACAAAAAAAGAAAAAAAAGAAAGAAAAAAAGAAAAAAAAGAAACCGAAAACATGAAATCGGCATTCAGAAAATAATTTTGAAACAGTAAATATTTATAAATATTTTAAAAATAAAATACACTACTGCGGCCAGGTAAGTATCCGAAATAACTGGATATTTTGTGTATTGTTGTATTTTGATCTGGAAAGCGGATGCTGCAATTTCAAAAAAAAAACAAAAAAAAAACACTCTTTCTTTTTTCTCTGCTTGAATATCCACAGAAAACCCTTAAAGGCACAGACAACAGCGGTGGTGCGCTATTTTGCAATGCTCATTAGGCTTTTTAAATTAATCAGACAGTCCCGTTAAATTTTTAATCTCCATTTTCAAATGCAAATTTTCAATTTTAGCATGGAGGCACATCATAAAAGTATAAATTAAATTTTAATTTTCTGAAAAATCTTTTATTCTACTAATTGTATTTGTAAATGCCTTTATTTCAACATGCTTATATGATTCATTGTATCAGTCGGAATGATATATCATTTTAAGCGGTCTTATACAATAACTCATGATGCTCGTTTAATTTTATTTATAACGTTGTCTAATAATATCCGTAGCATTTCAGATGTAATTCTTTCAAAAACAAGTAATGGATTTCAAAGTTTTATTTTAACCATTGTTGTAACTATTTTCTTTTGCACAATAAATACAAAATTTACTCAAGCCTCATTTCCTTGCTGAAAACATGATAGGTTTTTTTAGCTTTTTATCCCTAGATGCATAAAAATATTAGATACTTTCATTCAGGCTCCAAAGAATCAAACAGCTTTTTTAAAATTAATTTTTAATATAGACATGGTACATTTATTATTATAGTCATTTATAACAGATTATCCCCTTTGTGTATCTAAGGTATTATCTAAGGAATACTTTTCTTTATTTATATAAATACCAGAGGGCCCGTGCGAAGATTTCGCACTGAAATCTAATATTTTTTAGGTACTTCTCTATTAACCCGTCGACCGCTTTTCATAACAAAAAACTACCGCCAAACTGTAAGATTAAACGCCAAAAATGCAGTCCCATTTACTTGATGTCAAAATCATTATGCCTGTTTGTTACGTCATCTAGTGGTATTACATTCGACATTTGCGTGTATTTTTCATTATGTTTTACTGATTTAGTAGTTATTTTATTAATTAAAATAACAATTGTGTCCTTAAATTCTTATATTTTATTTATTTTTTGATATTCCAATGGCAACGTTCTCCCGTTTATTTGGCGATAGTTTTTTATTATGAAAAGTGGTCGACGGGATAATAGAGAAGTATAATTTTTTATCAATATGTAATATTTATTAGATGCAGGTTTAAACTTCTAAAGAAAAAACAAGGATAAAAATATCTGCAAACAACATTTAGTTGTTAGTCAAGCCAGAATATCATCTAATTTATTCCATCAAAGTTAGACTAAAACCTGATCCAAGATTGCTAAAGGCACGCGCGAGAAAAAAATTAACAATCGTATTTTGACTGCATTAGAGGATGACGTCATCCGCTTCGGGAAAACCATGGAACTTAGAAATATAAATCTAAACATTTCAATTTCGCTTTTTAATCATAAGTATAAAATAAACCCGTGCGGTGTTTTTTATAATAATTGCTATGAGCATCATATAATGTGGTATTTTATTTTTTTGGCAACAATAATTTCAGGAAAACCTTTCATTTCTTTCATGAAAACAATGCCGATTTATTTTTTTAATTTCAGCAAATTTTAATCAAAAACATGTTTTAACGAATTGTTAATTGGGCTATGTCAGAAGCCTGTTCTAAAACCTTTCATATGGTATCTCATTCGTTGTTCTGCGTTTTATATTTTCTGAGTAAAAGGGATGTTGACAGGAGAAATAATATATAAGGATAAATACTTTTATCTATACTATTATATAAAGAGGAAACGGTGACTGACTGACTGACGGACTGGGTGACTCATCAACGCCCAGCCGAAACTACTAAAGTTAGGGTTACGTAATTTGGACTGTACATTGCTGTTATGGCCTATGCAAGCAATAAGAAGGGACTTTTGAAAATTCTGTCCCGAAGGGGGTTAAAGGGGGGTTCGAATGTTTTAGGTCATTTTGCCATATCTCAGCAGCAGTTATATGTAGGAGCTTGAAATTCCAGAAAACAAATCTACTAAAAAAATGATTAAACACCTGTTTCAGCGATTTTAGAAATTCCCCCCAGAAGGGGGTTAAAGGGGGGTGGACGAATGTTTTAAGTCATTTCGCCATATCTCAGCAGCAGTTATAAGTAGGAGAGCGAAAATCAGGAAAACAAAGATACTAAAAATGATTAAACACTTATTTCAGCGATTTCAGAAATTCCCCCCAGAAGGGGGTTAAAGGGGGTGGTCGAATGTTTTAAGTCATTTCGCCATATCTCAGCAGCAGTTATAGGTAGGAGCTGGAAATTTCAGAAAACAAATCTACTAAAAAAATGATTAAACACCTTTTTCAGCGATTTTAGAAATTTCCACCCAGAAGGAGGTTAAAGGGGGGTTCGAATGGTTTAGGTCATTTTGCCATATCTCAGCAGAAGTTATAGGTAGGAGCTTGAAATTCCAGAAAACAAATTTACTAAAAAATTATTAAACACCTGTTTCAGCGATTTTAGAAATTCCTCCCAGAAGGGGGTTAAAGGGAGGGGGTTCGAATGTTTTAGGTCATTTTGCCATATCTCAGCAGCAGTTACAGGTAGGAGCTTGAAGTTCCAGAAAACAAATCTACTAAAAAATGATTAAACACCTGTTTCAGCGATTTTAAAAATTCCCCCCAGGAGGGGGTTAAAGGGGGGGTTCGAATGTTTTAGGTCATTTTGCCATATCTCAGTAGCAGTTATAGGTAGGAGCTTGAAATTCCAGAAAACAAATCTACTAAAAAATGATTAAACACCTGTTTCAGCGATTTTAGAAATTCCCCCCCCAGAAGGGGGTTAAAGGGGGGGTGGTCGAATGTTTTAAGTCATTTCGCCATATCTCAGCAGCAGTTATAGGTAGGAGCGCGAAAATCAGGAAACAAAGCTACTAAAAAATGATTAAACACTTATTTCAGCGATTTCAGAAATTCCCCCCAGAAGGGGGTAAATGGGGGTGGTCGAATGTTTTAGGTCATTTTGCCATATATCAGCAGCAGTGATAGGTAGGAGCTTGAAATTCCAGAAAAAAAATCTACTAAAAAAATGAGTAAACACCTGTTTCAGCGATTTTAGAAATTCCCCTCCCTCCGAAGGGGTTAAAGGTGGGGGGTCAATGCTTTAGGTCATTTCGCCATATCTCAGTAGCAGTTATAGCTAGGAGCGCGAAAATCAGGAAAACAAATCTACTAAAAAAAATGATTAAACACGCATTTCAGCGATTTTAGAAATTCCCCCCTGAAGGTGATTAAAGGGGGTGGTCGAATGTTTTAGGTCACTTCGCCATATCTCAGCTTTTATGTAGCAGGGCGAAATTAATTAAAACAAATCTACTAAACAAATGATTAAACACGTATTTCAGTGAATTTAGAAACCCCCCCCCCCTGAAGATGGTTAAAGGGGGGTTCGAAGGTTTTAGGTCATTTCGCCATATCTCAGGAACATTTTTTGGTAGGAGCGCGAAATTCAGGAAAACAAATGTACTAAAAAAAATACATTGCCTACCCGTGCAAAGCCGGGACGGGCCGCTAGTATAAATATATTTTTAATCCCAAGTAACAGAAATTTCGTTATGTTGGAAAAATATTGCCACTTATTTTCATCTTTAAAGTATTAAGCGGGTATGGGATGAAAATTGACGGTTTGCTTCTAAAAAGTAATACCAACTTTGCTTTTTAATCGTAATGTATTTTTTATATAACTAAGCAATCATTTAACCAATGAAAATTGTCTTTATTACATTATTTATTTGTTAATTTTTTCTAATATGAGGAAAATAGGATGGGATGTAAAGCAGAAAAAACATAGATGACATGTAATTCCACGTAAATAATTAATTTCTGAATATAGGCTAAATACATCATAAAGATTTAAAATTTATACCTTAATAAAAATATATAGAAAATTCCATATAATACGAACGACAAATTCACCTTCTCAAATTTATAAAACCAATGTAAACTCATTGATAATTTATGTTACTACAGAGGTGCAATAATTCAAAACACAGTTTTAAACATTAAAATTATTAAATGTTAAAAATCCCTGAGCTTTCGGCTAAACATTAGCCTTCCTCAGATGAAGACAAGGCGTCTTCTCGACGGCTTGTGTTCATCTGAGGAAGGCTAATGTTTAGCCGAAAGCTCATGTATTTTTAACATCTAATAGTTTTAATGTTTAAAACTGTGTTTTAAATTATTGCACCTCTGTAGTAACATAAATTATCTATGTGTTTACATTGTGTTTTATTTATACCTTAATTAAATATATATATATATATATATATTCATGTTTAACATTGCTCTACGAAAGCAAACAAACATTTTCCTGTAGTGAAAAAATGCATTTAGCACATCAGAGGATGGTATTTCATCTGTCTGTCTTGATTAAGTGTATATGTAGAACACGCTACACGGACGGGGTTTCTTTCTTCACGAAACCGTTAATAAACATGCAAAAAAATTTAAACCATCTTGAAATGAGAATTGTTAAAATATGGACTTGGTCCCTTCGAACAATCACCCATTCAATTAAGTGTGTATTATTAAGCATTACTAAGAAAACAAAGGGAATTAAAACCTCTAGAACAGTGGTTGCTAACATTATTTTAAACACGCCCCACCAAAGCATTCCTAAATTTATTATGCACTTCTCCCTCTCTATATATAATATACAATTCTTATTATACTATAAAAGGCAGCTCTCACATTTGACATTCAAATGGAAAGAATTGTACATTTTATAACTGATCTTATTGATCTAATTGATCATTTGTTCTTCACTAATCAAGAACATGTGGAAAAATTTCGGACACTGTGATTTCTCTATAAATAACGCAAGATACAAATAACATTTCTGGATTCCATCTTTATCAATTGTAATTAGCCATAATTCTTTCCCACTTCTCCACGGCTTCCCTTCTCTATTATTTTTAGTTGACGGCCAAGTACAAATTGACTTTAGAATTTAAAATTTGTGTCATAATTAATATTTATAGAATGTGTATGACACCTGCACCAGAACCATAAGAATTTTACCACTTCCAACTATTTTATCAATTTGAAGTATTATTAATTCCAAAAGTGGGCAGTACCTTGTTTAGATATTCGAAATATTTTCAAGTTAAAGGCGTTCAATGCAGTGAGTTTTAGATATAGCCTTAAGTAGTTTCATACGTAAAAAATTTCTAGCGTGACATATTGCAGTGCAAATAGAAATACAGTTCGATTCAATAAAAGTAACGGAACCAATTCTTCAAAAATTGTTAAATACAAACAGATCCAGAAACGTTATAACAACTTTTAAGTATAAAAGTTAGAGTTACGTAATTTGTATTATTAAAATGATTCTTTTTAGTATAATTATTTCGGTTATTATTGTATTTTAAGCTTTTCTATGAGAACATTTTGAAAAATTAATTCCATTTTACTTTAAAAATCTACATATATTACTTTTAGTTTTAGCCTATCACGTTACATAAAAAAAAAACTGACAGGGAATGAGTTAATAACTTTGTTCCTTAAAAATCATATCGCCGCAATGTGGGGCATCCTCCCCACCATGGAAACCACTGCTCTAGACGTTACTTCAAAATATCCGTTAAGCAACATGTTTCTGATATTGATAAATGAAGTTTAATACATAACTGGTCTATCTCATAGAAATAACAAAGACATAGTGTAAAATTTAAAATTCAGAAATTATCTTTATTTTGGGAAAAAGCGATTTTAGAATAAGTTGGATAAATTTTGACCTAAGCATTTAATTACAAATACAATTAAAATCTCAAATGCGTTTATTATTTAAAATAGAAGCTTATAGTACACAAGAAAATCAATTCAAAAGGAAGTTTTAGAAGATCATTTGATTACATTGAAGTAAAGAAACACGAACATAAAATTTATCCTGATTAAATCACACCCGTCTTTCTCAAAGATTAAACTAATAACACAGGTGAGAGAGTATCATTAAGGATATTATTTTTTTATTTGCTTCAGTGTCATTTTACAAAGTTTATTCAACATTACAACGTTCTATTCCAACGTCTGCTGAAATTCAATATAAGTTTTCCAAGCAAAGAAGCATCCGGTAAGTTATTTGTCAATTGAATACAGAAACAAAATTTTAATCCGAAGAGCATCATACTCTGACAGTTTTATTACTAGTCTAATTAGATGAGTTTCGTAAAATATAACTTATTTAATTTAGTTTGGTTGTTTATTTGTTTTAAAAGAAATGAAAATACATTTAAAATAACACCAAAGGAACAACATTTGCATTTGTTTTAGATGGTTTAATTTTATACATAAAATGTGTATACATTGCGTGTAAAAACTTTAAGGACAGCAAAAAATTTTAATGTTTTTGATAAATTTCAAATCAGATGGAAACAATTTTACTGTAATGTGTATCATGAAGTTGAAAAGCTAATAAAAACGTCATCAAAATTTATCTGTATTTTATTACAAAAATAAAGTAATTATGCAAAAACACTATTTCTGATTGTGTAAAAACTTTAAGGACAGCAAAATAAAAACAATACAGTATTCAAGAAACAAATACTTTATATGTTGTGCAGTGCACCCACCATTGCTTTTAATGACCGCAAATATTCTATCTTTCATGGACATTGTTAATTTTTGGCACAGTCTGGGACTAGATTTATACCATTAATCTTCAATCGTAAATCTAAGGTCTTAATCTGAAGAAAATGTCTTCCATTTTAGTAAACTTGTCTTTCTATATCTCCCCGCAAGCTCTCGATAGTTTTGAGATCAGGACTTTTGGGTAGTCATTGCAAAACTTCCATATTTGTCTTCTGGAGCCAGAGTTTTGTCCTGCAGCTTGTGTGGATACGCGAATTATCTTGCTAATAAAACCATTTTTTCCCCTGCTACAGTGTTTCAACTGGTGAAAGATGGTAAGAAAGAGCTTTTATATATGATTTGGATTAACATGTCCTGAAAGAAATATAAATGAGACCACGCTGTTAAACGAAAAACGGCCTCATGTCATAAGGGATCCACCACCTAATTGACGTTTTGAGAAACTTTCTTTTTCTTTTCTAAAATCATGCTAACAATACTTCCAGCTATCAGCTCCATCTTAGTTCCAACTGTTTTCATCGAATAAAATAACCTGCAGCCTTTTGTCGTCCCAAATCATCAACTGTCTTGCACACTGTAAACGCTGGTTTTTGTATGTAGTTAGTAAAGAGGGTTTACACAATTTTGCTATGTATTGGAAATTCACAGATCGAGTAAATGTACTGCAGATTGTTTTCTTGCATACACTGAACCCAATCCTTTGTAAAATGTATTTACTTGAGTATTTTACAGTTGATACTAATCCTTTCATCCCTGGGGAACAAGGCCTTTGCTCTTCCTCCAGCATTTTTATTCAATGCCTTAAACTTTTTAACCTTAAAAAAATATTGATGACGGTTTTAAGTCTTCTTACCTTTTTTGCAATAGACCGACAAAGCATTCGTGACAATGAAAAAGATTGAAAAGCAACTTTATCATATTCAGTCAGTTAACTTGCTTTTGGCATCATTATAAAATTACAAAACTCATAATAGAAAACGTCATTAAAATCACTATACAGAAGAGTTTTTAACATGCAAATCGGAAATAATTATATGTAACATTTCTATCAAAAAATGGTGGTGTCCCTAAAGTTTTTACACGGGCGAAAATAGCGGTTTTTGGCATAATTATTATTTTTTCGCAATAAAAAGCCCGCAGCTACATTTTGTTCACTTTTATATTCGTATTTTAACTTTATTATCAACACTAATTTCCCATTTCAATGATCTCATTTTATATGTATCAAACTTTTTACAATTTGTTGCTGCCCGTATGGTTTTTACACGCACTATGTGTCTCCAAAGCATTAGTACATATTCTTTTTATAAATCAATTTATTTAGAGATTTTTTTTCCATTTTTAATTGTAAAACAATAATTATATAAAGCAGGAACCTTTTTAAAACTACAACACAAAAAATTATAATCTCGCAAAGCTTTAAATGTTTCATGTATCATCCTTCCCATAACCACCCCTTCTTCCCAAAATGAAAATTTAAATAAATATATTTTTCAGCTATTTCTGAAATTATTTTCTATCAAATTAAATATTAGATTAATTCAAATATTTTATACATTCCTAATCCCAGTATAATTGCATACAGTTTTCAGAAAACAAAAATGATTTGCATTATCTGGCAATTTTAGTATAGCTTTGTGATATACAAAGCATTAGGCGTAATTTAAGCGCTTTTAGTCTGACTTTATGCAAATAAATACGCTTTTAACGATTTATTTGGTACACATTTTGTTCAAAGATCTCAACTGCTTTTACAAAAATGGGTATTGTTACAATGCCTTAGAGAATTATCTGGTGAAATCTAAAATCCATTCATCACTTTTCGTTTGACATGTTTTCCTGTTACACAGATTAGATAAAACTCCTGAATCTTCTTTTAAAAATCTCTCGCTGACATATTGTTTTAAATCTTTGTTTAGTAAAGAGCTTTTAAAAATCCATTTTAGCATCATTTATAGTAAAAGTGGTTTCGCTTCTTTTTTGTATTTATTGTTTTGAATGTTTACGTAATATGTCAAAATATGGAAAAATATTGCAAATAAAATATCTGCATGGTTGTTATCTTATTCATGAGTAGCTTTTCATATTATCAAATGCTATGATAAGTTTAAAAGTAAAACTAGTATTTTAAATACTCTATTTCATAAGCATTCAATGTTACCTTGAAAATCACGCCTAATTTCATAACTGCTATTTAGGATTTTTCCAAACAAATTCCGTTACAACACAATAGTTTGGCCGGGGGTACCAAACATGATTATGGAAAAACCACCGCTTTTTAGTAAACGTGATATAAAGTGCAAGCTAGTAAATGTATTTAATATAAGGTAAAGCCAGGAGAGATGACGCGGTCGGAGAGATTGCGCACATAGAGGTTTGGGTGGAAGGAGTAGAGTGAGTGCGCAGCAACTGCAGGTAGTTGTACAACAGCAGTAGTGGAGTGTCTACTTGAAAGTACACGTTGATTGTTTTGAGCGTCTAACAAAAACATTGTTATTTTGTTTTGTTTTCCCAAAGTCAGTGCTTGAATTTTCATAGCTATTCGTCAGAATTTCTATACAATGTCAGTAGTACAAAATATTTTTAACTTAAACGATTTATCATAAGCTACTAATCTAGACTAACAATGTGAACATCAACGGTTCGTTTTAGAAGAGGTCATGTTTAAATAAAAGGCCGCGCAAACTCTCCTATCGAAATTCGAGAGTTTGCGCATCTGCTACTTAGGAGAGATGGCGCATTGTTCCCATTAGTTTCAATGCTAGCAGAGATTCCGCAGCTTCTTGGTAAATTTGCATAAAAAATAAAAAACGAAAATGGACTAATTTTAAGTTAAACGTGTTATCGAGTAACTTAATGTTATTTTGTAATCTTATCTGGACTTGCTTTTTCTGATTCTTTATTTTTTTCCCTTTAATTAAAATTTTTTAATCGTTTTTAAAATTATTACCTTTTTCTGATTCCTTAATCATAAGGTTGAAATATTCATTTCTAATACAATAATATTTGTTCACAAGAACCTTACAACAATGTCATTTAAGTGTAATTATTATTGTTAACAATTTAACTGCAGTTATTATTAGTAACAATCTCTTCTAACCATGTGCGCAATCACACCAACCCTGTAAGGACAGATTGCGCAAAATAACTTTCTTGGTTTTATTACAACCGTTCTATTAAATTGCAACATAACAACAAAATAGCATTGGAAATGCATAAAAAACAAATAAAGTAAAAAATATTCATGGATAATTTAGCAAAAAATTAATATTTAGACTTTTTATTGTTATTCTTTTGAATTGTGCGCAGACTATCCTAGCTTTACTTTATATATATATATTTTGCTTGAAAAAAAGAAAAATAAATAAACTATTTTTTTAGAATTTCTAAATTGGTTGCTCAATGTGTAATCATAATTTAATTATTATAAAACAATTAATAAAATAAAGCGAATATTCTATAAAATAGATTACAATCTTTATTTTTGACTTATATTGTTTACTTTATAATGTTAAAATGTTTAAAATGTTTCGTTGTAGCAGCTTCACAGTCAGTTGCCTTTTTTTGGCGAGCGTGGTTTGGCGCAAAATTAAATCCATTGTTGTTGTAACTCGCATCTATTTGTAACCATATAGAACATTTGGCCTTTTTTTTTGCCTGTGGCATGGTAACATAAAAATACCTTAAAATGAAATTATACATTTACACTTAAGTTCTAAAAATCTTAAAACTTTGTATTGACATCGTAAACAGACTTTGCAGTGAACTAGGGACTGCTCAGAAATGCAGCCCTTTTTTTATTATTATTGATATCGTATTGTGAAAATAACATCTATGTGCATGCAGCGACATCTGTAGACCATTTTACTTTAACTTTCGACGGATGCATGTGTCTTTCGGAATTTGTGAGTTTCTGGTGCATGAGGAATTAACCTGAAACTGCAGGTCTCTAAACAATATAGAATAGGTTATATATTTCCGTGAAGATGTTTTCCTGAAACCCAATAGGGGACTGTCAACAAATTGAAAAAAACGAATATCTTTTGGATAACCCTGTAAAAACTAATGTAGCAAAAGCGTTCAAACTCGAGATTATTAATAAGTTGCTTATTTTTATATACTGTGTTTATTTTTATGAGGATAGCATGTATACTCATAGAGAAATTAAGGTTTTTATAAAAACAGTCCCAAATTTCGATTAGTTTTTTGCTTATAATTTGCAAAGTTTTTAATATAAAAAAAAGTTCTTTTCAGAAAATATGACAAACAACATTGTACTTAATACTCTGCAATCAGAATTAAAAAAATAATAAAAATTGGATGAAAAATGAGCAGGTTTACTAAAAAATGTTTCACTGCGCATGCGTGAATGCAATCAAATTATAATATGCATAATGCATTAGCTAAGTATATAGAGCAACTTTTTTGAAAGTCTCAAAATCATAGCTTGAAAATTCTGTAAATTATCGTCGATAGAATAAGCTCGAAATCCGTTGCTCCCAAAAGGAAGCAAAAATATGAGGGGTTGTATCCAAATATAGTAGTACGTTCAATATTGTGTACGCTATCTTGGCACTAATCAACAGATATTTGATACAACCCCTCATCTTTTTGCTTCTTTTTGGGAACAACGGATTTCGAGCTTATTCTACATTAGTTTTTACACGGTTATCCAAAAGATATTCGTCCTTTTTCAA
Organism: Maratus michaelseni; assembly: GCA_963931845.1. Lineage (NCBI taxonomy): Eukaryota > Metazoa > Arthropoda > Arachnida > Araneae > Salticidae > Maratus > Maratus michaelseni. The sequence goes on from OZ007590.1 coordinate 196,889,709, forward strand.
TTTGTTGACAGTCCCCTATGGGATTTAGGGAAAACATCTTCACGGAAATATATAACTTATACTATACTGTTTACACACCTGCAGTTTCAGGTTAATTCCTCATGTATTTTTCCAGATATTGCTCTTTTCAGCATTTTTCATGAGTGTTCGTATTATTTTGTCCACCCCCTGTAGGTAATATTTCAGTCGTAAGGATGCTTTATGCATGTCTCCGCTTCGCATATAAGGATTTCTCGTGGATTAAAGTGAAGTTTGAAGTATGACATTGCTTGTCCTTCCGTAAGTGTTAAGTTTAATCATTAATTTAATGCAAATGCTTCATTTGTGTATAGTGAGCTATATTTTCTTCAATGGGGTTATTTTTGAAAGTGTTCTGCAGTATAGACTAAATTTTGAAGTGAGACCATCGTCCTTGCGCTTAAACTTTTAAATAAACATTTGTTTTATCTTAGTTTCCATCTTTTCACTGAGCTAGCCAGGGTTATCCATGAACTCATACGCTACAACTTTTGTACCTGATGTTTCTTACACTAGTATACCAGGAATTCAGCAAAAAATCGATTACAAAATTTCACCTTTACATACAAAAACCAAGTTGAAATAAACAAAAGAGTGTAAAAATACTTTTCTTAATATCGAAACTTAAATGTTTGATCGTATCATTTTCCTTTAAGGTATTTTATGTCTTACTAACGAATGGATTTAAATCCATAGAAATAATATTTTACTTCAGTTCGTGAAGAACAAAAAAGAACTCGAAACGAATGGAAATTTGTAAGAGATATTTTTCATACAAAAAATAATATTTATCAGAGATGTATAAAGTATTGACTGGTAAATTTATTAAATAAAAATTTGTAATTTAGAGACATTTTAATGAAAATCCTAATATGTACACATATAACATTTATGATACATTTGAACAAAGGTAAGAGTTGTTATAAAAATCAATAAACGTCGTTACTGTATAGTTGTATAAAGGGGTACGATTAAACTGAGAGTAAAATCATAAAACATCAAGAAATATATTTACAGCACAAAATAGATCATTCTTTTTCAAAATGCCTTCCCTCAGATGATATGCAACGGTCACACCGTTCAACCCACATTTCAAAACAAGTAGTGAAGCCTTTTTCTGAAAGCTGCTTCAGAGAACCCTGCACTGATGTAATAACTTCAGAATCTGTATTAAATTTTCTGTCACGGAGCTTCTCCTTCAGCGTCGGAAACAGCCAGAAATCGTATGGTTTGATGTCTGGACTGTAAGGGGGATGTGGCATGATTTTAATATTGCATTTACTAAGATATTTCTGAACAGAAGTAACGACAGGCGGGCGAGCATTACCGTGATGTAAAGTCCAATTTCCTACTAGTTCATTACGCTCTCTCGATATGTGTTTGCCGGAAAATTTTCAAAACTGCAACATAATATTCACCATCCACAGTAGTTTTTGGAGGCACAGCCTGTTGATAGATTACACCTTTATGATCAAAGGAAATAATCATCTTGACCTTTCCAGTAGATTTGGTTTGTCGGATTTTTTTCGGAGGTGGAGAATCAGTGTGTTTTCTTTAAACTTGTTGCGGACCTGGCAAGGGGATCAAAATGATGCGCCCAAGTTTCATCATCTGTTATTACAGTCTGTAGAAAATTCAAACGATTTTGAAGCATCAGTTTTCACTAACAGCATTCGTGAATTCTTGTTTGCTGTTTGTAGTAAGCTGATGAGGGACCCATCTGGAAGAAGCATGGAAAGGTGTAATTTGTTGAGTAGGATGAAAAATATCGACGTTTTCGAAATGTTAGTTAATGCCGCCATCTCCTCACATGTCATTCGTCGATTTTCTTTCAAGATTGCCCACACAGTGTTAACATTTCGATCATTCACAACAATTTCTGTTCGGCCAGGTTTAGGAGCCAGTTCTGCAGACAAACGTCTTTTTTTAAATCACCATTCCATCTAAAGATGGTAGACTCACTAAAACATTTGTCTTTGTAAGCTTCTTTCATTAACGTAACTGTTTCTGGATCTCTTTTGCCCAAACGATAGCAAAATTTTATGGCACAACGCATTTCGTTTTTTTAACTCTGAATCAGTCACTGCCATCTCTGTAGGGCAAATAAAAACGATTATTTAAACAAGCACGAGACTAGGAAAATAAAATCGTCTGTTTCATTTGGAATATTTATAAACGTACAGTTAACAGTTTGAAAAAAATCGCCTGCTGTTTTATTTTTTAGTTTCGTGGTTTTGCCACTACGTAAAAAAATAACTCTCAGTTTTTAAGCAATGCCCTTTGTAGATATATTCTTCAGGTTTGTAAAAGTTTCAAGTCTAGTTGTAAAAAAAGCCTTTTAAAATAAATGTCTTTGTCTCTTTGTAACATTTTCAAACATAAATTAAAAGTGCTTATAAATTCGGTTTACCTGTCCGCCTGTCCGTGTTCCAACTCGTATAAATATAGTCGGATTCCCATGTAACTCATATACGTTATTGAGGTTTACCATGACATGTTCTGTATTGAAAATGAAGTGTGTAGCATTTATAGTTCGTTTACAGGGTTCTTAAAAGAACGCCGTTTTATTATACTCTATGCGGAACAATTGTTTGTAGTGTATTTTAATGATGTTACTCTAATTCAAACTTATTGAAATTCATGTACAGTGATGAGCTTCAGTATCAGATTCTTGCTATGGAATATGGTGTGCGTATAATTTATTGTTCATTTACAGGGACACACAAAAGCGGTTACAATCCTGTCTATGAACATTAATTGCTGGGGGCGTTTTCAATTGTGGTATGTATTTTTAAATTTAACTAATTCTTTGCTTATTAGTTAGTGCATATAAATTCTATAAATAATATTTATGGTTGCACAAATGAATTCGGGTACACTCTTGCTTACTGACGGAAACTCTTGAGAGGTCATCTTTAACGGTGTTATTCTTTTCCTAAAACAACTAGTAAATCTGCATTTCAGGATGCTTCAACATCAGCTCTGAAAGTCATTGTTTTTTAATCTCACTTTTCATATTATTTTGCATTATACAATCCGCAATTTAATTTTTGTATATTACATACACATTTATAGGCATATAAAATAGTTCTGAGGTTTCAGAAATTAGAAGCGTTAAATTAAACACGATTTATGCAATGGTATTCTGAAATTCTTATAAACTTCTTATTTTTGTAATTTTTTAGATAAAAAAATGCATTTCTTATTTTGATATTTTTTGAAATATGGTTGCTAAGCCACTAATAAAATAAAGAGGAAAGAAAAAGAAATGCATTTTAAAATTTGTAAAAAATAAGAAAATAATTTTTTTTTTATATTTCCTGAACAGTTACAAAAAAATTTCCAATAATTTAAATAATTAATATCTAATAGATTATCGGCAAATTTTCGAAGCTATTGCATATATTTAAGATCGCCATATCGAAAATTTTGTATCCGTTATTTTACGTTTAAATCCATTATTCAAATATGCGATTTCCATTTCAGTTAAAAATGAAATTTGAAAATCATCTGCATTCCCATAGGAAAACATTAAGACCTAAAAAGAAATGTTCTATATTTTTCGAACGAATGAACCAAATGTAGCCAAAAACTATACAACTAATTCCTGGTACCTCACGAACATACCCACCAAAAATCAACCTAATCGGATATTTTTTATGGCAGTTATCGCTAACAGACAGACAGACAGACGGAAACCAAAAACTTTTTGGGTCTCCACAGTAAGCCTCAACTGACGTTTCGACAACTCAATTTTGGTACACTATGTAGTATATATACGAACCTATCGATGATGTACAGAGCTGCACATTTTTTTTTATATGTGTCCGACTATAGATGGTAACTGCTGAAATTGGGTTTTCAAATGAATTATTGAATTGGGTTGTGTTATGCATTTCTCCAAATTGTTTACTTACAAATCATATTTCACTTTATTAAATGGCGAGTTTTGTAATAACATCCTGAATGTGTTTGAAAGTGTTCATAATCTATGCTTGGCGCATGATTTTTCTTTCTTGTTGAACATTTTTTTCGTTTCTTCGAACTTTTACTACATATTTCAGTTAGATGTAGCTCAAGGAATTAAAATAATTGGTAGAAATATAATTAAGCTTATGAACAATTTGTGATTTTTATAAGTTATTTTTCATCATCCAATCTCTAAAAATGAAATATGTAATAGATGTTGGAACGAATGTCAAAATGGAGAAAATAACGACAAACACGTAATTTAAGCGATTACAACTTAATCTTGATTTTCAAACTTCAAAATTTATATGGACATAAAGAATATATGTTCAAGCATAAAAATATAATGTTTATGTGTTGAATATAACACTTATTCGTTTAATACAATTAGTGGGCGAAAATAAACCGCTTATGTACCCTAACCCTTCTACAATGTTTTTACTTACCCATCCATACGTAGTATAGGGTAAGTCTTGTAATCGTTTTGAAAATCGAAAATTTTTTTTTGGCGGATTTACACGTTTCAGACACTGTAGATTCCGAAAAACATATTTTTAGAAAAAAAATTTTGCCGTCCGTCTGTGTGTCTGTGTGTCTGTGTGTCTGTAAACGCTCTATCTCCCGAAAAAATTGAGATAGAGAGTTGCAATTTGGTATGTACTTAATATGTAATAATGGGAAGAAGCCTATTTCATTTCAAAAACCTCGAATAACCGGAACTATTTTTTTCGGACTCTCGAAATATTCGTTCTGATAAAAGGTATATAAAAATTTTCGAAAATGTTTATTTTAAGAAATGAATATAAAATACAATAAAAAAAACAAATTTTGCATAAAGCATGAAGTCGATCGGATAATGAGTTGCCGAGATATTTGGAATCCTATTTACCACACTCTTCGATTTTTCATGACCCTGTATTTCATCCAAATTTCACTTCAAAGATATATTTTAATTGGAAATTTGACGCTTAATCAGATGCAATAAACCGCTAGTTAATAGGATTATTATTTTTGGCGTCATAAGGAAAAACCTCTTTCAAGCAATTCAGTAATCGAGCCTTTAAAGTTTGTGATGTCATCAAGCCACGATTTTATTTGAATTGCATTGTAATATGAAAGAAAACATGTGTAAACTATTTATAAAATGGATTGCAATTCGAATAAAATTTTATAAGTAGTTATTTTATTCACATTTTTATTTTAATATTTTACATTATGCATATCCATGATGGGTAAGTATTACGGTGGCCCCCAACGACTAGTTTTAATTATTATTGATCAATCTAAAAAAGGAAATTGAATTAAAAAAGTAAAATTTTATACGGTATAAAAATTAAAAAAAATAGGCATACAGTCGACCCATATCTGATACAGTAGTCCCAAGTTATTTCGCCAATGATGGAAAATAAGAAAGATACAAGATATATTCAAAAGCAATATACTTATAAATGTGATAACTTTTAAGTAAATGTTGTATATATGTCTCTAAAATGTTAGTATTTATTATTGAGCAGTTTGAGCATTTTGAAATTTTATTTAGAAAATTAACGACTAACGACAGAGAAACATTTGTAATCGACATACTTATAAAAGTTACTTACAAATTGCGTTAAATATAAAATTATTTTTTCTCGAAAATGTGAAAAAAACGATGTATATGAATAGCCAATATAACGCGGATATTGGCTATTCAGATGCAGGATAGAGTTCTTCATCGTTCGGGTTGTACCCGACTCGAACCCGAAAATTCCATTTGAAGTCAAACCGCAAACTGACCCGATTCGACAAAAAAAAAAATCTTTGAGCTGCCAAACCGACCCGAACCCGACAAAATAATTTTCGGCGACTCGAAACCTGACCCGAACCCGACATGTTTCAACCCAAACCCGAAATATTTCAACCCGCAACACTATCCGGACCCGAAGTGAAAGTAATGTAAATTACGTTTTAATGCAATTTTAATGCAATTATGAAAAGTAATCTGTAATTATATTTCTAATACCAGTTTTATCTTTTACATAGAAAAATAGACATATCTATATTCTTTAATATTCAAATATAGTAAAACCTCCGAATAGCGGACACCTCGAGATCATTGAATAGAGTCCTACATCGGTCTGGGTTGTAATACTTACTCATTATGGATATGCATAATATAAAATATGAAAGAAAACATGTGTAAACATTTATAAAATGGATTGCAATTCGAATAAAATCGTGGCTTGATGACGTCATAAACTTTAAATGTTCTGTTACTGAATTGCGCAAAAGAAATATCCTTATAACTACAAAAATTGATAATCATATTAACTAACGGTTTACTGCGTCAGATAAAGCGTCTCATTTCCAATTAAAACATATCTTTGAATTGAAATTTGAATAAAATACAGGGTCATGAAAAATCAAAGAGTGTGGAAAATATGATTTCCAATATCTGGGCAACTAATTATCCGATTGACTTCATTCTTAATGCAAAATTTATGTTTTTTGTATTGTCTTTTATATTCACTCCTTAAAATAAACAATTTCAAAAAAATTTATATACCTTTTATCAGAACGAATATTTTGAGAATCCTAAAGAAATAGTTCCAGATAATCGAGGTTACTGAAATTCAATAAGCTTCTTCTCATTATTACATAGTAAGTACATACCAAATTTCAAGTCTCTATCTCAATTTGTTTGGGAGATAGAGAGTTTACAGACACACACGCAGACAGACGGACTGTAAAATTGTTTTTCTATAAATATATTTTTTTCGGAATCTCCAGTGTCTGAAACGTGTAAATCCGTCAATTTTTTTTTCGATTTTCAAAATGATTGCAAGACTTACCCTATACTACGCATGATGGGTAAGTAAAAATTATTATTGCCTGTATATGTTTTATTTTTGTAAAATAAATCATATTTCACATATAAATGTTGTACTGTAGATGACTCCAAACGTAGATTTTTAAAATAACTAGCTAATTCAAAACTTGTTCCCGGGTTAGGAAACATGGGTGAAAACCATATTTTTAATTGAAATTTCTAATAGAATTTTTATATTTAATATATATATTTTTAGATTGCCCATGGGCAATACCAAAAAAAATATGAAAAATATCTGTAATGTACTCAAATAAAGTTTAGAAATTTATTAAAAGCTACACTCTTTCTATTAGCCGCATGTCAGGAGTTAACCCTTCTTTGCATGAGTTTTTCTTTTACAATTGTGTTTTTTTATACATATCTATACTAATAAAATAAAGTTTCGCTCTGTGTGTTTGTGTGTGTGTGTGTGTGTGTCTGTTGGCGATGGCTAGGACAATTTAGCGCACCTCGAAGTCTGTAAATTTAGATTTAGGTAGTCCAAACTCTCTCCTGGTATACCTGAGCCTCAGAATTTTAAAATTTTGAAAATTAAAGTAGTTATCAATTAAAAACTGATCAAAGATCACAAATAAAGAAGTCATTATTCTGAAGCGAGCTGGCGCATGTGCAGAAACCAATTTCCGTATCTTCCGGAACAGAAGAAAGAAAGCAGAAGACATTCCGTTTTTTTTTTAAGTATTTCTAAATTCGCCATGGACAAACGGTTAAAAATACGGAAAAAACCGTCTACATATTCTACAAGAACATACTTTTACGTCTCGAACGATCTGGTTGGTTTGAAAAAATTTTACATTTAACCCTTTCAAAATAAATAATCAAAAAGCATCGAATTCGTGTTTTTTATTTTCTCCCGTTTTCTGAGCCTTGCATCTACCGGAATACAAAAGATACGGAAAAACGTAGGTCACCAAATTAAAGAACTGTTTTTGTCCTTTTCAAAGCCACCTTTGGTTTTAAAAAATACAAAAATTAACCCTTCGAAAAAGTATATTTTCTGTATGCCGTTTTGCGATTTAGGCAATTTTTAAAATTTTACATTGGAGATTCAGAGACAGGTAGGAAAAACTAAAAATACCAGACAATATCTACTTTTATTCCTTTTTCGACATCTGTATTTGTTTTTGAAAAATACGAATATTAACCCTTCAAAAAAAAATTCGCGTGCAGGACTCTCTTTTGCGAATTCCGATTTTCTGCTATATATTAAATCTGGCATCGGCTTTCTAAAATAAAAACAAAAAACAAACACACCTAAAGACATCTACGTTCTATCGGGTTTAGGCAGAAACTTTTAGTTTAAAAAATAAATCACGTTAACCCTTTCGAAAACGTTTTAAACCGTAAGTCAATTTTGCTTTTTTAACTATTTCTCCTATCTTTAAAAATCCGAATTAGCGTTTATAAACAAGATACAAAAAACTACAAATATCGTGCCTAATCTATATCCCTTTGTTTTTTAAAATCTCGTATCCGTTTTGAAAAAAATTAATTTTAACCCTCCGAAAAAAAATCCATTCCAAAACTCACTCACGCGAATTTCCTTTTTTTGGTCCAGATTTAAAAATCGGCATCGACTCGGGAAATGCAAGGGCGGACAAACAGTAGACTCCAGATCATAGACACGTTCATTTTCTTTAAAATGCACGGTTGGGTTTTAAAAAGTATCTACATTAACCCTTTAAAAACCGATCGATTACGTAACCCACTTTCGTGATTTCCGCTATTTTGGGAATGTTTACCCGTAGTTAAATTTCCATTCTACTAGGACATTTGTTTGGGTCGAGTGTTCTGAAAAGGCCTCTTCCAGAACAGACTGCGTCCCCTGGCGATGGAAAGTGGAACTATAGGAGTATATCTGGTTCTATGGACCCGATTACGACGGGGTTTGGCTCATTCGACTTGATATCTATAGCCTTTATTTTAGCTGCACTTCCGACCGCCAGGATGCGCTTTCCGATCTAGGGTTTTATGAGCCCGATTACGACGGGGTTTGCCTCATTCGACTTGATTTCGACAGCCTTACAGATTTCAGTCATATTCGTATAGAACAGATTATTAATATTTCGGGCCCGGGCAACGCCGGGCGGATTAGCTAGTATTAAATATTAGACACCAGAAGTTTTGAAATAGATTTTTAACTTTGTTCAGCAGCATAGTTCACGGGAAATTTACTGGATTAATATTTCTATACAAATATAGTGGTGGCGAAGAAGTTGATTTATTTATTAAAAGTTAAATAAACAGTGATGGGAATTTACATCACTATGCAATTAAGGGTTAATAATAAGGGTTTTAACACTTTCCAACCTAGTTGAAAAGTGTTTATGACTTCGGTTTGTCTGTCCGTCTGTCCGTGCTCTAACTCCCGTAAATATGTTCGGATTGCTGTGCAATTTTTATATGTTATTGTCGTTATCTATAGCATGTTCCCTATTTCAACAAAATTGTGTAGCACTTATAGTTTTTTTACAGGGACACTCAAAAGAATTCCATTACATTGCGGTCAATGGGGAAAAATCATTTGCGGTTTATTTAAATAATGTTTCAGTATTTTAAACACATTGAAATTTATATATATCACTAAGGTGCATTAGAAGAAGCTTAATATGGAATAGGGTGTGCATAGCACTTATAGTTACTTTACAGGGACAGTGAAAAGAATTCCGTTACATTACGTCTATGGAGAAAAATCGTCTGCGGTTTATTTAAATAATGTTTCACTATTTTAAACGCATTGAAATTTATATATATCACTAAGGTGCATGGCAAGAGGCTTACTGCAGAATATTGTGTGTATAGCAGTCATCGTTCATTTACAGGGACACACAAAAGAATTCTCTACTGTCTGTTAACAATATTTCCTGGAAGTGCGTTTTAAGTTACTGAACGCGATTTTAATTTTAACTCGCTTTTTTTCTATTACGTGGTGTGTATAAATTTTGTAGATCCTATACAGGGAAGCACAAAAGTTCGCGAACACATTTCCGTTTATTGACAGAAACTCCAGACGGAGAATTTTAAACTGTGCTACGCGTTTCCTAACTGAACTAAAATTTAGCATGCTATGTAGTATACAGATCTATAGATCCTATACAGGACTGAAAAAAAGTATTCGGATATTTTTTCGAATATTGTACATGTTGGAAATTCCTGAAATTATGTTTTTAAATATGTTATGCGTTTTCCAAATTGTTTACTTAGATGTTATCTTTTAGCTTATTAAACGGTATGATTTGTAAAATTATTTTGGAAGCGTTGGAAAGTGTTACATAATCTATGCTTGACGCATGATTTTTCGTTCTTGTTATTCTGATACTTCCTGTTCTTTGAGCGCGTAGTTCATTTACATCGCTGTAAAATCTGTGTAGTGTTTATATTATTTTAATATTTATTTATTTATTGTATAGATTCCAATTTCATTCTGGAATATTAGCTAGAAACAAATGCTGAACTATTCATATTGTTTTAAGTGCAAACGGATTAATATTTCGTAATTATGCTGCATGCGATAAAGATGGATTTTACAAAAAATACTTGAAAATTATTTTAAAAACCATAAAGAGAAGTAAATTGAGATATACTTTTGAAACAAATTGCAATTGACAAAACATTTATTTTCCATTCGACTGTGTAACAATTAAAATTGTGCAATGTTTAGAAGTTTAAAAAAAATGCAGTAAAAGCGAAATTATTGGTCAGATTTTGCCACCGTCAATATGACGTTCACGTTACTAACGGACATGTTTTTGCTTTATAATACAGATTTGAAAATACCATTGAAAACATTAAAAGCCATGATTATTGCTTTAAAATAATTCTAAATATTTTTATATAAAAATTTATGGTGGCATTGTAATTAATAATCTTCAGAAATAATTAATTTTTTGATAATTTCTCATTAGATTTATTTGTCTGTGATTAAACGTATAAAAATTAAGTTACATCATTTAGAAACAAAAGTGCATGTGTATGTTTTTGTATATTTATATGTGTGGGTTGAAACACTATTCTGAATATCTTAAATATATCCCCAAAAAAGGTTTAATAATTAATATATTTTTCCTTCGAATTGAAGAAAGAAACATTTTTCCTTCTTAAATATTTATTTTTCTCTTGTATGCATCTTAGAAATTTTGCTTTGAAGAATTGTTCAACATACTTCTGATTTTTAGTAAAACATTTCTTTTGCTGTTGACTCAATTAAAGAAAACTGTTCTTACAAGTGTTACCACAGTAATGTACCAAATCAACATATTTTCTTTAAAACCCGCTTTTTTTAAAGAAACTTACTTTATAATTAATTTTCTCTAAATGAAAATTATTTAATTACATGAAAATAATATATTTATAGGAAATGAGTTTTTACAAATAGAGATAACTATTTCAGAAGGCGTGTATATGTTTGCTTAGAAACATAGACAAAAATTTACAAAAAGTGTCTCCTTTAGAAGAAATTGAAATTACGAGATTTTTATGAATGTTTTATAAATAAATATCAAGAGTGTTTCTCAAGCATAAAATGAACCTTATCGATCGAAAAAGGCAAAAAGCAAAGTCATTTCCGTTTTCATTCCCATTTAATCTTTAATTGAAAAAAGGATATAAATCAGAAAAAAATTTCATTAAAATGCTTAAATATTAATTATTTTATCGTTACTTTGAATACACGCGTGTTTTTTATCTTTTGTGCTATTGTATATGGTTTTAATTTGATAATCAATTTTTGCAGGTTTCATACATCATTGCAAACTACTCAGTTGTATAATTTTAATAATTCACTAGTGAGTACTTAGAATTTCATTAATAAAGAAAAACATTTTCTAAAACCTTAACAATAACTTTAAGTTAATAAATGTTAAAAAAAAAACTGTGATCTCTCGAATATTAAAAAAAAAAAATGTTTAAAAATATAGGAATGTAAGAAAAATATGCAATTCATTCACTGCTCTGGCCGAAAACGTACTGTAGAAGCGACTCGATTTTGAATGCAAACATGTTCTTCCTGCATGCTAACTCGTCATCGAAGTCACGCTGTGTACAATTTTGAGCAGCCATTTCCATTACGTAAGTTAAGATAGAAATAGTGGATTTGCAATTTTATCCTGGGTACGATCATGAGAAGCCCTTTCCATTACGTAAGTTAGGTTTGAATTTGTGGATTTGCATTTAGTTGATTCGAGAGTTATTTGAGTCTAAATTCGATCAGCGTAGTTAACTTACACTTGCTCCACTATAAACCCAATTTTTCCTTTTTTAATAAATGTATGTTTTAGCTTACATACAGTATCATGGCCTTTCCCTTAAGTAGTGTGCTCTTTCCCTTACAAAAATTTCTTATAGAATTCTATAAAAAATATTTATAGAAAACGTACTATAGAATCCTATAGAATTATGGCCCGTTTTTTTATAAGCTTGTTTAACCGAAAGCTATAGAAATATCTGTAGAAGTTCAATAGAAATGTCTATAGAACTTCTATAAAAATATATATAGAAAAAATACACAGTTTCTATAAAAATATGCATAGAACCCAGGTGGTCACCCTCCCAAAAAGTAACCACTCTTGATGCTGCTTGACTTCAGTGTTCGGACAAAGAACAACTACTTTCAGCATGACACACCCATTGACAGGCTTTGAACTCTTATTATTCTATTTCAACTTTATTTCTTTTGTGATTTACATTCCAAATCATAATATAGTTTTGTAAAAATATTTAAAGTCTATCAAATTATTATTTGTTAAAACTGAAACAATTATTTAAATATTTATATTTCAGATTAAATTATTTGAATTAAAATTATAATATTATTAGTGAATAAAATTTATTAAATTAGATGGATGGTTTTGTAAGTTTAACAGCAAATTAATAAATGATTATAAAATTAACCAAGAAATTAATGAATTATAAACAAATTAATTAATAATAATTTAATTCAGTAGTTTGACTGATATAATATTACATTGATAATTTAATCACAATGTATTAGAATTGAATTAATATATATATATATATATATATATATATATATTCATATTAAATCTATGGAGTACAATTATATAGTAAACTGATGTATTATAAAATTAATTTTTTTTAATTTTAATGTATAGTTATAAATAAATTACTACAAAAAAATTTACTTAAAAAGCATTACTTAAAAAAATAAAGTAATAACTTAAAAAATGAAAGTAATAAATTAAAAAGTTTTACTTAATTTTTTTAATAAAAAAAAATTGGAATCATTAGTCTATAGAATTTAATTCTATGAGATGTATAGTACCCTATAAGAAAAAAAAATCTTTAGAACTTCTAAGAATTCTATAGAAACATTTTCTTTAGAAAAAGTATTCTATAGAACTCTTTAAAACTCTATAGAAATAGTATTCTATAGAATGGCTATTCTATAGAACTTGTAAAAAATTCTATAGAGTTCTACAGAGCCCTATGAACAATTTTTTCGTAAGGGTTGGGGGCGTTACAATAAGCGCCCGAATAGGGACGCACCCAGACCGGTTTCGAATGCAAACATGTTTCTCCTGCATGCTAAATGGTGAATGTGTATGCGGGATTAATTATTTTCTGCCTCCAATTTTCTCAATACGTGCAGATCTCAGTGGAATGAGAATATCGTTTGTACGTTGTGTAACGAGGACTTATTTTATTCATAGTAAAGATGTAAATGAGTTCATTTCAAAACTTGAAGAGTGTATTGCTTTCAATTGCATATAAACAAATATTTAGTCTTAAAATTTTCTTTAATAGCTGACGCTTTATTATGGTTAGAGAATATTGATCGATTTTCAGTGGCACATGAGGCTCAGCATCCATACATAAAATTTAGCACAAATGAAAAAAAGCATTTCCTGTTGTAAGGCATAATAGTTCCTTACACTGAAAATTTAATTACGGCAAACAGAACTTGTTTCAAAATCATTTAAAATATTTTTACATAAACTTGATATATAATTTGAGGAATCCTGATTTATAACATATTTTCAAGGAGACCTCATTAATATACTTAATAAAATGAAGTTTTCTCTAAGATCCATAAGAGAATATAATTCCTAAAAAAATTAAATATTATAGAAATTTAAAATAACGAATCATAACACCTCGTAATTATATATTATATTTAATTGCTAAATGGTGCAAAATAAAAAGAAGTATATTATACAAATTAAATAAGAAAATTAGCTTGCTATTAATAGTTTCGGATATGCATACAATTTGAAGATAATAAAAAAAAGCTTTATGAAACAGCTTAACATAATACACCTATTTGCTATAAAATTTTGAACTTGATGGAATATTGAGTCTTTTAGGGTCACTTAAATGCAATTTTTCCCATTTAAAACAGTTTAAGTTCCAGAAAAATCTAGTTAAATCATAAGAAGTTGAGTACACAGTTTAAAATCTGAAGCAAATTATCTGTCCATTCAACCGTTTTAATAAAAAACGGTTACATAATCCTAATTTACCTCATTTATGACCATTGAAAACTCTTCAAATTTCGGTCGAGTGACCTTTATCTATAAAAACGCTTGAATGACTGGAGAGTTTTCTGCTAATTTTCAACTGTGTTCAGCGGAGTGTATGATGATAGGAAAGATCATGTTATTAACTAAATAATAAACACATTTATATTAATACACACACTGTACAGAAAAAATATATATGTTGGGTTTTCAGAAATAAACTGTTAGCAAGACGTCAGTAAAACACTGTTTATTTCACCAAAATAATCTGAATTTATTATACACTTTCCGTTCTTTGAACATATATTAGACGGAGGCCAATGACATCCCAACATAAGATTTTGAATAAACCCATAATTTGTCTTCAGAGGATGAGTTGGGTAGCTAATCAATCTATACCAAAACATTTAGATATTTTTCAGTATGTTTACCTTTCATTAAATCGGCAGGTTTACATAATGTATTATATAAGGTATTCAACTTAGCTATAAACGTATGAATATCTATAGTATTCTTCTCAATCAAATCTAAGAAATTATAAATAATAACATCTGCAGTAATAGAAATAGGCTGTTCCGGTTGACCATTAGGTTTACGTGTTTTGAATTAATTTTTACATCATTAGAATGGTTATGTTTTGCAATAGTCTTATGGATATTAGATTTTTCGTTACTTTTAGAAGGGATATTTTAAACATGGATTCAAACAGTAGATTATTTCGATGATTTACACCCTGTATATGAGTATTTGTGTATACAACATAAAGGAGCCATCAAAAAATAATACAAAAGTAGCAAAAAAAAAACTGTAAAATGAAAGAAAAATAGAGGATTTCACTATCAACTTCATCAGCCAATCCGAAATAAGTAAGATAGCCAATCAAGGTTAGCTTGCGTTAAGCAGCCAATCAGATTTAATTTGCAGTTTAAGAATGGAAAAATCAGAGATATGTATATTTAAAAATCGCATTTAGCTTAATCCGTGGGAGTGAGTTTCACATTAGTGATTTGAATAAGAATTAATGGTAGATATGGATAAAATTAGTATTTGCAAACAATTATTTTTCGTTAGAAATGCGGATACTAATGTGATGCATATACACTGTATTTTTAGTATAAATACCCTGTATAAATATATACACTAGTATAAATATATACACATATGGTATAAATATATACATATATGGTATAAATATATATTAGTATAAATATATACATATATGGTATAAATATATATTAGTATAAATATATACACTGTATAAATACCAAAATCTATTGTACATATACTGAAATTTTACAATTTTTTTTTACAATGCATATAAAGCAATTTAATAAAAAATAAACCTAATTTTTCAAAATAATAAATTATGAAGCCTTCAGACAAAGGCTTAACATCAATTATCAATGCTAAAATATCAAATATTTCAAATTTCAGTTTTTTATCTTTCCAAAAATCTGTTATAATTTCACTATCTTAGTTTTGAAATGGATTAATGTATTCGCTTAATTTTCTCTGAGGTTAAAACAAACATTATATCGCTCGATAAAACTAGGTCACAAACCAATAACATTACCTTAATACAATATCATGTTATGCTCTTTAATTAAACGTTTAATTAAAGATGATATTTTCATTAGTTTACTGTACATTTTTATTAAGTTACTACAATCAGCATAGCGATTCAGAATTCATTAGAAAATAGCTTTGGAAATGAAATGCATTAGGGAAAATACACTAGAGTATATATGTTAATAAATGTATTACATTTCTGCATCATAAAATATTTTAACGAGTTTTTTTATTTACTTTTAATGAAAGGTGATCCTTCGAGTATTCAAATGCTGCTTTCTCTCAATTTTCTGCTATCAGATTAGAAAACAAAGGAATTACTTCGTCATTGGAAAAAAAAGTTTCGGGAAAATGCTTCTATATAAGTTAAATACATGAACGCAATGTACGTGAAACATGTGGCCCTTTCCATTTCATTGAAATCTAATCCAAATCTTAGTATTTATATTTTGTTTACTACTTTTTGAAGAACGTAATTCGTGTGCCATATTTTCCCATCATACCTTATTTCGCTTTTCATCAGTTTTAAGTATTGGGTATAATATTATTGAATTTTTACACCACTAAATATTGTATACCACTAAATTAACACACTAAATATTTAAAACAATTTAATAAAACACAATCTATAACGATTCTGAAAAATGTTAAACATTGCACATTTAAATATCTCTCTAAAACTTTCCTACAGTTGTTCTTTTTCAAAATATATAAAACTAATATTCTCACAAACTTTCATAATTTATGACTATTGATGTCTACAAGACACTTTCAATACTTGATATAAAATTTCATCAGCATGCGACTATAACAACGCATCTGTGATTACAGTGTTACCAAGTAAACTGAGAAACATATCTACGAAATATCAGGTAATTGAAATTATTTTGCACCGTGGTACAATTGAATAATCAGAAATTATAACCCCGAAACCGTCATTTCTTG
This sequence comes from Maratus michaelseni, assembly GCA_963931845.1. Lineage (NCBI taxonomy): Eukaryota > Metazoa > Arthropoda > Arachnida > Araneae > Salticidae > Maratus > Maratus michaelseni. The sequence continues at coordinate 196,906,554 of OZ007590.1, forward strand.
TAAAAGTTTCTGGCAACTGCACAAGACATCGTATGTTATCACTAACTGGATAAACTAAAGAAACATTCCTTACCTAAGTCTGAATTCAAAACATTGAACTGTAAATTACTGGGTAACAAATGTTGACAATTTACAATTATTTCAGAGACAGTAGATTTAGATAGTGAGTTATTGAGAAATAAAATATCTTCTTTTCTAAATTAAGCACTAATAAAAATAGAATTAAATTTATCAAAACATAATAAGGAAAATTAAATGAAAATTAAGAATTTAGAAGTGGAATTCTTTAAAACGATTTGACATTTTTCTCTACCAAAATATATCACTTCCTAGCACGGCAAAATTGTCGCCTAAAGTATGATAAATCTACTGTATGTCTATTAATATATGTGAGAACCATTTAGGAATAACTAACACATCGGCTGATATGTTCCCGGTCTGGCACACAGGTGGCGCTGCAATCACCGAACCGATGCTTTTTTTAGTAAATACTAACCATTGAAAGGTAGCAGAAAAAATGTCATAACGATTCGCTGTGCGGATAAAAAGTTAGAGTGGTTTTATTTGAACAACTTTGTTGATAAACAAAAAAATGGATAAACAAGAATTTCAAGAATTGTTATTTGATGGGAAAAAACACCGCTCAAACAAAAGATTGGCTTCATAAGAGTTATCCGGACACTGCACCAGGTAAATAAACCATTATTGACTGGTTTTCTGAATTTAAACGTGGTCGTACGGACACCAGTGATGCACCACGCAAAAAAGGTGGTTACTCCGGAAAACATAAAAAAAGTCCACAAAATCATTTTGTGTAGGAGATAGCTCAGACTCTGAAGATATCCAAGGAACGTGTAGGTTTTATTTTGAATGAACATTTGTCTATAAAAAGGTGTTGTCAAAGTGGCTGCCGCGCGTGTTGACTTTTGACCAAAAACAATAACAAATCGATTATTCTGAGCACTGTTTGAAGCTTATTCGTTATAAAATTATGTTATTTATTATTAAATTATTATTATTATTCATTTATTAAATTATTATTATTATTCATTTATTAAATTATTATTATTATTCATTTATTAAATTATTATTATTATTCATTTATTAAATTATTATTATTAAATTATTATTATTAAATTATTATTATTAAAGTTATGTTATTTATTAAAGTTATAAAGTTATAAAGTCATAAAGTTATAAAGTTTTGTTAAAAAGTTGTGTTTTCTTTATTAGACCGGGAACTTATCAGCCCATGTGTTACTTTTTTAACAGCAGAAAGTGTCAGAAAAATATAATAAACGCATATGTTAAAGCTTTATGACATAAGAAAGTCTGGAATTTTGTTAAAATTGAGATACACAATTCAATCACTATGTAAAATCGTAATATTTATAAATTTTTGCTACCCTTCGATGAATTCAACCGGTTTGTCATATTTTTCCATCATACCTTATTTCGCTCGGGATCATTTTTACGTATTGGGTTATTATTATTGAATACTGCTCCTCTAAATATTTAAATTAGTTTAATAAAACGCAACTTATTAATGATTCTCGTAAATGTGAAACATTGAACAATTAAATAAGTATCGGTATTATTGTGCTTACACAATTCCGTAAATTTAAAACATTTCTAGTAATTGATTCCGAAAACAAAATGAACAATAACAGGGCATTATTACTTTTATCTATTTTTAACTTAAAATCAAATATAAAACACAAATGTCAAATATGAGTAATAGATCATATTACAGCTATATAAATTCATAATATTATCAGGCATATAATTTCAGAAAGAATTATAGAATCTAAAAGTATTAGCCCGATATTGTATGGGTGTAACGTAATAGAAAACTTAAATACATGAACTGCGCGTTTTTAAATTATTTCATATATCTTATGTACATTTTTAGTATTCTTATTATACATATATGGCTTCTATGTTGGTCTAATCGATTTGCATTAAATTCTAACACGTGATAATATAAAATGTAGAAAATCATGCATATTTCATGAATATCTAAAATCTTAAGATGTTTTGATATGAAGATATATAACTGGAGGCTTTATGTATCGCTGTATATCCGAACAAATATTTCAAAGACTTATGAATGCACTGTTGCAAATCTAGGCTACCATCATGCAGCACATAAATATGTTGAAAGGCGTATGATCAAAAGCTACTTTTTATATGTAAATTTAAATGTTTAATATTTAATGTTTATAGCGGTTTTGCTTAATATGACATGATTTGATGTTTCATATATTTGCTTATATTACTCCGAAATAACATTGATAAAACAATCAATGTTGTTTGTCATTCAATGTCAAATATATTTAGAGCTTTTAACAAAGATAAATGACTTTTAATTTATTTGTCTAGTTTTCGACAAAAGGGTTGCTAGTAAATGCTTTATACAAGTTTTCTTTATAATAATACAAGCAAATTATATTTGTTTACAGATCTTACTAATTTATTATGCTGCAAATTTTACTAAATATTCTTACAGAATTAAAAACATCATTTTTCAGTTCCATGACCAAAACTGATAGGACTATAGTGAAAAAGTAATGAATACATATGAATTCAAAATAATTATGGTGCATTAATGATAGTTTGATACATGAAGGAATTTAACATCAAAGTAGACATAATTAAACTGAAAGTATATTCCGTAGCGCGATCTAATTGCGAGAACGGAGCCAAATTTTGTATGATGATGAAACAAGACGGGAGACGAAGATTCAGCAAAAATTAAAAAAAAGCGCCACATTTCCCCCTAGTGGTGACTTTTAGAACTTTTTCTTTCAAATAATCCTTCGACTACCTTCTTGTTGTATCATTACACAAAATTTAGCTCTATTCCCGCAATTAAATCGCGCTTCAGAACACGCTGAATACTATCAGTTTAATTATGGCCACCTTGTACATTCTGGATATCAGAAAATTATATTTAACTTCTATTGCTTCAAACATAAAATATATATTATTATTCATGTATTGGAAAAGTGTTTATTTTAAGCATTTTAATGTATTATTAAATAACCTAATAATTATGAGAACAACCTTTTCTCGTATCAACACTACTTTAAGAAAATGGGTCAAAAAGTGCACATAATCATTTAAAACCTAGTTTTTGTGTTATAGATTGAAAAAAAAAATCAGCGTTAGCATAACATTTCTTCTTTATCGATTTCCTAAAATACAGATACAGATCTCAGGCTTTGATAGCCTGTGAGCTAATAAAAGTATAAATTGTGAAGATAAATGAAATTCTGCAACTATAATATTTCGTTATAAAATATTATAAAATATATTTGTTTATATGCGTGTCTGGAATAAAAAAAAATGGAAAAGTAAAATTAAATTAAATAGATTATGCCAGAAAAAAGGTACTCTTTGATGCGTAATTAGTATTTTCAAAAAAGTGAGGCTAAACATATATATTTGTATATTTGTATATTTTTAAAAATGAAATTGAATAGATTTAATAACACGCAAAATATTGTTTTGATGATACTATAAATATTTTAGAGCATTAGAAAATTTAAAAGAAATGTTTCATTGTGTTAAATATCCGATTTTGTTTCGTGAATTTACTCCAAAAAGTTTTTATAAAATGACAGATCTTCAAATTTGGATTTAATTGAAGCATTAAATGAATATTTCAGAAAATATGTCTTAAAACAACACAAAGTTGTGGATATTATGAAACAAGAAAAATTAATAAAACGTTAAATTCGTTATCACGTTTGCATACAGACACCAAGCTAATCACAAAGCATTTATTTAATAATGAAATTCGTACGATGCTAACAACCTAGAGATATGAAAAACAAGTGAAAACATATCTTCTTCATATAATTTAAATTAATTGTATAGCAGAAAATCTTTTTCCTTTTCTGAAGGGAGAAAATGATGACTGTCAGATTGTTAAGATCAAATCTTACAGGTGACATTGTCATTAGGGTTCTGGAATGGCCTTATTTGTGAATTTCTTTCCCTATAAGAACCAAACCGATGATATTTCTACCATATATTCATTTTACGTATGAAGAAATAAATTTAATAGAAGAAATGTTATACAGTTAACTAAATCTTTAAGTTTACTTAGCTTTTATATTATGTTTTTTGTATAGTATTGTTTTACTTATATTATTAATACTTATCTTATTCCATTAAATTTAAATCGTAATTAATTTTCTAAAAAAAGCTCACTTTCAAACATTTTCGAAATATTTCCTATGTTTGCTAGTTTGATATGCTGTAGTATATATATTATTTTTTAAACTTTATTAAATAATTATATTGAAAAATGATATTTGACACGATTGTAAAACTTTACTTAAGTATGAACTAGTGCTTCCCAAATGAAACTATATTTCACACTTAAAGAAGTAAGTGTTAGTTTATTAAATAAGTTTTTATTTCATGACATCTTAAAATGTCATTGAATAGGTACATCTAAATTTATATATTTATTTATATTTGTTTAAAGCATGTAAGTATCACTTATCGTGTCGTTAGAGGGGAAATATTTTTATATAATTGGATTACGAAAATTTTCAGCAATCTTTTGATTGCTTTTCAAATGAAATATTATTTATTATGTTCAATTTTTAACTGAAGTAAACTAAACTCTTAAGCTATTAATAGGGGTTAAAAGTGTTTTGTAAATTACAACTTAATGGATTTTTCTGAATGTTTGATTTTATTTAAGCAATGTGAATGAATGTGAATTTGGATTAAAAATAAAATAATGTCCATGAATTATTGAATACAAATTTGTTTTAACAGTGATTAAATACGAGGAATTAAACGGATACATAAGTGCTATAAACTGCTAAATACAAATTCATTTAAATTATAAATTTCTAAAGCAGTTTATCTGAAGATCTCCGCGCTTTATCAGCCGATGTGTAAAATCGGCAGTTGAAATCGAAAAAGATGCGTCATCTACAGTGATATTTTCAATGTCTCTATTAATAAATATCCCAACATTTGTTAAAACTACTGCCCTTTATCGCGAGGGAAAATCTGTTTTTCGGCAGTGATGGACCACTAAGGTAAAGCCTCAATCAGTCATTGTCACTTGTTTGCGATTGGAGAATACCTGGCAGGGCTGGCCGTAAGCCATACTTGTATTTATGAAATTATCGCACATTGTTGCGTTTTCTGGCGGCTTCAGGTTGGGTTGGGTTGATTATTGACGGCCAATTATCTACACTTGGGATATAGGCCCGGGGGGAGTGCCCTTCGTGGGGGTCTTTCTAAGGGAACCTAACCCGTATTTACGCTTGGATAAATCCACGGCTCGAAGAAAACCACGAAAACTCCGAACGATTAGGCCGACGGGCGCGATTGGGAACGAACCCAGCACCTCCCGTCTACCAGCTTCGAGAGCAGAACCTCTCAGCCACTGGTGGGGCTCTGGCGGCTTCAGCTACGGCTGAACACTGTACTTTGAAAAACCTTAATAAAGGGACCGAGAGGTATACTATGCGTTACAAACTTGGTTTCTTGTCTGAGCAGTCCCTCTTAGGCAATCAAATCAATATATTGACTGTGTTTCTTTCCTATAGACTAGGTCAAATTATCTTTTTCAATTAAAAATCCTTATAATTATTAGTAATTATACTTTTATAATTAATACAAGAAAGAGATAATTGTAATTAATATTAATACTTGCAAACATATTCACTACAAATTGTATGTGATATGAAAAAAAAATTGATGTATAGAACTTTGCCTAACATATCTTAAATGTATCTTGACTATTGCCATATAAAAATATCAAACAAAAATAAAAATAAAAATTCTATTATTTTCATAAAATTCAAATCTTACATGCGTGTTATTTTTGGTTAAAATATTTTATTTTTCCTTTAATTTGCTAAAAAAACTAATTTTATTGTTCCTATATTTTCAAAGCATACATATACTTCTAAAAAAAGTGAGAGAACATGAAAATTTGAGGCATGTTTAAATGGCTAGATAATTTATAAACAGAAAAGACCGACATGTCCCATTCCTGTTTTCTGCCAGTTTCCCATTCTTGCATCCTGATAATATATTTAATAGATAAAATATCACGTTAGCCACACTTACTTCTTAGGCTCAACTTATTCAGTGACTTGTAAAAATAAGGTATATGTAATTTAGTATTTTTGTTTTACAAATTTCATTAGTGCCAAAATCAATTTGAAAATAAAATTCGATATTCAGTTGTGATCCAAAAATATGAGTGCTTGTACTATAAATGTTTAAATTCTTGCAACTGTAAAATGTTTAGTATTTATATAAATAGCTTTATATTTAGTCATCTTGCGCAGAAATGAAAATAAATAATAGAGTTTATTTATAAAAAAAAATGTTTTGTTCTTCTCCTCCTGCAGTTCCAGTTTACTACCTCTCCTTACATAATTTAACGAAATTATTAATATCCGCCTTGAATTTTAATAGGCCAATCTATTCACGATCCGTTGTCTATAAAATTCATTCAGGTGTGTTCGAAATACATTCATTCAAAAATAATGTAACTCAGACTGATAATATTTTTTTTAATTAAATCTTTCTAATTGTTATATTAATGCAGGAATAATATTAGTTTTACATGTTTAACTTGACAACTATCACGGGCAATGACCAATCACCCCCTACAAATGCGGTTTATTCAATCGTATGTGTAAATATACAGTCATATATATGTATGTATTCTATAAATATATAGATATGTAATTAACTGAGTCACAGGTTCGGCATAAAATAATTGTGTTTATTATTTCTCTTAGGTGCACAGTTTTATATAAGAAGGTTTGCAAATGAATTATACAGCCTCTAAGGCTCGAGCAATTATTGGTGGTTGAGACAAACAAGAACGAAAAATCATGCGTCAAACATTGATTATGTAACACTTTCCAACGCTTCCAAAATAATTGTACAAATCATTACCATTTAATAAGCTAAAAGATAATATCTAAGTAAACAATTTGGAAAACGCATAACATATTTAAAAAACGTAATTTCAGAAATTTCCAGCATATATTTCCAACATATACAATATTCGGAAAAATATCCGAATACTTTTATTCAGCCCTGTATATGATCTATAGATTTGTATATATTCTACATAGGATGCTAAATTTTTGTTTAGTTAGGAAATGCGTAGCACAGTTTAAAATTCTCCTTCTGGAGTGTCTGTCAATAAACGGAAATGTTTTCGCGAACTTTTGTGCTGCGCTGTATATGATCTACAGAATTTATACACACCAAGTAATAGACAAAAAGTGAATTAAATTTAAAATTGCGTTCTTCAACTAAAACGCACTTCCAGAAATTATTGTTAGCAGACAGTAGATAATTCTTTTGTTTGTCCCTTTAAATGAACGATGGCTACTATACACACAATATTCTGTAGTAAGCCTCTTGTAATGCACCTTAGTGATATATATAAATTTTAGTGCGTTTAAATTAGTGAAACATTATTTAATTAAACCGCAAACGAATGTAACGGAATTCTTTTGACTGTCCCTGTAAAGTAACTATAAGTGCTATGCACACCATATTCTACATTAAGCTTCTTGTAATGCACCTTAGTGATATTATCAATTAAAATGTGTTTGAAATTGTGTAACATCATCAAAATAAACCACAAATGATTTTCCCCCATAGACCGTAATGTAACAGAATTCTTTTGTGTGTCCTTGTAAAAAGACTATAAGTGCTACACACTTCAGTTGAAATAGGGCACATGCTATAGATAACGACAATAAAATATAAAAATTGCAGGGCAATCCGAGCATATTTACGGTAGTTAGAGCACAGACGGACGGCAGACGGCAGACGGACATACTGCCAAACAAACCAAAGTCATAAACACTTTTCAACTAGGTTGGAAAGTGTTAAAAAATATTGTGATATATGTCACTTATGATATTAGAGATACATTTGTAGCTATGGATATTATATGTAATTATACATGTAAAAAATGGTGCACTATGTAAATTAATTCTAATTTATTTTTCTTTCACTATATGAGCGGTTCTTAACAGCGAATTCCTGTCTCAAATACAGTTCTAATTTGCACAATATTAACAATTTCAGTTTGATTATATCGTTCTTATCTTTCTACAACGATTATACGATTAATATAAGTGATTTTCTTTAAAACAATACACAAAAAATATTAAAAATCATATAGGTTTTATGTAAAATTTCCAGCCAATATTCTCCAGCAAAGTTTTAATTCTAGAACTTTTATTGCATAAAAATTGGGAAATAAGCGTACTTTTGAAAAATTATTCAACTGAACTAACTTTTCTCAGTTCATTACTTTTTTTAACATTTATGTATGCTCTATGTTGAACAAAGAACATTCTGAAAGAAAGGATGGTAAAAAATAAAAATGTACGAAAAGCATTTCCTCATTAGTCTCACCTCAATATATCTTTCCTTTCAATCGATATATATTCCTCTTTTTCTTACATTGTTAAGATCTAATCTTTGGTCATCCGCATCATTATGCTTCAGGTGTAAGAATTCTGATGATTATTTTTATAAAAATGTTTCAGCAATGACATGCAGACCTTTATTACCTACAGATAGTTAATAGCTTCGTTGTGAATTTATGAAATAAATTGAATAAGTATCAATAATTTCATTTAAACTTATTTCTAGTTTTGAAATGAAAAACTCTACGATTAAAGATAGTACATTGTCATAAATTTGTATTTCTAAGAAATATATATGTACATGACTTGTAAATGTTTACCCGTACTAATTCTACAGCAAATCGTTCTGAGAAAAAAAACACAGTATTGATAAGTTGTAGATAATGGCTACTATTAAATGCATTACTGGCCACATCTGTATTTGAACGTCGACAAATGTACCAAATTTCACTGCTAACAAATATAAATTCAATGTACAAAAATGTACAATAATGTAGAATTTGAAAATAATATGTACAGAAGGTTTCGATTTTTTAAAACTTTTTTTACATTAAACTATTTGAAGATATTTTTGTTTACATTTTGTAAAATTATTATCTCTCCATGATGATATTTTAATCTGACATACTTGTATAAGATCCAACCATAAGTACATTTTGTTTTATAATGTTTAGCACGAAATAAGAATTTTACATTTATATTTGAAAAATACTCTAATAAAAAACCAAGGAGTACTTATTGCATTTATTCCACGTGTATGTCTTATTTACGTAAGCACTGTTTTATTTTTTTTTCACTGTATATCTTTGCAGTTATGTGTAAGGTGTAGTCATAATTTTGATTGTGAAGATTTGATGAAGTATTTCTACTTAAGTAACATGTATGTTTAATTATATTTTTAATATTATTCATAAAGTTCTATAGGCTTCATAAAAACAAAACAATGTGTTTACAGTTTTTTTTCCTCAATGTTATCTAGTGTACTTTGATAAAATTAGTATTTATATAACCAATTGTATAAAAACTTTGTCAGTATATCGGTTATGTATGCCGTATAGAAAACTTAATAAGACAATGAACGTCTTATTGATAAGAGCAATATTGCCATAGAACAATCTACGTTTTACGTTTTGCTGTTTCTAATTAACTAAATTTTCTTACTTACTGTGTGTGCTCTTAATTTACACTGTTAAAAGTTTGCAGCAAACTCTCCGGTTATTCGAGCGTTTTTATAGAAAACGGTTACGTAACCGTAATTTAAAAGTATTCTGAACATAATAAGGGCAATAATATGGTCAGAATAGCGTTAAATTACGGTTATGTAAACGTTTTATATAAAAACGGTCGTTTTATATCAAAACTGGACAGTTTGCTGCAAATTTTTAACAGTGTAATGCAGATTAAATTTAACCATATATTATTCAAAGGTTTTAAATCTAAACTTTTACATAAAGATCACATACAGATGAATTCTTAATGATTTTCCATATTCAATGAATGATTTCATGCGAATATTATACAAAAAAATTACTATTTGCAATACATAGTCCTTAAAATAATCAATAATTTCACTTACATAAGAAATTTTTGTCTTATTTTGTTCTATTGAATCACATGATTTCGGCGATTTAATAAGGTTAAATTTACAGTAAAATTTTAGTGGTAGGAAAAAAGCGTAAAAGTTTGCAGCTAGGCACATCAAAAGTTTGCAGCTAGGCATATATTGTCTGAGTATCTCTTACAGAAATTGTTTCGACAATATCATACACAGTATGGTGCTAACAGTCGTAAATAACTCAACAAGGTTTTTCATTAATAACCTTTTAATCAATGTCTTTATACTTCAAAAATGTATACGCAAATAAGTGCTAAAATTATTTACAAATATAACATTGAGTATAATAAGAAGCGGTTTTTCTTTGTTACTGGGTGTTTCATAATCTTATTTGGTTCTACTAGAAATTTTAGTTTTGTTTCGTTAAAAAAATATTAATAGTGAAAATAAAATATATTGTTAATACTTTGAAGATTTTAATTGAAGAATTTCATTGAAATTAAATAACTAACATTTATCTTCTTTTTAAGTATTTTGCGGAGCTGGATGTATGTTTAAGTTTTCACCAAAATTAAGGGAAATGTCTGAATCGTAACAAGTATCGACTCTTTATTGAATTAAATTGTAATTTGTGCAAACAATATTATAGTTTTAAATTTAGAGAAACTCATTTAGAAGCCACACACCGCACGTGAATTGGTTAAATGCCTTGATAGCCAAGTTGAATATCACTTAGTATTTAGAAGGGTGCTTACGTGAAAAATATGTGCGAAGGCAAAATATATTTTTTGTTTACAATAACATTCAAATAGTTACAATGATGATATCTGTACCAACAATGACTCACTAACGGCTATAGCAAGAATGTGTAGAATTTCAAGATTAAATGTAAATCATTTTTAAAAACATAACAAAAATTCAAACACTTATTTATAGGCCATATATTTATTTGTTTATATTTTTAACACTTATATCTTTATTTTGATGTACATTTAATAAATATACAGACTATTTCAAAACTTCTTACGATAAATCCGTGCTGATTTAATTATGGACTATCCTGTGCAAATAGAAAAAGTAAGATTTGTAAGAAAAGTAAGAGCTTGCTGGAAGAACATGCTAAGTTGTATTTTTCTCAAAACACGTTTTATTGTAAGAATGAAGGTGTTGTGAGTAATCTATCATATATATATAAAAAAAAAAAAAAAAAAAAAAAAAAAAAAAAAACTAATATTCTAATTTTTCATGAAAATTTGAAACATTATTTTTTAATATTTAACATTTTAAAATATTATTAATTTTTAATATTTGAATTTTTAAATGTTGATAACTGTTTAAATTAATTTAAATGTTATTAATAGTTTTATAATAACATTCCTGTTATTATCACTTTACAATTATTGCTAATGTTAATTTTATTATTAAGTTATGTTATGTTTGACGTTAATTTTGTATTTATTTATTTCATTTTTATTTTTTATTTTATTTATTTATTTATTTATTATAGTTTATTTTATTCTTCGTTTATGAAATTAAATGTGATTTTTTTCTGAGCGAGTTTAGTACCGCCAACATTTTAAATATATGCTTCAAAAAAGAAAATAAACCAATAAAAATTACAAAAAAAAGTCTTTTATTTCAACTGTCCCATTTTTTTTTTTTTTTTTTTACAAAGCTCTTTAACTGACCTAAGTAAAACTGGCTTTGATAATTTATTTAAATGCACCGCGATTTTACGTAAACCGTTTCGTACGTTATCCCGCTTCCTACGTTATTTTTCGTCGGTCCCGGAAAACTCCTATTCCGTTAATGTTAAAAGTTTCTCGATTCTACGTTATTTACTCTTAATGTTTACCGCTTAGTACGTCATTTTAGGCAAAGTACCTCGGGAAATTTAATATTTTTTCCCTCATGGAAAAATTATCAAAAGAACAAAAATGCTTTCCACCTGGTCAACTGGTTGTTTGTTACCAAAATCAGTTCTTCCCCTCCCCGTTAATATTCCCGTGAGAAAGTAATGATAAACTATTATTTGTCTATCAGCACTTGACCAAACCTGCGTCACGCGATATCGGGGGAGGGGGGGGATTCTTTTTTCGCCATTCATTCATTTCAACCCGCAGTGGTGTCTCTGCAGAAATTATCGAAAAATCCAAAGTTTCCAAAGGAATTAAAGTGGATCTCTTAAAATCGTTCGGTGTCGCTTATTCCAAGTTACAAACCATACTAAAACAAGGTATCTGTGGAATTAAAATCTGAAAAACTGGGAAATTTGTCAAAGAAAAGAAAAACATTGAAAACCTCTCATTTTGAGGAACTGGAAAAGATTTTTTACGAGTGGTTTAAACAAGCCCGTTCAGACAAGATTCCAATCAATGGCTCAGTTTTGTAAGAAAAGGCTCTTGAAATTTCTTCTCGACTTGAAATGCAGAATTTCATGGCATCCAATGGTTGGATTGACCGATTCAAGAAGAGATATAATTTGTCTTACAAGTTTATTTGTGGTGAGGCAAATGGAGTAAATACTACTGCCGTTGTGGAATAGACGGAAATAAACTTTGCCTTCTCTTGTGTGTGATAGCTCAAAAAAGACATCTTTAACACAGATGAGACGGGATTGTTTTTTTAATCTCTTCGTAGACCAGTGCCTTATTCGTAGACCAGTGCACTCATGTTAATCTGAATTTTAAGAATATGCGTATAGAATTTTCCCCACCCAACTGTACCAGTTTACTTCAGCCATGTGACTTGGGAATAAACATCCTCCAAAATGCATTATAGAAAGCAACTGTTACGAAAAGGCCTTTTTTCACTTGATTCTGGTGAGCTTCAAGATGCTTGGAAAACAGAGCTAAATGTGCTGGATGCTCTTCATTTCATCTCATCGGCGTGGGATAGTGTAGATGAAAAATGCATGTCAAATGCTTTTCTGAAGGGAGAATTTTAAAAATCCGAAATTAACCGTGAAGCGCCGCCAGAAGGGCTATGTATGGTAGACTACACAAAAGAGGATGAATTTATACTTGCAGACATCAATGTTGATGAGTGTATTGATTGCAATAAGCATGTTATCGCTACCGCAGATATTCAGATTATTTCAGATTTGATTTTGCAATATTGAAGTGAGGATGGTATTGACGAAGATCCAGAAGATATCGTGCCCTCATCGTCAGAGTCCATTACGAGTTTCAAAATTAAGAAATTTTAACTAGACATGAAAATTAAGAAAAAAAATTGCAAAAATTTGCATTATTGAAAATAGAGTATATGTGAAATTACACTTAAAAAGAAAACGCAATAAAAAATAACAGATTTTATAAAACACTAATATGGTATTCGTAGGTTTATTTTTGTATAATTTGTTTTCTTGATGTGTTTTTCTCCATTTGTCCCCGATTTTACGTTTTCCCGTTTCGTACGTTTTTTTCTGCTGGTCCCGTGAAAAACGTAAAATCGGGGTTCTACTGTATATATATATATATATATATATATATATATATATGTTAACTGAAATTTTAAAAAGATCTTGAGTCAGTAGAGCAGAAGTGAGATATCTGTATGAAAAAATATTTATTTAAAGTAAATTTATCATTGGTAAGTATCTTTAAAAATATATATAGACAGAGATAGTTATGTGAAAGAAAATAAGAATAAAGAAATGATGCAGTCTAACTTCTAGTAACGAGTCTATAACGTCTAATTTCATTTATAATTTTCCACCGAGTGGTAGTAATTAGAAACTTTAAATATAAAAGTTTGTAATCTCATTTCTCAATACTTTTAAGGAAAAAAACAAATTACTTTATATTTAAACTAGGGACTTTATATTTAAATAATGTACTAAAAGAGGTAAAAGGGATAAAAATCATGCAACGATTATGGAAAAAAAGAGGGACCCTCAGATCTCAAATTTAAAATGTACATCCTACGCAATCTTCTGTAAAAATACATCAAAATATCAACTGTCGAATCTGAACAAATATTATCATCTATATTTATTGACAATAATCATTGTTAACATGTTATCGTAGTATAGGAGGTATTAATTAAAAAATAGCATGAAACTGTCATAATGTATGTAAACCGAAGAAATATTCAAATATTATTCCAATTTCTGTATTATTTAAAGTGAATATATATATTAATTAATTAAATCGATCGTAAACATTTATAAGATAATAAAATATATCACAATGAAAACGTATAATTTAAATAACGTGAAATAAATTAAGTATATATTAATGAATATAATTTCAAAAAATTTTTTTATTTTCCCTTTAACTAAAATTGTACTATTTAATAAAAAAAATAATTTAACATTTTGAAAATTATACTCCAAATATTAATATGAGAAAAAAAAATGCATTTATAAATATTTTTTTCTTTTAATGATAAAGAAACAATATCTGTTTATAGTCCATAACTAACAAATCACATTCAACATATAGTAATAGTATAATTTATTTTATCAAAAAAAAAAAAAAAAGAAATGTGAGAAAACAGTTTTTAAACATCTTTAATATAATAAATAATTTAAATTAAAATTTGGAATTTAATTTAGATTCGCATATTATCATTTAAGATTCATTCATTATTAAGATTTATCTTCTTTTACCAATTTAGAAAACAAGTTTTTGGATTTTTTTTTTTCAACTGGTAATGATATTTGTTAATCATTTTTGAAAAAATTCATTACGAACAGAGCAATTTTATTTACATAATTAAATTTCATTAGTACAATGGGTTTTGCAATGTGGAAATAATGTGTTTTGATTTTAACACACACACACATATATATAATGAAAATAAATTTAATCAGATTATGACATTCGAAAATAAATAATAAACACAGTTTTGTGAGTTATTTATTCAAATAGTTTTAATATGTTCATGAAAAAAAGTGTTTTCCTTACGCCTTTACGCTATAAGATATTTGTTTCATTTAGTCATACATTCAATAAATAAATACGTTGATTAGCGTAATGAGTAATGTTAAACTGTGATTAGGTTTTTTTATTTATGAAGAATATATAACTAAAATTTTTAAAAGACATAAGATAAGAAGAAGCAGTTGCGTTATTTATCAAGGTTTTGGTAAGTAATAAATATACAATATGTAGTTTAATTACTGTTTATGACGCTGCAATGAAAGTAATGGTGGTAGAAAGTTAAAATAATATTTTACGCTGTAACACATTTTATGGGTAAAACTTTTTTTTTTTAAAGGAGAAAATAAATTTGTAATCTGATTTTCTAGGTGAGTTAGAGTCACTAAAAAAAGTAGATAGACAGGCAGGGGAGGAGGTCGAACAGACATACAAACACTAGGCTTAACGCATAACCTAAACAATAATATTTGTTTCAAGAAAACTCTTTTTTTACTAAAGTTTGTTCAAACAAATCATTTTTAGCAATAATTAAGCATGTTATTAGCTTTCACATTATTGGGGTAAAAATCTTATGATGCTTACCATATTTTCGTGCACACATTCCCATGTTTTACAAGTTCCATATTTTACATATGTAAAAGGTGCGATTGGATATTATTCAATAACACGAACAAAAATCACTAGCAGTATTTTTCCTAATTTCATAAGCAATGTGGTCTGGCGACGGAAAACTTGCATTTATGCATTAGACGAACAACTTTTTTCATCTGTTAGAATGAAAGTATTGCGCTAATATATATATAGGTTTTATATATAAGTTAATAAAGCCGAAATATACTTCACAAATATTTAATGTTCGTATTTATTTCGTAAGAAATAGTAGGTCCCTATTCAAATAATTGCTCATAACATATTTGCATTTGAATTTTGGAAAAATTTAATAAGATTATAACGTATCGTATTACTTAAAATAATATCGTATTACTTGAAATACAAACTACCATATAATAATGAAGTTAAATATAAATTATTATTGTTTTAGCCATTTTTTAACGAAACGATGGAGGAATACATTTGAATACAAGCTGTAAATAGTTAATAAATGTAAACCCAATTTTAAAATTGTATTGTTTAAGTGAAGAGGAATTTTAGTAAAGCATTGGCCAAATTGCGCTATATCACTACGGAAGGGTTAGCTTCAGATATTGTGTCATATATAATTCTCATACTAGATCTCATAATGCTTGTGAAATACAAAAATAGATGTTAGAATATTTCTCTTTAGAAGTACCAGGGGATTCATGTCTGGCTTCTTGGAAGACAGAACAAAGGTGTACAGAACCTGGTGTACAGAACCTGGTGTACAGGTGTACCTGGTGTACCAGGTGTACCTGGTGTACCAGGTGCACCATTTGTTTTAGACATATTTAACGAAATGATGGAGGAATACTTTTGAATACAAGCTGTAAATAGTTAATAAATGTAAACCCAATTTTAATATTGCATTGTTTAAGTGAAGAGGAAATTTTGTAAAGCATCGGCCAAATTGCGCTATATCGCTACGGAAGTGTTAGCTTCAGATATTGTATCACATATAAATCTCATACTAGATCTCATAATGCTTGTGAAATACAAAAATATATGTTAGAATATTTCTCTTTAGAAATACCAGGGGATCCATGTATGGCTTCTTGGAAGACAGAACAAGGGGTGACGCTGCAATTGCGTTGTGTACAGAACCTGGTGTACAGGTGTACCAGGTGTACCTGGTACCCTGGTGTACCAGGTGTACCATTTGTTTTAGACAAATGATGGAGGAATACATTTGAATACAAGCTGTAAATAGTTAATAAATGTAAACCCAATTTTAATATTGCATTGTTTAAGTGAAGAGGAAATTTTGTAAAGCATCGGCCAAATTGCGCTATATCGCTACGGAGGTGTTAGCGTCAGATATTGTATCACATATAAATCTCATACTAGATCTCATAATGCTTGTGAAATACAAAACTTGATGTTAGAATATTTCTCTTTAGAAATACCAGGGGATCCATGTCTGGCTTCTTGGAAGACAGAACAAAGGTGTACAGAACCTGGTGCACCAGGTGTACTATTTGTTTTAGACATATTTAACGAAATGATGGAAGAATACATTTGAATACAAGCTGTAAATAGTTAATAAATGTAAAGCCAATTTTAATATTGCATTGTTTAAGTGAAGAGGAAATTTTGTAAAGCATCAGCCAAATTGCACTATATCGCTACGGAAAGGTTAGCTTCAAATAAAGTATCACATATAAATCTCATACTAGATCTCATAATGCTTGTGAAATACAAAAATAGATGTTAGAATATTTCTCTTTAGAAATACCATGGGATCCATCCCTGGCTTCTTGGAAGACAGAACAAAGGTGTACAGAACCTGGTGTACAGTACCTAGTGTACAGAACAAAGGTGAAAACCCTTTTTTTATTGAAAACTTTAAAATATTTTTTTATTATTTAATAAATTTTTTAGATTGCCCACTAGCAACACCAAACAGCATTTTAATATAAACAATATCGATTATACCTCTAAATATACTTTTGAAATTTATTAAAAGAGTTAATTTCATATTTGCTGCATGCCACGAGCTAAAAGCCGTAGAAATCGCCAAATATTTGGCTACATACTGCTGCATTTTTCAATTAATTAATTGTTTAAGATAGTAGCTTCATTATTTTTCTGTTAAATTTGTGTTTTATTTATTGATAAAATTTGATTTCCTTATTGAATATTAGTCGGAAATGAATGATGACCTAATTACATTATTGTAAGTGCAAATTGTTTATTATTTCTAAATCGGGCTACACATGATAGAGATAGATTTAAAATGAATCATGCTCATAAATTATTCTTAAAATTATAAAAGATCAGTAAATTCAAATAAAGTTGTCAAGTAAATTGCATTTATAGTCCAGGCATTAGGGGATAAAAAAGAGCAAATAAAGGAAAGTTTTGGTGTAGTTTTTTTTTTTTTTGGTGTCCCTTTATGTTTTTTAAGTCGCTGAACACGAATCCGAGGTTTTCCAACAAAATTTTTTTCGGGAAATATGTTTTTTTTGCAAAAAACGTGTAAAAAAAAGGGACTTTTTTCCGTTTTTTTCAAAATAACTCCAAAATTGTGCATTTTACGTGAAGGTTGGCAATATATGAATTAAAGAAAATAAAATTTCCTATATTTTATGTAATGAAAGTTTTTTTCTCTGTTCAATGGTTTAGCCGTGAGAGTGCCGCAAAAAAGGGTGTTAAAAACAAAACTGTAAAAAAAAAACGGGAATTATGGTAGTGTATGTCGATGTAACATAAAAACTAACCATTTTACACAAACGGTAACCATTAATGATACTAAAGATTGTATGTTTGACTGTATTTTATGCATTTGAGGTAGAGGAAAAGTGCGGATCCTGCGCCAGTGGAAGGTGGGAGCAGTGGAGCAGTTCCAATAGTCCAGTAGAAATAGCGCAAAAAAGTGCCTTGCCTTACAAAAATTCGGGTAGTTCTGATTTTTGGGTATGCTGTAAAGATTGACCTTCTAATAAAAAAACCAAGTTTTCGACCTTCTAGACCTTGTGCGTTTTTCACAATATTGAAAAACCAATATTTTTCGGCACTTTTTTATATTTTTCTTAAATAACTCAATTTTAGTGGATTTTACAGAAAAAAGCACCATTTTATAGATTATATGTTTTTTCCATTTTATAGAGCATGAAATTCTCTACAAAATGCAGTATTCAGGTTTGTAAATTGTCCAAATAGGGGGTGAAATACGGAGCCGGGAAAATAGGGTAAAATTTGCAAAAATCCACTAAAGACGTTAGTTTTTGCTTAATAACATACTTTTATTGCGTTTTAGAGACAAAAGCACTTTCACCATTTTGTAGAGCATAAAAGTTTCTACAACATGCAGTATTCATGTTTGTAAATTGTTCAAATAGAGGGTAAGATACGGAGCCGGGAAAATAGAGTTAAATTTGGAAAAAAATGTAAAAATCCACAAATGACGTCAGTTTTTGCCGTATCTTAACCCCTATTTGGACAATTTACAAACATGAATACTGCATGTTGTAGAGAATTTTATGCTCTACAAAATGGTGAAAGTGCTTTTGTCTCTAACACGCACTAAAAGTAGGTTATTAAGCAAAAACTAACGTCTTTAGTGGATTTTTGCATTATTTGCAAATTTTACCCTATTTTTCCTGCTCCGTATCTTACCCCCTATTTGGACAATTTACAAACCTGAATACTGCATGTACCAGAGAATTTTATGCTCTACAAAATGGTAAAAGTGTTTTTTCTGTAAAATGCACTAAAATTGAGTTATTTAAGAAAAATCGAAAAAAGTTCCGAAAATTATTGGTTTTTTGAATATTGTGAAAAGCGCACAAGGTCTAGAAGGTTGAAAACTTGGTTTTTTTTATTAGAGGGTCAACCTTTACAACATACCCAAAAATCAGAACTACCCGAAATTTTGTAAGGTAAAATGCTATGGACTACAATGTTACCGCCTCTTAGAATACGAGCTCTCCGGAGGAGTAGCACCTTCGACTCATGAGAGTAGCTGGATCTGCCCCACTGCTCCCACCTTCCCCTGGTGTCGGATCCGCGCTTTTCCTCTACCTCAAATGCATAAAATATAGTCAAACATATAATCTTTAGTAACATTAATAGTTAACATTTGCGTAAAAGGATTAGTTTCTATGTTACATTGGCATACAGTACCGTAATTCCCGTTTTTTAGTTTTTAGTTTTTTCCACCCATTTTGAGGCACTCTCTGGCTAAACTATTGATCAGAGAAAAAAACTTTCAATACATAAAATGTAAGAAATTTTATTTTCTTTAATTCATATATTGCCGACTTTCACGTAAAACGCATAATTTTGGAATTATTTTGAAAAAACGGAAAAAAGTCCGTTTTTTTACACGTTTTTTGTAAAAAAAACATATTTCCCGAAAAAAATTTTGTTGGAAAACCTCGGATTCGTGTTCAGCGACCCAAAAAACATAAAGAGACCCCCCAAAAAAACTACACCAAAACTTTCCTTTATTTTCTACCAAATGCCTGGACTTTTAAAAGAACATTCATTTTTTTATTCGACGGTGCAAAAAATCGAATTGCACGTTGTCTAGAAGAAAAAAATCACTAAAGGCAAAATGTAATCGTCAGGTCATTTCCACCGTAATTATGACGGCATGTTATTCTACGCAGGTTTTTGCTTATTAACAAAGATTCAGTTTTAAAATCCATATTTGACAAATTTATATATGTTCTGTCTGAGAGAAGATTTTTACAAATAATTTCTACATTTGTATCTAACAAGTACATGACCAAAAATTGTTAATTTCATAATTTGTTTTACTATACCTTAAGTTCACATTCTCTAAGAAAATACTATTTAACCACTAATAATAATAATTTTTAGTACTTGTAAACCTTATATCAGGTTCGCTTTGTAATTTTGTAATAAATCTAAGATTTTTTTTAATTCCCTGTTATTTGTTGCTAATAATACATTTTAAATCTATCTTAAGTGTGAAATATGTTTTTATTCATTAAAAAAATAATTTATGCATGAGAGAGTAAAAACAGTATAAATCAGAATACGAAGATGAAATTCTTTAAGATTGCGAATAAAGAAAATCATTAACAATCTCATTATCAAATCAGATCAAAGAATACGTTTGTGAGACTATATTTGTAACTGTAAGACTGAGACATATTAAATTGGTTTATTTCATTGGAAAAATATAACTAAAATAACTAGAAATACAATTTAAGAGAATTAAAGATTCCCACATATAAACTTGATATATTTATTATTTTTGTCCTAATCATTTATTTTACACAATATTAAAAAAATATTATGCCATTTCTTTAATAATAAAAGGAATCGCTTTAATTTCCCTTTGTAAAATGATGAAGAAAACAATGTACAATATCATGACACTTCTATTTCTGAAAAAGAAGAACGAATTTTACTTATGAGAAGCTTTTAAGTTTAGGTTTTTAACTGTTTTATTATACCTTAATGGCATTTTCTCATATAAACGGTATTTGTTATGACACATAAAAAAGGAATCTTTATGTTCACGGCATATCAATTTACCTGTTTATTATAGCAATCAGAGTGCATCTGCTGCTACTTAACTCTCAGTTTCAAAGTTTTATATCTGAAGATTGTATAGATAAAATATTTATTTTCCTTTTTTCGACATTGTTTTCTCAAAAGAAATATTGTACTTATTTTTTATTTACTATATGTTTCTAAGAAGAAAATTTTCTTTAGCATGTCATTATGGAAAAGAAAGATTTGTTAAATATAATTATTTTAAGCAGTACAAAACATTCAAAAGTAAGATATATAGAAAGAATATTTTTGTCAATATATAAAAATATATCTAATGACAGTTAAAGGGCCTTACTTAAGTTTTGTGATCTAATTATGACCAATGATTCAGACCTTTTTCTATTTCATGAATTCCTATGTCAGTCGTTTAATGTTCCAATGTATTCCCTTATTTCTCACTCATACCAATGAAATGAATATAGAAAGGTGAGCATTTTCCATGATCATTTCCATTACTGAAAACACTCAATTAAATTAGTAAAGAGCTTTCTAATTTATGGTTTAGTCCAATTTATTAAGTGTTAGG
Source organism: Maratus michaelseni (assembly GCA_963931845.1). Lineage (NCBI taxonomy): Eukaryota > Metazoa > Arthropoda > Arachnida > Araneae > Salticidae > Maratus > Maratus michaelseni. The sequence goes on from OZ007590.1 coordinate 196,928,142, forward strand.
GGAACTTTCTCATATAAACTATAGGTTAAAATGCATAAAAAAGATAGCATTATGATGACGGCACATGTATTTACTGTTTTTTTAATGTCATCAATGTGCATCTACGCGTATATAAAACTCAATTTTATGTGTGAACGTTGTATGGTTAAAACAACTTACACCCAGAAAAAAATTTTGTTGAATCAACAAAAATTTTGTTGACCCAACAAAACTTTTTGTTTAAATATGGGTCATTGGAAATTTTGTTTGAATCAACAAATTTTTTTTTTTTTTTTTTTTTTTTTTTTTTTTTTGCAATTCCAAAAAAAAAAAAAAAAAAAAAAATTGTATCGTCAGCAAAAAATGTTTTGTTAATTCAAGTAAAATGGTTCAATTTTACTTGAATTTTGCTAAAACAACCAAAATGTATTCAACAAAACATGTTTTGTAGTTTTAATCAATTCCTTTTTCTGGGTGTATAGTTTTTGAGATATTTTAAAAAGTTTATATATATATAAAGTTTATAAAAAGTTTATGTTTTAAATTTAACATATACATTATCCTTAGCAACACCATATGTTGTTGATGTAATTAATAACTATAAGATTTTGCTTTGATCGTATGTTTGTGAATATCCACAAAGCTTTGTGAATACAAAATATATATATAATTTTTCACAGCACATATATAAAGAAATAGAAAAATGTCAGATATGTGGCAGTGACGCTTATAAAAGTAATTTATTTAAATATAGAGTTATATTTTAAATGTGAGTATACGTGTAGCACATACTGTACATTCCGCTACATCCCGAGTCTGCAAGCAATAGATGGGTAGAAGCTCTCTTGTTCTAAATACACTCTGCAGTCCAGAATGTACAATTTAACCGCACATCAGAGTCACAGGAATAAAACGACATTTCGATCCGCTACAGAGGCTGTCTTTAAGTCGGGAATTTTCGTTGTTTAAATTGAAATAGTGTAAGAAATATTAACTAGAAAACGCTGCAAAGTAGCGATGTGCAGTTTTCTGTAACATGTGATTGCGATGAGTGACCGTTGTACAGACTCTCCATGTTGAACGGAATGATCCATTACATATTATCAGAAGGGAACATTTTCCTTACGCCGAGCATCACGTTTTAAGGAGCCTCGTGGTTGCCGCTCAAATAAAACTTTAGAACAGATGTTGAGGAGTCTTTAGATATAGAAATGTGCTAGGTTTCTAAACACATTGGCTGAAACTCTACGACCACACATATACTCTAAATAAAGAATTTGAAAGTGAAATGCATATTTTTATAATGGATTACACAAGATAATCAGGGTCAACAGGTAAGTTTTCGTCAAATAAAAATACTTTCATGGTCCGCCTTTTCTTAAATCTTCTCGTTACATATGCAATTATCTATGGATCAGTCCCGCAGTGACGCGGACGGTAAAAGCTCGGTTCTCGTAAGATCACCGAAAGCCAAGCAGCATCGACCGTGGTGCTTGGGAGGGTGCATCGTCTATCCTCTCTCGTCTGCCTCCGCTGTGGGACCGTGTATGTTAATGGGAGCTGGTGCACGTTAAATCTGTTCGTGGCTCCAAAGTCCTCCAAGTTCTATATAAGCGTTACCTCTGGGGGTGTCAATCCAGATGCAGATCTCTCATCTGGAATTGGTTCAAAATTAGGAGACCTGGGGGACAGTACAATAGACCTCTGGTCGCGGTGCTTTGGCTTTCGAGCTACCCCTCCCCCCCAGTAATCTATGGATCATTTATAATGTCACTCCATAAAATATGAAATTTAATAAAAACAATACTATAAATGCAAACAATTTTCGCACGTAGAAATTTTACACGTGTGCGTTCCATCACTGTTAGCCACATTAATCCCTAAATTACAGTTCAAGGTAGCACTGAAAAAATTCTATGTTTACATCAGAAATCTCTATCATTTTTCTAGTTTTCCATTTTTAATCGCGTTCATTTTTTTTCTTTTTTTCCTTTATTCGTTTATATAACAAAGTTGATCATAATTTACCATGACATTATTCTGATATATTTGGGTGGGTACTCAGCTAGGTGCATAATATAATTATTCTAGTGAATGTACTTAGACTGTAAAAATATATATTAAAAGTTTTGCGGTAGAATAGGACTTTTTTATTTTAAATAAATTTCTCTGGTCAGAAATCTATACTATTATATAAAGAGGAAACGGTGACTGACTGACTGACTGACTGGGTGACTCATGAACGCCCAGCCGAAACTACTAAAGTCAGGGTCACGCAATTTGGACTGTAGATTGCTGTTATGGCTTAGGCAAGCAATAAGAAGGGATATTTGAAAAGTCCCCCCCGAAGGGGGTTAAAGGGGGGTTCGAATGTTTTAGGTCATTTTGCCATATCTCAGCAGCAGTTATAGATAGGAGCTTGAAATTCCAGAAAACAAATCTACTAAAAAAATGATTAAACACCTATTTCAGCGATTTTAGAAATTCCATCCAGAAGGGGGTTAAAGGGGGGTGGTCGAATGTTTTAGGTCATTTCGCCATATCTCAGCAGCAGTTATAGGTAGGAGCTTAAAGTTCCAGAAAACAAATCTACTAAAAAAATGATTAAACACCTATTTCAGCGATTTTAGAAATTCCACCCAGAAGGGGGTTAAAGGGGGGTGGTCGAATGTTTTAGGTCATTTCGTCATATCTCAGCAGCAGTTATAGGTAGGAGCGCGAAAATCAGGAAAACAGATCTACTAAAAAATGATTAAACATGTATTTCAGAATTTTATAAATTCCCCTCCCGGAGGGAGTTAAGGGGGAAAGGTCGAATGTTTTAGGTCATTTTGCCGTATCTCAGCAGCAATTTTAGTTAAGAGCACAAAAATCAGGAAAACAAATCTACTAAAAACATGACTAAACATGTATTTCGGAGACTTCAGAATTTCCCCTCCCGGAGGGGGTTAAAGGGTGGTGGTCGAATGTTTTAGATCATTTCGTCATATCTCTGCAGCAGTTTTAGATAGGAGTGCGAAAATCAGGAAAACAAGTCTACTAAAAAATGAATAAAACACATATTTCAGCAATTTTGGAAATTCCCCCCAGAAGGTGGTTAAAAGGGGGGGGGGTCGAATTTTTTAGGTTATTTCGCCATATCTCAGCTTTTATGTAGGAAGGCGAAATTAAGTAAAACAAATCTACTAAAAAATTGGTTAAACATGTATTTCGGCGATTTTGGAAACTCCCCCCAGAAGGTGGCTGAAGGGGTATTCAAAAGTTTCGGGTCATTTCGCCATATGTCAGCAGCGGATTTAGGTAGGAGCGGGAAATTCAGGAAAACACATCTACTAAAAAATGGATAAACACGCATTTCAGTGAGTTCAGAAATCCCCCCGAAGGGTTTTAAATGGGGTGGTTTCGAAAATTTTAGGACATTTCGCCATATCTCAGCAGCTGTTTTATGTAGGTGCGCGAAATTCAGGAAAACAAATCTACTAAACAAATGATTAAACACGTATTTCAGTGAATTTAGAAATCCCCCCCTAGAAGGTGGTTAAAGGGGGGATTCGAAAGTTTTAGGTCATTTCGCCATATCTCAGCAACAGTTTTAGGTTGGAGCGCGAAATTCAGGAAAACGAATGTAATAAAAAAAATTACATTTTCTACCCGTGCAAAGCCGGGACGGGCCGCTAGTCTTAAATAAAAGTAAAAGAAAATGTGTAACTGGTGAGGAATCATACTGATGCAAAATTACTTTTCTAGTACTACATTTTCTATGCATTTAAACTCTAGAAAAAATAGACCCCCATGTAGTTTCTTTAGCAAATTTTAAGTGGGTCGTGTTAAACCTTTTAATAATATATGTTTGGAATGTATATCAATAGCGACTCGCATAAATTAGTCACTATTTGTTTCATTCCAGTGAATCCCCCCCATATAGAATAATTTACACTAAAGACTCCCATTACTTTACCATTGCTAATTATCCACTTACTTTAAGACACCCATGTTTTATTTCGCAAACATTTTTTCATTCACTTCCAGAAATGCTAGAACTATAAAAAAAAGTCCTTACGGCTTGTACCGTGAACAAACGGTAGCTCCCTACTCCTTGTTTTGATGAATTCAGCTAATTTTAGTCGAACACACGAAGCTAAAAATACGTGGAAACTGAGAAAATAGATTTTCCAGTTTTTGACAATATTGAATTTGAATGGCAATTAAAAAAAAAAAAATAGTCAGCTATCGCGAAGTTGGCTTCGTTTATAAAAACCTTTTTGTCGCCAAATTTGGCTAAATTTTGTCAAGAATCGCCTAGCTTAACGAGAATTCAACGCAGTGGATAAGACTATGTAGTTTTAAGCTTATGAGAATTGGAAGAACGATTAGAACAATGAAAGAAAATTTACGAAAAACCATGATTAATAAGGTTTATAAAATAAATCCGTTTTTACGGGAATTTGACGTTAGTGCCGATTATAGAAATTCATGAGTTTGTCACGTAATAAATTGACATAGAACTATAAATTAATGATTTTTGGATTTTTTTCTTCCCTTGAGCCAAATGATACTAGGTCAACGGGAAGTAACCTTTAAGTTTCACTCGCAAAAACAATAGAGTATCTGCCGTTGACCTAGAACATTGAAGTTTCCCACAAAAGAAAGTTTTATAACCCCTTTAAAGGAAACAAGCCGAAAATCATTATGTTATAATTCTATGTATATTTATTAGGAGATTTTTTCATAATCGGGATTTCCATAAATGTTGTTCTAAGGCCGTAACGTATTATTGCATTAAGTTAGAAACTAGAAATTTTTACACGAGAATGAGACCGTGGATTTTATTAATTGATATTAATTTCAACTTGGTACCTCAACCGCTCCTGAGAGAAAAAGTTTTGGCAGACAGACAGACAACAGATGGATACTATAAGGGTTCCGTTTTCTTTCATTTGAGGTATGTATACTTAAAAAAGAGTATAAATTGATAACTTTCGCGTAATGTATGCATTTACGTGTTTAAATAATCATGTTTTTAAAGATAAAGTAAGTAATAAAAAATTACAAAAGGTTATGAAAACCAAAAATCACATTTAATTATTCTTTTAAAGAATATTTAAGAATATATTCTTATTATTAGAATGAAATCAGTTAGTAACAACTCACTAATCATTTTACGACCAATCTCATTAAATCAGGTAATTATGCAAAACTGAAAAGACTTTATATGCGTAAAAAAACATAAGAAGAATTGCTAAGTTATCTCAAAATTACAACAAAATCCATTGTTTAAGCAGATATTGAATGCACGGTAAAATATCAAACACATTTCAAACTGTAATTAAAACTCCTCACACCGAGATAATTTAGTTATTGATAATTCTTTTAATATAAGATGCTGAATTCTCAATTTAAAACTCTTAAAAAGAAAAAAGTGCTTTCCCGAAAGTAATGTTCCTGCATTTTCTCATGCGATAAGATAACATTAAGAAGTTACCTTGCTATTTCTAGAGAAATAATAAATGATATATATTGATTGTCTCATTTAATTTTTGCACCATCTTTAAACTTAATTAACTTAAAAGTTTCTTAAACACTTTTAATTTAATTTTTATGATTTACGAGTAAAAGTGAAGGCTCACTGTACACGTTATATATTAAGATTATTTTAATTATCAATAATTGCATTTTATAAAACTAAATGTTATAATATTAAAATTTAAAAGAAAACGTAAGCGTTTAAATTTTAAAGATATAGTTTTTATTACTATCTGAAAATATTAATTATAGATACATTGAAAACTTATATTAGACGTAAAAAATTTATTTATATACTAGCTAACCCGCCTGGCGTTTCCCGGGCCCGAGATAATAATAATCTGTTCTATACGAATATGACTGAAATCTGTAAGACTATCGAAATCAAGTCAAATGGGGAAAACCCGTCGTAATTGGGCTCATAGAACCCAAGATCGGAAAGCGCATCCTATAGGTCGAAAGTGCAACTAAAATATTTAAGGCTATAGATATCAATTCGAATGAGCCAAACCCTGCCGTAATCGGGCCCATAGAACCAGTGATACTCCTATAGTTCCACCTTCCACCGCCAGGGGGCAAATTTGTTCTTGAAGAGGCTTTTTCAGAACACTCGACCCAACCACATTTCCTAGTAGAATTGAAATTTAACCCCAGGTAAACATTGCCAAAATAGCGGAAATTGCGAAAGTGGGTTACGTAATCGATCGGTTTCGAAAGGGTTAATGTAAATATTTTTTAAAACCCAACGCTGCATTTTGAAGAAAATTAACGTGTCTATGATTTGCAGTCTATTGTTTGTCCGTATTCACATTTCCCGAGTCAATGCCTATTTTTAAACCTAGGCCGAAAACCGAAAATCGCGTGAGTGAGTTTTCTAAAGGATTTTTTTCGGAGGGTTAAAATTAAAAATTTTCAAAACGGATACCAGATTGCAAAAAGCAAAGGGATATAAATTAGGCGCGGTATTTTTAGTTTTTCGTTTCTTGTTTATAAGTGCCGATTCAAATTTCTAAAGATAGGAGAAATAGTTAAAAATCGAAATTGACTTACGGTGAAAAACGTTTTCGAAAGGGTTAATGTGATTTTTTAAATTTTAAATTAAAGGTTTTTGCCAGAACCCGATAGAACGTAAATGTCTTTAGGTGTGTTTGTTTTTTGTTTGGTTATTTTAGAGAGCCGATGCTAGATTTTATATATCGCAGAAAATCAAAATTTGCAAAAAAGAGTCTTGCGCGAGAATTTTTTTCGAAGGATTAATATTCGTATTTTTCTAAAAGAAATACAGATATCGAAAAAAGAATAAATATAAATATTGTCTGGTATTTTTAATTTTTCGTACCTTTCTCTGAATCGCAGATGCGAATTTTTAAAATTTGCCAAAATCGCAAAAATCGAGAAACGGCATACATAAAATATACTTTTACGAAAGGTTAATTTTCGTATTTTTTAAAACCAAAGGTGGCTTTGAAAAGGGCAAAGTTAGCTCTTTCATTTGGTGACCATCGTTTTTCCGTATTTTTTGTATTCCGGTGGATGCAAATCTCGGAAAACGAGAGAAAATAAAAAACATGAATTCGATGCTTATTGATTATTTTTTTGAAAGGGTTAAATGAAAAATTTCCGAACCAACTAGATCGTTCAAGACGTAAAAGTATGTTGTTTGAGAATATGTAGATGGTTTTTCCGTATTTCTAGCCGTTCGCCCATAGCGAATTTAGAAAAACTTAAAAAGAAGAGGAATGACTCACGCTTTGTTTCTTCTTTTAACGGAGGAACGAATAAATTGCTTCTGGGCATGCGCGAGCTATTTTCGGAGGAGTTATTTTTTATTTGCAATCTTTGATCAGTTTTTAATTAATAACCACTCTAATTTTCAAAATATTAAAAATCTGAAGCTCAGATTCACCAGGAGATGGTTTGGACTACCAAAATCTAAATTTTCAGGCTTCTAGGTGCGCTAGATTTTGCTAGCCATCGCCAACAGACACACAGAGGGGAACTTTATTTTATTAGTATAGATATACATTATAATCCAGTCCATTCTGTGCTACAAAAGAAAAATTATAATTATAATATTATAAATGCCTTTAAAAATTTAATATATATACAAGCTACAACAGTTATATTCTTATACGACCTAAACTCGTCGAGTTATGATACGTTGGATATTAATTATTTTGGCTTTTTCCGGCATTAAAAGCAAAAAGACACGTTTTTAGCGGTAGAAAATGCTGTAAATTCTGAATAATATCTTAGTAATATTTTTTGTCGTACAAATCTATTCCTTTATTACAAATGTTAGACGCAGAGCAAAACGGCGTATAAAAAATCGTATTGTAATGCATATACATCTGCTCGTTAAAAATACCATAGATAAAATCTATTCTTGATTTGAATACATTTTGTAATTGAAGGTATGTTTCTATCTTCCGTTAATAGATAATCTTGATAACATCTGTTTTGAGTCACACGGTATTGCACGTTGCTCAACAAATAATAATAATGTAACTGAGCTGTGGCGCCCGTGACGCGCGTTAAAGGGTGCACCCAGATACTGAGGGACCTATAACGCGCTAGACCGGTAGAGGCCTCCCGTAAGTGCTGCGACCAGTAGGAGAACCGCCAAATGCGCATCACTCCTATTGAACCCATGAGGTGACGACAAAGTTCGTTGCGATACGCGGTGGATTCCAATATCAGAGGAAACAACCACGAAAACACCTGGTGAATCACCAGAGTTATCTTCTGGTAAAACACCTGGTGAATCACCAGAGTCCCCCGACGGCTCCGTAGCCGGAACCCCATGAGGGGAACCGGGTCCACGGTCATATGTCTAGCTTCTCCAACGACCCTTGCTTTGCCACGGCTTCCGATCGTCGAGTCCTTAGGGACGGAGGAAACAACTAGTTCTTCGGCCGCGGTGAGCGGGAAGAGACTGTCGCCAACCTGGGACTTCGAGGAAAATCAGTCCCTGACGCATAGAAAAACCTTGGCTAAGGTCCCCCCCAATGGCTTTGCATTCAACGAGCCTTACTGTTAGAATGCAAGAGGTCTCCGATCGACTCCATTAGAGATGATCATGCACATATAAAAACAATACAACACAAACACAAACACAAAACAAAAACACAACAAATGTTAGAATGAACGGAAAATTAATTTAGACCCCTACCGGACTCTAAAGACATGGAAAACTCCTTCAAGAATGCTAAAGAAGCGGTGTCGGTAGAGATTAGTATATAGAAAGTTATGTGAAGACTCCTGCTCATCCAACCATCCGGCACAGAAAGCTCCGATTATGCATAGACGCGCTGGACTGGTATAATAATAATGGAAATTAATTAACTATTTTTTAACTTTATCAATAAATTAGCACCAAATAAGTTTTTACAAATGAAATACAATGGAACTAATTCCATTAACTCATTTGCATCCTTACCGAATACATGTGTCCATATCAGGAATTTCTATTTCAGTCAGAAATTCCGAATCCATAATGGAAATTCAGAATAAAATTTTAATGTAATCCCGAAATGTACGCAATTAAATAAAGCAAAAATTACTATTCAGAATTTCTGTTAAGAATTTGGAATTTCTGAATAAAATCGATTCCTGAAATGCACGCTCCCAATGCAAATAGATTAATAGTATTTCTGACGAAAAAACGGTTTAAATAAACAATATGTCATCCATTTTATTTTGGTAATGCGCAATCAATTGAATAAAAGACATAATTTAAACATGCAATAAGATGCTATTTTATGTGCCTATTAATTCAAAAGATATTCTGCCATAAACGGTTACACAATTTTTTTAAATTGAATATTTAAAAGATTGTTATTAGCGTAATTAGACATTACTAATACTGCTGATCAGTTTCAAATTTAGGAATAAATTTATTGTTAATTACATTGTATGTAAAGTGAAATCTTTTTCGATTACGAACTTTGAAATTTTTCATTCTCGAAAGTCAGAGAGAATTTTAATCGTAGCTAGATATTTGCGTTAATTCATAAATGATTTTTCTCTTTGATAGCGGTGACATTCAGAGAAGATTGTGTTCAGAAAAATGGGCAGAATACTAATTTAGAAATCTGAATTGTTGTAGCCACTTTTTATTTTTGAAAGCAATGGATTAGTATTCAGAACTATAAAATTAAGCATAGGGTTTTCGAAACAAATATAAATATTTGAGGAGTAAATAATAACAGTGTGTACTATCTTGAGACAGCGGATGTGATAATTTTTATTCTAAGCAATATTGTTGAAAAAATATTATTTTTGAGAAACGTTGGAAATTTGAGATAAGATTAATTAATATTAAGTTTATTGTTTCTGTTAGATATGCGTAATATTTTTATTCTATATTTTTATTCATAATATTTTATCATAAATTATATAAGAAAACTATGTGTAGGATTAATAATTCTTATGAATTTTAAAAAGATATTTTTTAAAAACAATTTGTCAACCTTAAATATTTTTAAAATATTATTGATTTAAAAGTGTCTTGTTCGATTTCGCGCTCACATTTAAACGTTTTCACTGGAAAGACCCTGGTAATGTGTTTATCTAGTAACGATAATGTCTATACATTGTGTAGAAGTTTTGAAATTAAAGGTCTTTAATTTTATGTTACATAAATACATAAATGTTTAATTTCTAAGCGTCTATCATGTAAATGTGTATTTTGACCAATTACAGCATAGTTGTGATAATAGAATTGTAAGTTGAACTCGTAATAGAAATAGGATTTTCGAAACAAAGATAAATATTTCCAGAGTAAATAATAACTGTGTGTTGTGACTAGAGGCAATGGATGTGATAATTGTATTTTGCACAGTATGGTAGAACAAATACTACTTTTGAGAAAAGTTTGAAGTTTGATGTAAGACTAAATACACTGTTAAAAATTTGCAGCAAACTGTCCAGTCATTTGACCGTTTTTATGGAAAACGGTTACCTAACCGTAATTTATCTCTGTTCTGACCAATTACAGCATAGTTGTGATAATAGAATTGTAAGTTGAACACGTAATAGAAATAGGGTTTTCGAAACAAATATAAATATTTCCATAATAAATAATAACTGTGTGTTGTGACTAGAGGCAACGGATGTGATAATTGTATTTTGCACAGTATGGTAGAACAAATACTACTTTTGAGAAAAGTTTGAAGTTTGATGTAAGACTAAATACACTGTTAAAAATTTGCAGCAAACTGTCCAGTCATTTGACCGTTTTTATGGAAAACGGTTACCTAACCGTAATTTATCTCTGTTCTGACCAATTACAGCATAGTTGTGACAATAGAATTGTAAGTTGAACACGTAATAGAAATAGGGTTTTCGAAACAAATATAAATATTTCCATAGTAAATAATAACTGTGTGTTGTGACTAGAGGCAACGGATGTGATAATTGTATTTTGCACAGTATGGTAGAACAAATACTACTTTTGAGAAAAGTTTGAAGTTTGATGTAAGACTAAATACACTGATAAAAATTTGCAGCAAACTGTCCAGTCATTTGACCGTTTTTATGGAAAACGGTTACCTAACCGTAATTTATCTCTGTTCTGACCATATTATTGTCCATATTATGGTCAGAATAGTGTTAAATTGCAGTTATGTTTCTATAAAAACGGTCAAATGACTGGACAGTTTGCTGCAAATTTTTAACAGTGTAATATTAATTTTATTTTCTCTATTAGGTGTGTGTAATATTTTTATTCTAAAATTTTATTCATAATATTTTACATAAATTATATGAGAAAAAAAGTACGTATAGTTATATCTGTTGCGAATTTAAAATTAAATTTTTAAAAAAGAGTCAATATTTAAAAACATATTAATAGTATAACAGTTTCTTATTAGACTTCTCGCTCATATTAAAATGTCATCATCGGAAATACCCTGGTACTATGTTTATCTAAGCAACGATTATATCTATACGTAATTGGAAGCTGGCAGATTAAATCTCTTTAATTTTAAATTACATAAATCTTTTAATGTTTAGTTTAAAAAAAAGTATGCTATCATATAAGTGAATATTTCTACCATTTACGCCATAGTTGTGAGAAAATGTATATTGAACACTCAATCTTAAAAAAGAAATAATGCGTTTTGAAAATTCATTTAATTTATCACTAGACTGAAAATTTAGAAGGGCAAAGATGGAAATTAAATACAGTGGAACTTCCCTTTAACGAAGTCCCCATTTAACAAAGTTTTCTACTTAACGAAATTTTCTGCAGAACTTTGATTTTGAACATCATTAGCATATAAATTAATCTCCATATTACGAAAAATATATTCTATATAACGAAGTTTATTCCACTTTTGTACTTGTACAGAATTCAAACTAAGAGGTTTCTGTTGCGATGGATATGCGAATTTATTACAGCGGATTGTAAGAAAATGAACACATTTTAATAATTTCCATTCTGCTTGGTGCTAAATAAAACAGTTTTTTTTACACCATGAAAAACATTTGTTATCATTATTCTTCCACATCGAGACTCCAGCGCTGACAGTCGGGGGAAGTCAAAATCCCCCTTTTACCTTCAATGATATAGAAGGTGCAGTGTCGCAATGGCGTTAGATGCATTAAAGCAAAAAATATCAATTAGAGACAAACAGTTACCATTCTGACCTTCCATTGCTGATAGACAATTGCTTTGTACATCCACAAGAATGTGCTTCAAAATGCAAATCGAAGAGCATCAAAGTTATTTGTGTTCCTGTCAATACAACTTCTAAACTTCAGCCATTAGTCTAAGGAATAATAAAAAAATCTTGAAGTACATTATTGAAAAAGACAGAAAAAAGACAATGTAGTGAAAACATTAGCTTGAGAACCTGTATACCAGAGCTGACGAAAGCTTGAGCCAAAGCTTTGGAATGTGACTTGATTTCATTGACTGTACACTACTGTTTTGTAAAAGACGGCTTCATAATTGAAACTGAATCAAATGCTTCTGAATCCAGCACCTGTTCGTCATATCTGAAGGAAAATTTTCATGAATTTAAGTTGATTTCTATTTAACGAATTTTCTTTATAACGAAGTTTTTAAGTGTAACGATGAGAAATCGTTAAATGGAAGTTTCACTGTATTTTACATGAAAAATGTCACATTATTTAATCTACATACACTGGCCTCCAAAATTTTAGGGACAACATGTTTTTCGAAGCTCACTAGACAAAAAATGACAGTCAGATTAAACTTCATAGTTTATATGAATGACAATAATAAGCTTTAAAAATCTTACCAAAAAATTACAGCTACCACTATTATTTTATAGAAAAGAATAGTATTTGTGAATGAGAGAAAAATATGCAATTACCAAGATTTGGTAATTTCGCATGTAAGTTTTGTTGTATTTGAACTATTGTTGTCAGTTTTGTTCACAACAGCCAGTAGAGTCTAGAAATGTATAGAAGACGTGGTTTGTCCGATTCATTAAGGTGGCAGGCGGTAGGATGGATGGAAATGGGGTTGTCACAGGCCGATACTGCTAGACGGCTCAATGTGTCTCGCAGTGTAGTCCAACGACTCTGATGATGAATAAGAATCTCTCAATACGAATCCGAAGATTCTATGTCCAAAAGACATGTTCCAGGCCTCCCACGTGTTACAACACCTGCAGAAGACCGGTTTCTAGCTCTTTCTGCCAGAAGGAGAAGACGCACTACTATTCCGCAACTCATTGCAGAGCACTTTGCAGCATCCGGGAGAAGAATCTCCGCTACTACGTGTGAAGACGTCTTCACAATGCAGGTCTCTATGCAAGGCGACCAGTTGTGTGTGTCCCTCCCCCAACAGACGACAGAGAAGGGCCCGCTTATGTTGGGCAAGATAACATGTTTCCAGGACCAGACAAGAGTGGGCTTCTGTACTCTTCACAGACGTTTTTAGATTCACATTGGAGATCGATTCAGGACGTCTTCTGATCTGGAGAGAACAATGCACTCGATACCATCAATCAAACACTGTCGAAACACACAGGTACAGAAACGGTGGAATCATGGTTTGGGCAGGGATCTCACTCGGAGGCCACACTGACCTGCATGTGATCCATGGAGGAACTGTGACTGGTGCGAGACATCGGGATGAGATCCTTGATTCATTGTGCGCCCATATGCCGGTGCTAATGGCAATGGTTTCATTCTAATGGATGATAATGCGAGATCACACCGAGCTGTGGTTGTTGAGGATTATCTTGAGGATCACAGTTTGGAGAGAATGGAATGGCCAGCTCACTCTCCAGACTTGAATCCGATAGAACATTTTTGGGACTATCTTGGAAGAAAGGTTGCAGCTTTAAGTCCTCCTCCAAGGTCATTAAATGAGCTGGAGCAAGGCTTACTCCGATCCAGCGGTCAGCGTTACCTATTTCGGTGTCCGACAATTTAATTGAGAGAATGGAAAGTCGATGCCGCCAATGCATTCAAGTTCGGGGTGGACCGTATTAGAACCAGTTTTATAACGTTTCTGTCGCATTTTACTGCATAATACTGCGATGTACTGATTTCTCCAAGAATGGAATTTTCCACCATGAGTGCTTTTTTGTTGTAATTTCATTTATACGTTTAACTTAAGTAAATTTCTATGTCGCATTAAATAAATAACAGTTTAGCGCACATTTCCTCCAAATTTGTTGTTTCTATATTCATTCATTTGCAAATTAGACGCAAACAGCCGGTTGTACCTTAACTTTTGGAGGCCAGTGTATATACAAAAAAAAATTCTTTTATTAAATTCTCTTAAACACTTTTTTCAATAATTTGTTTTTATTTCAGTAAAACCAAATTCTGTTAGTGCAATAAAAAATGTTTTGAGAGTAACTTAAATGAATTAAATTTGGCAAAGATCGCATCGATATCAAAGCGGAGAGACTAAAAAAGAACTTTGAACATAATAACAAAACGCTGCATTACTAGCACAATTGTATAGTTAAGAATAAGCGGTGTAAAAATAAAAAATCATTATTAAGGGATCAATTGACATTAGAAAATAGGAGATGCCCTAAAATAATATTGATGGTCCTCGTAAATACCTACATTTCTGGAATCACAGAAATCTAGTAGTCTTTCGTGGACAACGAATAATAGAGTAGACGCGGTGTTTATGATTATGGAATATATGAAACAGTATTTAATAAAGGATATGAATGTTTTGAAGGTCGAGACAAACGTGATATAAATGTTGTAAAGAATGCAAAGTATATTTCTAAAATAGGGTATAATGAATTCATGAAAGGAATAGTAATAAAGAATGAAGATGATTTTAAAATTGAGGAAAATTTAGATTGTGAATATATGAACTACTTGATGAAAGTATTTGAAGGGAGTAAAAAAAAGAAAAAAGAAAAATATTATAAAAAAAAACCTAAACCCTGATTTGCATGAAGGGAATAAAAACTAATAAGGTAAAGCTAGGATAGTCTGCGCACAATTAAAAAAAAAATAACAATAAAAAATCTAAATATTAATTTTTTGCTAAACTATCCATGGATAATTTCCACTTCATTTATTTTTTATGCATTTCCATTGCTATTTTGTTGTTATGTTGTAATTTAATAGAACAGTTGTAATAAAACCAAAAAAGTTATTTTGCGCAATCTGTCCTTACAGGGTTGGTGTGATTGCGCACATGGGTAGGAGAGATTGTTACCAATAATAACTGCATTTAAATTGCTAACAATAATATTTACACTTGAATGACATTGTTGTAAGGTTTTTGTGAACAAATATTATTGTATTAGGAGTGAATATTTCAACTCAATGATTAAAGAATCAGAAAAATGAAATAATTTTAAAAACGATTAAAAATTTTGAATTATAGGGACAAAAATTAAAGAATCAGAAAAAGCAAGTCTAGATAAGATTACAAAATAACATTAAGTTACTTGAAAACACGTTTAACTTAAAATTAGTCCATTTTCATTTTTCATTTTTTATGCAAATTTACCAATAACCTGCGTAATCTCTCCTAGCATGGAAACTAATGGGAACAATTTCGTCATCTCTCCTAAGTAGCAGATGCGTAAACTCTCCAATTTCGGTAGGAGAGATTGCGCTGCTTTTTATTTAAATATGGCCGCTACTGAAACGAACCGTTGGTGTTCGCATTGTTAGTCTAGATTAGTAGCTTATGAGAAATTATTTAAGTTTAAGATATTTTGTACTACTGACATTGTATAAAAATTCTGATGAATAGATATGAAAATTCAAGCACTTACTTTTGCAAAACAAAACAAAATAGCAATGCTTTATCTTAGACGCTCAAAACAATCAACGTGCACTTTCAAGTAGATACTTCACTACTGCTGTTGTACAACTACCTGGAGTCGCTGCTCTCTCACTCTACTCCTTCCACCCAAACCTCTATGTGCGCAATCTCTCCGACCGCGCCATCTCTCCTGGCTTTACCTTATATGGAAAATAAATTGTCCAAAGAACACCATATGGTACGGTAGACATCCAGGGAACATAATATGACCAGACTGTATGCAGTCTTTAGGATAACTGACTCTTATTACTATTATTATTATAATTTAAATGTTCAGCGTAGAATGCTAATTCTTTAATTTTCTTAAATTCTTTAAAGTTGTCATTGTTCCTGTCGGGAATGCTGAGTGTGATGTCAAAAAGCATACGATACTCCAGCCCTCTTGAACTAAAGGCACTAACTAGTCAAGAAAATGGTGACGATATAAATGGAACAGTTTCTTTTCGAAATTTACTTGACGAATATCGTTTGGCTATAATATAATGGAGAATGTATAAGTTCTTCTCTAACATGATTTGTTCACAAACTTGAAAAATATTCTATTGAGTTCACTGAGCTTATTGTCTAACAAACTACTGGTTATTCAATCTTATATTTTGTGGCTAAGTTTTTGTTGTTATACAAATTATCCCCACAAATAAAACAGAACTGAAAAATTAAAATTTAATAACGTAGTAAGTCAATTTTCACTTTTCGGTTTCCTTTCTTTCTTATTATATTATTAGTATTATAAATTTAGTTAATATGCTTGAATGCTTTATTCTCTCACTGCGCTGCTTAAGAATTCATTGGTAGGATTGGCTATAGCAGCATTGTTGGCTTTGACACCGCAAACATATTAAAGATAATTTTTTTTAAATAAAGTTTATACATACTTTGCAGTGTACTTTTATAAATAGAAATAAAGAAAAATTCAAAAATAATTATTAACGTTTATTTTTTTATGTTATATATTTTAGCTATTCTGAAAAAAAGAAACTTACACACTTTTAAATGCAAAAGAAAACTAACTTTAATGCCATACGCTGTTCACCCATGATAGCATAATTTTTCATCCATCTCCTACTTATTCCTATTATTAAATATTTTCCGAGTTTATATTCAAATTTCACTTCGAAAGATTTTTGTGATTTATGTTTACCCACTTCAGATTATTAAACTTCTTCGTATGAATGTCGGCATATGCTATTTAATACGGAAGCTTTACGATCCTTGGAAATGTTTAAGAAAATATAAGTAATTTTCTCTGTGAGGTGAAAATTAAAGAATTTATCTAATTGTCTAAAGAAATGTCAAGCTTACATAAAATATTTGAAAAAAAAATATTTTTTTAATTATATTACGTATTTTGTTAAAAATTGAATTTAGGTTTTAAAAATCCACACATATTTTAGTTGATGCATTGTTATTTACAGCTAATTCTGCATACTTGTTTAACTTCTTATTTTAAGATAATTTTATTTAAACACAATCTTCTCGAATAATTTTTTACGCTTATTTTGCATAAATCTGTTAACATATTTGTTAATTATTTACTGCAATTATTTTTACTATGTAATTATTTTTATTTGTGCGGTGTTTTATAGATTAAGAAAATATCACATTAATACAGCAAAATAAATAATCAAGGTAAACCAAAATCTTAAATATTTTACATGAATAGTTTTGTTGATCATACACCATATTTATGCTTACCTTCTAGAGTTGCGAGGATAAATACTAGTAACTGAAGTACAGTTCGCTGGATTACTGTAGCATTTATAAATACAATAAACTATAACATTTTACATTATCTTTCAGGACTCAGTTGACTTGAACCATAATATAAACTTTAGTTTTTTATTCAGAATTTTTTGCAGATTTAAATCTTTTTGAGAAAAATAAAATACAATTTTTGAAATACATCATAACTCATTATTATATTTATTCGAATTTAAATTAAAAAACCCAGCTGCAATTGCCATAATTGTGGACGAGCTACATTTTATTGTAGTTAATTAATTAATTAATACCATTATCAAATAATTTATCCTTTTTTTTACAAAACTTATTTTACTTAAAAGAAAATATCTGAATATACATTCTAAATAATTAAAATATAATTTACTGAAAAATTAATATGTTGTACTTCAAATAATACAGATTTTGTTAGGAAAAAATACAGAAAAATACAGAAATACAAAAAGATACAGAAAACATATATTTCTTAAGTTAAGACTAATGTAACGAAAAAAATTACTGCAACGTAAATTTGAAATTTGAAATGAGTTCATCGTTGACATTAACCGACTAGGTTCTAAACGTTATTTCTGCGATATCTGCTGCAAAAACCATCCGATTAGGTTGATTTTTGGTAGGCATGTTGGTGAGGTACCCGGATTTATCAGTACAGTTTTTAGTTACATTAGATTCATTCGTTCGGCAAATATAGAACATTTCTTTTCATGTCATAATGTTTACCTATAATAATTCAAACGATTTTTTAAATTTCCATTCGTTGAAAAGAAAATGACGCATTTGATTAATGAATTTAAACGGTAAGCCATGTATGCTGAAATTTAACAAGAGGAGTCTTAAATTATTCCAATTAATTTGAAATTTTCTTTAATACATTTGCCAGATTTATCTAATTAGGTGTAAAAATTTTGGCACAATTTTATACATCTGTTTGAATAATAGAAAACATTTTATTTTCTCATTTTTTACACATTTTAAAGACCATTTATTTAAGTTAATCGTTGCCCACCAACTATATTTCAAAGAGTATCAAAATAATAAAATTCAAGAAAATTACACTATTTATTTAGAAAAATAGCTTGTTTTGGGGAGATTTTTAGTATTCTGCTGAAATAGATGCTGATTTATTTGAATACAATTGTCTTTTAACTACTTTATGATGATCATCAAAACATAATTTCCAAACGAAAATTATGAAAACGTAAGACGTGTAATCTGGATTCAAGCCTCATAGTAGAAGTTTACATTTGTATAAGTATATTTTTTACATGATATGTTATTCAATTTCTGTAGCAGATGTTGATGTTTCGTGGTTGAAAAGTTAGTATTCTTTTAAAAATAGGATAAAATCTCTTGTACAACGAGAGGATTAATCTAAAGAAATTGAATTGTAAAACGCATCCATACATATCGTCGAATCCTGAATAACACAATTACTGATATTTGAGAACATAAAAGGCTATTACAAAAAATACTTTATACCACGAAATCACATTTACTATTTAATGAATTTGCAGTGGGCACGATTATGAATGATTACTCAATAAGTTTATAAGTTTCCAAATGTACCTATTTCGGGGTGATTTTAGTACGCTGTTGCTATCGAGTAGATCAGGATGTACTTAGATAAGATCTTACATCCAAATATTATACATCTTACATTAAAATATTATATAAAATGGCCTTCAAACCAGTTTTTCTGAAAACATAAATTATGAAATTATTTAATTACAATTAAAAATTAATTAATTAAAAAATTACATTTCTAAAATAGATATAAGTGAAATATAGAAGATTCAGTTTATATTTCTATAAGATTCATTCGTACCTGAGATTTTATTCAACTTTTTCATCAGATGCAGGTGTTTCGTGTTTGGCAGGTAAGTAAATATTGCTATTTGAAAATTAGGATAACATAAAATTATTTTCACAAACTTTTGCTTATCGTAATAAAACCACAGTGTGAAACGAATTCCAAGATATAGTATAATCATTCGCACAATCAATAGGAAATCACGAATATAAATTTAATGAGATTACGGAAGATTCAGGGGATAGATCTCCCCCCCCCCTCCCCCCCGATGAAATGCACTTTTTATCCAACAAAATCACATGAATAAGCATATATTGAGGATTTCAGAATAGCATTGCATAACATCGTGTTTAATTCAGTACTTCTAATTTCCGAAACCATCGAAGTATTTTATATACTTATAAGTGTGTATGTAATTAAAAAATAAATTGCGCATTGTAGGATGTTAAATACTATCACAAGTGAGATTAAAAATCATTGACATACAGAGCTGACGTTGAGGCTCCTGATCTGCTGATTTACTAGTTACTCCTATCTTGAAAAAAGAATGATTAAATTCCGGTAAATGCAAATACTTATTTAAAAATTATTATTATTATTATTATTTTCAAATCGTTTACAAAAATTTTATGATCTCAAAAAACCCTTCTGTTAACTAAAATGTAAAATAAGAAAAGATAATAGCCTGTTAACTCTATACAATTCCAAACATTCCTTCAGCTATTTGTACAGAATATAAATGAGTTTATTAACATAATCAATGAATAAACCTGAATAATTTATGTTGTTTTATACAATGATTTACACACTTTGTTATTGATTATAATGGTCAGCTTTAAAAACGATACAATGATTTTGTATGCAGAGTGACAGAAAACAAAACTCTAATTTTTTTTTCATGCAATAAGAAAAGTTATTTACAAAACAATTAATTATATCCCTTTAATAAGAGCTAAAAGTTTGTTTTGAGTTTTTTAATAGAATAATTTTCTGAAATATTTCGCAATTAAACACAAGAGACGTAGATAAATGTATATATATATATATATATATATATATATATATATATGTGGCGTTTTGACGAAGATGAGATACCACGAGATATAATATTCCACGAGAAAATGACAGTTTGTTAAAGATATAGAAAGTTGCAGTCGATATAAATAATCATGGCGAAGAGGTGAGGCAATGAAAAGACACCAGAACAGTTTCTCCAGCAAAGACCAGCCAATTTCCAGACAAATTATTTATGCATAAGAGCGATGCAGTAACAGTTCCCACAGGTATAAAGTTATAGCCCTCAGGCTTCACGATGGCTCACTACCTCGTTTAATAGATGTTAAAGAGCTGTATGAAAATCCTACGAGACTACAACACCAGATACCCATTTGTTTACACTTTCAAACACGTCAAAAACCGGCACTCCAAAGCATGCTAGCGAGTTTTGTTCATAGAGCGTAGACATACAGAAATACGACGTCACGTGCGCACAAACCAATGAGTGAGAGGCAAGCTCCAGCCCACCGACTGAGGCGAGAGGGTGAAGCTCTAACACGAAAGAGTCCGTCTCGTAGCCGCGTATTAATTTTAAAGTGAAAAAACCCCAGCGCGCGACACCGAGCATGGAATAATAATAATAAAAAAATGGCTTTTTAAAAACATTCGAAATGAGAAAGCGTCTCACGGAATTTTATAGATTGGGGAGCTGATAAAAGTTACGAATGAACTTAAAATTTTAGATTAAGATTTGGAATAAGATAATTATTAATATACGGGTTAATACTTTTAAAAGGACATTAAATAAAAATAAATATTATTAAGAATTAAGGAAATACTGACTATGTCAGAAGTTAGATTAATTTAAAGGACTAATGCGAAATAAATGCGAAGGAAATAAATTTTTTATATAACACAAACACACACACACACACACACACACACATATATATATATATATATATATATATATATGTGTGTGTGTGTGTGTGTGAAGCGATCTATACATGAAGGAAATGAAATACAACTATAACACTATGAAATTATTTTCCAATCCGGAATTTAAATTATTTACTCATACCATTCCACACGACTTTTACATTAACACACACAATAAAAAAGAAAGAAAGACAGAAAGGATAGACGAAACTGAAATTAACAAAAGGCGGGAAAGTATGAATAAAATCCGTTACTCCAACACCATTGTTGGCAAGCATAACAGTTGGCGGCGAATGAAACATAAAAAAGAAAAATAACAGTGTTCGTGCTAAAGGGATCATTTAAAAAATATACCATTTGAATGTTACGTAGACTTTCTCGAAATGTTTTATTAATAAATTCAAATATATACTTAAAATGAAAAAAACAAATGATTAATATACGAAAAAAGTAATAAAACGAAACTCAATTTAAACTGCAGACATAAAATTGTAACTGTCTCTTAGCACTGCAGTAAACATTTAACTTTTTGAAAAAAAGACGTCGCTACATGAGCTCTGAGATACAGTTGTAAATAATGGCGAACGGCTGTCTTTTATTACGCCATCTTGCAATGTCCCATAATCTCTCAATATATTGGGTTTGGCATACAATGTTCTGGTTAAAAAAAAATATATTTGTGATTTAATGTGAAACATTTGTATCCGGTATCTCGCAAAATCTTCATTTATATATTCCAAAACTCTGAAACCATTCTATTGTAGATTCCTCATCATCACTGACAAATCCCGTAACTGACAAATTGTTAATTCTATCTCACCGGGAATGAAAAATGTAATTCATAACTTAAAAAAATATTTTCATTTCGAAAAACAGAAAATTTAAATATTTTGCGTGGATGTGATTAAATAATAATAATAATAAAAGATTCACGTTCAACAAACAGCGAATCACAATGTTTGACACACCTCTGAAACTAAAACTAATTTAATTGGTTCATAGGAGAATTACGTGAAAGTGTTTTTCTGATTTAATTTTCTACAGACGAACGAAGTTCACGTTGTTTGAGAACGGTAAAAATCATAACCAACTCACTTCTTTTTGAAGCGGTCAGCCCGTATTTATTTGTTTTGCAATCACATGACTTGCGCTATTGTATTATAAATGTTTACATATATGAAAATTAACACCATGATACTAATGCTTATTTCTTTTACTAGACCACTAAATGTTTATGACATCTTTAAAAAATAGTAAAGATAAATAAAAGTTATTTATTTCGTGCCTATGAAATATTAGTGATACTGGACGATAGTTTTTTTTTCTCTTATTATCATTATAATTATTATTTAGTTTGTCTAGTTATAGAATTTTTTTAGAAATTACGGAAATGCAATTTGACAATCACAAAATCACTATCCAGTGTATCACTATTCATATTTCAGAACATACATATTTGTATCTATCTCATACAATAGCGTAACGAGGCTGAGGCTAGGCGGGGCATCCTGCTACCATTTTCCAGTAGTGATCTTTGCCTTAATATGTCGTAGAACGTTTTTACAAATAATACGATTAAATATTCCGAAGAGTACTGTTTGAAAATAGTATTTTAACGCGTCTCTATCGTATAGTCCTCACTCTGGGTTCGTCATTAACCATAAATAATCAGCTTATATATAAGTTAGCACACTGATGAAAATTAAATCCCCATAATACTAGACAGTTTCAGTATTAAAGTTTAAAATTAATATCGATAAAAAGTGTACTGGGATTAAAAAAAAAAAGAATTAATTCTACCTTGCTACATTTAACCAGAACTTGTAAACAAATTTGTATATTTTACAGTGTAATGCTTTCTGAAAAGATTTTTATGAGCACAAAAAAAACCCTTCTATTAACTAAAATGCAAAATAATCCTCTTAATTGTATGCAATTTCGAGCAATCCTTCAACTATTTTCACAGAATATAAATGAACTTATTAACATAATTAATGTCGTAAATAATTAATGTTGTTTTATACAATGATTTATACATCTGGTTTTTGAGTATAATGACCAGCTTTAAAAATACTATAATGATGTTTTATTCAAAATCATTCAAATTGTTATGTAACGAGAAAAAAATTAATAATGTAAAATTAATAATATCCTTTTAATTATGAATACATATTTTTGTGAGTTTATTAATAGGGCAATTTTTCGAAATACTTTATTTATAAACATAGAAGATCGCTTTTAGATTTGCTGTGTTATGCGTAGATTTTTAGTTTCATGATAATTTCTTCATATGTACATACTAATAGAAGATATTAAGTATATATATCTATATATATATTTCTGTCTATACATATGTGTCTGTGTGTGTGTGTGTGAAAATTGTTATATGTTAAAGAAATTAAAAACAACTATAACGATATAAAACTGAGCTCCGCCCCCAGGCGCCAGAGTAGCACCCGTCAGACACGTCAACTCTCGCACCGAAGTCCTGAAGGACTTAAAACGCACTCAACCAGGAGAGGCCTCCTGTATGCGATGCGACCGGTGGAAGCACCGCCACATGCGCATCACTCCCAATAAACCCAAGTGAATGTCGACATAGCTCGTTGCGATTTGTGGTGATTCTTAACATCTTGAGAAACCACCACGTTACACTTGGGGACGAGCCGAGGTCACCCAACAGCTTCGGGGCTGGACACCCAAAAGGGAGCCAGGTCCTAGGCCTTAAGCCAGGTTTTTCCGACCCGCGCTTGCTCTACCAAAACACGAGGGACGTGAAAACCTACAGAGGTAGTCACAGTTCCCTCTTGTAATGGATAAACTATAACGACGTAAGCGGAGCTGCGCCACCATGCGACTGAGTGGCACATGTCACGCGGGTCAACCATCGACCCAACTCCTGAGGGACTTACAAAGCTCACAACTGGGAGGGGCCTGCCGTATCCACTGCAACCGGTCAGAGCACTGCCACCAGCGCATCACTCCGATTGAACCCATGAGGTGACGACAGAGGTCGTTACGATACGTTGTGAAATCCAAAGCCAGAGGAACCACCACGTCGCCAGAGAACACCCGACGGCTCCGTAGCCGGAACCGTATGAGGAGAACCGGGTCCTCGGCCATATATCGAGTTCCCCCAACGACCCTTGTTTTGCCTCGGCTTACAAACGTCGAGTTCTAAGGAGGGAGAAAACGACTATCGTTTATCGGCGCCCGGGACCTCTCGCTGACCCGGGATTTCGAAGAAAGCTAGTCCCTGACGCATAGACACGCCTCGGCTAAGGTTGTCCCCTCCCACAGGTTTTGCATTTGGCAAGCCCTACAGTCAAAATGTAGGTGGTCCGCGATTGAATCCACAGAGAGGATCATGCACATGTAAAAACAACACAACACAAACACAAACACAAAACACAACAAATGTTAAAATAAAGGAAAGTTAATTTTAAACCCACTACCGAACTCTGAAGGGCATGGAAAAATCCTTCAAGAACGCTAAAGAAGCTGTACCGGTCGAGTTTAGTAGATAGAAAGTTGTGTGAGAACTCCCGCTAATCCAACTATCGGGCATGACAAACTCCGATTACGCAAATACACGCTGGATTTGTTTTTAACCCGTGGATTCGGGTTTAACTTGATCACTGCTGCGTTTGTCGACGAGCCACTGGCCCGGTTCCTCGTATTCAAACAAGAAGAGGGTGATCCCCCCCACGAAGAATTCTCCTCCACAACGACCTGAGGGTCCATCTTTGGATTGAAGGCCCACTTGGTTTTGGGCACCTCCTGTGCCTCTCAACCTTTGAGGTCGGCACGCACTGCGTCAGCTGCAGCGGATGAAGTGCTGTTTGCGTCTATGCGGTCCACAACCCGCATGCCGATAACTACAATATACCGCTGGCACGGTGCAGATGGTTTCTGCACGCCGCATCACCCACCAACCAGCATCACAATAGAGTCACCACACATCGTGCTCTACAAAGTTCGATCTCGCCCCCATCGATTTCTCGGATAAATTTGTGGAGACGTTCCAACCTCCGTTGGCTAGCCCTTGCCCAGCGTCACCTACCTCGATGCGAAGCGAGTGTCTCGCTCAACCAACTGGGATTGGCCTACGGGACGTCATTCCACAACCTACGGAGGAGGTTATGAGCATTGGCCGAATCCTTACGCCGCAGAGAACCCGCGCTTAAGAGGGAGGGGGGACCCAGACCCGCAGGCCCATTACAGCGGGTCTTAGTGGCGTCCCCGACTTTTTCAGTTCCTTTTGTACTGGCGCACCACGGTAAGGTGGAGGTCCGACCGTCTCCTGTCTCCGTCGTGAAACTATAACGATATAAAAAGGACATGTTCATAGCAATTTTTAAGCACGTTTATTTTTTGGCAGGAAAATTGTAACAGTTTTCAGATCTATATATTTCGATTAATTTAATGACTGATTTTAAGTTTACTCTTCTTTAACAAGGTTCGTACTGCTCGGGGAATTAAAGATATTTTAGGTGTCTGAATACGAAAGAGATACAAAAGTTATAAACAAAAGTTTAGCAAAGCCTGAATATTTTCCTTAAAAAATACTCGTTTTGTTTAGTCGAAAATAGAATTTTTCATAAAAGAAATTTCTTAAATTTAAAAAAAATTAAATTTGCTCTATTATGTTATTTATTTTGACATTCAAATACCGATGTCGTAAGCTATACATAATAGTACGAAAACATGTTTTTACCGCTTAAAAAGAGTTAATTCTTGTTGAACCTAAGCAAATGAAATCCAGTGAGATCAAGTGCTAAAGTCATACAAATTTGTATAGTTTAATATTGAATACATTTAACGACACCAATATATTATTATTTTCTTTTGTGTCTCATTAAATATGATATAAGCATCAAACTAGATTCCATTTCCTTTTTTACAAATTATAATTTAAAATATTAATACATTATATTAGAATAATTGAAAATTACTTTTTTTGTTATTCAAATAAAAAAGCAAAAACAAAAGGAGAAAAATAAAAACATTAAATAAATTCGCAAGAAACTCACTTTAAGCATTTTCATATAGTCCATAACCTACGCAACTACACATACATCGTTTTCTGGAGATATTTTCTTTGCATAATTCTTTAGTCTTGAAATAAGAGCATAACATCAAGCAAGATTCTAAGTTCATATTTTTCCGAAAAACATAAATTTCTTTTAACAAATTATTTTACACCTTACATTTTTTTAAATTCTTTTTCTTTGAATATGTCATCAAAAAGTTTAATTATTTTACATTTATTGATGTTTCCTAAATTGTCAATGTTTAGTAGTTTCATTTTTTAAATATCATAGTCAATTGTTCAATTTTTAAACTTTTTGATATTGCCCGTGGGTATATTATTAAAACTATTTCAGTAGTTTGCAAATATTTATTATATTCTGTTGTTCATTTTTCTATCAAATTTTAGGAATAGGTTTAATTTTTCTTTCGATTTAACACAATTTATTTAAAATTTAATGACTTTTAAAACTGAGAACGAACGATAATATATAGTTATTACAAGGAATTTTTAAATGTCACTCAAATGTGCAAAATGATACAATATATAAATTAATTGTTATGAACTTTGAATAAAATTTTTTTTGTATATTTAATCTCGAAACATAAATATTATCATGAAGTCAGCACGTGAGAAAATTATTATGATTTATCCAAATGGTTATTAAAGTTAGTTAAGGTCATTGGAAAATGTTAAAACTATATTGCCATTGATACATATCTTGTGAGAATTCAAGAGCCACCTATAAAAGTTGTGATCGATTTATGACCAATGAATGTTATACTTATGTCATCATATGACCCACAGTTATTCATTTGTCCCATTTTTACTGTTCCAATGAATCGCTTTTTTGTATTTATAGAAATGAAATAAAAACTCCCAAGAGAACAATGTAACTGCATCAAGGCACTTCCATTTCTGAAAACAATGTCTATTAAGTAGTATTCACATTTAGTAGTTTTACTGTTTTGTTACATTTTAATGACATTTTCACATATAAAATTTGTGTTTTACGACGCGTACTGGAAATGGGAGTTCTATGTTACAGGAATATTAACTAAAGTGTTTAATTTAGCCATGATAATGCTTCTTCATCTATTTACAGCACATATTCATAGTTTAATAGGTAGATATTCTGAAGACAGATAAAAAATGCCTTTTATTGATTATTCTTAAATTTTATTCAAAAATTGTTAGATTAGGACTAATACGTTTTAATACAGTATTGTACATTATTAAGCAGCACTTTCCAAGGAATATCGTTTAAATTAAATTATAAATTAAAGAATGTGATAAATATAGATAAATGTATATAAATTAAATTCAGGCTTTTAAAATAAATTAATAAATTTATAATAATTTTATAATTTTAAATTATGGTTACCCACGATCTCATTGTTAAATTAGATTGAAACAAATCAATGTCTTCAGATCACTAAATATATATATTTATATTTTTCTTAGAACTAAACACTTAAATGCAAAACGCAGTCATTTAATTCCAGTCATTTTGTAAATATTAGTATGAATGTAGCAGGTGAAATACTTATTACAACTTATCCAAGCGGTTATTAAAGTTAATTAACGTCATTGAACAGGTTTAAAATCTCAATTTCCATTGAAACATATTTTAGAAGAGTAAAAAACCGCATAAGAAAAGTTTTTATCTATTTATGACCAATGAATGTGACACTTATATCATCGCATGAGACAATTGTTATCCATCAACCACTTCTTTACTGTTCTATTAAATCGCTTTATTTTATAATCATAGAACTCAAATAAAAATCCCAAGACAACAATGTTGCTGTATCGATGCACATCCATCTCTAAAAATAAAATCCATTCGTTAAGTAATATTCAAATTCAGTAGTTTTACTGTTTTGTTACATTTTAATGACGTTTTCGCATGCAAGATTTGTGTTTTATGACGAACACAGAAAATGGAAATAATAAGATCCAAGAATATCGACTAAAATGTTTATTATTACCATCATAATCCTTTTGCAGGTATTTAAAGTACTGTTCCCTCGTTTTATAGTTAGATATTGTGAAGACAGATAAAAATCCACTTTTATGGATTCTTCTTAAATTTTGCTTAAACGATTCTGTGTTAAACATTCATATTTAACCCAACTCCTTAGTAAAAGAGCAAACATATTGTAATAAATGATTCTAATTACGGAAACTGTATTTTCTGGAAATTTTCTTTTGCGTTAAAAAAATTTAAAGCATACCGGCTAATCTATCGAAGCATATTTTAGTTTTAAATTGTTGTTTTATTATTCATCATGCCATAATAGCTAATGTTATCCGTATAACTAATCTCATCGATATAACTGATCATATTCTTGTTCTCTACACTTAATTTCAATTATTTAAGAATATTTGAGTATTATGTACGTTTTTTTTTTATTATAATGAAATGTGTATACGCACAATAATAACAAGCATTTCACATAAAACTATGTGTAGTAATCTAAGTTGGTAAAACTAAAGAAAAACTTTTTATTGTCACTAAACTGTGGGAAAAAAATAAAAAAATAAAAAAATGAATAACAACGAAATTTATGGATACACCACCTTTTGCGAATGGACCTTGAATTACATGTACATAAATGTAAATGCACTATCTTACGTTAAAGATCTTTAAACTTGATACGATCTGAATACCTTAGTTATTTTTTGCTAAGTTACTTAATTTTTTTTGCATAGTTTCTAAGATAACATGTTTATTAGAATAAGAAAAATCAAGTATTCTTACACATTCTATTAGTGCAAATAGCGGCTATTAGTTATTGTTTAGCTGCACTTTAAAGCACTATACATTATCAAACTTTATTAAAAAAGCTACATTTCATAAAATAGAGTAATTTTACGGTAATATTATCAGTAAAGCGGTTTTTGAGAGTTTAAACGCTCTGCTGTTTACAGAAAATATTAACAACTAGTTACATTTAGAGAAAAGTGTTGCTTATTTTGAATGAGTGAAAGACTAAAATGAAATTATGTAGGATTTTTTTAAGATGATTGGTAGTTCAATATTTGCATCTATGCTGTTTGTATACGTAATCTGAAAAAAAAACAGTATGGACACATAGTGTTTGTATAAGTTGTGTTATCTTAGTATTACTAATATTTTTTTAGACAAATAAAGAAAATTGCATCATTTTATGTCCCTTTTAAACTCTTTTATTACTCTTTTTATTATTATTATGCACTTTTTATAATAATATTTAAATTTATATATATCGTCCAGTAGTTAAACTGTGACTTATAAATCTAGAAACGAAAACTGTGAACTGAAAAGCATTTAATATTTATCTATTTTTTGCATTAATTGTTTTTTCATTATAGTAAGAAATTGTTAGCAACTAACCACTTGTTGAAATTCCAAGGAAAAGTTGTTTCCGTTAATTTTTCGATCATGATTCAAGGATGCCGGAGCATATTTTGTTTTGGCTTTATCTTTAAATACGGCTAAGATATAGCTGTTTAAAATTCTATGGAATATGGAAGCTACCTTTTCCTTCCAGTACAGGAAGGAAGGAGTTTTTTGTTTTGCCTCTATCTTAAAAAATAGTTGAGATATAACAGTTTGAAATTCTAGGGTGGCTGACATTTTGAAACAAGACAACAGTTTATTAAAAAAAAAAAAACAGGGATTCATTTTTGAGTTTTAATAAACATGATTTCTAGCAATTTTTTGTATTTTATTGTTGTAAACATTTTCCTAATCATACACATATAACTATATATTCCTATCCGTTAGCGTCAAAATAAGCCTCCATAAACGAAGCCTACTTTGCTATAGCTGACTGATTTGGCTAATTTCGTTTTCAAATTTCGTATTAACGAATCTTCTGTAATCGGATTCTTTTGCATTGTAGCTTGCTGTTTTCGAGTAACATTAGCTAAAATTTTAAAACGAAGCTACAGTAAAGCTACTTTTCTTCTCGGTACATACCGGAAGTTCTTTTTTATCTTATTTCTTCAATAAATGCATACATAGCTCCCAATAACAGGAGAAAATTATATAAAGCTCTTAATAACAACCATATAAAAACATAGTATTTTTTAAAAACATTTCTAATTAGCACTAAAGCGATAGCTGAAGATAGATTTTTTTTTAAATTATCGTCTTATGACAAGATTATCTAAAAGTAAATTCAGTTTCTTTTAAATTAAATTCGAAAATTAAATTTTTTTATATTTAAAAATTCATTGCATATACATAGGGTAAAAACACTAGTCGTCGGCCTCTTATTCCAGAAGAATTTGCTAATACTATTGCAAAATATATATATACTCACACTTCTTTACTGTTAGCTAGTAATTAGTATATAAGTTTTCTGAGCATCTTGAACTGATAATAACTCATTTAGAACTAACAATAAACTATTTGTGATGAACTTTATTACATTGTGGCAGACTACTGAAGTATGTATCCTATACAGCTAATAGATGCATAATTGTATCGTACCACACGACCAAGACCAATTGGATGGATGGGATAAGATATTTCGAGGATAAGGGCATATCTATATCCTATGCTATATTCAAATTAATATATAGTTTATATAATACATATAAATCTACATAAAACGTATGTAGGTAAACGTACGAGGTTCCGCAGAAATTTTTTTATAGACACATATATCCTTATGAGAAGAACATTCTGTAATTTTTTCAAAATTTTCCGAATATGCGCTTTTGGAGACCTTCCTTGTGAGTAACAATTGTTGACATTTTCACAATTATTTCAGAGGTAGTGTATTTAGTTAGTGAGTTATTAAGAAGCTATTCATCACTTTTCATTAATTAAAAATTTATTAAAATAGAATTATATAATTTTAAAAATATTTAAGAAATAAAATTAAACCTAATTTTTTAGAAGAGACACTGTTTAAGATTCACATTTCTACAACCGAAAAGATATAAATTTTTGACACAGCAATAACGTCGTCTAAAATATTATAAACAGAATGCATGCCTAGTAATATATGTGAGGGCCATTTCCGAAAAACTACTTTTTTAACAGAAAAGGGTCAGAGAAACATAATAAACGTATCTGTAGAAGCTTTATGACATAAGATTTCCTAGAACTTTGATAAAATTGGAATACACATTCAATCACTATGCATATTATTAATATTTAACTTATAAAGTGTTTGCTATTTTTTAAAGAAATCAATGAATCTGTGATATTTTTTCATCATAGCGTATCTCACTTGGAATCAGTTTTTAAGTACTGTGAATATTACTACTGAATACTCACTTCTCAACATATTTAAATGCATTTAATAAAATCAACCTATTAAAGATTCAGGTACATGTAAAACATTACAGAATTAAATGCCTATGTAAAACGTGCATACAGTTGTTATTTATTTTAAAATATAAAATTAATAATCTTGCACAAATCCATAATTTTAAACACATTTCGAGAAAGTGAAGCTGAAAACAATTATACAATAACAAGGTAAAATTATCTTTATCTATTTCTCACTTAAAATTAAATAATAAACACAAATTTGAAAAATGAGTAAAACCTCATATTTGGTATAACCTTATTCAAAACATGTGAATGTGTAATAATCTTTAACAAATATATAAATTCCTAAAATTATCAGGTATATAATTGCAGAAATAATTATATAATCACTTCAAAAGCTTTACATTTTTAAATATCATATAATTTTCTAAAAGTATTATCTTGGCTGTTTACGAGTGTAACGAAAAGAAAACTTAAATACGTGGTGTGTTTTGAATTATTTAACTTCTCTTTTATACATTTTTACTATTCCTGATATACATACATGGCGCTTATGTTAGTCCAATCGATTTGCATTAAATTCTAGCACGTGAGAATGTAAAATGTAGAAAATCTTGCATATTTCATGAATTTCTAAAATCTTAAGAAGTTTTGATATGAAGATATATTACAGGAGGCTTTATGTATCGCGATATATACGAACAAATATTTCAAAGACTTACGAATGCAATATTACAAGTCTATGCTACCATCATGCATCATATAAATATGTTGAAAGACTTATTCTCAAAAGCTTCTATTTACATATAAATTTAAA
This sequence comes from Maratus michaelseni, assembly GCA_963931845.1. Lineage (NCBI taxonomy): Eukaryota > Metazoa > Arthropoda > Arachnida > Araneae > Salticidae > Maratus > Maratus michaelseni. The sequence goes on from OZ007590.1 coordinate 196,960,544, forward strand.
TGTTTAATATAACATGCCGATAGCGGTTTTAGGTAATATGACATGATTTGATGTTTCATATATTTGCTTATATTATTCATAAATAACGTTTATAAAGTAATCAAATTTGCTTAGAACTTCTAGAAAAGATAAATGATTATTTAGTTATTTGTGTATTTTCCCATAAAAGCGTAGCTAGTAAATGCTTCACAACAGTTTTATTTAGAATGGTTCATCCAAATTCGATTTGTTTACATGTTTTACAAATTTATTTTGCTGCAAAATTTACTAAATATTATTACACACCTAAAAACTAATTTATTCTGTTCAGTGGACAAAAATGATAGGACGTTGATGGAAAACGTAATATGACATAAGATCATTACAGTATTTTAAATGATTCTGAAGCATCAATGATAGTTTAATATGTGAAAGAATTTAACATGAAGTTATGCATTCCGAGTATCAGAAAATCTAGCACAAAATATAAGAAAACTAAGAAACTTATATTTAAATTCAATGCTATGTTTCAAATTTTTACAAAAGTGTCTATAATAAGCCTTTTAATTCATTTCTAAATTAACGACTATTTATGAGAATACCTCATTTTCAGATCATCATCCCTTTGAGAAAATGGGTTATCTGCTAAAACATGCGCACATTCATTTATAAAGCTAGTTTTTCTGTTATATATTCAAGAAAACAGTGTAAACATAACTAACATTTCTTTCTTTTTTTGTTATCGGTTTTGGATATCGTTAGATTGTTATTTACATTAGAGTTATTTTAATTTATTATTATGTTATATTAATGTTCAGGGTTATCTTAAACTAAAAAAAATAAAAGACAAGTCAAGTTTTTATGTTATATTAATGTTCAGGGTTATCTTAAACTAAAAAAAAAAAAAAAAAAAAAAAAAAGATAAGTCAAGTTTGAAATTTTATTTTGTTTCGGACAATTTCTAAATTCTGGAAATTTTGTTTCACTCTACCTTTAAGTGAGGGAGGAGAGGAATATACCTCTAAAATAAAAGAAAATATTAGGAATTTGCATTTTTACAAAAATTATACTTTCACAGATCTAAACAAATTGAAGATCATGACTTTCCTTTATTTATTATTATACGTTCTGCATAATTTTCAGCTGATGTTTGAAAATATTTGCCGTTGGAAAATCTTATCTTTTATAGATTAAGAGTAAGTACTGAATTCTATTTTAAAATCTATTTTGACATTTATTACAAAATAAATATTTAAATTCATATTCAATGGTTGGAGTATCATAGTTGAGATTTTTTCCAACAGAGTGAAAATATGCCGGGACCAGGACTCGAACCTGGGTAATTTGGTTTGCCGTACCAACGCTCTCCCTACTGAGCTATCCCGACGATATCCTGGACTGGCATATCTCCCTCTTATTTGTTGGACACGGCTGCTCAGTAGAGAGAGCGTTGGTACGGCAAACCAAAGTACCCAGGTTCGAGTCCTGGTCCCGGCATATTTTCGCTCTGTTGGAAAAAATCTCAACTATGATACTCCAACCATTGAATATAATTTACCTAGTTGAATATACTTTCCTCTATTCATTATGACCTAAATATTTAAAATTTGTTAAATGTTACAGAAAAGATTTAAAATTGTAACAACAAGTATTTGTATATGTTCGAGAACACACACAAAAAAAATTGAAACATGTCCCATTCCTCCTCTCTACCAGTGTCCTATTCCTGCCTTCTGGTAATGTATAAAATATCACGTTAGCCACACTACTTCTTTGGCTTAACTTATTGAGTGAATTGTAAGCATAAGATATATGGAAATCAGTATTTTTGTTTTACAAAATTCATTTGTGCCAAAATTAAATGCAAAATGAAATTAGATATTCACCATGGATTTGCAAATATGAGTGTTTTGTACTATAATTTTTTAAATTCTTGCAACTGTAAAATTGGTAGATGAAACTAATTATTAGAGTTTAGTTAAAACTAATTTGTTTTGTTTTTCTCTTTCTGTCGTCCCAGTTTGCGACCTCTCTCTTACATAATTTAAGAGAATTATAAATATCTTTATTGGAATTTAATAGACCCATCTATTTAGGATACACTGTCTAGAAAATTCATTCAGGTTTGTTCGAAATACATTCATTCAAAAATCATATAACTCAGACGCCTAAGCAAACATTTAAAAAAATTAAATCTTTCTAATTGTTATATTGGTGCAGCAATAATTTTAGTATTTATGTATGCTCCATGTTTAACAAAGAAAGTTCTGAAAAAAGAATGATAAAAAATAAAAATCTATGAAAAGCATTTCCTCATTAGTCTCGCCTCAAGATATATTTCCTTTCAATAAGATATCTATTCCTCTTTTTTTACATTGTTAAGGTCTAAACTTTTGGTCACCTACATCATTATGCTTCAGGTGTTAGAAATCTGATGATTATTTTTATAAGAATGTTCTAGCAATGACATGCAGACGTTTATTACCTACAGATATTTAATGGCTTCGTTAGGAATTTATGAAATGAATTGAGTAAGTATTAATATTTCATATAAACGTATATTTCAATATTTATTTCTAGTTTTGAAATGATAAACTGAGTGTTTAAAGTTATAATATGTTACAAATTAATCTTTCTAAGAAATATATATGTATATGACTTGGAAAAAGGCTTCCCCTAAATAATTCTGCAGGAAATCCTTCCTAGATAAAAAAACGCAGTATCGATAAATTGTAAATAATGGTTGCTATTAAATGCATTACTCATACTTTAGTGGCCACATCTGTAATGGAACATGAACAAATGTACCAATTTTCACTGCTGGCAAAAATACTTCAATGTACACACGTGAATTTGAAAATAATATGAACAAAAGGTTTAATCCAAATATCTTAAGTAATCTCCTTTAATGTCATAAAAAACAAATCCGTTTACATTAATCCGTTAATTCTGATTTACAATCGTTATATCCTTGTCAATAAATACTTTCGCTTCCGTCATGATGCATTAAAGACTAAAAAAAAGTGAAAAGTAAATATTTCATTCAAGACAGATTTATTTCTCATACTTGATTGTTATATGTAATATAATAAATCAATTAATATCTTATTTAAATTACAGACTGCACTCTATAATTACCTTTCCCTCATAAATAATCGTAATTCACCTATAAAGTAATTTAAACTCAATTATTATGCATTAGGATTTGATGTGTTAGCAGCTTGAAATAAATAAAAGCAATTCTTTCACTATTTCATCACAATTCCATTTCAACATGAGTGGGATAGTCCGACCAGTAAATTAACACTTAAGCACATTTTTTTAAATGATACATAATATTTTAATAACAAGAACGAAAAATCATGCGTCAAGCATAGATTATGCAACACTTTCCAACGCTTCCAAAATAATTTTACAAATCATACCGTTTAATAAGCTAAAAGATAACATCTAAGTAAACAATTTGGAAAACGCATAGCATATTTTAAAACATAATTTCAGGAATTTCCAACATATACAATATTCTGAAAAATATCCGAATACTTTTATTCAGCCCTGTATAGGATCTACAGATTTGTATATATACTACATAGGATGCTAAATTATAGTTCAGTTAGGAAACGCGTAGTACAGTTTAAAATTCTCCTTCTGGAGTGTCTGTCAATAAACGGAAATGTGTTCGCGAACTTTTGTGCTTCCCTGTATAGGATCTACAGAATTTCTACACACCACTTAATAGACAAAAATCGAGTTAAAATTTAATCCGCGTTCAGTAACTTAAAACGCACTTCCAGGAATTATTGTTAACAGACAGTAAAGAATTCTTTTGTGTGTCCCTGTAAATGAACGATGACTACTATACACACACTATTCTGTAGTAAGCCTCTTGTAATGTACCTTAGTGATATATATAAATTTCAATACGTTTAAAATAGTGAAACATTATTTAAATAAACCGCAGATGATTTTTCTTCATAGACGTAATGTAACGGAATTCTTTTGACTGTCCCTGTGAAGTAACTATAAGTGCTATGCACACCCTATTCCATATTAAGCTTCTTCTAATGCACCTCAGCGATATATATATATAAATTTCAATGCGTTTAAAATAGTGAAACATTATTTAAATAAACCGCAAATGATTTTCTCCCATAGACCGCAATGTAACGGAATTCTTTTGAGTGTCCCTGTAAAAAAACTATAAGTGCTACACACTTCCGTTGAAATAGGGAACATGCTATAGATAACGACAATAACATATAAAAATTGCAGAGCAATCCGAGCATATTTACGGGAGTTAGAGCACGGAAAGACGGCCAGACGGCCATACGGCAGACGGCCATCCAGCCAGACAAACCGAAGTCATAAACACTTTTCAACTAGGTTGGAAAGTGTTAAAAATTATCCTTTGGTGTTTTACAGTGCAAATACAAGTGTTGGTATACAAATTATTATAAAATAAAAAAGGAACTTTACATTTCATTTGTTTAGGATGTTAGGGATGTCTTAAAAACTATACAAAAACCATGTAAATGAACATTTCTTACCAGTGAATGAGCATAAAATTTTCCTGTGAATGAAGAGGCAGCAATTTAAAAAAAAAGTTTCGTAATATATTATTTATTTTACAACTTGTACAAATAACTTATAACACGTTTTTACTGAATTTCGAGTTTTTTTAAACCCAGTATGATAATTAACTAGTTGGAAAATTTTCAATCCTTATTATATTAAAATATTTACTAATTGTTCATTCACTGGAGGCTGTTCACTTACTGGTCGGACTACCCTACTTATAATTGGGTTTTTCCCCAAACTGTGAACTGCAATTTTATAAAATAATCAGTTGGATAATGTAATGAATATGTTTTTCGTTTCGAAATGTATTTATATAAGAAACTTTAGGATTTATAAGTTCAAATATCTACATTTTCAGATATCATGCGTTTATTGCATAATTGAGGAAAACACAGTTTAATTTTATTCCCTTTATATAATTATGAGTTCTTCCTGCCAATAAATAATATTAATTTTTATGAAGCAAAAGCCTTTGTCTTTCTTTTCAAATATGATGCCAAATTTTTTCGCCAGGAATGAATATTTGGCAATGATGCTAATATATTCTCTCTTTTCCGATAATGACTTGGTTGGAATAGGACACGCTTTTGTGAAGCTCCTTCTGTTTTATACACCTTCTCTGTGTATTTCTCGCCCCCCCCCCCGAATCATATTAATTCCCAAATAATAAAATAATTATTTCTTTCAAGATGGAGCTTTTTTTTCTCCAAAACATAGAACCTGGTGTCCTGGTGTCTGTCCTATTTAATATTCCAATTCGAGTCAACATTCTGCAGTACAAATGCCGTATTGTTTAAGTAAAGAGGGATTTTTGTAATGCATCTGCCAGATTGAGCTACGTCGCTACAGAAGGGAAAGATTCAGATATCATATCACATCTGACACTCGTATTAAATTCAATAAAGTTTGTGAAACACAAAAATAGATGATAGAATAAATCTCTTTAGAAATACTAAGAGATCCGTCCCGGGGCTTCTCGGAATAAAGAACGTACTACGTGGTGTGCAGAACATATATGAATACCATTTTTTTAAATTGAAAACGTTAATATTTTTTTTGCATTTAGTACACTCCTTAGATTGTCCACTAACATCATCAAACAGCATTTCAATATAAACAATTTTGATTATGCCTTAAAATACAGTTTTGAAATGTATTAAAATATATTCTTTTGCGCTTATTTACTGCATGCCTGAACCAAATATTAGAAAAAATCGCTAAAGATGTGACTACTTACTGCAGCATATTTTATTTTGATTAATTCACTGCTTAAGACGGTAGTATGATTACATTTCTGTTAAATTTGTTCTTCATTTATATATATTTGTTTATTTATTGATGAAATTTAATATTCCTACAGATTATTAGTCGGAGACAAATTCTGAACTATTTAAATTATTTTAAGTGTAAACAGTTTAATATTTCGTAATCGAGCTATTCACGATGTATTTAAAATGAATCATGCTTGTAAATTATTCGAAAACCATAAAAAATCAGTAAATTCAGATGCAGTTTTCAAAGACATTGCATTTGAAATTTGCATTGAGTTCCTGCTCCCAGTTCTCCATGTTTTCATACTTTTGGGTGCAGGAAAGCACAATGGTAAACCTACGAGTCAACTGCTAAAATCGGGATTTCACGTGTTTTCCACCAAGATATGACTTGGCAGACCGATTGCGTTTTAATATGCGAATCAAGTTTTAACTAATTCTGGAATTTCAGCAGTGAACTCGATGAGGTAATTGTCTGTGCTACCGCCTCCCGGTCTATAATTAACTTGTTGGAAATTTACAATCCTTATTCTATTAAAATATTTACTAATTGTTCATTCACTGGTGGCTGTTCCTTTACTGGTCGGACTACCCTAATTATAAGTGGGTTCCTTACCAGCTGTGAACTGGAATTTTATAAAATAATAAGTTGGATAATGTAATGAAAATATTTATCGTTTCAAAATGTATTTATATAAGCAACTTTATTATTTATGAGTTAAAACATCTACATTTTCATATATCATGCGATTATTGCATCATTCCGAAAAAAAAAAAAACAATTTACTTTTATTTCCTTTATATAATTATGGGTTCTTCCTGTCAATAAATAATATTAATTTTTATGAAGCCAAAGACTTTGTCTTTCCTTTCAAATATGATGCCAAATATTTTTGTCTATACGCCAAATCTTTTCGCCAAGAATGAATATTTGGCAATGATGCTAATTTACTCTCTCTCTTCCTGTAATGACTTGGTTGGATACCCTTTTGTGTAGCTCCTTCTGTTTCAGACACTTTCTCTGTGTATTTCATGCCCCCCCGAATCATTTTAATTCCCAAATAATAAAATAGATATTTCTTTCAAGATGAAGTTTTTTTTGTTGTATTTCCAAGCATCGAACCTGGTGTCTGTAGTAATCCTATTTAGTATTCTAATTTGAGTCAACAATCTTCAGTACAAATGACGTATTGTTTAAGTGAAGAGATATTTTTATAAAGCATCTGCCAGATTGAGTTATGTTTTTACAGTAGGGATAGATTCAGATATCATATCACATATAATTCTCTTATTAGATCCAATAAAGTTTGTGAAACTCAAAAATATATGTTAGGATACTTCTCTTTAGTAATACCAAGAGATCCATCCCGGGGCTTCTCGGAATACATAAAATAATACTTGGTGTACAGGACATAGATGAAAATCATTTTTTTAATTGAAAACTTTCATAATTTTTATTTTTCATTTAATACATTCCTTAGATTGTCCACTAACAACATCAAACAGCATGTTCATATAAACAATATCGATTATGCCTTCAAATATAGATTTGAAATTTATTAAAAGTGATTCTTTCACGATTATTTACTGCATGTCAGGATCTAATATTCGAAGAAATCGCTAAAGATGTCGTTACTTACTGCAGCATTTTTTATTTTGATTAATTCACTGCTTAAGACGGTACTTTGGTTACATTTCTGTTAAATTTGTGTTTTATTTATATCTATTTGTTTATTTATTGATGAAATTTAATTTCTCTATAGATTATTAGTCGGAAACAAATGTTGAACTATTTAAATTATTTTAAGTGTAAGCAGTTTAATATTTCGTAATCAAGCTACACACGATAGAGAGAGATTTAAAATGAATCATACTTGTAAATTATTTGAAAACCATAAAAAAAAACAATAAACTCAGATGTAGGTTTCTAAGACATTGAAACTGAAGTAATATTCTTTTTCCTATTCGACGGTGAAAAAATTCAAATTGTGCGATGTCAAGAAGTTAATTTTTTTTTCACTAAAGGCGAAATTTATTGGTCAGGTCGTTTCCGCCATAAATATGACGCCAGCGTTACTTATGGCATGTTTCTGCTTGCTAATATAGATTCAGTTTTAAAATCCACCTTTGACAAATTTATTTATGTTTTGTCTGAGAGAAGATTGTCGCAAATAATATCTACATTTGTATCTAATCAAGAGCTCCACCAAAAATTTTTAATTTCGGTTTTGTTTTACTATACCTGAAGTTCACATTCTCCAAAAATATATATATTAGTTAATCACTGATAATAAATATTTTTAGTGCTTCTAAACTTTACATCAAGCTCATTTTGTAATTTTGTTATAAATGTAAGATTTTTAAAAAATTACATGTTATTTGCTGCTAATAATACATTTTAAATTTATCTTGAGTGTGAAATATGTTTTTATCCATGAGAGAGTATAAACAGTACAGATCAGATTACGAAAATGAAATTCTTTAATATTGTAAATAAAGAAAATCATTAATAAACACATTATCAAATCAATTCTAAGAATTCATTTGTGAGACTTATATTTGTAACTGTAAGCCTTAGACATATTAAATTGGCTTATTTGATAAGAAATATATGTAAAATAACTAGAAATACCATTTAGGAGAATTAAAGATTCCACGTATAAAACGTAATCTATTTATTATTTTTGTCTTAATCATTTATATCACACAATATTTAAAAAATAATCTGTCAGTTCTTTAATATCAAAATGAATCACTGACTAAGAAAACATTGGCTGATATCGTATATCTCCTATGTACGAAAAATAAAAAGGAATTTTACTTGTAAAGAGCTTTTAAGTTTAGCGTTTTAAATGTTTTGTTATATCTTAATGGCATTTTCTCATATAAACTGTATTTGTTATGACATATAAAAAAGGAACATTTATGTTCACGGCATATCAATTTACTTGATTATTATAGCCATCAAAGTGCATCTGTTCCTATTTAAAACTCAGTTTCAATGCTTTATATCTGAAGACTTCATACATACAATATTTTTTCTTTTCTTTCCGACATTGTTTTACCAAGTTAAATATTGTATTTTTTATTTAATATATGTTTCCAGGAGGAAAAAAGTCTTTGGCATGTCATTACAGAAATGAAATATTTGTTAAATATAATTATTTTAAGCAATACGAAACATTCAAATATAAGATAAATTGAAAGAATATTTTTGGCAATATATAAAAATATATCTATGACAGTTAAAGGTTTTTGCTTAAGTTTTGTGATCTAATTATGACCAATGATTAAGACCTTTCTATTTCATGAATTCCTATGTCAGTTCTTTACTGTTCCAATGAATTCACTCATAACAATGAAATGAAAATACAAAGATGAGCATTTTCCATGATCGTTTCCATTATAGAAAAAACTCAACTAAATTAGTTAAGAGCTTTCAAATTTGTGTTTTAGACTAATTTAATTAGCGTAAGGGACACTTTTTCATATAAACTGTATGTTAAAATGCATAAAAAAGAGAGAGCATTATGATGATGCAAAATTGATTTACTTGCATAAATCTGCATCAGTTGGTATATGAGCGATATGTGGTTTTCTGTAACATGTGATTGTGTTATACAGAAGTTCCATGTCGAACGGAATGATCCATTACAAATTATCGAGGAAAACATTTTCCCTACTCCGAGGAACCACGTGGTATCCGATCAAATAAAACTTTAGAACAGAGGTTGGGGAGTCTTTAGATTTAGAACTGTACTAGATTTCGAAAGACATTGGCAGAAACTCTCTGACCATACATACTCTAAATAATGACCTTAAAAGTGAAATGGGTATTTTATATAACGGATTAGACACAAAATAATCAGGGTCAACAGGTAAGTCCTCGTCAAATAAAAATACTTCCATGGTCTGTCTGTTCTTAAATATACTCGCCACATGTACAATTATCTATGGATATTTAAAATGTCACGCCATAAAATATGAAATTTAATACAAGCAATACTATAAATGCAAAGCATTTTCCCATGGAGCAGTTTTACACGTGAGTGTTTCATGACTGTTACCACACTAATTCATAAAATAGAGATTAATGTAGCGTTGAACAAATTCCCTGTATACATCAGAAATCTCTATGATTATTCTTGTTTTCCATTTTTTTTATCGTGTTCGTTGTTTTCTATTCGACCTTTATTCGTTTATATAACTAAGTTGGTAATAATTTAACATAACCTGATACTTCTATATTTTGCTAGGTTCTCAGCTGGGAGCAAATTATAATTATTATAACGAATATTTATCGTACATCTGTAATGTATTTAATTACACTCTTTTATTTTATTCGTTTTTTGTATGTAAATATGGAATTTCATAAAGAATTCTTCACTCACTTCCAGAAAAGCTAGATCTATAAAAAGTCCTTCCGGCATGTACCGTGAGTAAACGGTAGCTTCCCTACTTCTTGTTTTTATGAATTCAGCTAATTTTAATCAAACACACTAAGCTAAAATGTGTGGAACCCGATTATTGAAGATTTAACGTTTTAGCGAATATTGCATTGGAATAACAATTAATTAATATATATATTGAGCTATCGCCAAATTGGCTTCTTTCATGGAAACCTACTTTTATCACCAAATTTGGCACCATAGATGTTATTAAATGATATTAATTTCAATTTTATACCCCCAGCCGTTCCTGAGAAAAAAGTTCTTGACAGATAGACGGACAAAAAGGCGGTCCTGTAAGGGTTCCGTTTTTTCCTATGGAGGTACGTAATCTTTAAAAAAATGCGTTTACTTGTTTAAAAAAACATTGCAAGTAATAAAAACTTTGAAAAAGTTATGAAAACTGTAACTCATATTTAATGCTCCCTTTCAAAGAACATTCAAGACATTTTTCTTTTTATTAAAATGAAATCAGTCAGTAACATCTCAATAATCATTTTACGACCAATCTCATTAAATCAGGTAATTATGCATAGCTCAAAAGACTTTATATGCGTAAAAAAAACATAAGAAGAATTGCTAAGTTATCTCAAAATTACAACAAAATCCTTTGTTTAAGCAGATATTGAATGCATGGTAAAATCTCAAACACATTTCAAACTGTAATTAAAACTCCTCACACCGAGATAATTTGGTTATTGATAATTCTTTGAATATAAGATGCTGAATTCTCAATTTTAAACTCTCAAAAAGAAAAAAGTGCTTTCCCGGAAGTATTGTTCCTGCGTTTTCTCATGCGATAAGATAGCATTAAGAAGTTACCTTGCTATTTCTAGAGAAATTATAAATAATATATATTGATTGCCTCATCTAATTTTTCACCATCTTTTAACATAATTAACTTAAACGTTTCCTAGGCTATTTTAATTTTAATTTTATGATGTACGAGTAAAAATGGAGGTTCACAGTATACATTATATGTTTAGACGATTTCTATTAACAATAATTGCATTTTGTAAAACTAAATGTTATAATGATAAAATTTAAATTAATAAATTTTAAAAATATTGTTTTTATTACTATCTGAAAATATTAATTTTACGTACATTAAAAACTGATATTATATGTACAAATTTTATACAAATATGTGCATATAATCCAGTCCATTTTGTGCTGCATAAAAAACTTAAATTATAATATTATAATAACTTTTACAAAGTTCAATATATATACAATCTCTAAAAGTTATATTCTTATATGACCTAAACTCACAGAGGTATGATGCTTTGAATTTTAAAATTGTTTGGGGTTTTCTGGCATTAAAAGTGGAAAGATGCGTTTTTACAGCTGGAAAATGCTTAAAATTCAAGATATAAAATCTTGTTAATTTTTTTAAATTTTTTTTTTGTACGAAAACCATTTTTTTAGGATAAGCACACGGCACAGTGCAACACGGCATATAAAACATTAAATTTCGTATTCTAATACCTATACATCCCCTTGTCGAAAATATTATAGATAAAATCTATTCTTGATTTGAATACATTTTGTAATTGGAGGTATATTTCAATCAACCGCTAAGATATAATCTTCATAACATCTGTTTTGAATCACACGGTATCACATTTTTTTCCACATAAGGTAAAGCCAGGAGAGATGGCGCGTTCGAAGAGATTGCGCACTTAGACTTTCGGAGGGAAGGAGTAGAGTGAGTTCTCAGTGACTCCAGGTAGTTGTACAATAGCAGTAGTGGAGTGTCTACATGAAAGTGCAAGTTGATTGTTTTGAGCTTCTAAGATAAAGCATTGCTCTTTTGTTTTGTTTTCCCAAAGTAAGTGCTTGAATTTTCATAGCTATTCATCAGAATTTCTATACAATGTCAGTAGTACAAAATATTTTAAACTTAAACGATTTCTCATAAGTTACTAACAATGTGAACATCAACGGTTCGCTTTAGTAGCGGCCATGTTTATATAAAAGTCCGCGCAATCTCTCCTACCGAAATTGGAGAGTTTGCGCATGTGCTACTTAGGAGAGATGACGCATTACTTCCATTAGTTTTCATGCTAGGAGAGATTACGCAGCTTATTGGTAAATTTGCAAAAAAATGAAAAATGAAAATGGACTTTTAAGTTAAACGTGTTATCAAGTAACTTAATGTTATTTTGTAATCTTATCTGGACTTGCTTTTTCTGATTCTTTAATTTTTTCCCCTATAGTTAAAATTTTTTAATCGTTTTTAAAATTATTTCCTTTTTCTGATTTTTTTAATCATTAGGTTGAAGTATTCACTCCTAATACAATAATATTTGTTCACAAAAACCTTACAACAATGTCATTTAAGTGTAATTATTATTGTTAACAATTTAATTGTAGCTATTATTAGTAACAATCTCTCCTACCCATGTGCGCAATCAAACCAACCTTGTAAGTACAGATAGCGCAAAATAACTTTCTTGGTTTTATTACAACTGTTCTATTAAATTACAACATAACAACAAAATAGCCATGGAAATTCATAAAAAACAAATGAAGTAAAAATTATCCATGAATAGTTTAGCAAAAAATTAATATTTAGATTTTTTTATTGTTATTTTTTTGAATTGTGCGCAGACTCTCCTAGCTTTACCTTATAATTATAATGTAAAGTTAATTTAATATTTATTAATTTTATTAATTTAATATTAATTTAATATTAAAGTTAATTTAACTATTTTTTTATCTTTATCAATAAAGTATAACCAAATGGGTTTTTATAAATGAATATTTAGTTAACTATTCCCATTATCCGATTTGTATCCTTACGCATACATGCGTCCATATTAGAAATTTCTTTTTTATTCAGAAATTCCGAATCCATATTGGATATTCCGAATGAAATTTTACTGTATGCAATCCCGAAACATCCGAACTTAGATAAAACAAAATTTACTATTAAGAATTTCTGGTATGAATTTGTAATTTCTGAATAAAATAGAAATTCTTGAAATGCATGCTTCTAATGCAAATGTGTTAATAGTGTTTTCGACTTCAAAACGGATTAAATAAACAACATGTCCTCCATTTTATTTTTTTTAATGCGCAATAAATTGTATAAAAGACATAATGTAAACATGTAATAAGGTGCTCTTTTATATGCCTATTAATTCAAAAGATATCTGACATAAAAAATACACAATTATTGACAGATATAAATTTTTCTAATTAAATATTAAAATGATTGTTATTAAACACTGGAGTATTTGTAATTAAACATTACAAATACTCCAGACTAATTTTAAATTTGAGAATGATTTTAATGGGAATTACATTGTAACTAAAGTAAAATCTTTTTTGATTACGAAATTTAAAATCTCGAAAATCACGAAAGATTTTAATCGTAGCTAGAAATTTCCGTTAATTCATAAAGGATTTTTCTCTTTGATAGCGGTGACATTCAGAGAAGATAGTGTTCAGAAAAATGAGCAGAATACTAATTTAGTAATCTGCATTGGTGTAGCCTCTTTTTATTCTTGAAATCAATGGTTTAGTATTCAGAGCGATAAAATTAAGCATATGAATTTTGAAACAAATATAAATATTTGAGGAGTAAATAATAATAGTGATTATGTTTTGTATCTAGAGACAGCGGGTGTGATAATTTTTATTCTAAGCAATATTAGGGAAAAAATATTATTTTGATTATTTTGATATTAAATTGATATTAAGTTTATTGTCACTGTTAGGTATGCGCAATATTTTTATTCTATATTTTTATTCATAATATTTTATCATAAATTATATTTAAAAAAACTGTGTGTAGTATTAATAAATCTTACGAATTTTAACAGAGATTTTTTTTAAAACAATTTGTCAACAGTAAATTTTTTTTAAATATTATTGAATTAAAAGTTCTCTGTTCGATTTCGCGCTCACATTTAAACGTTTTCACTGGAAAGACCCTGGTAATGTGTTTATCTAAGTAACGATAATATATATACATTGTGTAGAGGTTTGGAAATTAAATGTTACATAAATACATAAATATTTAATTTCTAAGCGTCAATCATATAAATGAATATTTTGTCCAATTACAGCATAGTTGTGATAATAGAATTGTAGGTTGAACACATAATTGAAGCCCTACAAAAATGCTTTCTGAAAAGTTATTAAATTTTGCCATTATATTGAAAATTTGGAAGGACAAAAGAAGAAAATTAATTCTTTAACTACAAAATGTCACATTATTTACAATAAACATATATAAAAAACAAAGAAAAAAAATATTGGTTTAAATGCATTTTTTAAATAGTTTAATGTTTCAGTAAAACAAATAATAAAAATGCTGTAAAAAACATGTAAGAGGACATTTGATCAATTAATTTTGAAAATATTTCGTGGATCTTAAATTAAATAAATTAAAAAACAGCTTTGAACATAATAACAAAAGCATGGATTGGTAGCATTATTTTATTAATAAGAAAAAGTGGTGTACAGGAAAAAAAAAAAAAAAAAAAAAACATTATTAAGGGACCAACTGACATTTGAAAATATTAAAATCCCCAAAAATGTTTGACGTTCCTCATATAGAACGACGTTTATGGATTGACAGAAAGCGTGGACGACGTAATTAACGAACAGATGCAATTCTGATGATTATGGAAGATATGAAACTGTGTTTAACAATGAAGTTGATATTTTTAAAGGAAGAGCGAAACGTGGTAGATATGTTGTAAGGAATTCATAGTATACTGCTGCAATAAGATATCACGAGTTCATGTAAGCAATAGAAATAACAAATGAAGCTGATATGAAAATTAATGAAATTTTAGAGGCTGAATACATGAACTACTAATTAAAATAATTTGAAAGTATGAATGAAGAATAAAAAAAAGCACTATTATACAAGAAAGAAAACTAAACCAAGTTTCGCTTGAAGATAATAAAATCTATTTTGTGCAAAATAAATTATTCAAAATAACCCATAGTATGGTACCAAAGACATACAAAGAACATGATATGACCAGACTCCACACAGTTTGTAAGAAAACTGATTTTTTTTTCTGCTTTGTTTTGTTTTTTGTTTCATATTTACAGTTTCAGCTTTATATCCAAATTATTTATTATTCTTAAATATTTTAAACTTTCCACTGTTTCTGTCGAGGATTCTAGCTTATCAGCAAAGCCGAGTGTGATCTCATGAAAAGTACGACGGCGCATTAGAAATAAAGTTGCGAGCTAGCATGAAAAAATGTGATGTTATAAATTCAACAGATGCTCTTCAAAAATCCTTGGAAAATATTGCTAGGATATAATATCGAGAATGTATAATTTATTTTCTTGTATGATTTGTTCGTAAACTTGAAAAATAGCCTTTTGAGTGCATCGAGTTTATTGTCTAATAGTGCGGTCAGCGTTAGTGGCTGCACAAACCATCACCTGATCGAGTTCACGATTGAAATTCGACGATTAGATAGAACTCTATTAGCATATTAAAATGGAACTTTCTACCAAGATGGAAAACCATGGTGTAAACCCCATGTAGCTCAGTTTCAGTAATTGATTTGTAGGTCCCCACTGAGTTTTAAAATGAAATTCCTTCATCCTTACGTCCCTTTCATCGCCCACTGACAGAACTTTTTCCATTGTAATATGCTATCCGATGCGGAAAAACTGAATGGGAACTTATGAATCAACCACAAAAACTGGGTCTACAAGTGATTTCCACAAAGATGATAAGTGATATGACTTGGCAGTCCAGTTCCAGTTTAATAGTCCAGCGTATTAAAAAATATTTTGTTGTTAAGTTTATATAGCTACATAACATCCCCATATATTTTAAAATACTTAATAATTACCATTTCTGAATGTAGAAGGTCATTTTTCCAATTTAGTTTTTTTATATATAATTATCTGTTAAATATTATACCTCATATATATACCTCATACTCTATACCTCAAAAGTTTAAATGATTTTCAAATACATTTAGTTAGTATTATTTAATGATTTCATCTCTATCTGTGTTGCTTAAAAATTCATTGGTTGCATTGACTGTAGCAGAGTTTTTAGCATAAAAAGAGCATTGACACAGAAAATATATTGATGATATATATTTTTTAAATTTAAGTATGTTTATAAATACTTTGCAGTGTACCTATAAGAATATGAATAAATAACAAATAGATAATATTTTTTAAAGTTTATTTTATTTTATGTTATTTACTTTAGTTATTCTGAAAAAAAAAGAAACGTATACATTTCAAATGCAGAAGAAAACAAACTTTAATGTTATACAGTCTTCACACATGATTGCATAATTTTCCACCCTTCTCCTACTTATGCCTATTATTAAAAATTTACCGAGTTTATATTTACATCTCACTTCGAAGGATTTTACGGAATATATATGATTTATGTTTACCCACTTCAGATTATTAAACTTCTTCGTCTGAGTGTCGGCATATATGCTATTTAATATGGAAGCTTTACGATCTTTGGAAAAATTTACGAAGGTATAAGTAATTTTCTCTCTGAGTTTAAAATTAAAGAAGTTGTCTTGCGTATATGTCTAAAGGAATGTCAAATGTACATAAAATATTTGAAGATATTTTTAGAACTATATAACGTATTTTCTTGAGAATTCAATTTAAATTTTTAAAATGCAAACATGTTTTAATTGATGCAATGTTATTTAAATCTAATTCTAAATGCATCTTTACTTTCTTATGTATTTATTTATCATAATCTTATTTAAAGATAATCTTCTAGAATAATATTTTACGCTTAGTTTGCTTCAATCTGTTAATATATTTTCTATTCATTTACTGGAATGATATTTATAATGTAATGATTGTTATTTGTTCGATTTTTTATAAATTAAAAAAAAAATATCACAGTAATTGTGAAAAATAAATAGTCAACGTAAGTATTCCAGAAACTAAATAACAGAATATTAACAAGTTTAAAATAACTGTATGATAATTTGAAACATAACTAACTATAAAAAAGTCTTGAATATTTTACATGAATATATTTTTATTATCATACACCACATTTCGAGAATTGCATTGATGAATAACAGTAATCGAACAGTAATTTCTTTAGATAAGTACAGAATTTAAAACACATTAAACTATAACATGTTACATTACCTTTCATAACACCTTTAATCATAATATAAACTTTAGTTCTTAATTCCAGATTTGTTGAATATTTACGTGTCTTCGAGAAAGCAAAATAAAAAGTTTGAAATGCATCATAAATCATTTTCATATTTATTTAAATTTAAATAAAAAAAACTCCAGTTTCAATTGTCTTAACTAACTCATTGTGGAAAAATATTGTTTATTGTAGTTAATTAATTAATTACTATCGTTAATCAAATAAATTATTCAATACAGTTTTTAATACAACAATTATTACAACTAAAAAAAGGACACTGGTGGACATTGAATTATGAAAACACGGTTTTTAAATCAAAACATTTATAATATTAACTAAAAATAAATGAGTTTTCATACATTATACATGCTATGTACAACAAATAATTTAGAAAAATAAAATTTCATACAAATTAATAAACTAAAACATAACATCAAAAATTAGATTTTAGTAACATAAAAATATGGAAATTGATTTATGAAATGTCACATTTAATTGAAATTAATAATTATTAAAGCCGCCTTTATTCATTAGAGTTTCTTTTATTCTAGATGGCATTGATAAAACAAGATTTTGGATGTATTTCTGATCAATTAGTTTCCAGTTTTGACAGATTGAAGCTTTCAAATCTACAAGTGATGTGTACTGCATCCCATTTGCATAAACCATTCGAACAAGCTTTCCCCAAACGTTTTCGATGGGATTCAGATCAGGACGAATAAGTGGATGATCTAAAAGAACAATATTCTGTTCGTCAAACCAATCTTTCATTGTATTTGAAATGTGAATACTTGCATTATCTTGCAGGAAGATATAATCTAAACCGTAATATTGCCATGCAAATGGAAGAAGTGAATTTTCTAAAACTAAACTATAATAAAAAGAGTTCTGGCGACCGTTAAAAAATACAATTTCACTTTTGCCATCATAAGCAATCGCTGCCCAAATCATCAAACTTCCACCACCAAAATTTCTGCTGAATGTAGATTTCGGTTCTTTTCGGAGATCTCTCCAATAATACCTCAAACCATCTGGGCCATACAAATTAAATATTTTTTCGTCAGAGAAAATGACTTTCTTCCACTACTTGTCACCTATTGCCATGTACTTCTCGCAATACTGCAAACGCATCTGCTTGTGACGCAGAAGGAACTTTGGACACGGCTTCACTTTCGACCATTTCAAGCTCCGTGAAGAATGTAAAATTTGCCTAACTCTTCTAGAAGTAACAGGCAGGGATAGATCTGCACAAATCTGCTTTCAACTGTGACCAGCTTTCGATGCAAGTTGAGAATCTACTTTTTCTGTCTCTTGCCTAAACGTAGATTACCTTTTTTGTTAAAATTTTTGCCATAATTTGCTGGATCTTTTCTATAGTTATATATCACACCAACAGATCTTTTAATTAATTTACTACTTTCCGGGACAGACTTTCCACATTCTAAATATGCGTTGATTTTACCTCTTTCTTCCTCAGACAAAATCTTTCGTTTACCCATCGTGAAAATTGTAAATGAAACGCATTGCTTTCACTGTACAACGATTTTTAATGTCTACTTTGCAGGTCACGTTACCTTGTTTTATGCAAATTTTTGTCACATTGCTTCGGAATAACCAATGAAATGTGATATTTTATAAATCAACATCCATGTTCGCATATCATGAAAATTTAATTTTTGACTTTTTGTTTATGTTTAATATTATGTGTGAAAATTTATTTTTGTAACAGATTTGTCATACGTACTATGTATATCCCATGAAATTTCTTTCATTTTTTATGAATATTATAAAAGTTTTTGTCAAAAAACCGTGTTTTCATAAATCAATTTCCACCAGTGTATCTACATATATATTCTAAATCGTTAGATGGAACTTAATCTAAAATGACGTTGTATTACTTCAAATAAAACAGATTTTAGAAAAGTTTAATAGTAAGCACAGAAAAAATTATGTTCTTAATTTGAATCTCATGTAAAAATAAAATAAAATAAAATAAAATAAAATAAAATAAAAAACTCATTCACTTTAAATTTTAAATGCGTTACTCGTTGACATTAACCGACTAACTATTCCTATAATGAAAATGAATAATGATTAACAAAGTATGTACATAGTCGAATAGTTATGTATTATTCCGTTCACAGTTATATTCAATAAGTATGTTTACTGAGTGATAGAAATATTCACAAACAAATATTAAATTCTGCAAACCACAACTGAAATCATGTGAAAAATTATTTTCGCACAATTTATGAAATACTAGCTGTTACCCGTGACTTCGTTCACGTAATATTAAAAAAAGAATAAATGCATTAATTTAGCAAAACATTTCACTTGATAATTAACAACATATATAATTAACCAAAGCTTTATCATATTTTATAGGAGACCATACGGTATTTCTTTGCTATAGGGGCCTTGACATAACCTAGTCTTAAAAAAGTAAAATTTCATGCCAAATAATATGTAAAATCGCGAAAATGAAACTGCAACTAATGAAAAAAGGAGGACCCAGTAAAATCGTGAAAATCGAGGAATTCCTTTTCGTAAAACGAAAAACAACACTGGCAGAATTCTTCTATACAACAGTGCATTTTAGGTGGTATTTGGTGTACAATTTGTATATGTGTGCATTGCTAAATGAGCATTATTATATTGTTTATTTGCATAGACATATGTTATATATTTCTTACTATATAGAATAGTGAATAGTGAACAAACTGCTTGTGGATTTTATACATTGATAGATATTTCACAAAGATATAACAATCTGATGCGATTCTAAAATGTAAATAAAGGTTGCTAGAAAGTACTGTAAATTCTGCCCAATTTAACCTCGATATTTTCTCTATCGCGTCAAGAACACTATTAGCAAATAAATACCGACGACACAAATCTGATTATCTAAATTTACATATTTTTGTTAGTATATATAGGATTATTTTAATTTATTTCATGCGCTTGAAATTTTTTACGCTTTCTCTAGGGTTAGGTGTCGAATAAATGTACTTTCTTGTTATTTTATTTTGCCATTTCTATTTATTCTATTTTCCATTCATTCCATTTATGGATATTGATTTAATTTACATATTCATGTCAAAGAATATTCTTTAAAGTTATTATCAGGATTAGGATAGGTTAGGATTAGGAATAAAAATTTAACGACAATGGCATGACCGATTCAGGTTTAAAGTATGAACCATCATGAAGCAATAAGAAAATTAGAAAATTATCGGCTAATAGTTTTTAATATGTTTTACAGTCATAGTTGGCATCAAAGGTGAGCGGGGAAATGATCATCTAAAATACCATTATGTGTTTACGTTTACCACGCAAAAAACAAAAATCTGGTTACAACAATGTATTTAATTTTGCGCCAAATTTCACTTGATAACAAAAAAAAAAAAAAAAAAAAAAAAAAAAAAAAAAAAAAAAAAGCACATTGACTATGGACTTAATTACAGACCCCTAATCTTGTTATTCTCGGAAATTTTCTACCTATATGTAAAAAAAAATTGTACTATATAGAACGCGCTTTCACGTTTATAATGTTATGAATTGGCACGATTAGCTTGTTCAAGTTTACACAATTCGGCTGGAAGAAAAGATTAATTATTTTTTGATTTCTTCTTTGCTTTTGCATTACGTGAATTTGTTGGTAAAATCGATTTTCTTTTCGATAACATTGTTGTTTTTTAAGTTTAAAAAATATTGTAATTTACTTAAATATTGCTTTAAAATCTATGCAATTTTTCTTATCCTACAAGACTTTACAAAAATCTATTATGAAACAAATTTTAAAAAAGCTATATTTAAAAACGACAACAAAGTTTTTCCTATTTTAAAGCTAAAAGAAATGTAAAATTAAATTCCGGTTCAAAACGACGATTTACAAAAGTGTTTCGATTGTGGGAAAATAATAGAGGAAAAATGCTGTTACTTCGACACAATCATATTAAATCTTTAGCTTTTATGAGAAAAGCAACTTTCTTTTAAAAAATATAGTTATTTTTATTAAGATTTTCTGATTTTCGATACGGATAATTTTGCGATGCATATCATTGACATTTGCCATCCAATTTTTTTTAATTAATTAATTAATTTATTTTTTTTACTTTTTAAATTTTAAATTAAAAATATGGTATCTTTATGTTAGCCGTGTGCAGACGATAAATCGCCAACCTATCCCATCATTCGTATTGAATTCATTAAAAATATAAATCTTTCACTCATTTCATTTAAAACACAGAACTTTAATTTACAACACATACATTTAAAATACATATATTACGTACATTTAAAATAATTCCTTTCATGTCAAAAAGAAAAAGATAAAAAAAGAGAAATTAATCACAAATAATTTGATAACCCAAGATCATTTTATTTTCACGTCAAAACAAATCTGTTTTATTTTTCTATATATGACATCATATTCGCTTGCTTTCCATACTTACTCGTATTTATGCACTTTGTCTTATTATCAAATATTTGAAAACGCACGTTTTATTTCTAATATGACATCATTTCATATTCTGTTTAATTCTTAAATAATTCATTTCCTTTTCATTTTTCACGTGGAAATTTTTCACATGAAAATAAATTGTTGATTAAAAATTATTACTCAGGAGTTTTATTTTATATTGGCAACGATAAAGTATTAGCAACGGTAAAATAAATTTAACCATTTTAAAAAAAGCTGCAAAACCGGGCCCTTTGGGCCAAACCAACCAAACCAACCAACCATTTTAAAATATACGAAAAAATGTCCATTTATTCTCTATGAAAATAATGAAAATTTAAATTATTAAGAAAAATATTGAAATAAAATAAACAAAAACCATTCTATGTTCATTTGAGGGTTATAATCAACTTATATGCAAAGATACAGGATAATTAAATGCTTCATTTTGACGCTGGCTTCAGCCTAACATTTGCACACAATCAGATTTATAATATTATTAGGATTCCATGCTTTACTTAAAGTCGCTCAAAATTGAACTGGTTATTTCAAGCGACTTTTGACTAACCAATGTTAATATACATTTGGATTTTTTAATTCATGCCTACGAGTTAGTTAATTAGGGTAATAAATGCATGTTATTTTGATAAAATCTTTATTTATGGCTTGAAAGTTTGTAGAGGCTTTTTTTAATTATCGGTGAAGGCAAATGTAAATACTAGTTTAAAATTATTTTTTAATATATCTTTTATTTTGTAACGTTTTGTGAAAATATTCTTATAAGCATAAATATCGTTCTACTAAAATGTAAAATGAGCAAAGATAATAGCCCCTTGCCTCTATACAGCTTCGAACATTTCTTCAAATATTTTCACAGAATATAAATGAGTTTATTAACATAATCAATGTCGTGAATAATTACAGTTGTCATCAATGTCGTGAGTAATTATTGTTGTTTATACAATGATTTAAACACTTTCTTATTGAACATAATGGCCAGTTTTAAAATGATAAAAGGATGTTTTATGCAAAATGACAGAGAAAACCCCTCTAAAAATTATTGTTATGTAATGAGAAAAAGTAGTTACTGTAAAATTATTTATATCATTTTAATTATGAATAAATATATGTTTTGAGTTTATTACAGTATAATTTACCGAAATACTTTCTTTCTAAACACAAGAGATGGCTTTTAAATTTGTTGTGTTATACGTAGATTCGTTGTGTTATATGTAGTTGCATGATATTGCTTCATTTGTTCATAGTAATAAAATATATTAAATAAATAAATATATATAAATGTAAAGATATCGATACGTCAAGGAAATAAAAAACAACTATAAGTATATAAAATTATTTTTCGAACAAGAATTTATTTACGCATTATTTTACATAGGATAATTACATTAAAACGCAAAAACAATTTTGATGAGAAATTAGAATAGGAATAAAATAGAACGAGATTTCACTGGCATAAGTAATACTTTATAGCATAATAAAATCAAAAGAACTGCTGGCGCAACATTGACTTTAATTAGATACGTCACAGTAGACATAAAAGTTACAGATACAAGAAGCGTCACACATATAGCTTTCAGTTGGTGGATTCTAAACTTTTTAGATTTGTCAGGAAGCCCATTTTACGTTCCCGGGCAAAACTTAGATACACGGCATAATGCCTAAAGACGCCTTTGCTCTCAAGAGAGATAACTACCGGATTTCTCTGCTCGGAGCTAGCAACAGCATACCTTCCTTGGCCCCTCAAGATTTGAGTTCATTGAAAATTTTCAAGTAGTTCGAGGGTTTAACATTCCATGTTGAGCAGTTACAGCGGCTTTTGAAGTGGTTGATATATATCGAATTTATGGACTTAAGTACTACGAATTTATCGTGTCATATACGTCGGTATAGCGTCAGATCAAAGAAGCGACATAAAATATATATGTACTTGGCAAGTCTATTAAACTCTTGAGAATATTTACACGGGTGCATCTGGTCTGGTGACTTAAGTCTTCCAATTAGTGAGTCAGACATGTTTTAATTAGACTTTATTACAACGTAATGTTTCTGCAGTGTGATGACAATTTCGATTTATGCTATGAAATTGCATATGTTTCCTAAAATATCTAAAACCTAAAACAAGTCTAAACAAGTTGTAAGCGCACAAATATGCAAACAATAGCTATAACTTAAACCGTAGGAAACTTTTGTAACACATGTAAGTATTACAGAAGTTAAGATTATTTTTGTTATTTTATTTCAAATATCAATTTGTGAGGAATTTTGATTAAATGCTATGATTTCATAGTGTAGTGATGAGAAATGTTGTTTATGAAGATATACAACATTTGTCCTAAAAATAAAAGGGTTTTTGCGGCTAGATTCAATTAAGTTTAGATACAAAAAATATAAAAAACATGAACAATGTTTATCATATACATTAATATTATAACTTGTAACATGACTTAAATAATGACGTAATAAATCCAACATCTATAATTTTATGGGACATTGTCTGTTTTTATGCAATGCTATCATGTTTTGTTCAAGCTATACATCAAACAAACAGATCCATTCTTCCAAAATTTTTTGCAATAAAATTTGTAATAAAAGACAATGCTATTTTCATTTAAATAATCGTCGATGAATAAATATATTATAAAACAGAAAGATATAAATTTGAAAATGTTGTTTCACTCAATGTGTATATTTATTTACCGGAAAATACATTAACTGTATTGCAAAAGATATTTTTGCATTAAGAAAAATATAATGTTAATCAATGCTTTATTAATTATTATCTACATAGTGATTCTGTGATTCTTAAATAATACTTTATAATGTCGTAAATAAAATTAAATAATGTCGTGCTGTCGTTTAAATCAGTAAATGAAACGTATATTGCAATTGATCTTCTGCACACACTTAATATAATATGAAATAATAATAACATATGTATTCTATTTCAATATTTTTTAAGTGCATTTTTAAGTAAATATTTGTAACATCGTATGTTTTTATGCATGTTCTTTCTTAATGTAAAGTATAGGGTAATTAAGGAAGATTATATTATTCCTAACTCTTTGTTACATATGTGAAATTTAACACCATATTTCTAATGCTTATTTTAATGAGTAGACCATTAAATTGTTATTAATAAATGAAAGTTATTTATTTCGTGCCTAAGAAATATTAGTGACACTGGACGATAGTTTTTTTTTCTCTTTTTTTCTTTTTTTTTACTTTGTCTATTTATAGATTTTTTTTTTTATAAATTATGGAATTTTAATTTAGCAAACACAAATTACTTATCTAGTTTAGCAATATTTAAATTTAAGAAGCTACACATTCGTATATGTCGTAGACAGTGGCGTGCCAAGAGTGAGGTCAGGAGGGGCATTGTGCTATTATTTTAGCATATTGATCTTTTTCTTAGTCTATCGTAGAAAGTTTTTACAAATACTCCGATTAAATAAGACAAAGATTACATTTTAAATATAGTATTTTGACGCACCTTTCGCAACCTCAAAAATTCGTCAATTCCCATAGAAAATACTCAGTTTACACATAATTTATCACACTGATGAAAAATAAATTTCCATAATACTATATAGATTCATTATTAAAATTTAAAAGTTTCAATATTGAAGTTAAAAGTATCTATAGGGAAAAACAGAACTGGAATTTAAAAAGAAAATTTAGAATTAACTCTTTTCTACTATATTCATCCGCAACTTGTAAACTAATTTGTATACTTTTACAGTGTAATGCTTCGTGAAAAGATTTTTGGGAGCACAAAAAAGCCCTCTATTAACTAAAATGTAAAGTAAGCCTTTTAATTGTATGCAATTTCGAACAATCCTTCAGATATTTTCCCAGAATATAAATGAACTTATTAACATAATCAATGTCGTAAATAATTAATGTTGCTTTATACAATGATTTATACACCTGGTTATTGAGTATAATGGCCATCTTTAAAAATGTTATAATGATGCTTTATTGAATAGGACAAAAAAAATCTGTAATTTTTCACCTTTAATTATGAATAAATACGTTTTCAAGTGAATTTATTAACAGTACAGTTTTCCTAAATACTTTGCTTCTAAAGATAGAAAATCGCTTTTAAATTTGTTGTGTTATACGCAGGTTTTCATTTGTATAATATTTCTTCATCTGTGCATAGTAATAAAATATATTAGATATGTAT
Source organism: Maratus michaelseni (assembly GCA_963931845.1). Taxonomy (NCBI): domain Eukaryota; kingdom Metazoa; phylum Arthropoda; class Arachnida; order Araneae; family Salticidae; genus Maratus; species Maratus michaelseni. Next base: position 196,986,630 of record OZ007590.1, read on the forward strand.
ATATATGTATGAAGAGATCGATACGTCAGAGAAAAATCTATAACTATATAAATAAAGTAAAAAGACATGTTATCAGTAGTTTCGAAACACGTTTATTTTTTCGCAGAAAAATTATAACAATATTTATCTATATTTCGATTAATTTAATGACTGCTCTTATGACTCTTCTTTGATAGAGTTTGTACGTTTATAAAAAAAAAATCTTGTATTTTTAACCCTAGTGCGTAACAGCCCTATTTAAGTTCCTGCATCATTAAAAAAAAATAATTGGAAAATTAAAAGTAATTGAAATGTATGTAAAACAATATTTCTACTGGAATAAAAATTATTATGATGATTTTATTTTTAGAAACAGTAAAATATATTCTATGCTTAATACAATTGATAGCGGAGCTAAAGAGCTGTAACAACCTGATACAGATATTGGTGAATACGTACTGACAAATTAATATACAATTAAATTTCAGCAGTGGAAATTAATGTTCTAAATTTGCACAGTATCTAATAATATAAGGAATAAAATATTGAATGAAAGTTTACGACACAAAGTGTGCCATAAAAGATAATTTGCATGAACATGAAATATAGATATGTAACATGCTAGAAACATTCTATAACTTAAAGGACTTTTTTTTTTCATTTACGCAATTTTTAAGCACTTTTTAGAGAAAGTTAAAAATGCCAATAATCACCATGTTATTAATGAGGAGTATTATTACATACAGATATATTGTGCAAAACAGTATAATTATTAATTTTATTTATTTAGGAGGAATAGCGCTTCGTATTATATTAATATAAAATATATGATGTATTTTTTATGTTTGTCGATGAATTTCAAGAGAGCTGTGATAATTGTTTTTTTTTATAAACAAAATTTACCAAAGCCATATTATTTTGCATAAATCATACTGTTTTGTGGAAAGCAGAATTTTCATAAATGAAATTTCTGAAATTTTATTAAAGTTTCAAATTGATTTATTATATATAATTATTATATTATATATATTTATATATAATTATATATTACATATTATATATTATTATATTATATATAATATAATAACTGAAAGTAACATTTTTTCGAAATTGAAATGATAAGTACGTTTTATAAAGGACAAATTTTCAAGAAACCTGAGTTAAGCATTCTAAGATTTAAAAATATTTCGCATACTTCCTAACCTACGAAATTACACGTATATTTTGAATTATGATTTGTTTATAATATATTGTTTTCTGGAGAGATATTCTTTGCAAAATTCCGTAATCTTGAAATAAGATGATAACACGAATAAACAAATAAATATTGTCCAGCGACATTCTCAGTTCACACTTGTCCGAAAAGATAAATTTATTTAAAACATTTTCTTACACCTTACACGTTTGAAATTTGTTTTCGTTGAATATATCTCAAATAGTTTAAATATTTTACATTTATTGATGTTTCCTAAATTTTGAAGGTTTAGTAGTTTCATTTTTATAATCTCAAATTCAAATGCCTGATTTTCAATGTTTTTGACATTCCTTGTACATATTAAAACTATTCCAGTAGTACTCAAACGTTTATTGTATTCTGTATTTAATTTTCTGTCAAATTTGGAAAATAGGTTTAATTATTTTATTTAACAAAATTTATTTCAAATTTAAACTGTTTTAAAATACAGGAGGAACAATAATACATAGTTATTAGAAGGAATTTTTAAATGTCTCTCAAATATGCAAAATGATAAAATAAATAATCTAATTGTTATGAACTGCGAAATAAAATTCTTTACTATATTTAATCTCGAAATATTATAGAAATATTATCTTAAAGTCAGCAGGTGAGAAAATTATTATGATTTATTCAAACATTTATTAAAGTTAATTTACGTCATTGAAAAGATTTAAATCTATATTTTCATTGAAACATACTTTATGAGAACTATATATAAAAAGTTCTGATTGATTTATGGCTAATGAATGTCACATTATGTCATCATATTGCTCATTGTTATTCATTTGACACATTTTTACTGTTAAAATATATCGCTTTCTTTTGCAGTCATAGAAATGAAATAAAAATTCTAAGATAATAATGTGACTGTATCGAGGCACTTCAATTTCTAAAGAGAAAGTCGAATCTTTAAGTACTATTTAAAGTCAGTTTTTGTTGTTATTTTTGTTTTTGTTTTTAACATTTTGACATTTTCACATATAAAATTTGTGTTTTATGACGCACGCAGTAAATGGGAGTCATATGTTACAGAAATATCAACTAAAGTTTTTATTTTAGCCATCATAGTGTTTCTACGAATATTTAAAAGACAAATTAGTAGCTTTATAGGTAAGTATGCTGAAGACAGATAACAAATGCCTTTATGGATTATTAGTAAATTTCATTCAAAAGAGGTTGCATGTACAATGAAATTTCCATATAAAACAATTTAATTTAGGGCAAATACATTTTAATACCTTATTGTAAATTGAAAAACAGTACTTTATAAGGAATGTACTATAAATTGAAAAATAAAGAATTTGAACTGATGCATATAAACTTATTTTAGCTTTTTAAAGTAAAAAGAAAAATGTTCATTATAATTAGACAGCTCTACCTTGTGACGCATGATATCATTGTTATACTAGATTTTAAAATGATTCAATGTCTTCAGATTATTGAAAAATATATTTAAATATTTTTGTTAGACTTAAACAGCTACAAGGAAAAAAAAGTCATTTCTTTCGAGTTTTTTTTTAAACATTAGCATGGATGCAAAATGTGAAAAAATTATTACAACTTAACCAAGCTGATATTAAATATAATTTATGTCATTGAACAGATTTAAAATCCAGATTTCCATTGAAAAAAGCTTTAGGAGAACTAAAGAGCCGCATATAAAATGTTTTGATAGATTTATGACTAATGAATTTTACACTTACGACATCCTATGACGCACTGTTATCCATCTGCCACTTATTTATTATTCCATTAAATAGCTTTATTTTGTAGTCTTAAAAAAACAAATTAAATTATAAAAAAACACTATAGCTGCATCGAAGCACTTTTATATGTAAAAGAGGAAATCCATTATTTAAGAAGTATTCAGATTCAAAAATTTTACTGTTTTGTTAAATTTGAATCACATTTTCCTACATAAAATTTGTGTTTTATGACGCACACAGAAAATGGGAATTACATGATCCAGGAATATCCACTAAAATATTTATTATAGTCTTTTATAATGCTTTTGCAGCTATTTAAAGCGTTGTTTTCTTGTTTTATTAGCTAGATCTTGAAGACAGATAACAACATCCTTTTATAGATTCTTCTATTTAAATTTTATTTAAAGGAATATGCGTTTACCATTCAAATTTGATACAACATTTTTTAATAACAGATTGTAATTAATAGAGACATCATTTTTCGGGAATTACATTTTACTTCACAAAACTTTAAAGCATGTACTCTGATATATAGAAGAATATTTTAGTTTTAAAATGCTGCTTTATTATTCATCATTCCGCAATAGCTAACCTTATATTTATAACTGATCTCATTATTTTTTTTATCTACACTTATTTTCAATGAATTAAGAATATTTTAGTATTCTTTAAATATTTTTGTTAAAACAAAATATGCACACGCAAAATAAAAAAAAATAATTTGCAAAACGCTTTGTGTAGGAAGTGTCGAAAAACGAAATATATTTATGTCGGTTGACCTTGGAAAAATTAGTAATTTGAGAGAAAAGATTACAAAAATAGCAACAAGTTTATGGATATCTTTTGATTATCACCTTTCGCTAATGGGCGTTGAAATACATGAAAACGGGTGTAAATCCACTATTTAAGTTAATTTTCAAAAATCATTAAATTGGATACGATTATATTGGAATTTGTGAAGAGTATCCAAAATTTATGATGAAAATTTTACATCTTCAGTTAGATTTTATTTTAGAAATCCCCCATGATATCATTAAAATTACATTAAGCAAGGAGAAAATTAGCACAATGAAAAGGAGCGTAGCATGGAAACATGTATGGAAAAGCCTGCGAAAGGATGTTATCCAATGTACTACTCCATTGCTTATAAGAAAAATATAAATTATAGATCAAAATGCTAAATTATACATGTTTGATTATTTGTAACACAAAAATTCTAATTGGTAAATACTTGAGTTGTAATTCTCCAACTGAGTGAAAAAGTATCAACCCAGGATTCGAACCAGGGATTTCATGGCTAAATCTGTCATTGCACTGCCAACTGTGCTTGGACGAATCTGGCGAACACATTTCAGATTCGTTCAGGATTGCTCAGTTGATATGCCTAAAGGTCGCTAGTTCAAATCCTGGCCTGGATACTTTTTAACTCAGTTTTAAAATTACAACTCATATGAATTAATTCCCAATTAGAATAATTGTGTTAAAAAATAATCAAGTGTAATTACGTATCCAGAATTTACTGGAGTTTTTAACATTAAATATTTTTCGTGATTGTATTCATTTTCCCTAATCTTCTCTTGACTAATTAAACATCTAAACTTTTCATAGAAGCGTCATATTTGTTTTATTATTATTTATTATTTTTCGTTTTTGATGTAATAATTAAATATTAGCAATGAACATTTTAAAGATTATTTCTAATTCATTTTGTCGATGGTCCACTGATCGTAAATTAAATTATTATACATTTAAAGAAGAAATTCTCTCTCATAAAATACAATCAGAAGATTTGCTTTCCATTCCTTTGTTTGAATCTGTTTAAAATAGCGCTTTATGATGATATGTTTTTGCGACCCAAGTGAACTCAAGGAGTCATGATAATCAACCTTTCTTGCACTAGATATGTTTCATAAAATTTGTTAATGCTTAATAATACAGTTCTGCATAATAAATATTTATTTCACTCAAGAATACAGTAATGTATAAAAGTTAAGAACTAAGTGGAAAAAACTGACAAATTGAATAGTATCTATTTGAAATATGTGAAACATACACCGATCATGTTGTGCAAAAAAAAAAAAAAAAAAAAAAAAAAAAAAACATTAAATACATTATTTGCTTCACTTACAAGGGAGCCACTTTCGGTGCAGCTAGCACCTAGTGTTGAGATATGGCGTATTTTGTAGCCCTGTAGATAAAAATTAAAGAACCTAAAAGTCTCTGTTAAAATCATATATTATATATTTTCTTATACTTTTAAATTTTTATTATCGGATTTTTAATTGTTAATTTCACGCCAAAATTGAGTTAAGTGGCCATATAGGGTGCTACGAATCTAAACCACTTCTCCCTCACACACAACAGAAGATTATGACAGTCGGACAGGGTTGCCTGGAAAAACTCTACGGTAATGAATAAAGCCAATAACGCGCAGCCAAAAATGCAATTATAATCTTGTATTTTTTCAAAATGAAATTCGGAGGTTTTTAAAGGAGTATTGACGATAAAATACAGTGACCTCTTAATTATGTGCATCTGACTTATGCAATAATAACAGATATACGACAAATTCTTCAAGTCTCGACAATACTCTATGCGAAATAATGTATAATTTCTCTCGTATACACTATGTTTTCTCTCACCTATACGACAATAAATTAGAATTTTTAGCTTATGCATTTGGTCTCGGTCTGATAGTCTTTTTCTTTGATTTTCTTCAGAAAAATAAATAAATTGTCTGGATCAAGAACACTTTTTGCTTATGTGCAGTAACTTAGAGATATAAAAGATGAGACAATTTATTTAGCATTAGTAGAAAAGGTATTATCTAAATAAAACTGTAAAAGATATTTTTAAAACATACGATTTTTATCATAATTACATAGATTTTCACATATCTTCTACTTATGACTCTTTCATTTTATAGAAATTTCTTCTTGTCTGTATACTAAGAAAAAAATCCAATAACTTTTACTTTTCATTTTTTATTTCAGAATATTAAACATTTCCGTCTGACAGTGTTTGTGAACGTTTCAGTAACGGGGCTTACAGATCACTAGAAACTTTTATTAAGATAAGACTTTTTAAAGGGTGTGTTAATGCTGAAGATAGAATTTCATAATTATATAAAAATATATCATGAAATCTTAAAAATTACTTTGATTATATTAAAAAAAACTATTTAAGAAATGAAACATCCATATGTGTAGTTTGAAATATAATGCTGTTTCAAGATGATTTAGCAGTGTATTTTCATATTTTTCCTTTAAGACAATATTATGATAACATATTCAGATGTCAATATCGACACATCTTCTAGTCTTCACTCCTTCATTGTAGAAGTCTCTGCATATCTGTGTTTTGATCCCAATTCGACGGATTTCGAAATATTTACGTTCTATATTTCTTGACTTTAGAATATTAAACTTTCGGATTTGAAAAAGTTTTACAATCTTTAATAAACAGTTTTACGATTACTGGAATATATTACTAACGTTAAGAATCCTCTGTTGAATGCTAATATTAAAGAAAGTATTTAGGAATTTTCAACTAAATATCATTAGCATTAAAATATAGGCTTCTACATTTGGATAAACTAAAAATGAAAGAAAATATATACACATATTTTATGTAATGAACTTCTTCATTAAAGATAATTTTATTTATATTTTAACATTTATTTATTTTAGATACTCTTATGTAAACATTTTCCTGGTTGTTTCCTATAAATTGCGAAACCTCGGCTGAATCGAGCGAGTTTTGACCAACGTAATCTTGCCTTTAGTGGTAGCTTAGTTGCTGAGATTGTGCGATTTGATTGCCGAACAAGTTTGAAACATACGTGGAGAGGTGGATTTTCACTATTGAAGTCAGCTCAGTTAGCTATTTTAAATTATTTGAAAACAGTCTCGCAAAACGCAGTGGAGGATCTCCATTGGTAAGCTTGAAGTTTTGCTTTATTCTTCAAGGTCAACTGGAGTTCGTTTAAGAAAGAAAATTTTGAAATTATTTGTTATTTATGCATTATTGACTACATAGCCGTCTTTATTTAAAAGTATTTATATTTGGAATGCCAAAGGTATCTATTGAAAAAGTTAACCACCACCCCTTGCCCTACAAAAATGTTACATATTATGTCAAGACGTGAGTTTCAAAACTCGCCTTATACAGAAAATTGCATTTTGGGAAATCGGAAAAATCTCTAAATGCATTCATTGGTTTTTATTGTAAACCAAGATTTGCAATGCTAAAAATACATGCTAAAACTAGGTTTTATTTGCAGGTTGTGGTGTTTTATCGGAGCAGCTTTACCAGTATAATAGATTGATAGAGAAAACACGAATTTTACAGTTTGGTAAGGCGAGTTTTGAAACTCATGTCCTCATGTAGACATTATGTGGAGAGATATGGAGATATTTAGACATAAATATGGAATTTTAACTTTTTTTTTTCTCACAGAAACAAATTGTAATTTCCGTCTTCTGTTCAAACAAATTATTGTTTGTTATTTGACTTCAAAGTTCATCTCTACTAATACATGATTACCATAATTCCTCGAGCGTTACAGGCGTAGATTTGTTTCCTGCCGTCATAGTTGGATAGTTGGAATATTTCAATATATATTATTAATATACTATGGTTTTGACTCACTAAGCTTATTTTATATTTAGATATTTAGATAAGTCATAATTCCACATTGTTCAACGCGATCCGATTTTCTACGTGATATATTGGTGATTAATGATTATGGGATTTTATTTTCTTACGTCGATATTACTGGAAGTATTAAGACTTGAACTTTCATTGTACTTTAATATCGCGCTTTGAATTTAGTACATTTAGCATCTGGTTATTAACACTCGATAATTTAGATATATTATTTTCATATTATGATTAGTTACTTAATGAATTGCAATTTAAATGTTTTAGACACATTCAAGATTTTCAATCTAAATAATTCTAACATATTTAAGATTTGCTATGTATTTTTCTGAGTAGGTAATAGACATTTTTCTGAATGTAGTTTACTCAACATCTTTATTCTGTTTATATGTTTCCGAATAAATCTTTCAATTAAAGTCTCATTTTTAGATATGTGAGTACATTTAGGTAGTGTTGATTTCAAGAAGACCTACTATAAAACATAGTTGTTTTATTGCAAACATATGAATCTACAGACAAGTGTTTGTTGATATAATGCAACATAAAATCTTCTAATAAAGCAGCGTGCATGTGAAATTCAGATAACTGACAATTGACATTTAAACTGCTCTAAATATAAGTAATCGATGTTTTAAAAATTAACAAAAAGTTATATAAAAAAGTAAATGAGAAAGTAATAGTTGTAGGATATGCAACTTTTACTATAAATTGACTGATAAGATTAGTAAAATTTAAATTATTTAAATTAGAAACTATTAAAAATATTATTTCGTAAATTTGGATATCTATTTATATAAAAATGGATTCTCATGTGCAGTGTAAAAATATTTGCTTTTAACATTAATCAACTAACATATTACAATTAAATAAATTGCAGCTTATTTTATAGAACGTTTTAAAATTAAAGATGTTAGGGGAACCGTCGGTAGCGTAATAAATTTTCTTATTTTTATAAATAGTTAAATCAGTCTTCAAATTTAATATACATTTTCATCTTTTGATATGTTAAAGAAGTTTGTTCAGCTTACCTGAGATTTTCCTTTTTGCGCTGAATATACCCACAGTAGTAATCCAAAGTGTTGTAGCGATATTTATCTGATCCATTGATTCACTTATATTGGAAGAATAATAAATAGTATTAGTAGAAAGTGACAATTGTGTAAAATAAACAGAAGATTCATTTTCCTTTGAATATAATATAATTCTTGGCTAGATGTACATGTTTTAAGTCGCGTTTGGAGGCTGCGTATAAGTGCTCCAATTTTACATTATATTAAATATATTTACATCATATATGTACAAGAGCGTCTTAACTGCTCGGGAACATTTTGGAAACTGAAGGGAATGTTTTTAAGTTCTGTGCACACGCGCGGGATAAGACAGCTGTAGTTTGAAGGAGGGAGGTCTGCAGAGTTTCTCCAATTAGTTAGTTTCGACAGTCTCTGGTTTTGTTCACTATGTTTTTCAGCTGCGGCACTTGAAGTACTTATTGGTAATTGGGGTCTGGTTTTTAACATGTTCTTATTTCAATCGTTCGCTGCACGTGGAGATTATTCACTGCATAAAAAAGGTTTCTCCGTCGAAAGATAATTAAATTATGTTTTTAATCAAACTACTAAATTATCTTTCGCAGAGATAAATTTTATTGATTTTCTTTTGAATTAAATCCAGTTCATTAAATAAGAGACATCTGAATATCAAATTAAGTCTGATGAAACTAATCCTCTCTCACTCAGAAGTTAAACTAATAATGGTGGCGATAAAATTCCGTTACAAAATATATTTTTTTTTATTTATATAAAAATATCCCCAAATTTTACTCTATGATAACGCATTCAATCTATCCGATACTATAAATAAAATATTCAATCATAAAAAGAAGAGATTATTGTAAATTGTTCGCAGTTCCGTGTAGTAATAAAACTTTCCAGGAGAACTTTTCAGAGATTTTAATGCACGCATGCTAATTAATTTCTACGTTGAACTACACTGAAACAGAATTTCAGTGTAGTTTAACCAAATATTTTTGGTCGAGTGATTTTGAGATATATCATGATAAGTAAGTAAAAGTAACTTTAAAATTACATTGTCATATACAATTCATTCAATTAACTTTTTTATATTTTCATTTTTACAACTGAATAAAAAAAAATTCAATTAAACTAAACGTATAAAAAATATATAAAAGAATTGCATGCAAACATTGGGCATGAAATTTTTTAGTGAAAGGCGTAGGTTTATTTACAAAATTCAAATCACGCGTCATAAAGTTGATGGTGATTAAAATGGTATTTTAAAATGATTATACCTATTTTAACAAAAGTTTTAGAAAATATCGCAGGATCCATTAATGCATTTTATGAGGTAATAATTGTTCATTAGTTCATTTATTTAAAAAAATTTTGAAGTAATGAAACCAGAATTTAAATGGAGACTAAAATTTTACAGAAATGAACATACATTCTTTGGAAATGGAATGGCATAACTTCTCTGGTGCATTTTAAAACTTTTCATTATTCACTTTTAATGTAGTGTTGCTAATCTGTATTGTGTAATTTCCATAAATACCAACTCAAATCCTTTTATATTTTGCAGAAGACTCTAAAAAAATCAGTATTACCACGTGTATTAATTATGTATTGTAGAAGCGCTTCCGTAGCTATGTAATAAAGAAAATAATCAGCAGTACTGGATACTTTCCCCACTAAATCTAGGGGTAAACGTATAAGTTCTCAACACTGTAATTCTTTCAAAAAATATTGTACAGTAACCTTACATTATATCGTATATGGACGGAAACAATAAAACAGAGCTAAATATCGAAAAGTGGAGTAAAACTGATTATATTAAACTAGCGATAAAGACGGTAACCTCGAATTAAAAGCTTTATATTTTTCTATAAAGCATTTTTATACACATAAAAATTTTATTTATAAATTAATAATACTCAGTTACATTTATTTTTATTGACATACATAAAGTCACGTAAAATTTGTGTTATGTGTAGAATACAATTCTATCAGAGAATACAAAAAACGCTATATAATGAATCGTGATGTAACGCCCATTTCTGCACTTTGGTTTCATGATCAATTATATCAAATACAATAACATTCCAATGTAATATATGTAAGCAAAATATTATATTATAAAGATTAGATATATTTTTGCGTTCGTTATTATATACTTTTCCTGAATTATATCGTTTTTGTAAATTCAGATCGTAAAAAAATAATTGCATTATTATCATTGCTCATATAAATTTAGGTCAAGAGAAAACGTTTAAAAAACTACAATTTTATAACAAACAGCGGTAGCCCCTACACGATGTTTGGATCGAATTTAGTTCATGCTGTCATTTCATATTGATATTTAAAATCTTCTCTGATTTTTTATTATGAAGCCTACAAGACATTGAAAAAACAGATTTTGATCTTCTATTTTAGAAATTAGACAACACAAAACACTTATGCAAACTCACATTTTGTAAAAAAAAAAAAAAAAAAAAAAAAAAAAAAAAAAAAAAAATATATATATATATATATGCGTACCAAATTAATACTGCTAGTAGCTACATTTAAGAAAATTATTCATATTTACATTCGATAATAAATTCTCAATATTGGTTAAAATTAATCATACTATTTTAATAATTTGTATATATTAATAAATCATTAAGATGTATAAACATATGTCTTTAAATGTGTATGTTTGTCGTTCGAGTTCACTTCTCCACCATTAGAGAATTTATAAAAAGTTTCACTGATAATAACTCAGTAATAACAAATCGTTAACGTATTAAATATTCTGTTCGTTTTATTACCAGTGAATCTTGCAATGATAAAACAAATTATTCGAAATGATTTATTACTTTTAGCTTAATAAGACTCTTTATTTTGTTCTCATAAATGGAAAATGAAAATGTTTTAGAGTACACGTTGTTCTATATCGTGACAATCACATTATTGAAAAAAGTCTTAACATCCCAGTGTTCCGTATAGCTAGTATTACAATTTAGACGTCTCGCTGTGTTATTACACTAATGTCAAAATTGCATATGCATTTTGCGTTTTAATAATGCACATAAAACAATAATAAAAGATATATTATAACGGCATATCGATTTTAACTGTTTATTAGCGCCATCTAAGAGCATCAATCGCTATTTAAAGCTCAGTTTCAAAGTTTCATTCATGTGAAGACAAAATAAATAACGCGTCTGTGGATTGTATTATAAGTTTTACCTAAATGGGAAAACTTTTGCATTAAAATTTGATATAACATGTTTTCGAGTAGTAAAGTTATTTTATTACCTTATAGATAATGTAAATATATATTTACACAAATATCTACTTGAATTTGTTAAAAGCCTCAACAAATAAAATTCATAATAGGGTATATTGGGTGAAAATGCCGTAATTTTTTATTTAATTTTTTATAAAATCGCCTGTTGTTTTTATTTGTTATTCAATAATTTATTGTTACAATTGATACATTTATGTATGATTTTAAAATGTATTTCATTTTTCAAATGTCATAGAAAGCATCAAAATTTTTGCTTTTGTAAATGTTTGCATTTCGGCATCTTACCCCAATCTTGGGGTAAGATAGCCAGCTACATTAAGAAAGAGTGTAATAGAGAAATACATTAAGAAAGAGCGTAAGAGATTTTGGACACTTACCAGAGCTATTAAGACTAAATAGCAATAGAAAAGCACCACTTAAAATTTAAATAAAACAATGCAAACTGGAATTAATGTATCAATAGGGAAGCCTCTTCCATATGATTGAGTGGCATTTCCCTGCAGTGCCCTGCGCATAGGAAAACCACGTGACACGGCATCTTGTCCAATACGGCATCTCACCCCAAGTTAAACTATATATATATGTGTGTGTATGTATGTATGTATATAGGGTAACCGCTGCACGTTTTTTAACCATTTTTTTAATTATAGAGATACTGGATGAAATATTTTTTTCTCCTTTAATTCTCATCTTGAAGTCACTGTTCAATCTAACTCTCTTATTCACCATCTACCTGAACTGCCGGTTACGCCCAAAAACTTCGTCGGACGCTAAAATGGTATTGACGATTAATCTGTTTGGACTTCAGCTGCGATCATGAGCAATCAGGTTAATGATGAATACAACTTGAGCGTTCGACTGAGGTTTTCGCATTAACCGGCAGTTGATGTAGATGGCGAATACGAATGTAAGTGAACTGTAAGTCACTGTTAATTCCCATAATTACAATAGAGCTATCATAACTGCCAACTTTCCGGTTTTTTCAAGTCATATAACTATATTCGAGCTAAATAGTATAAATATTTAATGAATGCAAAAATATAACAACTACACTGAATACAGGTAATTCTTTATTTTAAAAAAAAATCTTGTTCAAAGTATGTTTTTCTCATTTTAAGAAAGTGGAAGGTTGGCAGATTTCAGCTATAAAATGGTTCAATGATACAAATGAAATGTGAAATGAGGCATTATATTTTAAAATTTAATAACGCAAATGATTTTAGCACATAATGATGATTACAAAAATATAATATGTTACTGAAATAATGCAAAACAGATTTTGTATTAAGAACTTAAATTTTGTAAATTATCCATAAATTTTGTAATAAAGGGGGATTATCGCTCACACCTAAAATATATCCCAACTAACTCATGAACGTCATTAAACGTGTGTTTCAAAATATGTATTACTATATGTTATATAATCATTCTCATTGTACGTTGTTTTAATTTTTGCATGAACAAAAGTATATTTATTTTAAAATATATGTTGATTTTTTAATGTTATTTCTTATTTAAATGCATACATACCTCCAAATAACACGTTTAAATTAAATAAAGATGTAATAACAATAATTTTGAAATATTGTACATATTTAAAAAGACATGTCTAGCCACCACTTTAGAGATATTTTGAAAATTAATGCCTTACTGTATTTTTTTACAAAAAGGATTTCATCTTCTTTTTAAATTTAAATCAAAAATAAATGTTTATACAATTTAAAATTAATTGTACACTTTTAGAGCAAAAGTACTTGTAGTCGGACGCTTAAACCAGAAAAAAAATGTCTGATTACTAATGCAAAAAATAAAAATAAAAGTAAAATAAAATAAATAAATAAAGCCATACTTCTTTGCTGTTCGCTAATAATCTGCGAAAGGATTCTGAGCATGGAGAATTTATGTTTCATTTGGAATCAAAAATAAAATATTTTTGAATAATTTTATCCTATTGTGGCTGACAACTGCATCACTTATCAGCACCGCACGAGACAGCCATGGTCAATTGGATCGATGAAACTAGATGTCTCCTGAGGCTGGACATATCAATATTGTATGCTACATTGAAATTTTTATACAGTTAAAAAATACATATGCAGTTTACATAATATATATGTACATTGAAAAATATAAGATGCAGATGTTAAAAAAAAAGAAAGAAAGAAAAAAACAACATTAATAACAAATTAAAGCATTATATGAAACTATGTACACAAAATTCCTATTAGGTAACCCATAGGACGTTCCCGTCACTAGTCTGAAACCTGTTCATTAGTATCAATCAGAATGAGGAAGGGGTGCTAGGACGGGAAATATAGTGATGTATGTTTTCAAAAATGTGTCGATTCACTTCTACGAGGTAGAGTCAATAAATTCCCGGAATGGTCGCCTACATTCACGCAGGTGTTCGTTGCAGGGGAAATATCTTTTTTGGAGGTTAAAGGCACTGATAAGAAAATCACACAGGCATCTGGAATTCATTTCCGGTACTGTTGGCGCTAGCTGCAGATCATTCCTGACAAAGAGAATTTTGCTTTCGTCGGATTTTAAAATGTCGTCTTTAGAACAGCGTGCACACATCAAATTCTGCGTTTTGATCGAGAAGTCGAGTTCTGAGTCGCTGGAGATGCTGAAGTAAGCATACGGAAACGATGGGATAAGCGTTTTCGTAAAGGTGAGCAAAAACATCACCAAGGAAGGAAAAATTTTGCTTGGACAAAAGCCGAGTGAAAGTGATGTTTGAGCTGTTTTTCGATTACGAGGGCGTCATTCACTACGAATTTACTCCTGAAGGCCAAACTGTCAATATAGAACTTTACCTGGAGATCCTTAAAAACTACGATATGCAATCAGACGAAAACGACCTGAAAAATGGGCAACAAATGATTGATTTCTTTTACACGACAATGCTCCACCACATCGTGCTCTGATTGTGAAAAATTACCTTGCTAGATAAAATGTTACCACTCTGGAACACCCTCCTTATTCTCCCGACCTAGCACCAGTGGATTTTTATCTGTTTCAACGGCTGAAAATGAAATTGAAGAGACACAGTTTTATGGATTCAGATGATATGATCGAAAATTCAACGAAGCTACTAAAGGACGTCTCAAAAAATGGATTCAAGGAGTGTTTTGAATAGTTATACGAACGCTGGAAGAAGTGTGTGGATGCAGGAGGAGAATACTTTGAATGCCAATTAGGTAAAATTATTGTTCTATTTTTTAATAATTTGTAATTGACCTATTCCGGGAACTTTTTGACCCTACCTCGTAATAGGTGTATTTTAGTAGGTGCGAACTTCCTTATTCACATGCAATGTCTGCTAAAAATAACTATCCCTGAAGAATTCGCTTGACTGGAAGAATCGTTCGTTTAACAGTAAGTCAACACAATGTATAACTTTTTTTTTTTAAATGGGAGAGTTTTAAAGAATTAATTGGGTACATTGGTCGAGCCTGGTTTGCGTATACCACTAATGTTTTCATTGATTCTTTTCAAGACCTTGGCTTGGTAATTATTTTCAAAGCTGCAAATGGGATCCACAAAGCCAAGTGTTCAGCATGCTGGCCACAAAATGAGAAGCTTGGGACGATGTTCGCGGGTTCGATACTAGCGTGGTCAGGGTGCTCGTTCAAGGTTTATAGGGTTCTCCTTGTAAGAGAACGATAACTCTAGTCATTCTCCTTCAAGCATCCTCCCTGAAGATATTCCTTCTATAGCAATATTATAAAAAGAGTGACGATACCTGTAAAATACAGTGCACTGTGGCAGACGTACAGTAGGCATAAAAAATCCAAACGATATATAAGTTCCAGTCAACATAAAGAGAAAAAATGTCACTTTTGATTCCAACAAAAATTTTTATTCTTGTACGTCACTTTTTGCTTTATAAAGGGTCATCTACATATTAAAATTTAGACTGACATTTTATAGTTGAAAATAAAAACCATAATTGTAATTTATATGTTTTACAACATGCCAGAAAACGCTGAAAAACTTTTATAAATGTTCAGTGATTAATTATTTATATAAAAATTATTCCAAAATGAACCACCCATTGATGCAGAGAAACGTTCTTTTTTAAAACATAACTCAAACATTAATTTATGTATTTCATTTCTTTTTTTAATGTAAATGAAAAAATATATATTTAGTAT
Source organism: Maratus michaelseni (assembly GCA_963931845.1). Classification (NCBI taxonomy): domain Eukaryota; kingdom Metazoa; phylum Arthropoda; class Arachnida; order Araneae; family Salticidae; genus Maratus; species Maratus michaelseni. The sequence goes on from OZ007590.1 coordinate 197,002,679, forward strand.
TTCTTTTTCATGACTTTGTAAAAGTTGTTTATATAAACATGTCTTGTATATATTAAAAATTATTTTTGTGAATGCCTTTGATTAAAATTATTTTTTTCCTCGTACTTACGGCTATTCTGCACTCATATTTCCTATCCCATTTCAAAATTTATTATAAAAAATATTGTTTTCGCATTTTTTTTTATTCTGTAAAGTTTTGACCAGTGTTCATGTTGCACAGTGTGTATAAATTGCAGTTTATAATTAATTGGGATAAAAAAAGCTGAGCAATCTAATCGGAAAATAATATTCCAGAAATTCAGAAAATTCAGAAAAGCAAAATTTAATTTAACTGTTACATAGCAATTGTATGCAAAATACGTATTATCTAAAGACTAAAGTATAACTAAAGTTAAACTATTATGAAATTTTGTAAAATTTTATTTGGCATTTTGTTTAATGAAGAAGTTGAAAAACTTAAACGCTCTCTTTTAATAAAGTTACAAAACTCCTAAATTGGTCGCAATATATTTTGTATGTATAATTTTCATACAATAGTTAAAATTTTTCCTCTCATCTATTAACTATGGCATTACAGATCATTGGTTTTTCCTGTCAAAGTTTTTATATATATGTTTCTAGAATCATACATATTTCCGAGTATAATTAATGCGTTTTATTGAAAACAAATAAATCTTAAATATCAAAATTTTGCTTAGATAATACTTAAGAAGAATATTTAAATTGTTTCATAAAAAATTACTTATTTGGAAATATAAGTAACTTAATACACGTACGTATACGTACTATACGTAACTTAAGTATACGTATAATAAACATTTTTATGCATCTTTTATCATTCCTGCACGCAAAGTGAACTTTTAGAACTTACGAAATATTTATATTATTATTTCATTCTACGAGGTATCCAAAAAATTATTTTATTACACACAAACATTGAATGATTCGTTAAAACTGCAAGCATAAATTACTTTAAATAATATATTTATTATTCTGATAAAATATTCTTAAAGAATAAAATGCATTTAAGGCAAAATAATCTATACAAAAAAAAAATTCGCTCTCTGTGTGTGTGTGTGTGTGTGTGTGTGTCTGTGTGTGTGTCTGTATGTGTGTGTGTCTGTTGGCGATGGCTAGCAAAATCTAGCCCACCTAGAAGTCTGGAAATTTAGGTGTGGATAGTCCAAGGTCTGGCCATGTGCACCTGAGACTCAGAATTTTAATATTTTGATAATTAGCCGAGATATTAATTAGATTCTCATTAATCATCGCTTCTAAAATATCATCTTTTAAATCAAAATGGCGAAAGAAGCGGACAGGCGCATTGGATTTGCAACCGGAAATGAACGAATTCTAAATTATTTTACTAATTAGCGAATTTTAAGAAAACTAATTAAGATATCAACTTGAAAATTTCTGAGCATATGTAAAAACAAAATCTGCATCCGTCTATGCAATTTCTGAAAAATTCGGCCTTTAATTTTTCTTAATTTATGCAAAAAACTGCTAAAAATCTGCTGGCGCCAGTGAAAACGATCCGAGAAATTTTCAGACAGGGATCGGCTTTCATTAAAAACTGAACTACAAAGAGATCTGTTTCTCTGGCCGATCCCTCTTATTTAGTTTGCGAAAATGAAAGGAAATAATTGTCAAATTTTACTAATGAACAAATATTTAGGTAACTCATTAAGATATAGATTTGAAATTGATGTCGGGAAGGGGTGTCATCTGCCGGCTATTTTAGCGTAGCGTCTTCGTTATGTTCTAATTATCAGAAAAATGTAATTCATTTTTTAATGATCGCGTTAATGTAGGTGACGGTGGTTCTCTTGAACAAATCATTCATTATATTTGCGGGTATGGGCAGGGAGGCGGTTAACGCCTTTCTCTGAGATTGTAATTATCTCGGGCCCGGGCAACGCCGGGCGGGTTAGCTAGTATGGGGATAAAGAAAACGTTCAAAATTCGATAAAATTAGGTAACAACTATTCTTTTGACACTTTCTTCTGTTTAACTCACCATAAACTTTAATAGAAAACACTAGTAGAAAAGCGATAATTCAATGTCTAACTGCCTGATCAGACAATCCTTTAATTATAGATATCGATAACTGAAATGTACCTTTATCTTTTAACCCTTAGATGCATAGTGATGTAAATTTCCATCACTTTTTATTTAACTTTTAATAAATAAATCAACTTCTTCGCCACCACTATATTTATATAGAAATATTAATGCAGTAAATTTCCCGTGAACTATGTTGCTGAACAAAGTTAAAAATCTATCTTAAAATTTCTAGTGTCTAATATTTAATATATGTATAAAAAAATACAATTGTAAAAGAAAAACTCATGCAAAGAAGGGTTAACATTAAATATGTATTTAGTGTTATAATATGCAATTTATGTAGAACGAAATAATTAACGTACTGCAGCATTTCATAAGGTGCTCAAACAATTATTTTACTGGACGCTAAATATGGAATGCTCTGTAAAATCTCCAAATAATATCTATTTTGAATAATACCCTTATTACTCAGGAAAAAAATATTTCAAATAACAAATTGATTCAAGAGAAAATAATATAAGGATAAAGGAAATGGATAAAGTTCTGTAAAATTCCAATACAAATATTTTTTAAATATTTTAATCGTTTTTTATGTTACAAGCCTTAGAAAATTTATGAAAAAAGCCGTAAAAAATTAAAATCGTTTACGATCTAATAAACTACTTAAATTTTCTTTTCATGGTAAATAAGTTAACTTTCATTTACCTTTAACTATAAACATAAAAATAATTGCTTCAAATTAAAATATTACATTTATGAGAAGTGAAATAATTATTGCACTGCACAATTCTATACATTGCCCAAATGAATTATTTTACTAGACACTAACAATCTAGCCGCTTTCATTAAAAACTGAACTACAAAGAGATCTGTTTCTCTGGCCGATCCCTCTTATTTAGTTTTCGAAAATGAAAGGAAATAATTGTCAAATTTTACTAATGAACAAATATTTAGGTAACTCATTAAGATATAGATTTGAAATTGATGTCGGGAAGGGGTGTCATCTGCCGGCTATTTTAGCGTACAATCTAGCCGCTTTCATTAAAAACTGAACTACAAAGAGATCTGTTTCTCTGGCCGATCCCTCATAGGTTTAAATAACCTATAAAGAGAAAACGTAATTTATTTCTAATAATATAATTATTACTTCGGAAAAATGTTCCTAAACAACGAATACATTCAAAACAAAACAATACTAGGACATGGAAAATGTTAAAACATCGATGAAATTACGTAACAAGTATTTTGTTTTAATGACGTCTTATTTGAAATCACATAAAACTTGAAAATAAGCAAGATCATATTTTAATATCTAATTACTTGATTAAATGGACATTTTCTTTTTAAATGAAGCTAACTTAAATTTACGTTTATCTTTAAATATAAAAAAAACTATATTTCGAGCCGAAAGCTATTTAATTCGTCTGGCTTATTTTAATATGCAGATTATCTTTCTGTTGAGACTAATGAAAGAGTTTAAATGCATTTATTATGATCTGTTAAGAAGATCACCAAACATTATGGTCATGAATTTTGATGAAATTGAAATATTTTGAAGATTTCTTATCTCTTATTATCCTGTTCCAGCCATTCTTTGAAATAGCCTTTAGTTTTTTATATTTTGGAGGTTGAAGTTATTATGCAAGTTATCTTTCTGTTGAGAGTAATAAAATAATTTAAATGTCTTTCTTATGATCTGAAAAGGAGATCACCAAGCATTATGGTCATGGATTCTGATGAAATTAAATTTTTTTGTAGAGTTCATATCCCTAATTATCCTGCTCAAGGCATTCTTTGATATAGCTCTTAGATTTTGAGATTTTTGAGATTGAAATTAATATGCAAGTTATCTATCTGTTGAGAGTAATAAAAGAATTTAAATGGCATTCTTATGATCTAAAAAGGAGATCACCAAATATTATGGTCATGGAGTTTGATGAAATTGAAATATTTTGTAGAATTTTTATCCCTAATTATCCTGCTCAAGGCATTTTTTGAGATTTTTGAGATTGAAATTAATATGCAAGTTATCTTTCTGTTGAGAGTAATAAAAGAATTTAAATGTGTTTCTTATGATCTGAAAAGGTCATCACCAAGCATTATGATCATGGATTCTGATGAAATTAAAAAAAAAATTGTAAAGTTCTTATCCCCAACTGTCCTACTAAAAACATTTTTTGAAACAGCCTTTAATGTTTGAAATTTTGGAGATTAAAATTAATATGCAAGTTATCTTTCTGTTGAGACTAATAACAGAATGTAAATGTATTTCTTATGATCTGAAAAGGAGATCACCAAACATTATGCTCATGGATTTTCATGGAATTGAAATATGTTGTAGAGTTCTTATCCCTAATTATCCTGCTCAAGGCATTCTTTAAAATAACCCTTTGTTTTTGAGCTTTTGGAGGTGGAAGTTCAAATCACACTATAAGTACTTACTAGATGACAGTGTACTAAACAAAATAAATATATATGAAAATATAATAATATTACCAAGAACTAAAATATACAATAACCTCTTCCGAGTTACCGCATGATTCAGAAAAGCTTTTTTTATCTTTAGAAATCTCAGAAACTAATATATTTTCGAGATATAAAGAGATATTTATAAAAACTTTTTTTTTCTGCTGCCAAAGATTTTCTCAAACGTTTCCAAGTACTGGTTTATAGTGTAATTATCAGTCTTTTTTAACCGGAATATCGATTTTTATGATGCTATCGATTCTCAATTAAACATTATCAATTGCATAATTGAATTTATCTAACCAAAAATAAATAAGTAATATTAATTTTAATGTTAATATTAATGCTGTTAATTTATCATGTTTGTCTGTAAACATATTTGTTGAACTTCAAAATGTTTACTAGAGAATCGATAGCATCCAAAAAACTTATTTCTAGGTTCTGAAAATTGAATAATACACTATAACGACTACTCGAAATATTTTCCAAAAATCAGTGGCAGCAAAAGAAAATTTGCTTTTATAACTGTTTCTTTAAATCACGAAACTATATTATTTTACAGGATTTGTAAAGGTAAAGAGCGTTTTTCGGAATCATGGGTGACTTGGAAGAGGTTATTGTCTATTTTTATTCGTGGTTATAATACATTTTTCTAGATTTGTTAAAGTCTGTCTTTTATTTATTTATTTATTTATTTATTTACTTATTTTTTTTTACAGTGTGTGGCAAATTCATTGGTACTGTCCTGACAGAGGTTTCATTTACGGATAGAGTGGTGCCATCTTCAATGTTCACTTGTGACATTACCTTTTTAAAAGTATTTTAAACACAGTTATGAAGTTGAATAGCTTCGATGTTTTATTTCATTTTTTCATGTAATTTTTTAATTTTTCGAACGTACATTTTTTTTTAAATGGCAAAACTTTGTTCCAAGATTATCACCCGTAGTATATGGACACAAAAATTCGGTGACAGTTGTAAAAATCGGCTACAATATAAGGATGAATGTCTATGAAACAGCTGTAAGCTGTAAACAAAAATTATGTTATACGTATATATATATATATATATATATATATATATATATATATATATATACTGTGCATTGTCATTGTGAAAGCGTTTATCTATTACATTTATATGCACGTGTAATGAAAAAAGTAAAAAAAAAAATGTAAATTTTTAAAATAATTATAATAATAAAATTAAAACACAGACTTCACGAATACAAAAATAATAATAATTGATAAACCTTTATCTAAGTAAATATAAATTTACTGGTTGCTGCAGTTTCAAAGAGTCTTGTTAAACGTGAGAACGCCTATTGTATTTAAATGAAAATTGCATTTTTCTTTTTAATTAAAAGTAAAAAAAGCTGCTTGATTAAGCACATAGCATCAAAAAAGTATGTGAACATTAATTGTAATTTGTCCATACTTTTATAATAATTTACTGATGATTCTACTACAAAGGTCTGAGTTATTTCCTCCGTCATCGAGAAATTATTATATTTACTTATTTATTTCATGCTTTTTTTTACCCTGTAAATTGTGACAAATGTTATTATCCTCACGTGCATTGTAATAAAACCATTTTTCTGTGCACAAATGCTTCTTGTTTTTTCATCCATTTCCCTACTATTGCAGGTGAATTTCCGACATTTTAATATAAGGAATGTTTAAAACATTTCGAGTTAAAAATTAATTTCCAGCCATGTTTAAAAAATAAATAAATAAATATATATATATTTTTTATTTCATACGTGAGTACAGAACCTGCGACAACTCAATCTATAGGCGAAAATTGTATCACAACGGTACTAAATATTCGGACACATTACGGGCATTTAAACGGAAGTTTGACTTTCAATATCTCAAAAACAAGGGATCATTGCTATTACCATGCTAATTAGAGGTAGAAACAACATGTTTCAATTTCATCAAAATACATGGGTATTATAATTATCGGTCTCCTTGAGAGAAAATAATAATTAAAAGGCTTAAAGAAAGATCTATGAGGAAAGACAATTTAATGCATAAATGTGAAATTAACAATTATTAGTTTAAATAAAGTTAAATAAATTATATATTTCAGGCTGTTGTTCTATTTACAATTACCTAGCACGAAATTATTTTAAAATTGAATAAAAATAACATTGAACATAGAACGAGTTCATATTTTACAAAAAATAGGAGGCGTGAAATTTGGAATAAAAATAAAATTTCGGCCACAATTGAGCAGAATATACATATTAAAAAAAAATCGGTTTTTTAGAAATGTATTATGATAGCCTTGACTGAGCTATAAAAACTGAAAAGAGCTAATAAAAGAGGATCTTTCAGCAATATTATTACCTAAATAAATGATCTTTCCATGGTAAACACAGTTAACTTAATTTTATTATTAACTTTAAACATAAAAATATGCATTTCTATTTAAAATATGCGATTTATGGGGGGGGGGGGGTAAAGCAATTTCATTCGTCTGCTGTATTTATGTATGGAATTTATGGATGCGTTGAGAGTAATAAAAACATTCAAATGTATTTCTTATGATCTGAAAAGGGGACTGCCAAACATGACACTCCCCGATTTTGATGAAATTGAATTTGTTGCAGAGTCCTATCCCTAAATATTTTGGAAAAGGCATTCTTTCTAATTCTTAGTTTTTGAGATTTTGGAAGTCAAAGTTGGGGTTATAATTCACGTATTTAATGGATGATAGCATATCCGTTTTTATGGCTGCGAGGTGGTATGTATTTCATTAGCAGATTGATTGGCGCCATGCTTAGTGTCCAGAAATAAAAGTACCTAAATGTCTTTCTCCGGATGAAAGAGAAAAATAAATAACAATTTGATACAAGCATCTCTGAATTAGGGAGATTTTGCGGATAAGAATGTAAGAACCATTAGAAATTATTCGTGCAAACATTTAAACATGATTTCCAGAAATTTATATAAATTATATTTTTATGTGGTTGCATTAGTTCCAGTTTCTAAACAGAATATGGAAAAGTTACTTTTAAATTAATTGAAAGCAACATTGCATTTACAATTCATTCACAAGTTATTAAAATACTCAGTGCAAAATTTTGAGGACGTGAAATTTAGAATTGACCTAATTGAAAATCGCGCTTGGTGACTGTGTCACACCAATTAGATTTATTTAAAAAATGTGCTTTCATTTAAAAAAAATATTTGAATATAAAATATTAATTGCAATAATTCATTACTAATCCATACTTCTTTAAATGATTAGAAAAAAAATTCTATTGAAAAGAATTACGTACTTTTATCAGGGAACATGAATCAACGTGCACTTCTGGCAAACTTAAAAAAAACGTTTATCACATGTAAAATTATCATATTTTATGCAAAGTAGCTTTGTTGTCTGTTGACCTTGGTCATGTAACCCGTTGACCTTTGGCGTATTTTGGTCTTGTCGATGGGCGTTGTATCTCCGCTGATCCACTAGTAGTGGCATCATTGATGCTTTGTCGGAGTACTTTAGGAATCATTTGCATATTTTTCTCCTATCGTTATGTATGAATCTCTAAGATATGCCAATTTATTTAGGAATTTTCTTTTATTTGTATATTGCGAGGGAGGTGTCTTTGTTGACATTAGAGCAGCTCAGAATTTATCGCGATGATGTTCAACACGCAATAAAAAACGACCATCGATCCTCTGTTGTTGTTTTAAGCTGTTGAATATGATCATGACATATCATCAACACTGTCTATCTTCTTTTCTTAAATAATAAAATTGAATTATTTTTGTTTTTTTCTTATCATCACTTTCATTAATTGCATCATCCAAACGTCTCTATTATTCTTGTCCATAGTGACACCAAGAATATAAGCAGTGGCGGCTCGTGAATATTTTTTGGGTCACTGCAAGACTGCCAAAATCACTCTTGTTTGATACCACTATTTTTAAATACATCTTAGCCATTTTTAATCGCAGAACATTTTAAAATAAGGCAAAGATTTTTGTTCAGGTATAGTGGTACCAAAATGTGTAAATTTGGCACCCATGTATATAGTGCCCTAAAAAAAACCAGTTACGAGCCACTACTGAATGACGAGCCACCGCAGTTTGACAAATTTCATTCAAATAGACAAAAACCTCTCTCACAGCTACAAGTTTGTCCCTTGTTTTGCAAGCTTCACGATTGGTTACGTTGTCTAACGTAGACACCTGAGAAGAAAAATAAATAAATTATAAGACAATGTGTATCTTAAAGTTACAATGCCTGATCCATCAGTAGTCAGCAACTCTTGCGGATTTGTATGTGAAGATTCATCCAATACTATAAGTTATAAAAGTCGCATAGATATAAATGTATAAAAGTGCTCTGATTTTCACCTCATTTGTTCTCTTGCCATCTCGATCTCTAGTATAATTTAACCAAATTTTATCAATATAAATATATGTCCACTCTTCTATGAATCGTATGATTTTAGTATTCAAAAAACTTTCTACAGGCTCTGTTATATTGCGTGCAATTCCTTTTATTCCTAGTGTATGAGAAATTATATTTTGAGAACACGTTTAGTCTTTTTGATTTGATTTTCCTTTATGCAAAACAGGTCTATGCTTGATAACAAAAATGCTTTCTTCTAAATCAGATTTTCCGTCGTCTTCTTCGTTCTGCTAAAATTCACTTTTGCTGTCATGAACACTGTACACTTCTTCACCAGGTTTATTTTCACTAGCTTCATAAATTTCTTTTTCAGAATACCCAAATTCATCCAATAGAGTTGTCAAACGTTCCATCTCTATTTCATTCTCAGAAACGTTACATTTGTACACGATTTTTTATTAAATAACGCAGCAGACAAAACAATGAAAACACTCGAAACTAGGCTGCTTCGAATGATAATTTCGACGGAGTCACAGTATCGCGGTGTGACTAAGTCACCCCATTGCCACATGGATTTCAAGAAACGATTGTTTCACGAGGAGAAAAGACAGAGAAGTCAAAATAATACTACACATTCCGAGGAGTGTGTCATACAGGAGGATATTGAAAGGATGATTGATTACAGATAAACATATTCCCAGGATTGTTGAATTTCTATGCATGGGGGGACTCTGTGCCCCACGCGACCTCTTCGGGGTTAAGGTAAAAATTAAGGACTTTTTTAGAAACATCGAGTGGAAATATTTTGAGTTTTCATTAAAGTTTTGTAATATTTAAATGGAAAGGTAACTTTTTAGCTTGAGGAATAGTTATTGTTACTGATTCATTCTGCAATGTGACAAACAATTAATTCACTAGACATTAATATTTACAATATTACATAGGTAAAAACTGAAAATATAAAGCTTGTCTTATAATATCTTTATTACTCCGGAAACATGATCTTAAACAACCTACACATTCAAAAGAAAACAACATTAACATGAAGAAAATGGTAAAAGGTCGATAAAAATAGGTAATAGATGTTCTGTTAATGGTTTCTTAGAAGGTTAAAATGCACCGTACAATTTGTTAAAAATACTAATAGAAATCATCATTTAATATCTAATTACTCGATTAAAGGGCATTTTCATGGTAAATACAGCTATCTTAAATTAGCCTTTATCTTTAAACATAAAAATATATATCTTAAATTAAATTATTAGATTCATGGGAACCCAAAAGCAATTTCATTCGCCTGGCGCATTTTATCGAGCAATTTTTCTTTGTGTAAAAGTAAATAAAAGTGCTTAAATGTCTTTCGTATTATACAAGTAAAACATAACTAAAAGTGCAAAACAAAGTACTCTCAGGAAAGAAGATTTTAATGATAAGTATGACACATTTTGAATTTTTTTATAATTCCAGAAAATAATCCTAAATATTAAAATGCTTTCAAGGCAAAATATATACGATAAAGGCAATGGTTGAAAATCGATGAAATTAAGTGATTAATATTCTTTTACAGGCTTCTTATATTTAACTCACCTTAAAATTTGTACAAAACCACTAGTAAAGAGCATCATTTAACATGTAATTACTTGATGAAACGATCTTTTCATTGTATATACGACTAACTTCAATTTACCATTATCTTAAGACATAAAAATTTATATTTCAAGTTAGTATGTGTGATTTATGGGAAGCCGAAAGCAAATTACTTCGTCAGGCGTATTTTAATATGCATTTTATCTTTGTGTTGAAAGTAATAAAAGTGTTTTAATGTCTTTCACTTGATCTGGGGAATGAATAAGTAAAAGTGTGAAATAAGGACTTTTACGTAAGGGAGATTTTATGGATAAGCATTATAATAACAATTAGAAATTATTTGGGCAAACATTTAAACATGATCTTAAGAAAATTAAATAAAATATATTATTAAGGTGGCTGCATAATACACAGTTTCAAAACAATATAAGAAAGTGACTTTTAACCGAGCTGTCGTAAATTTAACAACAAACGTAATTATTCTGAAGATTGCTTCTCACACATAGAATCAAATTTAAAATATAATTTTTGGTTCTAATTTTTATTATTGCTGATCTAACCTGTCTGTTATTACAATTGTGAAATATCTTGCATTTCAAGCACCGTAACTTCTCTATGCAAAATACACGCTATGTTACGTATGTATACACACGTATTTCACCCTCCGGATCGTGAAAAAATATTAAGAACGTCCTCTGAAAGATAAAGTTATTAAGTGATATTATGTAAAAATAGCATTAAACATAGATATAGTCCATATATCATGAAAAATTCATGTGAAATTTGGAACTAAAATAAAAATTCACCCGCTGTTTATAAAATACATAAGAAAATAGTTTGAGTTTTTTTATATTTCATCAGGAATGCGCGCAAAGGTAACTTTCACAACTTTCAAATTTATGATTATATTATTATGTAATATACAGTGTCTAAACCGCTATTTTAGTAGACACTATTATTGAACAAAAAATGTAATCTCTTTATAACTAATATCATTTTTAATCCGGAAAAACAGTTTTAAAGGCCTAAATACGCTCAAAGCAAAATAATATAAAAATGCACTGGTTAAAGGTAAAACAAAATAGGTAATATATATTCTTTTAACGGTTTCTTATGTTAAACCCACCATAAAATTTGTTATAAATCACTAATATAACGGTCTATTATTTGATATCTATTTACTTTATTGAAATATACAGGATGTTTTCAAAAAGTAATGCGAGTAATTTTATTGTGAATCGATTGTACGTCGCAGTGCATTCGTACCGCTAGGGTTAGGCGAAGAGAGACGTGGCTTAGCAACGCATCCAAACTAAATCTTCTCTGAGCAGTTGTTTTGTCAGCATCGTTGAGTTTGTGAACCTCGTTTCAAAGATGCGTGATAGAGGAAACGCTCGAACAACAGTTACGCGATCACATTCTGCGCCAAACCCGGCAACAAAGCGCTTGAGTGCCGAATAGCACACCATCAAAAGAAGGCAAGAATGACCAAGTCCAAAGTGAAAACAATGCCGGTTCTCTTTTTCTATAAAAAAGGTCTGGTCCACAAGGAGATTGTACCTTCTCATTAATTTTCTTTTTATTAAAAATACTAAAATAAAAGAACGTTGTTTAATTTAGAAAAAATATTTTAACCTATTTAATTTCTTTAAAAAACTGAATCAATTAATTCTACGCAAGAGGATATTTTTATACCACTTAAATATTTATAATGTGTAATGCGGAATTCGGTTAGTGCGGACGAAAATTGAACTCCCTTGGAAGCCCGCTCTAATGGGAGATCACTGTAAGTCGACAAAAGGATCTTAAACAAAAAAAGTGCTTTTAATACAGAATAATACGAAACGGTTTAAGACCAGTAAAAGGTTCTTTTAACAGCTTCTTATGTTTCATTTACCAGACAACTTGCAAAAAGGACTAATAAAAAAGGATGATTTAATATCTAATTACCTGATTAAATGACCGTTTTGCCGTAAATACAGCTAATTTAGAGTTAATTTATCTTTAAGCTTGGAATATATTTTTAGATTTAAAATATGCGAGTTAAGGTAGAAAGCACTCTCATTCATCTGGCGTATTCTTATATGAAATTTATCTTTTTGTTGTGAGTAATAAAACTGTTTAAGTGTATTTTGTACGAACTGAGAAAAGTGGGAAACAAGGATATTTGAGGCAAATTATCTCATGTATAAATATGCTAATAGTATGTAGAAAGACTTTTGCCAAACATATTTACACGATTCAAAGAAATTTAAGAAAAAAATAATTTTAAAGTAGCAGCATTTTGCATCCGTTGATTTTGTGAGGCGTGGCGTTTCGCGCGTTTCTTACTATGTCCCTTATGCCGAGACACTAGCAGAAGCCATGAAGAAAAGAAAAATAATCTGACAATTGAAACCGGACAATTTAAAAGGAAAAATGAACAAATTAAATGCACCAAAAAGCTAATAAGGGCTGGGCTCAGGGGCATGAGGCTACCAGAGGACCGTAGCTGTTTGGAGCTTAAGAGCCTACACTAGTCACGCGAAGAAACGCTCACGCTAATGTTAAGTCTATGGGAAGGTTATCGCGCGATTTCTCGCTCGCATTTTAATATTTTTAAATGATTTTCTTTTGCGTAGGATAGCTGACTTCGATCTCTATCGTTGTTAGTTTTTACTTTTTCGATTTTGGCTCCAATTTTTTTGTATAAGGGTACTTTCATTTTCAGAACCCGTTCCAAAATTTAAAATGTCCGCTTATAAAAAAACTTTAACCAAAATAAAAAAATAATAACTAACAACGTTGCAGATTGACCACAGCTATCCTACGAAAAAAAAAAATCCTTTAAAAATATTAAAATGCGGGCGAGAAATCGCGGGATAACCTTCCCATAGACTTAACATTAGCGTGAGCGTTTTTTCGCGTGACTAGTGTAGGCTCTTAATGTTCGTCTCAGGGCGGACCGTCCGCCACAGAATTCTTGGAGCGCGGCGTTTCGCGCGGTCCTTGCTTCGTCACCATTTCTTAACACATTATAGGGATGGAACCTTAAAAGTAAACAAAATTAGCCTTAAACTTAGAAGCTATGCCATAACTCGGTAAGTTTTGGTCGTAGAAAAATTTAAATTTTGTTATTTTACTTTTTAGCGCATGGTGAAAGTTTTTCTGAAAATAATTTATGATGTCCAGGACCATCTAAAAATTTGGTAACTTAAAAAAATATATCTATTTTGATTTAAATAAAAAGCAACATTTGAAACATTTTTGGAATTGATACGATACCTTTTAATGTTTCGGTTTAGGAATAAGCTATTCATCAATAATAAGAAGGGATATCCTATAAAATTTTAATTTATTACGTAAAGTGCTAAAAATAATTAACATTTTTAGGTATAAAAAGTGTTTTGATTGAATTATTTTTATGGTTTGTTTTAATCTATTAATTCACTCATGCCTGCACATATAAATGAGATTATTTTGGAACTATGTCTGTAATATAAATATATAAAATTCTCACAAAACTCTAAAACAAAACACTTATAAATAGGATTATTTTAGAATTATTTTTGAAAAAAATATTCTTTTAACCCCTTGAAGGGCACCGGTATATTATATATACGACTTAATTTTAATCACAAAATGCCACAATGACACCAGAATTTTATAATCAAATTTTGAATGTATAGGGTACATGAGGAGAAGCTTTTTCTTATTTTAAAATAAATTCGTTCGTGAATCCTGGTGTCAATCAATCATTTCAATATTTTAACTACAAGAGTACATTGCCCCTGAAGGGGTTAAATTAAGCTTACATTCTTTAGCAGGTGAGGATTCTTTTCAAATATATTCGTTTCATAAAAATTTATTTAAGTGCATTTATGCAAATAGTATGAGAAATGAAAAAAAAATGATGGGATGAATTTATTAAAGTCTATATTACTTTTGTATTATTCCCGTGTTTAATATTTTTATTGTATGTGTTGTTTTATATCGTTTTATATAGAACATACAGTGCGTGTAAAAAGAAAAAAAAATATGCACCCGTCTTTATAAAAAGATAATTTACAATAAAATTACAACAAAGGTATCGATAGTCTCGAATAACTTTTTTTTTTCTTTCAGAATATTCAATTTCTGAAATTGGTCGTCTGGTCTATAAAATTCTGGTCGTCATCATATTAAAAATTATACCAACTTTTGTTTACACCAACTTTTTTTTTACATTATTTTTGACACCATATTTGATTTCCTTGGATCGACGCAGATCGGAAAAGGTATATTTTATAAATTTTTCTGAAATTTTTTTGGAGTTAGAAAAATTAAGATTTGGAGTATATTAATGTTAACGTGCAAACTTTAATTTACATATTCAAAAATATTTATTCAATTGAAAAGGAAATTTTACAGTGAGATTCAATGAATTGACCCAAATATATGCCAGGCATTTTTACAATTTAACAATGTATTTTTAATTACGAAAGTAATTAATAAATTTATATTAAATTATGAATCAATTATCAATTATGATCTACATCAAGTTTTACATAAATAGATTGCCCGTCGTCACAAACATGAGTATGTAATCTCACAATTCAATACTTTATGTTTCCAAGATTTAACCCTTTAACGGATAAAGCACTTCAATTGCTAAGATGTTGAAATAAATGATTGACACCGGAAATTATGAACACATTTTTTTTATATAATAAAAAAAGCGATATTTCACATATATAATAAATGAAAAACATTTCTATTAAAATTCTGCTGTCATTGTTGAGTTTCGTAATTAAAGTTTTGTGGTTTCGTGGGGAAAGGGTTAAAGAAATGTTACTCTTCTAAAATAATCATATCTTGTTATCATTCAACCACGTATAGGTAAAATGTAATCAACTACCAGAATCGCTTACGTGGATTTTTAAAAAATAGAATTAGAATATTTTATTCTGAATATCCACAATTTTTCTATTGAAAAAATGTGGGATGTGAGGGTTTCTTTTTGTTCTGTTATATCTTAATTTATTTTTCCAAAATTTATGGATAAACCCGTAGACATTTCTTTTATAAATAATATAAGAATACAATATATATAAACTATACTTTTTTTTCGGTCTGCTTTGAACACAAATATGCAGTTAAAAGTGGTGTTAGCTTTTAATAAAACAAAAGTAAATAAAATTTTTAATATGTGAACTAGCACTATTTAAAACATTGCACAAGTATTCATAAAGAAAATATTATTGCAAGAGTAATGACACATTTGTTGTGATTTTTTGTAAACGATCTGCGAATTAAAATGTGTGTATCCCCGTTCCTCTTTTTTTATGGACATGGACTGTACATGTTTAGTTGAACTTAATAAATCAGAAAACAATTAAACAATAACTGGGAGAAGTTTTAATACGGAATGATGAAACTAATTAGAGTTGATTGCTTTCAATATAAAACGGTAAGATAAGTAATAAAAAATGACTATTTTAATTTGTATTAAATGTACTTTTGACATTTTTGATGAGACACAATTCAAAAACACATTAAGAATGACCTCGTGTGCATTTAATTCCTAAAGTTCAATGGAATATTTCAAAAACCTTTATAAAGTTTTAAAATGATGATGGAAGGTGAAAGTATTTTAATATCAAACTGTCAAATATTTAATCTGTGATGCGAATTCCCTGTTGAAAAGTGTGAAATCCAGATTCTCAGTGAACTTGTGCATCCGAAATCAAGTTGTGATTGGATCTTTACTCTCTTTAATCTTCCCTTTGTCCTTGGGATTCAGCCATTTAAAATCATCTCTGACTTGAATCTTTACAGAATATTGTTCTGAGACTTGCGAGATGAGTTTTGAATTATTATATCTTTTATTTTCAATCATCTTGTGTTATGCTTGTTTTATAATCTACCATTGTTTAGGGACAAGAAAACTAAAAATTGTTTTCACAGAACGATTTTATGTCGTTAGTAATTTGAATGATAATATTCCATAATTTGTTTAATTATTCTTGATATAAAAATAGGGAAATTTGTTTAATAATAAATATTTTGTTAAAATATAACTTGGCAATTTAATACGACAGATAAAATTTTATTTTTTTACAAATTTATTTAAATTCCTGTTTTACAAATATAAATCAAACATCAATATTTTTTATTCGAACAATTGTTTTGAAGATTGTTTTAAAGTTATTTAATATAAACTGTTCCAACTGCATTTAAATCTCTGTAATATTTAATAAAAATACGTTTCTGTTTCGTACAGAAATATTTTTTTTCACAAAAGAAATTATAAATAAAAGCATTGAAGTAAATAGTCAATAAGTAAATCATTACTGCAATACAAAAATCCCATGGCAAATAGTAACTATCTAAAACTGCAAAAACAAAATAAAAAAAACTTTAATATTTATATAGTCTTCATTATTACAGTATTCTTCCGGAATCTGAATCAAATCAAATAAACATGATTCGTACCAGAAAATTAATTTAATATGTTGTGTCTTTATTTCCGCGTGATGTGTATTTGATTCCATTTATCAAGAAATATTTCTGGTTCATAAATGTTTATTTGATTTGAGTACGACTCCAAAAAATGCCGAAATGTTGACTACTATGTATTAACATGTTAATTGTTTTGTATTTTAATCCTACAAAATGCAGACTATAGATAGGACGGAAAATTGTTTTAAGCAGCAATCAATTCAATGCATGAAAAGTAGATTTTCTAATCGCTAAGCATATTTGATTGACTAAATAAATCATTCCTGCAACCAAAGTCTGTGAAACGCTCACAGTACAAAGCCTGTCATCCCGCTTATCACATATGCGTACGACAGCATCACTCACGAGGAGTGCATATCGCTCATCTGACCTCAACAAGACGTCTTCCTCACTGGGGATTGAAGGGTCTACCGATCTAATCTCACATGAAGAGTTTAAAGTGAGTTACTAGCTAAAAATAACTGGCTTGGCCTGATGCTTGACTCTAACGCTCTTGCCTCCTGTTCATGAGATCCTTGGTTCAACTCCCGCCCGCTGGAGGCAACAATCTCCTCAGCTCTATAGGAACATATTGCTACTGCCAAGCAATTTCGAGACAGTCTATAAGGTTTCTTTATGAACAATTGCTCTTATCTCTTACTGACTGTATAGGCCGAATTACTGACAGAATTGTGCATTTCTGTATGTGATGTTTTGTTTTTCGGAGTCATAATATTCATATTAAAGATAACATATCATGAGCCATAGTCAAATATCAGGTGCATATTGTTATTTGTAAATTTTACAAATATGTCCATTTCTTATATCATCATATTGTCTCTGCAATTTGTATGTTATTTTACCCTTTATTGCAGGCTCATGTACTTTGGCTCGGCTTTGTTGAAATTAATATGAAACATTTTTAAGTATAGCAAATATTGAGATATTGCCATAACATAAAATGTAATATAAAATTTCTAATGATAATACTTTTGAAAACAATAATAAATATTATTAATTTAATATTTAAGTAATGTTTTTTCTCACGGAACAAATCTCGGCGATTTCTTTATCTACATTTATGGGTACTTTTTAAATACTTTGATTTTTCTGCTAAACTGAAATAATATTTTACTATTGCAAAAATTACTAGGACTTCCCTCACAGGGATTAGTCTGAGTGATATTGCTGAGAACATAGGGTTAACAATTACAATATAAAGAAAAAGAGAAAATTAAATGATAGAATTACAAAATATCATATATAAATTCTTATACACTGTTCAAAAAATAGAAAAGAAGTACCGTTCATCAGATGTGTTGTCATAATTTTTTTTAACATGTGGCAAAGAATCTTATTTTCTTAAGCGCGTATTGCGCAAAACTTGAAAAAAAAAAAAAAAAAAAAAAAAAAAAAAAAACGCCGGATCTTTTAAAACGCCAAGCTTTTTAAAGTTACGTAATTGGATTTGCAGCCAATAGATTATTCTATCAAGCGTGGCTTAACGCAAATTTAATTTCATTGTTGAACCTTTTTTTGTGTGTGAATTTAAAATTTTTCTTCCTTGATTTTATATCTATTATTTGTATAACTGTTTATAGAAACTCTTACATTTCAAACCACATTGATAGCATGCTTTGCTATAAACCAGATTGCAAAACTATAGTCTAAATTACTATTAAAGTATACAAAAAATCTTTCGATGACTTCTGTAAAATAACTTTTACATTAAATCTCCATATCGGCAAAATTGAAAAATTATATATATTTCAAAGTTAAGCTTAACAGATACTTCTTGATTATTCTCTAGGAGGCTCTGCCCCCTGCGCCTTTACTGCGCCAATCCGCAGACTTTTCTTTTGCCTGTCTGTCTGTCTCCACAATCTGTCTGTTTCAGTATCCGTTCTTCTGCCCGTCTCTCTAACCGATTGTCTATCTCTCTACACGTCTCACTACCTGTCTCTATATTTCCCTACCGGTTTCGCTAACCGCCAATCTATTTCTCTAACCGTCTGTCTATCCGTCTAACTACTTGTATGTCTAACCGTGTCTCTATCCACTTCGCTACCCATTTGTCTATCTGTCTCACAACTTGTCTATCTGTCTCTCTACCCGTCTGGCTACACACCTCTTTACCCATCTTCTTACCCATCTCCGTACCCATTTACTGTCTCTCTACTCGTATGTATACCCATCTCACTATCCGTCTGTTTTTGTACCCGACTCGCTACCAATCTCATTACCCGTCAGTAAACTCGTGTCTGTACTCATCTCTCTACCCGTCTCTTTATCTACCACGCTACGCGTCTCGCAACCTTTCTCGCTACATTCCTGTCTACCTATGTCGCTATCCGTCTCGTGACCCATCTCGCTACCCCTCTGTCAACCCTCTTTTTACCTTTCTCTCTAGCCGTCTGTCTATTCGTTTCGCTACCCGTCAGCCTACCTATGTCGCTACTCGTCTCTCTACCCGTCTGTCTACCCGTTTGTTTACTCGTCTTTCTACCTCTCGCCACCTCTTCCCAATATTTAAACAATTCATTTAATATATACAGAAGCCGTTTATCAGTTATTAAATGCAAACAGAAATAATTTATCTAATAAGTGTAATCAGATGCAATTTTTAGGTAGATTTCGTAAGAAATACTACCTATTACATTCTCACCTAAGTTGGAAATTTTGAAAAATTTTTGCAGATCTACGCCGATCATGACTCCCAGAACCCAAAACCACCCCCAGTTCAAAACTTTATCTATCTATCTATCTATCTATCTATCTATCTATCTATCTATCTATCTATCTATCTATGTCACTTTTTTCTGACCACGATAACTGGAAAAATTCTGCATTAATCTTTTACAAACTGATACATAAAATCAAGGGGCATAAAATCTCGGTCAAGTTTGTTAATGGGCAAAATCGAACCAAGGGGGGGAGGGTGGGGGGGCTTTTAGTGAAAACAGAAAAAACCCCATAATTTCTTAATTATTATACGTATCGAATCCCTTTAAAGTTATTAATACTTCTAGGAGAAGGTCCGAAAATTTATGTATGACAGATTTTTGATATAATTAAAAATGGCTCCAAGGGGGGGGGAAAGGGGGGGTTTTAGAAGAAAAAAAATCATAGCTTCGTCAATTCACAAGATATCAAATCCGCGTAAATTTATTATTAATCCTCTTATTATTATCTAAAACTTTCATATTGACAAGTTTTTTATAGGACCAACCGTTATAGCAAAAAAAAATTAAAAACAAAAAAAAATCCCTGCCGGCTCCGCCTGCAAACAAGTTACTTTTCGAAGTAGGCAATTCCAACTCCCGCATCTTTTCGAAACTGATACATAAAATCAAGGGGCATAAAATCTCGGTCAAGTTCGTTAATGGGCAAAATCGAACCAAGGGGGGGGATGGGGGGAGCTTTTTGTGAAAACAGAAAAAAAAAACATAATTTTTTAATTATGATACGTATCGAATCCGTTTGACGTTATTATTACTTCTACGAGAAGGGCCGAAAATTTATTTATGACAGATTTTTGATATAATTAAAAATTGCCTTAAGCGGGGGAAGGGGGGGGGGTTAGAAGAAAAAAATTCATAACTTCATCAATTCTCAAGATTTCAAATTCTCTTAAATTTATTATAAATCCTCTTAATATTATCTAAAACTTTTATATTGACAAGTTTTTTATAGGACCAACCGTTATAGCAAAAAAATTAAAAACAAAAAAACCCCTGCCGGCTCCGCCTGCAAACAAGTTATTTTTCGAAGTAAGCGGTTCCAACTCCCGCATCTGTTCGAAACTGATACATAAAATCAAGAGGCATAAAATCTCGGTCAAGTTCGTTAATGGGCAAAATCAAACCAGGGGGGGGGGGGGGCTTTTTGTGAAAACACAAAAAAACCATAATTTCTTAATTATGATACGTATCGAATCCGTTTGAAGTTATTATTACTTCTAGGAGAAGGGCCGAAAATTTATGTATGACAGATTTTTGATATAATTAAAAATTGCCTTAAGAGGGGGGGAAGGGGGGTTTTAGAAGAAAAAAAATTCATAACTTCGTCAATTCCCAAGATTTCAAATCCGCTTAAATTTATTATAAATCCTCTTAATATTATCTAAAACTTTTATATTGACAAGTTTTTTAAGGGACCAACCGTTATACCAAAAAAAAAAAATTAAAAACAAAAAATCCCTGCCGGATCCGCCTGCAAACAAGTTAGGTTTCGAAGTAGGCGGTTCAAACTGCCACATCATCGTAAAAAAGGTCATTTCTTCCGCAATTCCCGACAAACAGGCGCCCCACGGTCTGCGTCTTCGAAATCTACCTGTGCCTGTAGGCCGAGCCGTCAGGAATTTTTTTTTTAAATACATACATAAACCTGAATAATAATTCATCAGTTTTGTGTTCATAGTTGTTTATATCATTTGACAGTAAATCTCAACTTCTTAAACCTGAATTGTCTCAAGCTTTTTAAAAAAACCACAAGGTCTGTATAACTGCAAAGTACCCTGAGGGCTATATTAGCTACATGTTATTAAGTTAAGTGAAAGTTTCGTTATCGCGTTTGCAGCCAATTGCGTATGTCAGAAAGCGTGGCTTAACGCCATTTTAAATTCATGGTAGGGGGGAAGGGTTTCAAATATATACATTTACATTAAAACTTTTGCATCAATGCCATTAGTGTTGTTTGTATTATTAACTAATACTTTGTACACCGAGCTTCATTTGAAACAAATGTAAAAGACTTCTTCTACAATTTTTTTAGGAGAAACTTTCGTAATTGGGCCCAAAGCCAATCGGAGCATTTAATATCATTATTGTAACTCTTAAAGAGTTAAAACAATATTGTTGCTAGCTTCACTCTTGTTTGAGACCAGCCTTGCCTGTGTATCTGAATGGGGAAAAATTTCGTATCCTATGTCGGTTGGCGAAAAAAATTTTAAATGGTGCCAAAAGGTAGTTTTAGCATCTTAAAAAATTTTTCAAGAGAGCGGTAAAACATGTTTTTCAAATATTTACAAACATACGCTTATTAACGCATGTTTTTGCACCATCTTAAAAATTTAAGCATGATGCTAAAATAAAATTTTATTGCCATATTATTATATATTTTAATATATTTTATTATATTTTATATATTTTAATAAGCAATGAAAATACATAAACAAACTTATTTAACAAACCTAAGAGGCATTTTTGTGATAAATAATTGTTATTGTCAGGGGGGTAAATTGTAAACAATTAATAAACGGCTAGTAAATAATAAATAGCATTTAAAATCTAAAAATGGAGAAGTGGTCCATATAAAAATGAAAAACAAAGCATTATACGCTTGATATATGTAATTTTTTTTTTTTTTTTTTTTTTAATATTTCCGAAGGCACAGATAAAAAGGTAAAAATCTCTTTTCCAAATGCCAAATAGAAAATATACAAAGTAGAATACCAAATATACAAAATAGAAAAATATCTGCAAAAAAATAAGATTTAGAAAAAGTAAGCCAAATCCTGCAACAATCACATCGAAAAACTTATCACCAAAAAAGAACTCGCCAAATCTTACGGCACAGGAGATGGATTTTTCCCTCTGAATGCAGAATATTAGTTTTTTTTTTCTTGTACGATGGGTGATTATACTATAATTGTTTCATTTCACATACTACATACCGTTTGATATATTGGTACTTTTATGTTATCCTGGCGCAGTTGATAAATCGCCAAATATTGTTCCTATAACATTTTCATATTGAATTCATTTCATTTAAATATAAACCTTTCACTCATTTAATTTAAAATACATGCCTTTCATTAATCCCATTTAAAATGTAAAAAGAAAAAAAAAGAAAGAAATAATGCCATAAGTCGAAACCTTTTATTTAAACACCAAAGATTTTTTTTTTTTTTTTTTTTTTTTTTTTTACACACGCGAAATAAAAAAAGCTGCTATTGCTGAGATTTGCGCCAAATCTCTAATACCAAGTCTACCAAGTTATTGCGGGGGTTTTCTTTCAAACAGAAAAAAATACAGATTAGATTTCGATTTCTACTAAATTGAAATATATTTTATTGTGCTGAATATTAGTGCGTGCATATTTTTTTGCTCCATGTACTCCATGAACTTTTCAATTCCGATTGTCTACGAAAATCTCCCGCCGGTGAAAATGACGTACGCACAAAATTTTCGTGACGTATGTACTTTAATTGTGCTTTTTTACCTATTTTTTTAATACAACTTTCAAACGGTTTGACATTTATTCTTGGTAATAAATAGACGTCGTTGTAACCTTTATAGGTACCTGCTGTAAAAATTTGAACGAAATCCGTTAAATATTTTTTGAGTTATGCTTGACGAAAGGTTTTAATATCCATCGTAGCTATATATGGGGCAAAGTAATACTGCGTTGTGTATGAGTCTTCGTTGCACTCAGACAATTATACGATAGAAAATTAGGTTTAAGGCATTAAAAACGTTACTTCAACGTTTGAAATAAAAGACGCGCTCATTAACAACATATTTACTTTATTTTCCTTCTCATTTATTGTACATTTTTCTGTGTGTTTTGGCATTAACAATTTACTATTTTCGCCTAGGAAACACACATAGGTTTCTATATTTGTCTTAAAATAAGACTTTACTCCTTTCATTAATATATTAAACATCTTTTTGATTTTTTAATACTATTTTAAAATATAAGAAACAAACCTATTTGATTTACATTCATATCAGTATCTCTTTATTTTATTACACAAAATCTGAAATGCCGGCTATGCTAAGTAACGAACTTTCTATTTACAAACGTTGAAATTTGAATATCGATAGGAATAATGGCACGTACTATAAGGCATAATGATTAACTGAATATATACACAGTAGTATTTGCATAGGAATGTTTATAAACCAATGCAAATTGTTGCAAACTGTAACCGAAATAGGGTGGAAAATTGACTGCTCTTTCCCGTTGATTGTAAATTTATGAAATGATTACTGATTCGCTTGAAGGCAGTATAGAGTAAATTAGTTATTGCTAAGCATAAGCGAATAATAATCTTGGCTAACAACTGCTACAGTTAAATTACACTCTGAACAAAATGTAAATAACATTAAATGACAGTTAATAAACTATTTATTTCAAACGTAAAAAAAGGTTTATATATATATACATATATATATATATATATATATATATATGTAGTGGAATTATATCTAATTATGTTACCGAAAATAAATTTCCTTTGAAAAATATAAACATTTCTGATTCTATTCTTAGAAATCAATTAAACTAAACTCCTCAACAATATTTGAATACAGAAAAAATATAATTATAACAAATGAAATCAATTTTTGCGTAATGGTATAATGTAATGTTATTAAAATATCTGCTTTGAATTGCACGTCAAAAGGTACAACCATTTTATTTAGCATTTGAGTGTAAGGGTATATATTACGTTTAATATTAAAAGAATGCAATTAAAATGCAATATCTAAGAGATGAGAACATTGTTAATGCTAATTTTAATTGCATCTGTAATTAATGGTAGATTATTTCAATAAAATATAAGTTATGATTTAAAAAAAAATCAAGTTTAGAAGTGATATTATATTTTCTAATATGATGAATTATCACATAGCAATGATAATAATATATATTAGTTTGGTAATTGACTTCATTGAAAATACACACCACTC
The DNA here is from genome assembly GCA_963931845.1 of Maratus michaelseni. Classification (NCBI taxonomy): domain Eukaryota; kingdom Metazoa; phylum Arthropoda; class Arachnida; order Araneae; family Salticidae; genus Maratus; species Maratus michaelseni. The sequence goes on from OZ007590.1 coordinate 197,027,317, forward strand.
AACTGAATTATTAATCCCACTACTTCATGATAAAGTATTTTTTTTTAGAATGAAGAATTAAAATCAAACTTCATACTAATTGCTATATTTTTCGATTACGAAATGCAGTGTTTTTCTCCTATGTTACCATATTTAGATATTTTGCTTTGTCAGATATCCCTTAACGTGACACAACTGAAAAATACATTTCACAAAAGAAGAAAAAGAAATTCATTTATTTTTACTGTAACTTAAAATTTTAGATCTTAGCTCTGCATGCATCTGTAAAGTCACGTATAAAATCGTAAAACTCTTAAGAACGAAGATATAGAAGAGGGTTGGACGATATTGAGTATATTTATCTCCCCCACACAATGTGTCCTCCTTCTCTAGTTGCATTTGGTCATGTAGCGGTTTTCTGGATAAAACACTTATAACACTTTTCCTGTAACAAGGTGCATCTAAGTAAGACCTACTACTGCAATAATATGGAAAATAAAATTTTTGAAGTTCTGTCACTTTTCTTGAAGAGGAGTGATATGTTAATTTGAAAATAAACAATGGTATTAATACATCTTTCAAAATTTTGATATGTTAAAAGACAAATTAATGGTGAAAATATTCGTTGGATAAATAAAATTTACAATTAATGTAATTATGATGTTTTTATATACTTGTTGATAGGTGGCAGGAATAGGTGCAAATAAGAGTTGATTTACCCAAAAAACAAAATATTTCCGAAATATATATTTTAAACCATACATGTTTTTATTAAGTCATTGAGTTCAACACGTAGATTTTGTGATAACATTGGACAAATATTGAAGCAATAAATAAAAAAAGTGCAATATTGGCATTTTTACGTACTGTACTTCATGTATTACAAGCAAATACATAGGCAAATTTTTGTTTTGCTCTTTAATTTGATGAAATTAGATTTAAACGAATTTGACGTATAATGTGACATTTCTTTTTCATATAACATTTTAAAATTTAGATTTAGAATTTTTAAAATCTATTTTAATAATCTGTACAACCGTATTTCTTTAACATATAATAACATATAGCGCGTTTATTAATATAGTTTGTCTCAAAAGTTTTAGTACAACCAGAAAATGTTGTTTATTAAATAACAATACAAAATTAAACAAAAGCGTATTATTTGCTTATTATATTCTATAGAATTACTCAAATAAATCACATCAAGTTGCATAAATGTATACATTACTATAACTTTAAGAAAAAGGCATAAAAACTGTAACTATTTAATGTCTTAAAAATGTAGGTAAAATGGAAAAACAAATCAATTAACACTTTTACATGCTGCTATTTATTAACAGTAGTCTCCTGGTTTGGAATAGTTTAAAATAATCCTGTTTCTCTTGATCTATTTATTTTTGGAAGTGTTATTAGTGGCAAAGAATACCCTCTTTTCAGAGACCTATTTTAGTTATTTAGTATAGGCACATTGCTTTCTATTCTTGTATACATCTCGAGTTAAGATTGACCAAATGTTGTCAAGTGATTTTGTGTCAGGACAGAAACCTGGTCAATCTAAAGCCTTCACATTTCGAGCGGAAATCCAATGTTTTGTACGATGTGGGTTGTGAATTGAAGCATTGTCGTGCTGGAATCTACACTCCGAACCCGTTGAAATGCCATTAAAAGGAAATAGATGTTGCACATAATTTGTTGAATTTTGTGTCACATGGAGAGCAACCAGGAAGATTTGTCCATGAAAGCAATTTGCTCCCCACAACATCAACGACCGACCTGCTCCTTATCGTCTACTGGAGAAAAGCACGTGGCTGTTGCCTGACGTCATGCCAGTAGCAATTCCAGCCGTCTGCACCATCCATATTTAATTTTTTTGTAACAGAACAATACGGTGTGACATTTGTTCCACTAACACCTGTACTTTCAAGCCTAATCTGTTCTACCATGTTTATTAACTTTAAAGTTAATGCTGTTAATTTATCGTGTTTGTCTGTAAAACATGTTTGTTGAACATGAAAATGTCTACTTCAGAATTGTGTAACATCTAAAAATCCGATATTCTAGGTTGCGAAAACTAATTTATAGACTATAAATATTATTCTGAAACATTTCTGAAAATTAGTGGAAGCAAAAGAAACTTAATTTTCCTAAATGCTTCTGAGGTTTCTACAGTTAAAGACCGCTTTTGCGAAATCTTGGGTAACTCGGAAGACTATTGTACGTTTTCGTTCGTGGTTATATTATATTTTCCTAGATTAGGAAATATTTTTCTATTTTACAGTTTATAGTTGAGCGCGCTAAGAAGAATTTGTGCTACCGCTTGGATATTAAAACCTTCTCGCATAGACAAATCCAATTTTTTACAAATGCAAATGTATGGATTGTTTTTGGATCTTTAAGCAGCATAATTTTTTTTGTTATTCTTTGAAGACTTTATTGAGTGTCAAATATGAAAAATAGTTTTCATTCATCTTATATTTATGAATTTTTAGCGCTTCATATTTAAAATAGTCATTTTATCTCTAAAGATAAAATGTTCAAATAATCTTTTATTTAATAATGTTTAAATTTTGAATGCTTGTGCTTTAAAACGTCGTTACAGTAGCTTGTCTGTTATTTAGCAAATTGCGTTCTAACAATATATGCCGTTTACTCCAAATAATTATAGAGTGGACTGTTTAAAGACTTACGCACATACCTAAAGGCAAAGCCAAGACTCAATTTTAGAAGGCGTTAGGCGACATAAAGTGTGAAGATATTCCATTAGACGGTATTGTCTAATTAATGTTTACATTATTCGAGTTTACGAAAGTTCTGCTAGAGTGAATTACTGTATCTTCGATAGGAATTATTAGAACTTGTTGCCATTTAGATGCAAAATATCTTTCTTTAGTGGCGTTAATAATTTAAATATATTTACTTTTTAAAGTAATTTAACGCAAATTCTACTAGTATTACAAAAAGTCGTTACTTTATAAACAATTTCAAACAAACTTCAGATCAGACATAGATTATAAAACACTTTTCAACACTAACGGAATATTATTAAGAAATTTCATAAGTACATTAAAATCGATGATAATTCTGATCACATGATTCTTTTGTGCGTCCCTGTAAATGAAGATAAATGCTACACACTCCTTAATCTATAGAAAACATGTTGTAGTCCATTTCTGTGATCATTTTAGTTTCATCATGTTTGACGTTTAAAGTCTCATAACATAATTTAAATGCATCGCAAACAATTTCTCCCCATATAGTACAATGTGATGACTGTTTTGTGTGTCACTGTAAATGAACTATAAATGATACTTATTCTATTTTACTGTGAAAACATGTTGTAGTTAATCTGAGTGACGCATATCAATTCCATTATGTTTGAAGATTTTAACATCATTAAATTGCATTGGAAATGATTTTCCCTATAGACGATAATGTATCAATAATATAATATATAATATAACCATAATGTAACTTTTGTGTGTTCCTGTAAATGGGATATAGATGCTACATACTTCATTTAATAATTTTCATAGAATAGACTATGGTAAATATTAATAAAATTTAAAATTTTCACGGTAATTCGAATATATTTAGACAGAGCATGGGCAGACAGACAAACTGAATTCATAAACACACTTGAACTGTGCCGGAAAGTTTAAAACAATCATATTCGAGGTCCATTCGAGGTCCATTTTCCACGAAAAATGTAAAATCAAAAAATTTATTTATTTTTTAATTTAATGAAATAAATTTCAGTAAGATCGGATTTTTATCTAAGCTTATATGTTTATCTATATTAATTGGCCTTATTATTAGATTGAGTAAAAAATAAGGATTTTCTGAAAAACAATTATATTTTCACCTTTTCGATAAATTGTTAATGAATTATACAATACGTTCTTTTAGTTTTTATTCTTTATTTATTTAGCAATATAAATTTCTCTTTCGCTATTTTACAGGGATATTTAGAGCCGTTTGAAAGATCACGGAAAAGTAGGACGGCAGCACAATTTTTGCACGAATTCAAAATTAGGCTAAGAGCAGCGACAATGTCTCACGACATCACCCACGCATTTGGCACAAGGTGAACTAATAAAATCACGACTGAACATTGGTTTCAGAAACTTCATGATGGATATAAGAATCCTTGAAGTTGAAGAATCAGAACTTCCGAGCGGTGACCCACGGAGAAAGAGCAGTTTTCCAGACTGTCCCCCACAAGCCCGGTTCTCGGGAGAAAGTAGGATAAAACGACAAAGCGAGACACGACCCGTAGCGGAGGAAGGAACTCGTAAACCGATCCTCTGTGTCCGGCTTAAGTCAGGAAGGTGGCTAAGGCTAGCTAATGTGATAGGACCACATCTATGATTGTCTTGGGTGAGGACGAACCACTTGCGGCTTCATAGTGTCGCTTGGCCAGTGCGCGAGGCGGCATTGAAGCATCTCTCGGTACTGGCAGACGGTGGATCATAGACAAGGTCAGTGTCAAACCGGGTGGGGAGGCGTACCTTTCGGCTTAAACTAGCCCCGCCCAGCGGTGGAGCATAGACAAGAGTCAAGAGTCAGCTGGATGGAGAAGCCTAACAAATGGCTTAAGTAATCACAAGCCCCTTCCTGAAGAGCTGGTCTCTTAATTTTGAACCAATTCCAGACAATGAAAGACCTGCACCTAGATTGGCAACCCCCAGAGGTAACGCTTATTCTAAACTTGGGAGACATTGGAGCCACGAACAGATTTTACGCGCACCAGCTCCCATTAACGTACATGGTCCCACAGCAGCCGCAGCCGAGAGAGGTTTTCACCCTTCCAAGCACTGACCACGGTCGATGCTGCTTCACTTTCGGTGATCTTACGGGGACCGAGCTGATTTGTCCGCGCCACTGCGGAACTGGAGCACAGGCAATGGCAAAAGTGGCCGGGTTGACCATTCATCCCTTGCTATCCTGTTGCATCTGGAGTAGTTGTACGCTTTTTTTAAAATTCGGTCGAGAAAGGAGGCATCCTATTGACCAGAAGGTAGTTCGTGTCCATCGTATCCACCGTAGTGGCAAGATAGCTGGTATTACTTCTCTGGTAGAGGGAAGGTCCGTTCTCCCACTGCCCTAATATCGAAATGGTCCGTTCTCCAATTGCTCTTGTAGGGGGATGGTCCTTTCTACCCTATCAACCGAACAAGAGGAACCAGGCCAGAGCCTCGTCAGTTACAGTGACTGCGTCTAGATCAAAGTCAGGACCCTGGGTCGAGAAACAGTCTGCGTTTCTTTGCACAGTACGGAGCTTTCTTCGCCTATGACGTTTGGATGAGCAGGGGTTTCTCGAAACTAACTTTCAAGCTACGAACTCCCGAGCGGATGTGCTCCTATGGCGCTCGGGAGGAAGTCTTCCATGGTCTTCCTAAACTGTTAGTGGTGATTGTTATCTGCTTTCACCTGGCACGGTTAGGAATTCCTCGACGTTCAGCGATTAAGTGGCCGGGAGGTAAGGTGTGCTCCAGTTCGTAGGATCGGGGCTGGGTGGTCCAACAATGGAGCCTACAGACTAAGCAGGGACATTTCTATGCGTCCAGGGAGGAAGGTTTCCACGGTTCTATGAGATCGTTAATGGTGACTATTATTCCCCTTAGTACCGGCCGCATAGCACGGTTAGGAATTCCTCGATGTTCAGGGATTAAGTGGTCGGGAGGTAAGGTGTGTTCAAATTCGTAGGGTAGGTGCTGGGTGGTCCGACCCTGGAACCTACAGCCTAAGCAGAGATATTTCATTGCGTCCAGGAAGTATGTTACCACAGCCCCCCTGCCCTGCAAGCGGCGCGTATAACTTCATCCATAGCTGACGGGCTAGTGAATATTTTTGTAGATTTTTCATGGTAAAACAATTGCGTGTCCGGGAAACTCTGAATTATTGTCTAGGGACGGATCACTCTTGTGAGTGTCCATCATAGTCGAAGTCTCTGGAGTACTCGGGCACGTGGGAAATACGTTTTAGTGCTCTACTGTCGTGACAACCAGTCGTCAAGTGTTTGGGGTGTCAGGGGCGGGGGTGACGTGCATTAGGTAGTTTTTCCCCCCGTGGAGTATGTGCTGGAAACATTAAATGAGTGAAAATGATGAAATAATAACTGAATGATTGAAATTCCTTCTGATTGTGACTTTTCTGAAGAATCTTGTGATGCATAACTATCTACATGCAAAAATTACGGCGAGATAATTATTAGCAGTAGTGTTGGATCGGATGAAGAAGATGAAATAAAGATGAAGCTTGCAACATTCAAAGAAGCAGTTAGCAGTTTAAACGCTTTGAAATGGTATTTGATGGCTCGTGATGTTGATCATACTGTTTCAAATCAATAAAGAAGTTTGGAATACAAAATATAAACAAAGAACACACACATCTATAGAAGATTTATTTTTTTTAAATAATTTATATTACAAAATCTGAATAAATGATATTTTTTCTTAATTATGATACTTGAGATTTATAGTAGTACATAAAATGAGATCACTATTTATACAATGTATAAAGCAACAATAGTTTAACATATTTATTAAGTTAAGTGAGCATTGTTCTTTTTATTTATAGCCTTTTAAAACTTATTCTGTTGTATAAATAAATTCCTTTGATTCTCCCGATTTAACGAATTATCTCGATTTAACGAACGAAGTTCCTAGTCCCGAACAATTCGTTAAATCGGGGTTCGACTGTAGTATCATTACTTGATATTAATGCTTAGCTCTACAAATGCATGGATGGTCAGCCTTAATTTGAAACCATAGAGATGCATAAACTTTAAGTATAAAACTTGTCATAATCAAGGAATTTTCAGACGATTAAGTTGAGGCAACATACAGCCTAAGAATTAAATTTTCCAATGTAAGTCATCGATAATGCACACTTTTACATGGATTTCTGTTGTAAAATTTGTGAGCCCGATGTGCAAAAAATTGCTTCACATATCGCCAGCAAATAGAGTTTATCTATGCTTTATTCTTTTTTATTAGTAATATCTGGAAAAGTGCAGCTTATTTACTGAAAATGTACAAGGGGAAGCAGTTTACAATCGTTTGGATATTTTCTAATAGATCCTGTAAAACTTTGATACCCACATGTTGTACCGTTAAGATGCTCAAACAAATGGTATAAGATAAGCTCATTGGCATGTAAAACAAGCCATTAAGCGTATTTGCCTCATTTCTTTTCTAGAAATCGGATGACACCTCCTTTGTAACCTGTGTTAACTGAAGTTGTAGCACAGCCAATGGCAACAAGCTTTCTGGTATCAATATGTTTCGTAGTTAAAAAGTTTTTTTATTTCTTCACTTAAAGTCTTTGCATATTGTAAGGGGAGGTGCCTCAGAACCTGGTTCCTTTATTAAGCTTATGTGTTTCCCTAATACAACTTACTGCCGTACGTCACGCATGATAAGAGTTTTGTCTTTACGTCCATCAAAATATAAACCAAAATGCTTGGTTTCTAAATTAACGAACGTATTTATTAACTTGGATCTTTCTTTTTACCGTGCTTGTCTAATTTCTCAAAAAACATTGTCGAGTACTATGAAATATATAAATTTTTTTGCTTGTAAATTGTTACCTGTTATTTTTACCTGTTATTGTTGATCTGTAAGGATAATTTCTAATAATATTTTCTTACAAAGATTAAATAAAAAATATTGTTGTTTTGGTTATGCTTTAATGCTTAACCCCTTTTTCATATATTTTTCAAAAGTTTGAAGTCATTGAATCAGTATAAGGAACCTGAATTTGAAATACATATTACATAATTTTACTATAAGCATATAATTATAATAATTTACGCATCATCCTTTAAATTTATTTAATATTAATAACATTTAAGTAATTTATATGTTTGACACGAAATGGGAAAATGCACAACTTTCAAGTTTGTACTAAATATTTCATGACCTTGGAGCAGTACTAAATATTAATATTTTTTTCAAAGATATTTTACATTCAGAATGAGGATGTGACAGACCAACTTTCTCACAATGACCCATTTTGATTTGAAGAGAAAAAACTTTCGCTCCAACCTAAGATATTGACTCTTAAATATCATATAAGGGAAGGTGGTCTAAAATGATCCCCTTAAACGAAAAACTTATGTAAAATAACATAGCTGTTTAAATAAAACTTTGTCCCTTTGGTAATATGTTTTACACTATATTTTGCATTATAAACAAATTTAAAATTTTTATGAACACAAATTGAGTAATGAAAAAAAAAAAAAAAGATTATTACAAAAGTGTCCAAAGGATCATTTTACCCTCATCAATGGGCAAAATGATCCTTCATTTAAAAATAATTGTAAATTGTTTTTTATCGGCAAAATAAAGGATATATAAGTAATTATGAAAATACATAAGTGCAATTCACATCTAAAAACATACCCCATTAAGTAAACCAAGTCATATTTCTTTACATGAAAGACTGTAATCTAAAAAAATAAGAAAATTAGTGCTTACCTTATGAAAAATGTTATAAAAACCAATTTTTCAAAGAATTCTATTCAGACGCGCAATACTGCAATCTCTTAAAACCGCCATTGCGTCTTCTTTACGTATCACAATTAATTTATGTGTTATCCTGTAGATAACGCGACCTATCTGGAAGAAAATGCAGGTGGATCGTTTCGCCCGTTAGGATCATTTTAGGCCACCTTCTCATATACGCCTTATTATCCAATATACGTAATATTTGCGTCTTTTATGTCATTATATGCGTCACATTCGTCTTATACACATGTCATATATATGCGCTATATATGACTATAACTTGGACATATACGTCCTGAAATATCATGTACATCATATACGATTGTAATGTTATATACATCTTGTACTTTAGTGATACATCTTTGCCGTGTGGTGATTTATCCTCGGGTGCCGCTATAACGAATAAATACCTTATTTTTTTTATACAGTTTAATGCATCAAAAATTGCATTTTCATTGTTATTTTGTAAATTATTTTCTTACTACATAATTAAATAGGAATTATTGTTGAACAAATTAAATTATTTCATAAAGAATATTTAAATTGTTTTTTATTTATTACTTAAAAATGTCAGTGTAATGCAGGCTATTTTTACAAAAAATAACTTTTCAAAATTAAAAAAACAGCCAAGCTTAAAAAAAAAAAAAAAAAAAAAAAAAAAAAAAACGAACGAAAGTTGTGGCTAAAAACTGGTGTGATATCAAATTTCCAAGCTTTTATTATTGTACTTATTTAACTTTTTTCTATTAAAGAAGTTATCCTATATATAAGTCGAGTGCTACGTATATGTTAATAGAAATCGTTTTCTCCTGTACTAAATACATCCTAACGTGTTTCTGAAAATTCAATTTTTTTCAAATTATGCATGATGGGCTTGGCGGCCATTTTTCCATATTATACACAAAATTTTAAGCACCCATATCCGTAGTTAAAATCTGAAGTTCAAAATTGTAATTTAAGCAAATATTTTAATCATTTCGTTTTCGTTTTCGGTTATCAAAATATTAGTCTTCCTCAATTTATCTGTTCGTTGTTAAAATCCAAAGTTCGACATTGTTATAAACATATTACATTGCAAACATATTACGCTTTTACTTTAGAAATCTGAGGGCTTAGAAATATGGAAAGATGGCCGCCAAGCCCATCATGCATAATTTGAAAAAAGTTGAATTTTCAGAAACACGTTAGGATGTATTTAGTACAGGAGAAAACGATTTCTATTAACATATACGTAGCACTCGACTTATATGTATGATAACTTCTTTAATGGAAAAAGTTAAATAAGTAGTATAATAAAAGCTTGGAAATTTGATATCACACCATTTTTTAGTCACAACTTTCGTTTTTTTTTTTTTTTTTTTTTTTTTTTTTTTTTTTTTTTTTTTACTTTTGAAAAGTTATTTTTGTAGATATCATTTCTTTTTTTTAAAAATAGATTATACATAATTTAAATAATCTACTCCATGAAATTAACATGAGAATGTTATGTAAAATTACATTTTACTTTCAGTTATTGTTTAAAGGGTTAACTAGAAATACCAGTAGATTTTTCAATTAAACTAATTACACACTTAAAAACAACATATTAAATGTGGCTTATTATAATACTTATTATCCTTCGTTGAAAAATATCACTGCCTAATCCTTGAGATGAGTAAAAATGGAATATGTACATAGCGCGTCAGCGCTTCTTTTGAAATCAAACGTGATATAATGCTCTTTTATTATTAGCGTTAAATCACATTGATTGGCGAATCTTTATAAAATGTAGTTAATGGTGAACAGTAACAAAATATCTTCGCAATTTCTTAAATTTACATTATTTTTTTCAATTAAACACTGTAGTCTTACAATAAATTTAAATGGAAACTTCACTTCTAAAACAAAACAATTTAACAAGTGAATTCCATTAATTTATAGAAAAATGATGTCAAAGAATTCTCAGCCTGCGAACGAAATGCTTGTCCTTTACCATGGTTTTAGAGAAATAAATTAATCACATTTAATTCCTTTTCGAAAAGTTTGTTTACGTTTGGAAAGAAATTTTAAATACCGACAAATCTTAATGTATACATTTTAGAAGTGAAACCTCATCACTCAAAAATTATTTTATTTTTAAAGATCTTTCTAAAAATGTAAATTTTATGAAGTTATATATATATTAAAGCATGAACACTACGTCTGATTACTTTATTTTACAATATTATAAGAACACACATTTTATCAGACAGTTAAATGCACCAAACCAACATGAGTGAAAAATTGACCTGCGGTAGGTCTCGAACCCGGGACCTTCAGCGTACCATGCTAGCGCTTTGCCAATGAGCCACCCAGATTGATATCCTAAACTGGCAATTTATCATTCTTATTCCTGTTGGAAACAGTCATCGACCACAATTTGCAATCACATTTAATTGTCTGATAAAATGTGTGTTCTTATAATTATGGAGTTTTATTAAAAAAAATATCTTCAGAAAAAATGGCTGACTTGCAGATGAAATTTGATATGATTAACCCGTAACTGATTTGTGCTATTATAATACAGATGGTACACGGTTGTTGGCAGAGTTTTATCTCTGTTTTGGCATAATTTTTTAGTTGCCAAGTTAATTAACGGTTTTTTGCTAATTAAGGATAGAAATTTATTTATTTTTTCACTGGATTTTGCAAAAGCACGTAGATTAGGTTATTACTTGTCCAAAAGTGCGATCCTTTTTCATTTCTGCCCTATATTTTTGTCTGTAGGTTGTTTGAAAAAAAAAGTTTGACGAAGAAAAAAGTGATCATTTTAAGTAACTCGACGTTTTAAAAAAAAAATCTATATCTCTGTTTATAAATCACTTATGAAGATGATTTTGGTCTCAAATTGAAGAATTTCTTCATTAGATTCTTTTAATTTTCGTTTTTTTTCTATGACGCTTGGTTCATTTGATATCTGATATTTTATTCTGGCATGTTTGGTCGATTTAACATTGCGAAGTTTCTTCCTGTAAGCAAGCAGTAGCGGTTTGTATTCCAGTTCTTGGCGTATTTTTTGTATAGCTTGTGTTGGCAGAGCGACCGCCCTGCTTGATGAATGCCCCGTTGTATATTTATAATGTTTAACGAAAAGTACGTTCAAACAATTCCATAAATATTTGACAAAACCCTTTATTTCAAAGAATTAACAAAAGCACACCAACTGGGAAAAAATTAAATGAAATGATTTTATTCAGCAGTTCTCATTTTCCTGTCATATATATGTAAGAACTGTTGTAGGTTGCATAATATTTGAAATATACAGGGTGTTTCAGTTAAACGTTTCAGAACTTCTAAGAGGGGTAGGGTGCATCCTGACAACTCGAAATCATATAGCAATGTGGGGTCGGAAATGCTTTCCTGAAGCGGTGTTGTACTCAGAAACACCATAAAGAAAAGAGATCGTAAGTGAGAAATCGTTTTAATAATGCATGAAAAGAAGCAAAAGGTACATGGATTAAAGTAAGTGTTCGAAGTTGCTTCCACGGGCTACAATGCACGCCTCACATCTCCGACGCATGGACATCCGAACATTCTGGAATACTCCAGGCAAATTTCGAATTTCTCCGGCAGCTACTGCGATTCATGCAACCAGCTCCTCAGCATTGTCAACAGGGGTGTCATAAACTAGCGATTTCATATGACCCCAGAAATAAAAATCAAGTCATGATAGGTCGGGTGACCGAGCAGGCCAATGCACGGGACCACCACGTCCGATCCACTGTTGACCAAATGTGACATCCAGATAGTTATAAACAGCTCCGCTATAATGGGCAGGGTCTCCATCGAGTTGGAACCACATTGTCTGTTGCGTCGATGCAGAAATCTGTTCATCTCTCAAAAGTTGTGGCAATACTTGCTGCAGAAAGAGCAAGTAATTATCTCCTGTTAGACGACACGGTAACAAGTAAGGTCCGATGAGGTGATCTCCCATAATACTGGCCCATAATACTGGCCAGGAAAAGTGGGATTTGTAGCACATTTTCCAAGGTACGACTGTGCGAAAGCAATACGAGGTGCATAATCCTCCGGTTGCTATGCCTGGATACGCTGCACGTGAAACGGATGCATGTCTTGTTGTCGGAGAATCCTCCAAACGCTGCAAGGGGCAACACCGACTACGTTTGCTAGACTTCGTGTACTCGTTCTTGGATTCCTCTGTACATGCTGCAGCACATTCTGTTCGACGGCTGGAGTCCGTGCTGTTCTTACACTGACCCTGTCAGCTCTTTCAAACGAACCTCTCTCAGCTAATCTCTGGTTCAGTCTTGAAAATAAATTATGACTGGGAATACGCCTCGTCGGATATCGTTCCGCGTACAAACGCTGTACGGCTGGCCCACTACAATTTGCAGCCCCGTACACCAAATGCATATCGGCTAATTCTGCATTCGTGTAATCATCCATCCTATTAACTTGGCGTTCTTGTGGGAAATGAAGATTCCCTGCACGAAAGCTCGGAACTTTCGCACAACGCCATCTACCGCGTCAGGAAAGCATTTCTGATTGCCCATTGGTATATGATTTTGGTTCGTCAGGATGTACCCTACCCCTCTTAGAAGTTCTGAAACGTTTAACTGAAACACCCTGTATAGTTAAGTAATTACAGGGATGTATTTTATAATATCTATGATTACTTTTAAGAATTTGAGAAGCGATCTCTGCGAGAATTTTTCAATTTTTTCAGATTTTAAAACCCTTTAATGGCAAAAAAGAATTTTACTGAATTTCATATTACAGCTAATACTAAATTACGAGTTTTACTAAAAGTTTTATTTACGAAATTGACATAAGCAGATATTCTAGCAATTTCTTTAATTTTCATGATTTATTTCGAACTGCATGTGTTTTAATTAAACATTAATGCGCAGTAATCAATTACCAAAAATAGTTGAATGGAAATAGTGTCCCTTATTTGATTTCTTATATGAAATGATTAAAGTAAATAATGGAGAAATTATTATCTTGACACATTACATGCGATATGTTTATTTACGTAAAATAAAAAAAACAAATATTGAAGCAACATCTAATCACAATACTCTGTTGTTTAAGCAATTCACTTTTATGGCTTAGCTTTCGGTATTTTTAAATAATGTCTGCACACTTTTATTACATTACAATAAACTTAAACGGAATGTAAATAGATATTATTTCAGGAATTTAAATAAAATCTACTCACATTCGACTGTCTTTTAGTACTTTCTACTTAAATTACAAATCGGTATCCTAAAGAAAACACTATAAAAATTTATTACATTTCAATAAATTTAAATGGAACTGAAAAATAAACATTGTTGTCTTGATCTGTTTCAGTAACATCTAATCGAAGTACACTGTTAATGCATTACTGTAATTTGAATTACCTATCGATATTTTGTAGAAAATAATACACGGTCGTTTGGCAGTTTTATAGCCTGTTAATTTTACATTTGTTAGTAGATTATTGCTAACTAAAGATAAAAATTTTAATTTTTCACAGCTGAATATTATTAAAGTACATATTTTAAGTAATTACCTGTCTTAAATTACATTTTTAACATTTTTGTATCCGTTATTTAAGACTCGGTGCTCTTTTAAAGATTGAACTGGCGAAGAATACGTAAAAAAACATTACTACTAACATCACAGAATTTTTAAAATTCTGTATCTATGTAATTAATGCACTTAGATAATAATGCTAAAATGAAATTATGAACATGCTTGTAAAATTCTTCTCTGCGTTTTATTTTTCTGCGATGCTTGGTTGCTTTGATATCTGAAATTTTACGCTGGTAAATAAAACAATCAGCAATTTCTCACTGGTTTTCTGATGAGACGGAAACAATAAGGTATGATAAAGTATAGTTAAAGTGAAATGGGGCAAGTTTCATCACGTTTTGGCATACTTCTACTGTAAAACTACTCCACACCTTTACTATAATTAAGTTTATTATTATTACTATTATTATTATTACTATTATAATTAATCCATTTATAATGGCAAGTAAGCAAGCTACACTTGAACCGATTTGAATTTAAAAGTCTGTTTTAAGCTAAAAGTGTTTATTGAAAAATGGTTTTCCTCGAATGTGAAGTGATAATACTGTCCCCAGCATTCGATTCAACTCAAACCAAGACCTTTAACTGAACTTTAAAATATATGGTTTCAATACTGTGGCTGGCAAATTATAATCATGATTTCATACATTTTTGACTTGTTTAGCAATTTTATTTGAGTATACACATAATGAGAAATAAATAAGACTGGTTTATTGAACAACAAAACAAACACACACGCAAAACAGTCAGTTTAGTTACATACACCAGTGTATTGTTTTTCATTAGTATAAAACAGTGTTTTTTAACAATATTTTTTTAAACCCAAAATATTATCTTAGAAATTATAGTAAGTTTTATATTTCAAGCACCCTTCTACATTTTCATTAAAAAGCACTTTGGATTAAAAAAAAAACACTTTTTAGTTTTTAATTTTTTAATTTGGACTGAAAATACTATGTTCTAAATGAATATTGGATGAGTTAATATACTGCTTATTTAAAAAGCATTAGCGCTATTCATTTTGTTATTTGTACCTCAATTCATTTTTATATTCTACTAAATTCATATGGCAATCACTTAAGGAAAACGAAACAAAAAACTTACTTTTATTCATATTAACCTGAATTGACGTGAATAAAAAGTCTAATTAGAGGTGTTGAGGCAAAAGTAACTAGTGTGGTTACTTTCCCCAGTTCCTGTTTTTGCACTTTATCCTGTTCTCGTGGTTACAAGTGCCCCACATACAATTTTGAGAGGATAAGTAGAACCGCAGTTGTAGAATAACATTAAAGAGTAACATTTAAAAAAAATAAGCAATCGATAGAAAATGAATAATATTTTAAAACTTTATTTCTGAAGGTGACAAAGAACACAAAAAGCAGTGGTGAAACAGTGTTTGAGAGCAACATACAGCTAAAATATGATAAAGGTGCCCCAATTGAACGTCAAAATGTAGACTACTTTTATTGAAGTATTTTAATTAACTTAAATTGTTTTTTGTGTGTAAAGATGGAATTTTGTAACCTTTTTTTCATTCACTTCCTGATATGCTAGAATTATGAAAATTGGTACACAGATGTGTTTCAGCTGTCACTACAACATTCTAATTATATTTAACATGTATTATAAATTCATAAATTAATTTTAAGATATCAATCCGATAGCCAACCTCAGATGATAAAACAAAAAATATTATTTAGGTTAAAGCTATTTACGAGTTACAATAACAATGTTATTAATTATGTGTGAAACCACTCTGGCCAATATGACTTTATGAATTCGAAGTATACATACATTTCTACATGCAGAATATTTTGAGATCAAGAATCCCATTTTTAAAATATTTTGGATGTGTCATGTTGTCATTTTTTTTTCTCGAAATCGGCTCGAGCCATTTCTTTTAATTTAATATATGATAATAATCGTTTTTAGATGAAGCGAATAATGCTTTGCATTAATTTACGAAAACTCTTGTTTTTCATATAATAGGATTTGAAAATGGGACTATGACAAATGACTGTATAACTGAAACAACAAAACATTTTAAACACTAAAAAATTAAAAAAAAAAAAAAATAAAAAATAAAGAGTGTAATATGTGTTACAAAAAATACTTTTTTATTATTTAATTGTTTCATATTAATTAAATTAAGATTTTACGTTGTTTAAACAATTTAAAAATCCTGAATGGAGTGTAAATAATGATTTTTATCCTTAATGTTGCCATATTTAAAATAAAAGAAACTGAGCCTGTTTTTACCGATTTTTAAAACAAATCAGTGGAGCTTTATGTGACTATTTAGACTCAAATAATGTGAAGAAGTGGCTGGACAAACGCTCTGAATGGTTAGTTGTGAAAATAGTCTTTATTGTTTACTAATAAGTCAGGAGTTACACAAGCCGCATAATCGCACTTACCTCATCTTACTTCATCTTACGTAAAATGTAAATTACTTATACATACACTTATACATATACACGTATACATATCAAGGGATACTATATTATCTCGATTGACGCAGCAAAGCCTAAAACCAAAGATGTCTGGAACTATACATATACAGCTAGTTAGAGATAAAAGAACACGCAAAAAAACGCCATTTAATATCTCAGCAAATATGGGATACTTCGTATTTTTAAAAAACAGTCTCATATAGTCTGTCCAAGCCTACCCTGCATTTCTAAATATTTTGCGATCAGAAATCCCATTTTTAAAAGATTTTGTACGTGTCATGTTGTCATTTTTTTTTCTCGAAATTGGCTCGAGCAATTTCTTTTAAATAAATATATGATATTAATCATTTTTAGATGAAGCGAATTACACTTTGCATTAATTTATGAAAACTCTTGTTTCTCATATAATCCGATTTGATAATGGGACTCCCTACGCGTTTTTTCCTACGCATCTTCTTGTAGCATTACATAGGACCTTTCACTATTTTTTTTCGGCAAAATGTCTTCGCCAAGTTATGGTTATTAATCGTTATTTCGGTTACAGTTAAAACTTCTGCTTGTAGGTAAATGAATTATTTAGATTCATTTTCTTTTGTAATGCGAATACAATTAATTATATATTTCTAATATTTAATATATATGTATGTTATTATTATTATTATATTTTTTGGTAAAAAGAAAATATTTCTACATTTACATCTGCAGTTGATCGAAAAGTATTTAGACTTTTTTTAAAATGAGGAGATATTTTGTAATTATAAACTATACAATTTCTGTAAATGTATAATAAATTTTTGACTTTTTAAGGATAAAACATTTTGCATTTCTTGGTTATTATTGCGCAGCGAATATCTGAAGTACATTCGACAACCAACCAATTACTCGTGGATGTATTCATGCACAGATAAATCTTCATGTAATGTAACATAATATACGAATACGATACGATAGGTGGATTGGGGAATTACAGGATAAGATTACACATATATATTTTGTTTATTTATTTTTTGTTTATTTATTTATTTTGACTTGTTAGTTGTCCAATTAAAACAATCTTTCTGATTCTGTTGCTTAGATGGTCTATAGCATGAACTGTTTCATCATTCAATACGTTTGTAACGTTTTAACTCCCACTAGTAATTCTTGTGAATTATTTTAACAATTGAATCATATACAAAAAAGCGTCATGTTAAATTAAGCGTGAAAAACTTCTGTGGAAATTTCGTGACTGAAAATTAAATTTATAAAAGCAAATATCTTACATTTAATATTTAATCGCAGTACTTTTACTAAAAAAACTTAAAATATTAACAAATTAAAGAAATAAATGAAGATTTTTTTAAAAATTACATCTGAGTTTTTCGCAAAATATGATACTAAAAAAAATACTATTTAGCTAAAAAAGACGACAACCTTTCTATTGACAATATCACATTAGATAATTAAATCAAAAGAAGAGCTTTTAATGAACGCCAAACAAATCAAATTAAACAAACAATTTATAACATACCTACCTAATCAGATGTAAAGGGAATAGTTAACAGGACACTTCACAAAATTATTTGTCTTAAAAATTTATTTTTCACAGAACATTTCTCTCTCCAAGCTGAAACTTTCATAAATTTAATCATTTAAAAGTAAAATCTGATTCTCACTTTTACATATAAAAGAAAATATGTGTATTGTTACATACATATACCTTTTTGAAAATGTTTGAACATGACCACGAATATAACTATAATTTGAAATTCACAGATTATGACTAGATTTTCACAAATGTTAAAAGATGTTCCCAAATTAATAAAAAGACTAGTCGGATATGACAATACCAAAACTTGCTTCTATATTATACATGTTAATGCTTCAAAATTCGCTATCAAACCAACAAGAAAAAAAATCAAATTTTTTTGTCATTCTCTTGTACATCAGCTGCTTTCAAAACGTCGGGTTACCTGGATGCGAGCAGTCGATGTATTACACTATATTGCCAAAGGTGACCGGTCACTTGCGATTTTAGACGTTTTGTTAACTATCTACAAAAATACATGAGGAATTAACCTGACACTGCAAGTGTGTAAACAGTATAGTACAAGTTATATATTTCCGCGAAGATTTTTTCACGAAACCCCATAGGGGACTGTCAAAAATTTAAAAATAACGAATATCTTTTGGATAACCCTGTAAAAACTAATGTAGCAAAAGCGTTCAAGCTAGAGATTATTAATTTGTGGGTTATTGTAATATACTGTGTTCATTTTTATGAGGATAGCATGTATACTCGTAGAGAAATTAAAATTTTTATTAAAACAGTCCCAAATTTCGCCAAGTTTTTTGCTTATAATTTGCATTAGAATTCTTAATATAAAAAAAAAGTTATTTTCCGAAAATATGACAGACAATATTGTACATAATACTCTGCAATCATAATTAAAATATAATAAAAATTGGATGAAAAATGAGCAGGTTTACTAAAAAATGTTTCACTGCGCATGCGCGAATGCAATCAAAATATAATATGCATAATGTATTAGCTAAGTATAGAGAGCAACTTTTGTGAAAATCTCAAAATCATAGCTTAAAAATTCTGAAAATTATCGTCGATAGAATAAGCTCAAAATCCGTTGTTCCCAGTAGCTAATTCTACTGAAAATACATGAAGCTAAAATGCGCTGAACCCAATTACAGAAGAGTCATTTCCAGTTCTCGTCAATATTGAATCTGAATAAGAATATCACCAAATTCGACAGACATAGCAACATACATTTGTCGCCCAAATTTGGCGATATTTCATCAATTGTCGCCAAGCTTGGTAAGAATTTGACGTTGGTGAATATAAATGTATAGTTTTAAGCATGTAATTGTTGAAACGATTGTTACATCAATGAAAGAAAATTTGGCGAAACCATGCTCACTAAAACTCATAAATTAAACCCGTTTATCGAGAAATACTGCTGTATTGTTTCAAAATGTCAGCCACCCTATAATTTCAAACTGCTATATCTCAGCAATTTTTTTAAAAATAGAAGCAATAAAAAAATGCTCTGGAATCCTTGGATCAAATCCGAACATTTAAAGCAAAAAGTTGTTTTAGGATTTCTAAAGTTTTGAACAACTTTTTGAAATTGAAATCTTTAAATGGCTACCACAGCGCCCCCTCCAGGCGCAATATCCCCAAATTCAACTGGGACCTGTAGGCTATAGTCAAAAACGTATAAAGAAAATTTGGTTAAATTATCTGCATAACTTCATACACGTTTCGATGGTACAATAGTGAAAATGGAACCAAAATAGCAGTCAATGCGCGCCCTTTCGTCGAAATATCCCCAAATTCAACTGGGGCCTGCAGGCTATAGTCAAAAACATGTACAAAATATTTGGTTCAATTATCTGCATAACTTCATACACTTTTCGATGATACGATAGATAGAATGGATCAAAATTCGCTATCGCAGCATACTCTTTCGTCGAAATATCCCCAACTTCAACTGGGACCTGCAGGTTATAGTCAAAAAGATATTAAAATACTTATAATAATATATAAGTCTATGTAAAATATGATTTCAATAAAAATAAAAGTTCGAATAAAAAAATTTAAGTTCGAAAAAATACTTTTAGTGTTCTGTTTTTGGCTTCTTTATACGTTGTACGAAGTTTATTACATCATATTATGCGAAATGTTCAATAAAAAATCTTTAAAAAAAATTCGCTTAATATTAATTAAGAAAAGCTGACAAATTTGTCAGCAGTTGTCAAAAGGAAAATATTTCTGTCAAAAATGTCTATATAAATGCGATCAAAAATCCTGTTATCAATCACAAATCTTCAATGAACTTCTATATGATACAGTAGGCTATAGAAAACAGATAATGACCCAGTCAGCGATATTGCACACTGTTTTTTAAATAAGACTAGATGAATAAGATGCGAAAAATTGTTGTTACATTCAGAATTCCTTATTCATAAGACATAATATTAAGAATGAAATGTAAAAAAATACAGATATATTTATAAACAGCAAATTTTCAAATAAATTCGCGTAAGTAATATCTAACTTCAAAATATAGTATTTCTCTTTACTTTTAAACTGAAATGTTTAACACGTTCTAGTAAAATAAAAGACTTTAACTTCGCAAAATTTATTTAAATAACAATGTAAAAAAAATAAACATTTCAGGTCATTTGACCCGAAATACCTGGTGACATAAATTCGACACAGTGAGTAAAACGAATAAGCGCTGCACGATGGGATATTTGGCAGGTGCCTTCAGCATTAAATTCTGGATTTAGAGATCGTATCTCGAAAACAATAAAATATACTATATAACGTTCAATGACAATGTAGTAGAACGTCATCGATTTAATAAGAAAAGCTAAGCAATTCACGCGGATACAATAAGTTGCCGACTGTACAGACGAAAACATCCAAAACCTGTGAGAGATAATTTGTTTGGAAATAAAAATGCAGATGATGAATGGATTTTACAATTTTAAATACTCGTGTTTGCAGATAAAAATGTCTAATATGTCAGTCAAGTCAACTTTTAAATAATAAATAAAAATGCTAAATAATGTAGTTTTTGATATAATTATATGCACTTCTTACATTTAATAGTAATTTTACATATAAAATAAACTAAATATTGATTTAAAATCAAAGTAGCTGCAAATCAATTTTATATCAGTTAGCTTTAAAACATATACTAGCTATATATTAAAGTTTTTAATTTCACGAAATATTTAAATAAAAAAATGTTATAAGAAATCAAACAATCTGATTTTTTTATTTCATGTTGTAAGGTCAAATCTTAAATCATAAATAAATAAATAAATATTTAAAAAATACTTTACTTCCACAAAACACGATGTGGCTAAAAGAAAAAAATGAGATAATTAATATGAATAATTATTATCCACTATTTGATAATAAATTAATTAATGGGAGCTACGTACTTATCATATAAATAAAATAATCAGCTTTACAAAGTATAAATTTCATTAGTACTACGATTATATTTTTTGATAACGTAAGTTTGTTTATTTTCATACTTAATCACGGGAATTGCATTAAGAAATATAATTAGATACTAGTTTTATTTTCCCTACCTTTTTTTAAAAACAAAAAAAAAATCCTTCACATCTAAATGTATAATTTAATCAGTCGTAATTAATTCAAACTATGATAAATTTCAAGATACTTTCGGTTGGATTATTCATTTCTGAAAGCTCTTGAGAGGTTCATGAGGAACAAAAAAATGTCTCAGGGAAGTCGCTTTTAAATAACAAACACATTTTTGTAACAAGTATTTTTTTATGTTTAATTTATTTTATGAAACTTTTAAAATGTGAAGTTGTTTTCGAATAATAATAAAATAAATTGGGTATATTTTTTTACATTTAAATTAATAAGCAGAACATTTGCTTATTTATTTCAACATCCCCAGTAAAACGTCTCAAAAATTATAATAAAAAGAAACAATTTTTCTACCACTGTTGTATTGCAGGATTGAATCTATTTCTAAATCATTTACCGACTTCCAACAAAAAGTTTTATACAATTCGTTCATATACCTTTTTTAATGCATGTCCTTGAATTCCTTTCGAACGAATGCTTTCAGTTTTTTTCTTTTTCATTGGAAAGGGATTTTTTCTGGGGGTTGTCCTGAATATATTACTCTGGGATCCAAAAATGGCATGTATTTTTCTTTAAAGAGTGTACCATTTTCTTAAATATTGACCAATCGCAGTGTAATTTCGATATGTTCTTAAAATATACCTTATTACTTTATGTTATTAAAGTAGTCATCGTATCGTATAGATATTTTGTACAGAGACATGTCAAAAATGTAATTTTTTTTTATTATTGCATTTCTTCTGAAAATTTTTTTTGCCAAAAATGCGATTTACTGTGAATATGGATAACAATAGAGATTGCTACAACCATTTTGTTGTATAAAACATATCTCACCAAAACGCACCAACTGGCGTGTAAAAAGTAAATAACAGTTTGATCGTGTAAAAACACATCCCTTAAAATAGGTTTCTATATTTTTGTTTAAAAATACTTGTTTATATATTCTAAATAACTTGAATACATATTTGATGCTACTGTTATTTCTATCAACCTAGTAGATTTACTAAGTGTTTTGTGAATCATTAATTTGGAATATTCCTCATTAGTCACTATTACTTTCATTTATTGAAAGAAAGGCTGTTTCATCTATTGTAGGTGCTGGAAAATGTTTTACTACAAGGATCAAAAGGTTCATAGACTGTGCTGATACTTCCAAGCCAAATAAGTGTAGAGATGCAACGTTGTGTAGAGGCGCATGTGACGCGAGATGCGTCCGTCGAAACAGAAATGTCATTTGTAGACCAAAGTTCGATTTTCAAATTACTGCTGAGTTTGGACAAATCGCCGACAGAAACATTACACGCATTGCAGCTGGTGTACGAATACAGGCAAATTTGGCCCCTGAAAATGTTTTCAAAGAACGTCGTTGTGAAAGTGAATTTAAACTTAAAGAAACTGCTACGGCCACGGTAAAGTCCATCTCATTACAAAAGCTTTCGGGAATGTTTGAAACAACTTTACTCGCGATGTTGGAAAAAACTACATTTGCATAGCTGCAAAAGCGGAGTACTTTAAACATGGTTGTTTGTAATACATGTTATCAATAAATCATATATCTTTAAAAATGTTTGGATAATTAATAATTTTTAAATACTTAATTTTCAATAAAAAATGTAAACAAATTATTTCTAGTGTGTACTAAATAAAATCCACTGAAAGGGCAATTTTTCACTTTTTCTTTTATACAAAATCTTATATCGAAAGTAACACAGTCGTTCACCTGAAATAGAAACCAAATAGCAGACAACTTTTTGGAATTAATTTATCATTTTAATATTAGAAAATAAAAAACAGTACAAAGATATACTTCTCATTCTGAAGCTATAGCATCTCAATAACATAAATATATACTTCTGTATAATTTAATATACCGGGTGATTATAATTAAAGTTACGATTTCAAAAATCGATAATTTTAAAACTACTGGTCAGAATGACTTGATATTTTAGCAGAACAATCGTGAGGCAATGGAATTTTGTTTGGCGAAAGAAAAAAAAATAGTTCCAAATTGTGCCGATAGATGGCGTTGTCAGGGTAATGTCAGGGGAAAGACCAAAAATGTATTATTGAACCCTTTCCGGCGCGGTGTAAATTTGTTTGCAAAATGATGAAATAATAGACTGACACCGGAATTTACAAACGAATCCATTAGTAAAAAGAAACTTGCTTATTTTCTGGTTCTTAATGAAAGGAAAATTTTAATTAAATATTCTTGGTGCCGTTTGTCAGTTTTAGAATTAAAATTGGGTGTCTTTTTTGTGACCACCGCCCGTTAAAGGGTTAAACATAGGAATGATATTGAAAAAAGGAAAAAAATAGAGTTCAGAGATTTACTAAAACTTTATTAGCGAAAAGACAAGACTACTTGTTTACAGCGACGACAGCGATAATGACTAAAAATGAAAAAAAAAAAAGAGCTTCATGGAACAAACACCTTACTGATTATTAAGGCATAAGTTTCTCAATATGCCCTCCGCCTTGTTCCGCTACTAATTGGAAGCGCAAAACGGCATGCTCCACAACAGATCGGAGGGTATCTGTACTAATGCAATGGGTGTGTTGTGTGATGCTTGCCTTCAAGTCGGCTAGATTCTGAATCCGCCCGCTATAAACAACATTCGTCAGGTACCCCCAAAGCCAGAAATCACACGTATCAGTTTTAATCCCATTGATCAGTTATGGATGAAACCAATGGCTAATATGATACATATAAGGGGTCGATGTTTCTAGGATAGTAAATATTAGCAAAATATAAAGTGCTAAGCCATATATACATTAAAATTGATTTAATTAAAAAAAAATCTATAGATGAGCTGCTTAAAAGAGAAAAATCGTTCCGACATGCACTGGGTTGGAAAAGTAGCTTCCCTACTCATTGGTTTTAAAAAATCTGCTATTTTTACTCAAACAAACGAAGGAAAATTGCATGGAACCAGATTATAGAAGATTCGTAGTTTCTGTTATTGCAGAATTTTAATGGAGATTTCTAAAAAACAGTCAGTTGACTGTATTTATGGTGACCTTTTTTTATCGTAAAATTTGGCGATATTTCTGTAAGAAGATTTTCGCAATGAAGTATCACCAAGCTTGGCGGGCATTTGACGCTGTCGGAACTATGTAGTTTTAAGCGTATGAGAGTAGCAAAAATATTTACAGCTTTTATAGAAAATTTGCAAGGAACCATGTTTTCTAAAGCTCATAGATGAAACCTGATTATGTAAACATCGGTGAATCTAGAATTTCAAACTGCTATATCTCAGAAATTTTTTAAGATGAAGGCAAAAAAAATATCCGGAATTCTTGTTTCAAGGATTAAGGGTAAATCCTTTTTGGATTTCTAATTTTATTGTACATCTTTCTGAATTTGAAGTATTTAAGTGACCGCCATTAAAGTCGAGCAATATATAAACTAAAAATATCTTACATATTTTTTTTTTCATTTTGTCATAGACAGAATACAACCTAAATAATTTTCACAACATTTTTCTTCTAAATGCTAAAAGGTGAAAATTAACAACATAATAAATACACAGTAAAATAACTTTTATTAAGTTATTTGATATGTTTTGGCTCACTCATTAAATGATAGCATTTTAAATAACAACTTCAAAGACCGTGCAATTATGGAATATTCTCATTTGTTTCTGAAAATGGCTCGGAATGAGCCTAAACATGTCAAACAACCTAATAAAAGTTATTTTACTGTGTATTTATTATGTTGTTAATTTATACCTTATAGCATTTCAAAGAAGTATAACATTTTGTTTTTTTATTAGAGCATAAAACAGGTTTACATAAATTCAAAAACAACTAATTAAACATTACATCTCAAATCGTCCATTTTCCCCATATATTTGCTAATAAATCAATATCCTTCAATTTAGAAGTATTAATGTACGATATGACATTCAGCTAGAGACATATATGGCAAATAGCTATAGAGTATTTTATGTTAATTATAGTAAAATTAGGTAGTACATATATTTATTTACTTGCACGTTGTTTATGCACAAAATATATGTATATTCAAATAACAATAGGGAAAAATGGCTTAATTTATGCTAATGAACATTCAATGCTAAGAACTTAAAAATATATATTAACACATTGATAGAATACACATTGATAGAATTTAAAGAGCACAAAATATTTTACTTTTTACCTTGTTTACGTTTCTTATTTTTTAGAATATTGTATCATCTTGAAAACACTTATCTTGTCATTAAAAATGAAAAGTACTTAAAAAATTTAAAAGAAGTTCTTTTTTAGCTGCAAAGTATACACTTACGTCTGTTTCGTGTTCCTCTTACGAAAGTCTACGAAATAAAATGAAAATAATTGCTGACTTACTGTCAGCTAATTATTTCTTTGATGCTTTTTAAATCAATTAGATGTTGTAAGAAAAAAAAATAGAAAGGTGTCTGAAAAATTGTCTAGAATCGGTTGTTTTACATTGTTAGCCACTTAAACTGTCTATTTATTTATTTTTTCTTTTCGAATGTTCTTTGCTTGACTGTGATAAACTTTTCGTACAATGTTAAAAAGTTTTGTTCGAAGCAAATTAAGAAATCCCTCTACACCGTCTTAATGAAAAATCAATCCTGTATAGTTATATGTAGTATAATATGTATGTATATACATGTGCATGTATACTTTGTGCTTTGCTTTTTGTTTTTATCTTTTTAATATTATAATAAATACCTTTCAGTGTTATATCTTATTTTTTTTTATTTTATATTATATATGTATATATAAACAGGGTGTCCGAAAAGTCTGGAAACGGTCAAATAACTCGAGAAATATACATCGGATTGAAAAACGGCAAAATGTATGTTCAATATTTTTGAAAAATCTATTTAGGGATATGAAAGTTGCCTCTCGAAATTTGCCCCCCCCTCCTGTCGGTGTTAGAAAAATGGCAACTTTGATATCCCTAAATAATTTTTTCAAAACTACTGAACATGCATTTTTCCGTTTTTCAATCTGACGTATATTTCTCGAGTTATTTGAGCGTTGCAATGGTAACGATTGTCACAGAATTGCACTCGATTACAGTGCCATCTACAATGTTTCGAAGAAAATGTTCAATACAAAAGTTACATATTTTTTCCCGTAGAATCCGAATCTGCAATAAAAAATGGGGGTCATCATTTAAGATTTCAATGTTACCACCCTTTCCCCCCCGGGGGCGGGGCAGCTTTTATATCCCTAAATAAATTTTTCAAAAAAATTGAATATGCATTTTACCGTTTTTCAATCCGATGTATATTTTTCGAGTAATTTGACCGTTTCCAGACTTTTCGGACATCCTGTACATATATGCAACAACTTTATTTCTTTGTAGGTTAACTACATTTTATAATATTACACATAACATACATGTGAGTTGATGCATTATATGTATATATATAATCATAAAACTTCAAAGAGTGGAAAAGAAATAATGCAAAAATGCACGTCTGTCTGTGCATTAATTTAAAATAAAAACTACAATTTACATGTTTTCTAATTTCGATGCTCCTAGTATGTAATAGCTGAAAAATATTTATGAAAAAAAGTTAATGTTGTCAATGTTTTGATAATAATAATAATAAAAAAATTCTTGTTGACATTATGCTTTAGTATTTACAATTAACTGCTTTAGTTTATGCATTTGGTATAGTAATAACGCGAATATCACCTTAATGCAAAATAATTCGCAAATTACTTAATCTTTAAACAAAAACATTCTGATTAAAATTCGATTTATAATGTAATGCAGGTATCTCCATATTTTTAATAAGAATTATAACAATTATTATTCTGTTGCATATTCAATATTCAACATATAGCATATTCCATAATTAAGTACCAGTGTAAAACAACGGTTATAAGAAAATTATATTTTTAATGTCAGAAATTTCAAATATTTAAATTTCATATCACAATTTCAAATCAGAATATTTTTTTTCACTCGTTACAAAAAATAGCAAAATAAAAATTTTAAACCTAACTATTTACGAAAAATATAAATTGGTCTAATCAATGATGGTTATTTAGTCATAAACAAAATAAAAGAGGAGTATGTTTTATTATTTTCACCGTTACTCTTAAAAGTCAAATTCAATGCATATTATGTTCTTTTAAAAATTTCATCAAGACTCCTTTCCTAATTAGACCCTATTTTGTTGCGCTGTGCTGTTCATCCTTAAACGTAGACGGCAAAAAATAATTACTTTTAAAATATACGTACAGAAACGGTAGCAGTGACTTTTTCGCCATCATTTAAAATTCTTTAGTTCCGAAATTTCCGCATCTCTTTTATTTTCAAAGAAAGAATGTTCCTTCAGTGTGATACCTTTGTATCTGGTTTTTACAATTTTCGAAAAGAATGTGAGGTATTTTCTAATATATCTTTTTTGTTTATGTACAAATTAAAATTAGTAGCAAAAGATACATGGACAAGAAATTGTAATTAATGTAATTAAGCAAATTTAATGTTTTAAACATACATTTTGTACAAGTTAGATTAATAAATACAAAACTGATATGTATTTGATTTACAAGGAGAGTGCCATGCTTGGTAATTAATCACATATTTTAATTAATTTTATATATGTTGTAGGGTATAAGCCCCTTAGTCTCAGGTTCAATGGATTTTATACAACGCTCCTTAGTTCTCGAGAAATGGGGGGGGGGTCTAATATTATAACACAACTTAAATGCTTACTTTGTAATGTAATAACTTCGTTGGTTGTAGCTCAGTTGGTATGGCGTCTGCTCGTTGTTCAGAGGGCCCGGGTTCGATGCCGGGACGCGCTACGTTTTTTTCCTCTTTTTTTTTATAATTATACTTGTAATTGTAATTTAATAATCTAAAAAAAATTTTAACATAATTCAAAAAGCGTTACAAAATCAGCATATTAACTATCGAATTATAGAATTCTTCTCCTATCGCAATAGAAAACGAGGATATTGCAGATGCTGGATTATTTGTTAAAAATTCATTGTTTTACAATAAAATTTTACAGTACTTCAACGCATTTGTGACATCACTTTACTGATTTTCATTGAATCCCGACACTTGAGATTGATCTTGTGAACTACAGCTTGCTTCTTCTATTTTTATATGATTATGAGCAGTTATAGAATGATACGCACTTTTACGATAAAGATTGAAAACAAAAACCACTTAACTGTATCAAACTAAAAAAAAGAAATAACCAAAGTATGTTGTGGCGCCCTCTAGTTACAATAAAATAAAACATAAATATGTTGTAATTTAATTCTTATGCTAATGTTTAATATAATTATGCTTCTTACTTTAAACACAGGGTAGTATTATCATCGCATTAACTTCCCTTGTTAAGGCAATTTATAAATGATGTTTCTTCACAATCACGAATTGACACAATTGTTGAATATCGTTGCATTGATAAAGCATATATGGAATACATTTTAAAAGGGATTTTTTTAAAAATCAAAAATGCTCAATTAAAATGTAATTATGTTAACAAAAATTTTATTGAGATTATTAAATTATAATTACAAGTATATTTATAAAAAAATGAGAAAAACAAACGTAGCACGTTCCGGCATTGAATCCAGGCCCTCGGATCAACGAGCAGACGCCATACCAACTGAGCTACGACTGACACAGCTGTTTAGTTACAAAGTAAGTATTTTGGTTGTAGTGTAATATTAGACCCTCCATTTCTCAAGAACTAAAGAGCGTTGTATAAAATCCATTGAACCTGAGACTAAGGGGTTTCTACCCTACCACATATATAAAAATAATCAAAATCTGTGATTACCAAACTTGGCACTCTCCTTGTTAGATTTATTGATATTTATAAACTATTTTAATATTTTGTCTTGAAAATCTTTTTTGTTCGGGATATTTTTGATTTTTATTTATCAAATAAAAAAATGCATGGTTTTAGCGGCATTCTGGCTTGAATACATTCTCTTATAGATTCTCTTTTCTTCTCTCAAATATTTTGAAATACTATTGATGATTTTTACCCGATTCATTTTATTTTATTTAAAATCACTATATATTAAATAAAGATAACATTATTGAAACTAAACACATTTAAAGATCGTAACCATGTGCTTAAAATTATTTATAATAGAAATATATCATATTTCAGAATCATCAATTTTTAAATTACGTTCAATTGTCAGTAATCAAAGAAACTCATTCACAATTTCCCGGATATGATAATTTGTTATTATACAACTTGTTATACAACTAAATTATATATGTAGCATCAAAGACGATATGTTCTTTGCAATCTTCAATGTTTTAAAATTCACCTGAGTAAATGTGTTATACGTAATTATTTTGCAACCATCCTCTAATTATCGTTCGATACTTGAACATAGACAGAAGCTTTGCACTAACGGGCGGGGGGGGGGGGAGGGGGCGCAACACAATGTTCCCTTTAAAAATATTACTCTCACCAAATACCAGTATTTTAGAATATAATAATACAATTCGAATGCAACCGTCTACAGTCGTAAAGTGTTTACACTGCATTTTAAATATTTTACGTTACTTGAAACGTAATAAACGTACCGGACAAAACCGGTATACATTACTGAGATAAATGATAACATGAGATGTACAAAAAATAGTTCATCAACTGTTCGCAGCAGTTATGTTTTGCAGTATGAATTTTAGGTGTGAACTGCGCAACAAAATGCGGTATATTTAGGAAGGGATATATACAGGTTGTTTCAGTTAAACGTTTCAGAACTTCTAAGAGGGGTAGGGTACATCCTGACAACTCGAAATCATATAGCAATGTGGGGTCGGAAATGCTTTCCTGAAGCGGTGTTGTACTCAGAAGCACCGTAAAGAAAAGAGACCGTAAGTGAGAAATCATTTTAATAAGACATGAAAAGAAGCAAAAGGTACATGGTAAGTGTTCGAAGTTGCTTCCATGGGCTACAATGCACGCCTCACATCTCCGACGCATGGACATCCGAACATTCTGGAATACTCCAGGCGAATTTCGAATTTCTCCGGCAGCTACTGCGATTCTTGCAACCAGCTCCTCAGCATTGTCAACAGGGGTGTCAAAAACTAGCGATTTCATATGACGCCAGAAATAAAAATCAAGACATGATAGGTCGGGTGACCGAGCAGGCCAATGCACGGGACCACCACGTCCGATCCACTGTTGACCAAATGTGACATCCAGGTAGTTATGAACAGCTCCGCTATAATGGGCAGGGTGTCCATCGTGTTGGAACCACATTGTCTGTTGCGTCGATGCAGAAATCTGTTCATCTCTCAAAAGTTGTGGCAATACTTGCTGCAGAAAGAGCAAGTAATTATCTCCGGTTAGACGACACGGTAACAGGTAAGGTCCGATGAGGTGATCTCCCATAATACCGGCCCATACATTGACCGAAAATCGAATCTGTGCTGCACGACGTCGTATTGCATACGGGTTCTCGACCGCCCAGATATGGTCGTTATGCGAGTTGAAAATTAATTCCCTTGTTCCGCCTCATCGGAAAACAACACTTTAGCGGGAAAAGTGGGATTTGTAGCACATTTTCCAAGGTACCACTGTGCGAAAGCAATACGAGGTGCATAATCCTCCGGTTGCTGTGCCTGGACACGTTGCACATGAAACGGATGCATGTCTTGTTCTCGGAGAATCCTCCAAACGCTGCAAGGGGCATCCCCGACTACGTTTGCTAGACTTCCTGTACTCGTTCTTGGATACCTCTGTACATGCTGCAGCACATGCTGTTCGACGGCTGGAGTCCGTGCTGTTCTTACTCTGACCCTTTCAGCTCTTTCAAATGTACCTGTATCAGCTAACCTCTGGTGCAGTCTTGCAAATAAATTATGTCTGGGAATACGTCTCGTCGTATATCGTTCCGCGTACAAACGCTGTGCGGCTGGCCCACTACAATTTGCAGCCCCTTACACCAAATGCATATCGGTTAATTCTGCGTTCGTGTAATCGTCCATCCTATTAACTTGGCGTTCTTTTGCTAAATGAAGATTCCCTGCACGAAAGCTCGGAACTTTCGCACAACGCCATCTACCGCGTTCTGACTGCCCATTGGTATATGATTTTGGTTCGTCAGGATGTACCCTACCCCTCTTAGAAATTCTGAAACGTTTAACCGAAACACCCTGTATATATATATATATATATATATGATATATTCTTTTTAAACACAAAATGTATTGACTTTTACGTTTGAGAGCACGATAACATGATAATATATCCTCGTGAGACTCTAAGTGAAAATAATACTACACTGCATAAAAAAAATGTTGATTTAGCGGTATAATACTAGCATCCCAGCTGTCAGTATTATACCGTATGATCAACAATTTCTTTTGCAGTGTAGAAATACACATTTATTCTTTTTGCACAAACAAACTCACACCACAGATGACATTAGAAAGTAATTTTCGGAATTGGACAGTTTAGGGGGCTGGTAATTTAGGTTCACAAATATAAATCTAAAATTAATAGCCTCACAAAATATCAATTCAATTATGAATAACCCAAATACATACAATAAAAAAAATAAAGTGCTTTAAATAAGTGAATAATCTACAAATCCTCATTTTTGTTATTGTAAAGCGTATAAATTAAATAATTGTGAAAATTACCAAATTTTTTGGCTTCGCTGTCTTGGAGGCAAACTTGGATGAAAATAATATATATTTTGTGAGGAAATCTGCATTGGTGTTGCTAATTATTTGCTTCGTGTTAAATCATAAACATTCAGTATTCAGTTATATAGAAATGAGGGAAATGAGAGGTCTTTAATAAAGGTTTCAGAACGTTAATGCTGTATTCTATAGCTCACATAATATGCAAAATTGGCTTCTACGCAGATTTCACGTTTTAGATCCGCCTACTTTAGTGCTGATATAGAACATTCAAAGCAATATAACTCTACTAATGAACTCCATGTCTCCAGAGTGATAGAATTGTATTATCTTCCAGCGATAGTATAGCAATGATGATCGACTCAATGAACCCCGGATTAATTAAATTACCGAAACCAGTAATAAACAATTCATATAGTATATCATCATGTGCAAGTAATAAATGATAATTTATTTTACAATGAGCACAAACATTTAAGACACTGTACGATTTACGGAATTTTATATGTTTTATTAAAGTTTTGAAACAGTAAATATTTATGAATTAGTTAAGATTTATTTAAATTACTTTACAGGCTTTAATAATTAAATGTTACTTTATATAAATTTTTATTGATATTTAATAAACCGCATTTTGCTGATGTGCTCAAATGTTTAGGACATACTGTATATAGAGATGATTTGATGAAGTAGATTTGATGTAAGTTATGTGGATTGCATTTCAGAAAAAATGATATATAAATTGCTAGCATTGATCAATAATACATGGCTCACGAGTAGAATCTATAATATTTTTGTACAGCAGATAGTAAATATAATAAAATACAGCAAGTAAAGTAAAGCAAACCATATTCAATCTTCAGTGATTGAGATATTTTACTTTAAAACGTACACGGTGAAGCCGGAAATTTTAGTCTGTTATAATATAAACAAAAGTGGATAAATAAATGTGATGAGAAATAAACGGAACATCCATCAACTTATCGCATACGTAGTTGGCCATTAACTGTCATTTTCTTCATTGTGGATATTTCTGTAGTGAATTTCTACTATTAACACAACACAATCAAAAAGAAAAAAAAAAACATCTCATTTATAGAAAATTAAACCATTACATCTATGCTAGTCTAGAAACATAATGAAAGATTATTTATTACAAAATCCTATCCTATCTAGAGAATTGTGGTATTTAATATCTAGCACTGTTAAAAAAACAGTATATTTACTACGGCTAGAGGATAAAAAAGTTCAACAACCTATAGCATGTTTTCATGTCACAGAGCAACCCACAGGATCAGAAAATGCCTTTGTGCACTGAGTAAGGAGTCTGTATGTAGGGGAGATAGGGGATGAATGGGACATTTTCACAAAAATATTTATTTTAAATATTTTATTTAAGTTATTATTAATATTATATATCGCATTTTATACATTAGGTGTTTGTCTACATCTTATGCACAATATTTATTCAAGATTATTATTATACAGAAATATAATATGAAATTTAAAAAAAAGTTCCTCTCTGTCCCAATCATCCCCACAGCAGGGATGGATCAGACACAAATATTTTCCACTCTGTATTCGATTATACCAAATTAAAATTTATAATTATGATCTTATATGGCTGTTATATATCAGTGTTAGTAATCTAAGAAGTGAAAACACAGTTAATTATGCATTAAAAAACTGTAATTTATATTACATATTTTAACTGAAATTTTAATGAATTACAAAGTTAAAGTTGCACGGATGTGCAAATATCAGTAACACAATAAATGTGGTCAATCTAAAATGTTCTAAATGTGGTCTGCCAGTCGCATAAGCTGGTATAAAATCAGTTTCAGTGAATGTATTGCTGTTAAAAAGGAAAATGGCAGTTTTCCTAAAACCACTTGTTATGTTTATGTTACTAGTATTAAAAGCTGACAAATGGCCTCCTTTGCAAAAGCTGAGAGGTTACAAATTGTAAGATGCTGTCCAAGATTATTTGTCAGCCAATCATCGTCGACTGATCTCAGTTTTGCCTTTAAAGGCCCATAAACAGAAACATGCGATGGCTGAAGACGACGGTGGCTACAATGAGGAGGAAATGTTAAAAGAATAATTAAAATAAATTATTAATTTATCAACTTATATAATATTATTTAGTTAATAAAAATTTTTAGTATCCTCTAGGGATGAATGAAGCAGTCCCATTCATCCCCATTTGAAATGTCCCAATCATCCCCATAATTGCATATATTCAATTGTCAGCCATTTTGTCTCAGAAATTATTTTGTTACAATGGTTAATATTTATTCATTTTAATTACCAATATTGAGCATTGAAATAAATAACTATAACATATCGCAATTGTTTATAATGCATAAAATATCTAAACAACTTCAAATATATAAAATAAAATTACTTCTAAGCAAAGTTTTCAGGAAATACACCTTTGAAGGAAATTGAAAACAGCCATGTGGTGTTGCTTTCGGTTCTGAAGCACACTATAATCGTGTCATCTATGAGGATAGGAAGCAACTAAAAAAAAAAATTATTGCCTGAAATATTGAGAATGTCCCATCCATCCCTTGTCCCATTCATTCCCCAGTTCCCCTACTCAGTGAGCTAAATCTAAATAAGCTGAATCCATAAAACATACAGATATTTCAAACAGGCAGCAATTCATACTAAGACTTTTTTCGAAATTTCGCTGCATAACATTTTTATTTTCATACATCTTCAAGTAATTTACATTTATATATATTGTAATTTATTTTAATATATTTCAGTAATTTTGAAATATTTTCTATCTTAGATTTTTGAAACGCATTTTCTGCTGCCATATGGAAAATTTCGTCTTTCTAATTTTTTTAGTGTTGAAGAAAAAACGTTTAGTTTCAGTTTATGATATGTCAATATGAGTTTTCGTTTCATTTTATTTTCATAGTAATTTCTACTACATAATACAGAATTTTTTAAAGATAATTAATCATTTAATAAAACAAACTAAGTATTAGACTTCATCATTACATGTTATTTGATTATAAAACTGCGTAAAATTCTTTATTATCTTCTACGCGACAGTGTAAAAATGCGGATATATAGAGTTTTGCAAAGTTTCGCTTCTTTAATTAGCCCCCATTTCGTTATATGGCGCTTTTGATCTTTAAGCCTTATCAGAAAAAAAAAATTATAGTACACAAACACAGACGATAGGCTGCGATACTTTTCTTCATAATTTGATAGTTGCACAGTACCCGCTATAGTTAAATTTTTAAAAAGAAAAAGCATTGCGAAAAATTTTTTTTTGGTTGTTCCAATTTTCGTAAAGTTTCTAAAGTATTTCGTGAATCTCTTTTGTTTTTTGTGACGAAAAGGAAACGTGTACTAAAAGAAAAAAAATTAACAAAATTTAAGTACAACCAAATAAAATCAATAACTTAAATAGGCTTTTGGTGCGTGTTATAAGACAAGTTTCATAGTCTCTTATAATTTATATGAAAAAAATGACAAGTAATTTGAATAAAATTCGATTAATATTATAAAATATTTTTGAAACAATCTTTAAAGGCATTTATATATTTATTTTTTATTTTTAAGTAAAATAATTCAAAAAATATTTTATACGTTTCACCGAGATTGAATGTATTTATCATATTATATTATTGTTTATTCGTAGGAGAGATAGGGGAGATTGAATACTTAGGTACGAGTACGATTGATACGTTAACAATTTATATCTACAAGCGGCACTAAGAGCACTTGAAATGCATGCGATTTTTTAGGTGCGTTCGTAATTATATAAATACGTAGCACCTATAGTCGTCGCTTGGTCCGTCCGTCTGTCCGTCCGTCTCTCTGTCTGTCTGTCCGTCCGTCTGTCTGTCTGTCCGCATATAACAACGCAAAAACTACCCAACCAAATGGTTTGCA
This sequence comes from Maratus michaelseni, assembly GCA_963931845.1. Lineage (NCBI taxonomy): Eukaryota > Metazoa > Arthropoda > Arachnida > Araneae > Salticidae > Maratus > Maratus michaelseni. Next base: position 197,063,500 of record OZ007590.1, read on the forward strand.
ATTTAAAATATATTATCTTTGCAGAATTTTGTCGAGACATTTCAAATTTTATTAAAATCGAATCAAAACTTTAGGAGATATTAATAAAAATATTTATTAAGAAATTTGATTTTTTTTTAAAAAATCGGTGCTTTTTTGTTATAGGAGCTTCCGATGAATGTTAAATCGTCAAGCGACCGAGATGCTTATTTTATTACAGAAATGAATCTGCAGACGATATAATTCATTTCACAGAATTAGAAATCATCAAGATCTGAATATTTATATAACTAGCTGATACATATATATCTGAATATTTATATAACTAGTTAAGATATTTGTATGAACAGTGTCATAAAATATATACTTAACTAGCTGTTTAACCCGTTCTACGCACGGGATATCATGAATTTAATTCTAAAACGTGCGTACGAACGCACCTCGTTTGTAACGTTTGACGTACAATTTCCAACTTGTTTTTATTCGCAGAAGTTATTATTAAACGGACGTAGCAGTAATAACTGATAACTTTGCCTTTCCTTTAATTTTGGAGATTTTTGGAAATTTTAAAACTATTTATTTCTTACATAACTTTTATTATTTTGAAAATATTATTTTGTACATTTCAGGATTTATAAATTACATAGGTGGAGTTATTTTTTACTTGAAAATATATTGCAGTTTTACGCAAATTTACCCAAAGGAAATGTTTTCTGTATGAAATATATTGCGTTATATAAGTTGCACAACGACTTTTACAGAATGCAGTGACACAACAATCCAAAATTTGTTTTACCTCTATATTTACATGGAGTCATACATAAATGTATGACTATTCTTTGCCATTGGCTTCTTTTAAATCCTGGGGGCTCTGCCCCCTACTAGCTACGCTCGCCAACCCCAGTCCCCACAGGCTTTAAAACACGCTACTTAACTCTGTTAAAAAACGGTTACGGAAGTTTAAATGATATTACCACAACTACTGGAAATCTTCAGTAATCGAGTTCTCATTCATTTCCCTTTGACTGAGGGATGTTTTGGTTCTTAATGCCGAATCAACAAATGTAGTGACAGCTGAGGACTGTTTTTATGATTCATCTATTCTATTGCACATTTGAAACACAGCTCGTATAAAATTGTTAAGTAAAACATGTCGTTGCCTCCCAGACTTTTATAACGATACTATAAGGAAATCAGACGCCATAAGGAAATAAGACGTTTTAAATATGTCGTTTTAAATATTTTGCAATTTTTACAGTTAAAAGCTTTCGCACGTAAAAATATGATTATTTTAAACAATTTCTTTCTTTTTTCATATTCACGTGTAAATATATATTTCAGTTGAAAAGTGATTATAAATTTTATTATTTGCGCATTTTTAAATCTGGCAATAGTAGCAAAATGTAGATAAAAACGGTTATTTCAATATATGAATTAAATCTGTGTTCAGATACTGAAATAAAATGAAAAAAAAAACATTAAACTAGCTAAAAGAAATAAAAAATAATTAAACGCTGTACACTACACTCTAGCCAGGTATGTGCATGCAAAAAATGGTTAAATTTCTATTAATAGTTTTTGATCTTATAAGACTTTTTTAACTGAAAAATGTTGATCAATTTCAACATTAAATAACGTTTAAAAGAATGCTTTGATTTAAAAACTGTCTATGTCAGCATGTTTATCATATATTTCTCTATAAAACTACATTTGCATGTTTTTGTTTACAATATTTTTTCGCAGTTTAAACTGAGAAAGTGAAAAGGTCACAATAAATTTAATTATGGCAACAGCAGCTACAATGGTTACTTTTTTTAATAGCACACCCGATAATAGTCAACACCGGAATTAACTAGAGAAAACTCGTCCTAATTGAGAACTCCAGTTCAAACGCGTTTTAACTGATTTATTCCACTTAGAACGCGTTGTAACTTAGAGTGCTAAGAAAAACCCGTTTTATTCGGGTTTTGACTGATTTATTACACATTATTTGTATCTATCAAAAATTATAGATACACATAATTTTTTCCGCTAATCGCTCGAGAGCGTAGGAGTCAGGTCGACGGGTTCGACACTCATCATCTCCATTGCACACACTTTGTGGAGCGCTCGGTTGTAATTCTCTGGTGATGTAAATTTCCTTGTGGCTATCTCGTCTTTGTATATTGACGATGACTTATAACCGGGCACTTGATGTCAAGCCTACCAGTCAGATGTATGTTCACAATAAATAAAACGTTTTCTCAGTTTGATCCTTATACAATGTTTACGGTGAAAAGTGCTAGCAGATGTCGCTGTGATCGACCTCTTATCTTATCAGCATCGTTGTACATTTATCGGATTAAATTTTTTAGCACTATTTTCTCACCGGTTTCCACACTATTTGTTCGAGGGGCTGTATTTAGAGCCCTAGGAAAACACTGTTTACCCTAGTTAATTCCGGTTTTGAAAGATTTTGAGTTTTCACTGTAACAGAGAGATACGGAACAAATCTATGCATTGAGACACTACACAAAATACATTTTCTCTTGAATCTATATGTATTTTTAATTATATTTATGTATTTTCTATTATATGCATACACCTCTATATCTCTATTGTTTTCTATATCTATTTCTATATGTAATCTGTATGTATATTTAATTACATAATTATAATTACTTTAAAATGCCGTTTTCTATCGTCTCTCTCAGCGACACGCGAAATAAATATTATTTTGGTACAATTTTGTTTCTTTATGGGTGTAACGCATACATAATTTGGTTAGTTTTGTACAATGTCGCTAATACTAACGTTTTTATTTGTTGGGATTTCGGAATAATTATTGTATTTTTAATAAATTTAAGCTTTTGAAAGGAAAGATCGCTTTTAGAAAAATTTCAGCAAAAAAATGAATAATGTATATTATGTTTTTTTTTTTTCTTATAAATTAACGTAAAACACGAACGCCAGAAAATGCATGTCATTTTCTAAAAAAATATTACAATAAAAATTCAGATCATTGTTAATTAAATCGATGACATAAATTATTTTCTACTCTGTAATAAATTAAACAAGAGTGAACTATCAAGCATCAGGCATTGATTACGAAACTCTTTCCAAATCTAACAAAAAAATTTATAACATGTTTTCCTTAGATGAAATATGATTTCTAGCAAATAATAATAAGCAAATTCAAAATATACATAACTCAGTAAAAATTCAATTCTTAGGTGATGTCATTATGTTTTAAGCATCATAACATCATTAAAATGCAGCGCAAAAGATTCTCCTCCATAGATCATAATGTAATGGAATTCTTTTGTGAATCCTTGTATACGAACGATAAATGTTACTTAAACTGTTCTACTGAGAATGTATGTAGACCATCTCTAGTGATGTAAATAAATTTCATTTTATTTGTAATATCATAATATCGATAAAATGTACTGCAGACGATTTTTCTCCACAGACTATAATGTAACGGAAATATTTTGTATGTCCTTATAAACGAACTATAAATGCAACATACTGCATTTACATTTTATTGTTAACTTAAATTACATATAAAACATTCATGTCAATCCGAGTGTATTTACGAGAATTAGGGTGCAGACAGACAGACGGAAGATAGATAAACCGAATTCAAAAACACTGTTCATTTATGTTTGAAAGTGTCAAAAATTAAAGTTAATGTACAATATACTCTTCGAATGTTGTTTTTAAAAAGCAACGTCTTATTTATGTAACATGCTGTGTAATATTTCAGTAAATTGTATACGATATTTACAAAATAAATTTTAACAGTTTGTAGACTTTGCAATTATTATGAATATTAGACTAATTGTATATATAAAAATGTTTTTCATATAGTATTAAAGAATCATTTCATTATTACTTGTTTCCTTATGGTGGATGTTTTCTCGGAAAAAAGCCGTATGAATTATCGACATGTATGGAAGTGAAACATCAAATAAACTTATTGTCAAAGTGAAAGATTCCATTGAGAATAAAGATTTTACATGAAGGCGTTCCTGTTTCATCATATATGTATTTTGTCAAAAACATGATATGTCTTTTTCTGTTAGTATATGGAAGCATTTCAAGTTTTTCAACTGCCATGATGATCGGAAGAATATGTCATTTCTTCCAACACTCTTTTTCATAAGAAATCATATACATGCACATTGGTTTGGCTTCAATATGAAAACGATAGTTTTAAACCAAATGCTTTATTTTACTTTTTTAGAATGGGAAATCGTTTTTTTTACTACTTATATATCAAAATGAAATAAACTTCTATCTTTAATCAAATTTAATTAACAATAATAAACTTCATTGTTTGAAAATTACTATATAGATTGTTTTGGTTATACGCTAGCATTTGAATTTGGCATGTATTTTTTTTTAAATATAATGTACTGAAAGCATGCAGAAAATATTCTTTATCTCGGATGCTAGAACATTGTATGAAAATGCACAGACATTTGAAACTTTGTTTTTTCATAACTCTAGAACATAAAAATAAACCACATCAACAAAAACAAATCACGCAGAAGCAGCAATCAATTTGCTTATTTTTTTATAATACTTAAGTTTTTAATGTTTTTTTTTTAATTTTCTATGTAAAGAACCATATTATATGAATGTTAGTGTATTTCACATATATGTACCACTTCTTTAATATTAATTTGTACGTTATTGTTAATTTTACAGTGTAAGCGCACCAGTAATTGACCATTGATAAACAAAATTATGTAAAAAACAAATTACTGCCCTGATATATTAAGTTTGGCTGGTATACCAATCAGAATTAGCATATACTTGTATACCATTAAAAATTAACATATCCGTGCTTTAATATTTGTTTTGTAACATTTTCTGTCTCAGTGGTAGTTAAAGGCGCTTGGTCATTTACTTGTGCATGTGCACTCGTCTTGCCTAATATTTACAATTTTTAAAACATGTAAACTGACGTGTTGAAATGTTCTGATCTGGGAGATGGCACTGAAGTCCATTTTTATTGTATTGGTAAATATCGTAAATATGTCATTAAATGTTCTAAAATATTTCTATTCGAATTAATTTGTTGATTCGAATTTGTTGATTGATAGCGTCTGACAATTTTTGTATGTGTGATCCGACATAAAAAAAATAATAAATTCTATTTGAATCATTTTTGTTTATAAAACAAAAAGTGTGAAAAGTTTACATTTTGTGTGAAAAAATTGAGATTATACTAAAAAAAAAAACCTTCATAGAAAGAAAAATATTTTTCAAAAGTAAAATATTTAATGTTTTTGTTTTTTTAACATTACTAATTATTAAACATGTATAATACTCCCATTGATTTTAAAATAAAACATTGAAAACATTTCAATTTCTAACTAAGAATATTTAATTATTTAAAATGGAAATTAATTATTTTACATATTAGAATACTTTTGAAAAAAATTATGATCTAACTAAGGCTAAATATAATAAAACACGGTGTGTTGATTCCGGTACGAACTCATCCAAACAATCGATGTGGAGCAATGGACTTATTTCCATTGTTGCAGAGAAAAGAGAAATAACAGAAATATTCACGTTAATTTTTGGACGTATTTTTTCATTTGCAGTTTAAATTTAGGTAAACATATCTTTGTACGTGTTACTTTGTTTTTATAAATGAATAAAACATCATATTTAATGTGACATCGCGACAATAGCGTCTATTGGGTTTATTTTAAATTATGCCATTTTTTCATTACAATTAAATAGAAATTATTTTTTTATTTGAATTCATAGCAGTTAAGCATAAAAGTACGTAATATATAGTAAGTGTGAAAAGGTTGTGTCGGTGAAAATGACTTTATGCTTAGCTTGGAATGTATTTTACAGATGAAACTAAAACTTAATTATATAATGGTATATAAATGTACCGTAACAAATTTAAGACTCCATAATAAAACGCAAATTACGGAACATATATTACAGAGGCATCGGGGTTGGCGAAAGTTTTGTTTTGTACAAATTTGGCGAGAAAACCCCGTTCTCGGGTACCTGTGAGGCCTAGCTTCCGAAAGCAGCCAGTTAATTTTATTTTATTATGAAACAGTTTATTTTACAATAATAAAAACACAACTTTACTATAAAAAACAGACAATTTTTATTATAAACACACACAAATTATTTTATTACAGAATGGTTAGTTTATTTTAAAAAACACAATGTTTTATTTAATACAGTAATCCCTCAACATTCACGGTTTTCAGATTCGCGAATTTTGATTATTCGCGAATATGAGAATTTGGAAAAACTTAACATTTGCGAGAATCTAACTAGATTATTCGCGATTTTTTTTCATTATCTCTTTGTGTTTCAGAATTTATAGTGGTTAAAAATTATTTGTCCTGTTTTCTTAGTATATATTTACAAATAAATTTTCAGATGTCAATTGAAAAAAGAGCGAATACTGCAGAAAAGTAAAATAACAACATCAGAATACTCATTGCAATGGGGATATTAGAAGTGGTAAGGCAACGACATTTTCAAAATATTCATTTAACATGTTCAGGTTCTCGTAGAGATAGAGCTGAAGTTGCACTTAGGGGGAAAATAAAAGCATTTCTGAAGCATTTAGCTGCATTTAAATATCGTATTTTAATACTATATCGCATACTGACGCACTAATAAATGCATTATCATATCTTTGATAAAAATTGTGAACTACGGCAATTGGAGCTTCTCTTAAATAATAAAATACTTTTTCTTTCTTAAAAGTTAGTATAGGTAAGGAAATTTCTCATACCTGTTAAGTCCACGGCGACATTAGTATCCATCGTATCGGAATAATGAATAATCCATATTTATATGATTTGAAATAGCCTTAAATATCAATGTATTTCCGTTCAGTGAAGAAAAACACAATTAACTAGAAGCACACTAAGTTTTACGAAAAAAATAAAAAAATAAAAATTAAATTTACATTAAATTATTATTAGTTAAGACAATTAATTTGCAGAGAATATTTCTGCAATTCTTAACTTAAACAGAGCAATATAGAGACTGATCGTTATTTCGTTCTGAGAGGAGAAACATCAAAGTCAAGCATGACGTCACTGAACCTTGAACTTTAGAGTTCACATAAAGTCATGAGTTTTTAATGAGTATTTCACAGATATGTAGAAAAACACTTTTCCCCGGCACACGTGTTTAATTTCATTTCCTCGTTGCAATCACTTATTTATTTTATTGGAGGATAATTAAGTTGATTCATGATAAAATGTTTATAGTTCTGAAATCACTTTTCTATCAATCTTTGCAAATAGAGAGAGTCGAAATTACTTTATACAGAAACCTATGCTTTTTTAGCTGTAATTATTTATTTGTCTAAGTCAATTAATTTGAATTATCTTTCGTAAATAGATTTCATGTTTATGAATATGTGTGTACATTCACTTTCTACATATATGTTATGCATAACGTATTATTAATAAATATATTCTTTTTTGTTTTTGTTGTTTAAATGCTGTGGCACTCCAATTAAAATTTGATAGAACATAACTCCTTTTTTAGTGTAGAGAGATAGACTCGACATTCGCGGATTTGACATTCGCGAGGTTTTCCTGGAACGTAACCTTCGCGAATGTTAAGGGATTACTGTATTAATACACACAATCTGTTCTACCGTTGTTGCCATACAAAGTGAAATCTTGCCAAAATCACCGGGTTTCCTGGCATAAAACCACCATTTTGGCACCAATAACATACCCCAATGCGTCTGCGACTTCTGTTCCCACATGGGAACTGTATCTATATATGTTTTCCTTTTAGTAATTAATAAAGATCTGTAATTTATTTTCTGTTCTGTCATCTCATTTACGCAAGATTTAAAATTTGTTGTTAAAACTCCAGAGGATCTGAACTTAACGTTTCAGGTAAGTTTCTTTATTGTCGATGAATAGTATGTAAACATGTTTATATTTCTACACGTCAGTCAGTAAAATCAGTATTTGTACTGATATTGCATTCAATATATATTTGTTTCCTTTTACTAATTAAGATACATCTGCAATTTCCCCTCACCTTATTTACATCATATTGCAAATTTGTTGTTAAAAACCCAAAGGCAAATGCATTAAACAGGTCCTCAACTTAACATTTCATGCCAGTTTTCTTTCTTGTCGATGAATAGTATATAAAAATTTATATAAATTATTTCAAATTTTAAGTGAAAACCATGACTTTTACCCACTGTCCTAGGACGCGCATTACACTAGTTTTTTTATAATTCAATGTATTGCAAGAATGACTAAATGTGCGTAAAGAGTAAAAATATATGCAAAACATTTGCTGAAATATACATGGTGTCCAAAAAGTCTGGAAACGGTCGAATAAATCGAGAAATATACATCGGATTGAAAAAGGAACATATGTGCTCAATATTTTTGAAACATGTATTTAGGGATATCAAAGTTGTTCACACAAGTCTGCCCCCTAGGGGGGGGGGGAATGTGGGACAATTTCGAAATCTTAAATGATAACCTCCTTTTTTTAGTGCAGATTCGGATTCTACGGAAAAAATACGTAACGTTTGCATTTGACATTTTCTCCGGAAAATCGCAGATCGAATAAAATGCAATGAGAATCGTTTCCATTGAAAATTTGGAAATGGTTGAATAACTCGAGAAATACACATCGGATTGTAAAACGGAAAATACGGGTTCAATATTTTAGAAATATTTATTTAGGGATACCAAAGTTGAATTTTTCTTAAATATTGAACACGTATTTTTTCGTTTTTCAATCCGATGTATATTTTGAGAGTTATTCGTACGTTTCCAGACTTTTTAATAGAAACGACTCTCATTGCATTTTACTTGATTACAGCGCCATATGCGGTTTTCCAAAAATATGTTAAATACAGAAAAAAAGCATTTTTTTCCCATTGAATGTGAATCTTCAACAAAAAAGGGTGGTTATCATATAAGACTTAAATTTTGCCTCCTCTTCCCCCAGGGTGCAGAGTTGGGGGCAACTTTGATATCACTAAATAGATTTAAAAAAAATATTGAACATGCATTTTTCCATCCGATTTATTTCTCGAGTTATTCGACTGACTCCAGACTTTTCACTGGAAACGATTCTCATTACATTTTACTCGATTACAGCGCCATCTACGATTTTCCGAAGAAAATGTTAAATATAAAAGTTTTTTCCCCCGTAGAATCCGAATCTTCAATAAAAAGGGGGGGGGAGTTTCCTTTTAAGATTTCAAAGTTGCCCCACCCCCTTTCCCTCCAGGGGTGAGTTGGGGGGGGCAACTTTGATTTCTCTAAATAGATTTTTCAAAAATATTCAAAACATATCTTCCGTTTTTTAAACAGATGTATATTTCTCGAGTTACTCGACCGTTTCCAGACTTTTCGGACACCCTGTATAACGCTTTATTCGGAAACACTTATCAAAATTGTATAGTTCTGTTTTATTTGTAAAAAAAATCTATGTTGTGTCTATTTATACATACGGAGCATAGAAAAATGGAAAATAAAGAATTTTCTCAATAGGTGATTATTTTACAGTTTCCAGAGTTGTGCTATGTAAAAAAAAAATATTTTGTAATAATGAGTACTAAATCTCAAAGCTATATTAAAAGTAATGTTCTATTTATACCTCAAACAACTGCGGATTGTAGTTTATTTGCAAAATGATCAGTTAAATATTTGAATCTAAAAATTAATGAAAAATGAAATGAAATTTATATTTTAAAACTTGTGTATAGCATTTATAAAATAAGCTGTAAAACGGGGAAAAATATACTAAATTAGACTTAAACATAAATTTACATTAAAAAAATAAACACATGAGAAACATTTTAATTAATTAATAAGTTTTAAGAAAATGTAAATAAAAAATCCCTGAAAAAAATTAACAACCCGAAATTTTGTACTGAATGAAATTCTCGAATATAGGCAACAAGAGAAAAATAATTTGCTTAAATTCTTAAAAATTTACTCATATTTCATATTTAAAAACAATTTAGATTCTTAAACGTGGAAAATGAAGTTTTTTGTTATTCGCATATTTTACTGAAAGGAAAGCGTACATTCTAAATGAATGGGTTTCTAGGCTTTAAACTAAATTCTCCTGTGTTTAATTACACGTTTAGAATGAAACATTTTAATTAATTCCTCTTTCTGCCTGCACAAATAAAAAATTCTGAAACAACGTTCCATCTTTTAAAAAACATTACAATAGAGAAAAAGAATTATTATTATATATTTTATACTAACATGCATTCTATAAAATAATAAAAGCGTTCAACCCCGTTTATTCTTAAGATAGCGCGTACGTGACAAAATAAATACTTGTTTCTAAATATTCAATCCAAAATAAGAAATTCTGGTTGTTTGTTAGAACTTATTAAAATAACTCAGTAAATGTATTATAATATTCAATTCAATGCACCCTTATAATTCCATTTCATTAGTCGAAGATATTTATTATAAACAATTATGTATTTTTCGTAAAACATCAAAGTTATGTTTAGTTTCTCAGGAGCTAATTGAAAACTGAAAAGAAATATAAGCAGGTCTTTGTCGATTCTTATATTTGAGTACCATTATTACTGAAAACTTATCACGGCTGTATTTAATGACAGAACTTCTACGATTAAATAAGGCGTATATATAAGGAAATATTGGTACTCGAGAGTAGTAACTGTATGAGCCCTGGATAATTCTGTCGAGATCAAGACTTTAGCTTTCTCAATTATTATACATATTGACACAGAAATGTTTTAGAGTTTGAAAGTGTATAAAATTTCAACAATTAGTGTAACAAAAGCGAAACGTTTAAGAGTTAAACAAAAAAAAATCAATAAGGTTTACAGAAATAATTATAAAACTTCTTTGTATGTGATATCTGCTAACATTCATTCACAACCAATAATAAAATGAACAACGACTTAAAGCAGGGCAACACTAGATAACGGGCTTGCTCATTCATCATCATGACGTCACAAATGGAGGTTGGATACGACTAAGACTCCTATAAGAGGAGCTGACGCAAATCCATCTTGTTGCTCAAAATAACCGCCATATTATAACCCAGCTCAGTATTAGGAAACCACCCAAGCAGGTTTTCGCCGTCCACTACTACCCTAACCGGTTTTAGTTTGGTTTTTGGTCCACTGGGTTATTAAATGGCGGTATGATTCAGCCTTTAGTATAGGATCTGTTGGTGTTATTTTCTCGGTAGTCAGTAATTTTGCGCTTTCTAAAGCAATATAAATAATCACTTCAGCTTTCGGAACAAAAGATAGGTAAGATATTTGCTTACCTCCATTTTCCAGCAATCGTCCTCATTGTACCGCTAGGCCAGGTTCTCCAGATAGTCCTATTAGATGATAGATATCCTTATTGGGTTCGTACACATATTGATTTATCCATTTTTCGTTGTGAGCATTTTAGTTAAGTTTTAATCCTGTGTTATTCACAATGTGAATTTGAAATATTAAAAGATTGTTAATTAATAAAACATAATACATTATACTGTTAAATTATTTAATTTACATAGCTTACATTTAATAGTTACATAAAATTTAGTTTTAAACATTATTTCAATTTAAGTTTAAGGGAAAACGACATAACATGTCCGTTTCCATCGCGAGTTAAAAAGAATCTCTTAAAGTTCTATAAAGTAGAGATGCAACAGTCTTAGTCCTTATCATGTGACATCATTTTTAAGTTCTTTCATTGGATGGTAATGACGTAAAGTCAATTTACGTCACTAATACGTATTTTAGTCTTTCAGTTCCTTGTTCAGATCACGAGTTGTAAAAACCTCTTCATATTGCATCAGGCAATTTCATTTCCTGTTTGAAATTCTAGATAATTACTTTTTATCGAGATGAGTTTTAAATGATGTACATAAACTGTCATAGAAATTAATTCCGGATATTAATCTTTTGATATATTACCAACAATCTCCTCCTTAATCTCTGGAATTTGATTTCTTAAGTTTAAGTTATTTCTGTGAACTTCGAAGATAGGTTTGGGAGTGGGCTTGGTTAGGATGTCCGCTATCATGTTCTTTGATTCACAGTAATTTAGATTAATTGTACCATTGTCCTTTAGGTGTTTAATGGAATGATACCTTATATCAATGTGTTTTGTGCGACGGGTGTATTTTTCTGATTCGATCATTTTTATGCAGGACTGGTTGTCCTCATGCATAGTTATGGGTAATGTCTGTTCTAAGTCAAATTCTTTTAAGAGTCTAATTAACCATAAAATTTCTTGTGATGCATTTGCTGCTGAAATATACTCGGCTTCAGCACTTGACATGGCTATGCATGATTGCTTTTTGCTAATCCATAAAATTGGGTTTTTCCCTAATAAGAATAGGTTTCCGCTGGTGGACTTTCTAGTTTGTATGTCTCCAGCCCAGTCTGAGTCACAGTACACTTCAAGTATTGGTTGCTGTGTTGTATTTATTTCTAATTTAAAGTTTTTAGTGTGATTTAAATAGGAAATCACTCTTTTAGTTGCTTTCCAATCCTTCTGTGAAGGGTTTTCGTTTTTTCTACTTAGGATGTTAATCGCAGCTGAAATATCTGGTCTTGTGACAGTTGAGATGTACAAAAGTGCGCCAATTGCCTTTCTATAATCGATGTTGTTTGGCAATGGTATTTCTTCGTTATCAAAATTTAAATAGCCTGTTTCCATGGGCGTTATGTAAGGTTTCGCATCTTCTAATTTAAATTTTCTAACTAATTCTTCAATTGTATTTTTTTTATTCAGTTTATATCCTCCGTTTGTTTTTTCAATTTTAATCCCTAGGTAGTAGTTTAATTGACCTAAATCCTTTAGTTCATATTCAATCTTAAGTTTTTGTATAATTTCTTTAATTTCATTTTCTTTTGCTGATATTAATAAATCGTCTACATAGACGATAATATATGCTTTACTGTTTTTAGTATTACATATGAATAAACACGTGTCTGAAGTTGATGGTTTGAAATTTAACTTTTCTAACGATTCTGAAATTTTTGTGTGCCAGGCTCTAGCTGCCTGTTTTAAGCCGTATATAGCCTTATTTAATTTGCACACTGTTTTCATGATTAGGTTTGACATAGCCTTCCGGCTGAGTGATGTATATATCCTCATCTAAATTTCCATACAAAAATGCTGTTTTAATGTCAACGTGGTTTATGTTTAGTTTATGATAGGCGGCGGCTGCTAAAAAAGTTCTAATTGTAGTATGTGAAACCACTGGAGCAAAGGTTTCATAGTAATCAATGCCAAAATTTTGAGAATAGCCTTTTGCCACTAAACGCGCTTTATATTTTTGTATTTTTCCTTTATCATCTAATTTTGTTTTGAAGAGCCATTTCGAACCTATTATTTTTGTATTTGGCGGGGGTCAACTAATGTCCAAGTTTTATTTTGGTTGTGAGATTCTATTTCCTCCTGTGTCGCTTTGATCCAGTTTTCTTTTTCTACTGGGTTTTCCATGTTTATTATTTCCTGCCAATTTTTCGGTTCGTTAATATTTTCATCTTTAACCAAATAAATTAGTCTATCTGGGGGAACCCCTTTATTTACTCTATCTGATCTTCTCGGTACGGTTTGGTTTAGTTCAGATTCATTCTGATTATCATTTTCATTTGAAATTTCGACTTCACCGTTCTGGCTATAGTGATATCTTTGCCGCTCGTATAGATACGATATCCTTTGGAATAATTATCATATCCCACGAAGATCCCTTCTACTGCTTTATTATCTAATTTCTGTCTTTTTTGCTTGTTAATATATGCATAAGCTTTGCAGCCAAAGACTCTTAAATAATTTAGATTTGGTCTTCTGTTTGTCCATAATTCATATGGAGTTTTTTCGTTGGCTTTAGTCGGCAGTCGATTTTGTAGGTGATTTGCGGTGCATATCGCCTCTCCCCAGAAATGCAATGGTAAATTAGAGTCACTTAACAATGTTCTTGTCATTTCAATTAATGATCTATTCTTTCGTTCAGCAATACCATTCTGGCTGGGAGAATATGGTACTTTTAGCTGTCGCTTAATTCCATTTTCTTTTAGAAAATTATCTATATTAGAATTTTTAAATTCTTTGCCATTATCAGTTCTGAGTTCTGTAGGCTTTTTGCCAAATTTATTGTTGACCAGTGCAACAAATTCCTTTAATTTTTCAAATACCTCACTTTTATTTTGTAGTAGATAAATTATAGTAAATCTAGAGTAATCGTCTATGAAGGTTAAAAAGTAATTTTTCCCACCTATGGTTGGAGTTTGAATAGGACCACACACGTCTGAGTGCACTAATTGCAGAATTTTGTTTGCTCTCAATTCCGTTTTCTTTGGGTAAGGTGCGTCAGTTAATTTTGCTTTAATGCAAGGCTCACATTCGGTACTATGGGAACAATTATTTATGTTTATTCCGCATGCTAATTCCTTCGTCATTAATTCTTTAATCGACGCGACATTTTTATGTCCTAATCTTGTATGCCACAGTTCTATGCAATTTTTATTTTTGCAATTAGTTATCATGTATACGAAATTTTCATCTGTGGTTAATTTTGTTTGCTGAATTTCGTATAAATTATTTATTCTACTTCCTTCTAAACGAATTAATCCTTCATATTCTAGAAAACATTTATTATCTTCGAATGTTAATTTGCATCCGTTTTTCGTAGCTTTAGCTACCGAAAATAAATTTGTTTCAATGTCGGGTACAAGTAGAACATCTTTTAAAGTTACGTTGTGAGTTTTTCCGTCTGAGGTTATTGTGGTAATATTTACATTACCTGACCCGTAGGATTTTAGTTTATTGCCGTTGGCAATTACGACGTTGGTATGTTCTTTATTTGTAAATTCAGAAAATAAATTTTCATTATTTGAAATATGGGAGGATGAGCCAGAATCTATGATCCATGCTTTATTTTGCGATTTGTTCGCTATAAATGCGCAATTTTTCTTTTCTTCGGTTCCGAAATAAGCTGTGCTTTTTTCTTTCGGTTTATTTGAGTCCGCGCTTCTTAAATTATTTTCGTCTTTTTGAAAGACTAATGAAGAAGAGAAATGTTTTTTGTTGTTTTGTTTAAAATTATTTGTTTTATGTTTGTTATGCCAGCAATTAACTGTGTTGTGATTTTTTAATCTACAAATCGCGCAGTATTTTTCTTCTTTTTTAAAACCTGTGGTTTTGAATTTTCTTTCGGCTCTAACAGCTTTGTTCGAATTATCACTGTTATTAGAATGCTCGTTTCTTTTATTGTATTCATCTGTTAATTTGCTCTTTATAAATTCTGGAGTTAATTCGTCTTCCTGCCTGGCTTCTAATGCGGTTATGAGGGTGTCGTATGAAGGAGGTAAAGAGCAGAGCAATAATGTTGAAATATGATTTGCTTTAATTTCTTCGCCTATGGCTGATAACTTATCAATAATTTCTAATATCTTTGTTATATGAGTTATCATGTTGCCTCCTTCTGATAATTTCGTTCCGTAAAGTCTCCTGAGGAGAAAGAGTTTGCTAGAGAGATTTGATCTCTCATGGATGTTTTTTAGCGTGTTCCATGTGTCCCGTGCATTCTGTAAATGCTTAATATGGATGATTTGGTTATCCTCAATACTTAAATTAATAAGCGCCCTTGCCTTTTTATCTTTCTTCGACCATTCCGTGGTTATTGGAGTAGGTGGGTCGTCTGTGACAACTTCAAAGAGCTCTTCTCTTATCAAGAGCATCTCCACCTTGAATTTCCAGTTTGCATAGTTACTGGAATTTAATTTTTCAATTATACTTCCTTCTTTGAAGGTTGCCATTTTTCTATTTTAGAATATATCTAAAATTAATTAATTTCTTTTAAGTATTCGAGGATTCTAGGACACTATTTTTATTTTTATTTTTACCTTTTATATACTTTAGAATTTTTCACGTCTCAGAATCTTTGTTGGTGTTATTTTCTCGGTAGTCAGTAATTTTGCGCTTTCTAAAGCAATATAAATAATCACTTCAGCTTTCGGAACAAAAGATAGGTAAGATATTTGCTTACCTCCATTTTCCAGCAATCGTCCTCATTGTACCGCTCGGCCAGGTTCTCCAGATAGTCTTATTAGATGATAGATATCCTTATTGGGTTCGTACACATATTGATTTATCCATTTTTCGTTGTGAGCATTTTAGTTAAGTTTTAATCCTGTGTTATTCACAATGTGAATTTGAAATATTAAAAGATTGTTAATTAATAAAACATAATACATTATACTCTTAAATTTTTTAATTTACATAGCTTACATTTAATAGTTACATAAAATTTAGTTTTAAACATTATTTCAATTTAAGTTTAAGGGAAAACGACATAACATGTCCGTTTCCATCGCGAGTTAAAAAGAATCTCTTAAAGTTCTATAAAGTAGAGATGCAACAGTCTTAGTCCTTATCATGTGACATCATTTTTAAGTTCTTTCATTGGATGGTAATGACGTAAAGTCAATTTACGTCACTAATACGTATTTTAGTCTTTCAGTTCCTTGTTCAGATCACGAGTTGTAAAAACCTCTTCATATTGCATCAGGCAATTTCATTTTCTGTTTGAAATTCTAGATAATTACTTTTTATCGAGATGAGTTTTAAATGATGTAAATAAACTGTCATAGAAATTAATTCCGGATATTAATCTTTTGATATATTACCAACAGGATCTCTAGCCGCGACGAAAGGCATGCGGCGATTAGCACAAAACGATGGGCGCGTCGCTTTGTATTAATCGATAGTTGCGGCCAGCCACTATTTGTGACGTCATGAGAATGAATGAGCAAGCCCGGTATCTAGTGTTGCCTTGCTTAAGGGCGAATTCATAAACATGGTTTTCAGTTATAAAATTTGAACTATTTTTTTTATAAAGAAACATATATCTCCATGTCAGTTATCTTATTTATGTTCATGTAATAAGAAATGTCTGAGATAGCCCAAAACACTCGTTGTTGCAATTAAAATAGATGTTACCTGCACCAAATAAGGTCAAGTTACTGATTTATATCACAATAAAATGTGTTATATCAGCATTAACATTTTAAATGTTGTTGTATGTTTCCGATGTAGTCTTGTCGATGTTGAATATTTCCCAGAAGAATTAAAAACAGAAAACACATTAAAGTGGCCTTATTAGGAGGCCATAATTTTCTGAGTACAGGATTTAACTTTACGTAACAGATATTTTACAGGTAATACACGAAACTAGACAAAATAAAACTGAAAACTGTGACTAAAGAGTCAGACAGAGCAGTTATAAAGTACACAAACAGAACTTTAAGCTTTCTTCTGTAATCAGTTTAAATCATTTTATTTTATTACTGTTTATAATGAAGTTATTGTTAATTGTAGTAAGTGCAATTACATTCACGTACCCAGTATATTTAAACATTCATGCTTTAAAAATATTGACATTTGATAGAATGTATTGTTAGCGAAAGTTAAATTTTATAATTAAAGTTTGGATTTTTTTTCTTTATTAAGTAATTAAATATAAATCAGAAATATTTAGTAATAAATAGTTAATAAATAGTAAACTTTTGAATATAATACATAGATAAAATTAAGTTTTTATATACTTATTTTATTTAAATGTCAGAGTACAATAGCAAATGTACCAATACGCGAAATTCAATATAATTATATAAAGACGCACATTATGTACTTAAATTATCTGATACAGGGTGTTTAAAAAATGACCGGTATATTTGAAAAATCACTAAAAACTAAACGGGCAGCGATAGAAATATACCGTTTGTTGCAATATGCTTGGGACATCAGTAAATTTTCAGGCAGACAAACTTTCGAAATTAGTTTACAATTTTCAACAACAGATGGCGCTGCAGTCTAAAAAATCTAAACCACGATATTTTCCACATATCCACCATGCGCAGCAATAATATGGCGTAGTCACTGAACGAAATTACCAGAAACCTTTGTAAACGTGTCAGGCGGGATGGCTTCACATGCAGATGTACTGCTTCAGTTGTTCAATTGTTCCTGGATTGTGGCGGTACACCTGCTTTCAAGTGTCCCCACATAAAGAAGTCACAGGTTTACAAAGGTTTCTGGTAATTTCATTCAAAGACTACGCCATATTATTGTTGCGCATGGTGGATATGTGGAAAATATCGTGGTTTAGATTTTTCCAGACTGCAGCGCCATCTGTTGTTGAAAATTGTAAGTAATTTCGAAAGTTTGTTTGCCTGAAAATTTACTGTTGTTCCAAGCATATTGCAACAAACGGTGTATTTCTATCGCTGCCCGTTTAGTTTTTATTGATTTTTCAAATATACCGGTCATTTTTAAATCACCCTGTAGCTTCCAGTACATAATGTATACACATAAGCCGTATGCCTAAATCTTCCTAACAAGTACACCTGTGACATAAATATACGAAAAAAAGTTGCATATCAAATAAAGTACAAGGATGAAAAATATTGATTCTAAGCAGAATTCTAAAAATACAACATTCTCTTTGTATTCAACAGTGGGCTAGACAGAAAATTATTGATAAAACTGACAGGTGTGAAAAAATATTCCTTTCACAGCATGATAGGATCAAGTACTCAATTTTGTTTACAAAGACAGTTTTGTTTTATGACATATTACATGTCTGGGCTTCATTGACATGAAAATATGGCAAGTATTTTGTTATTACGTGGGAATCAAATATGATATATTAGTTGTAATTCATTGTAAAAATACAGGTGTGTTTGAAGGGTCAATTGGTTTCATTACACATTGCGAAAATAAACAGTTTGTTTTCTATATATATATATATACATATTTTTTTTTATTGTAACATCAAAAGTTCTTTGTTTTAGAACGTAAAATATATTTTTAAAAAGATGGTTTTGTATTGTATATCTTGTAAGTAACTAATGAGTAAGCCTATTGTTACAGTTAACAAATACTATAAATAATTATCTGCATGTCTTAAAAAATAACTGTAACAATTAAAAAAATAATATATCTGTTATCGTATCAACAATGAATAGTTATGCAAACATTACGTTTAAAATAAATTATTTAGATTAAGTATCTTACATTCTGCACACTTAAAAATTATATTTATTGTACAAATACTAATAAAATATTATTTATTATATATTAACTCTGTTTATTAATTTAATGCTCAAACATGAAGTACAATAAATAATTGTATGTTGTAGATATTGATGTAAATATAAATTCATAAAATAATTTTACATTTATATGCAAAGTTAAATGTATTCCATTCAGTAATAAATATGAAGGCCAATGCGGAAAGATAAGTAATTTATCAGCCTTATTGTCTCTCATTTAAGAAACTTTGAAATATTTAGGAGTGCTTTTTACACTGATAATTTCAAGTATATTTATCTTAATTATTTAAATTATATAAATATGCAATTATATATACCAACAGATGATAATAAAAATTCTTTTGCAGAACATGTTGGTTTATGTTATTTGAAACACTCGTAAAACAGTTTTATTATCCATAATAGCATAGCTTGCAACACTAATTACAACTAACGTTTTTTTAACAACCTTTTTTCTATCGAGCAATACCATATTAACAATTGCATCTGAACATGTTATAATTTAACGATTTTTCTATAGACATTCTTTAAATTGAGAACTAGTGACAGCGTTTCAAATGATTTGAAATTAATTACTTACTTTGGCAGAGTTATTTGAATTTGTCTTAAATAAGTTCTACAAAATTAAGCAATCGCATATTAATTTTTGTATAATTTTACTAATTTGTAAAGTTCTGTTTTCAATGAACGAAAACTAGCTTTTATTTATTAACTCTCTGCGGGTTAAGTATTTGTTTCGCAGTTTTCCCGTTTGAAAAATGTCGACATTTTTTCTGGATTTTAATTATTTTTAGTAGATGTTACTGAGTTCATACAAAATGATTTTACAATGCCAATGATATCTGAAGTTGTCTCGTATCAATCTAACAAATATCAACAACTACATGTATATAGTTTTTTTTCATATCACTTGCTTTAATCATTCTAATTAATATTAATTTAAACTATTGCTAATGACTTTATTACCCTCTTGAAAATAATCCAGAAAGTCTTTCTCATTTTTACAGAGCATTTAAAAAACATTTTGTATTGGACTTTCATTTATTTGCATAAATGATATATGGTTTTCTTTGATTAGCATATAAGAAATTATAATTCCAATGTATGTAATATCAGTCTAATAGAGAAATTTATATATCAGGGCTGTATAAATTTGTATAACACCTGTCAATAACAGGGCCGACCAACGCTACAACCAAAAGGAACGTGATGACCTTTGGATGTTCGTTTAAACGTATTTGAATGTTACTACTTTCTTTCGTAATTGTTATAGTTCTGTTACTAAAAGCTGATTTTCTTAAAACAATCATATATATACCCATATTTCTCTAATAAGGTGGCATTAAAGGTGGGGTATCGGCTCCTTTTCTCCCAAAAATATTTGAGTTATACTGCGGCAAAAAAGTAAAATGTTAAGTATATTATCTCTTATGTTTTTATTATAAATTATTTTTATACGAAACCTTTGGATCGTTGGAGCTTTATAGACACCTTCGTGACACATACTATGTGCAATATTTAGATGAATGGATATCGCCACTACCAATATAGTGAAATAATTCATGCATTTTTCCAAACAAGTAAATAAAGAAGCTTTTCGTTTATGTTGCATACAATGTTTACTCAGAGATTAAAGAGTCTTAGTGTATAGTAAATCAGTCAAGAAGATCCATTTATATATATATATATATATATATATATATATATATATATATATATATATATATATATATATATATATTAGTTGTCTACAATTCTACATATAAAAAACCCACACACAAAAGAAACATACCGATAAATATTAATGGAAAACTTAATACAATTAAAATAACTTCTTAAATAGTTATAAATGTGATAAAAATACTTTTCATGCTTTTAGTTTAGTAGTGAATATTTTTTCTCTTTCTAGTGTATTTAAGAATTATTCTTTTATATTAGAATATACGAAATTCAGTAACGCAAAGTTTCCTAACATATTTAATATTTTCTTTCGACATGCATAGAGTATACGATTGTATAAGAAATAAAATTTATAATGTAGAGAGTAAATCAAAATATGTTTTATATTTAGACATTCTCCGAACTTCTCTAATTAAGAAATTTCTTTTTTTTTCAAATCTTTGAATTTGCTATTTTATTGATTTGTCTTTATTTTGCTTCGATTCTTATCAGATTATTTGCATTAATATTTTATGTTATACATTGTTTGAATATAAATGAATCTTCTATTTATAATAATGGGAATTTGTGTTGCAGGTATCATTGAAATTTATAAAAATAAGTAAACATTTATATCATAAGCAGAAATTTTTCCAATATTAATTTTTACAATACACATAAATAAAAATTCCCTTTAATAACTAATAAACGTTTAAATGGTTACTCGTTATTCGGAAAATATTATCTGTTTATCATTAATTTTAATCGTAATATAGAATATTCTTAAATAATTCTCTTACATCGCTTATTTCTTTCAAAATAGGAACTGCAAATATTTTTACTCCATGTAAAAAATTCATTAAAGTCCCAGTTCCTAATTAGCTTTTGCTTTTAAAATGCGACTTTAGTCTTTATAAATTATGTACGACGAAAAATAATTGTTTTAAAACCCAGAGACTTTTAACTATGCTCTTTTATCACTTTATCACTTTTAACTTTTCAGCTGCCCGATTTCCTTGTTTCGTTCATTTTCTAAGAGGAAAAAGAATGTTCACGTATCTCAAAGTCTTTGTATAGGTCATTAAATTTTCTATGGAAAAATCAAGTGTTCTCTGATATCCCCCTTTCAGTTAAAATAGAATAAACATGAAATTCAGTGAACTAGATTTTGTGTAAATGGCATAAAACACTAAAGACATATTTCCTACATTTCACAAGTTGCACAAAATAGATTGGGTAACGTTGGCTAATGTTGGCCCACTTTAGCTCACTGTAAGTAATATCCGCTTTGCCGGGCCATGGACCTATAGACCATTTGCTTACAATTTCCCAACTTTGGTACTACCTTTAGTTACTCAAATGCGGTTGTAATTAAAGGAGCTTCTGTACCATTTGCCAACTATTTTACAATGTTACAATTCCCATCTCCACCATTTCCTGATTTTTTCCACAAACTGTAAAAGATGGGGCAACAATCTGTACTAATTCGGAGTTTATTCCAAAATAAAAATTTTATTACACAATTCAAAAGTAAACGACAAGAAAATAATATTAATGTATAATTTATAAAAAATAGATAATTTTAGCAAGTTATTGTCATCTATAGTATCTCAGAAGATAATAATCGTATATTTTTATCTAGATAAATAGTAGAAATTTTTTTGTACTCTAGATAAATTGTATTACCTTTTAGTATTATTTTTAATCTCTGTTATTTGTATTATTGTTTTTTTTTTTTTTTTTTTTACCAAAAAATAATACAAAAGACACATAAATGAGTTATACTTTAATATTTAAAAACATCGCAAGTTGTTTCCATACTTTTATACAAATTGTACAGAAAAAAGACGATAAAAATATAGAGAGTGTATGAAAATATGTTTCATGTTAAACTATTTTACAAACTTTTTTATATAAACCATTTGGATATTTATTCTAGATTTTTGAGTTTGTTTTATCCTGTAACTTTTTAACTTGCTTCGCTTCTGATTTAATTGTTTTTCATAAATTAACTTTTTTTTTTGTTTGAATATCAGACAATTTCTATATATGGCGTTCCAAATTAAAAATTATAATTATTTTAAAAAGAGGAAAAGAAATATATCACAGCTTCAAATAATAATTTTGCAATGCATGTTATGAATTTTACCTATAATGAAATCTCGAATGGTTTATTGATTATTCATTTTGTAATGTTACTCTTGTAATGTTTTATAGTTTTTTAGAATATGTATAATATTTTTCTAATTTTGTGTCCTTTTATCAGTGAAACTGCAAACATCTTTTTAATATAAACTATTATTTATATAACCTTTATCCCTTTATTACGGTTTATTTTCATATACAGCTTTTGTCATTATAAATTACTAGCTGACTATAATACTAGCGTATATACTAGCTGTCATTATAAATAACTAGCCGTTGCCCGTATCCGTGATAATAAATAAATTGAAAAAAAAACATCAAGTTTTTATTATTTTATATCTTTAAACCTTCTTTGCATGAGTTTTTCTTTTACAATTGTGTTTTTTTTTATACATATATTAAATATTAGACACCAGAAATTTTAAGATAGATTTTTAACTTTGTTCAGCAACATAGTTCACGGGAAATTCACTGGATTAATATTTCTATATAAATATAGTGGTGGAGAAGAAGTTGATTTATTTATTAAAAGTTTGTTAAATAAATTGTTAAATAAACAGTGATGGAAATTTACATCACTATGCAATTAAGAGTTAACCCGATTATGTATGAAATTATATTTTAAAATGAAAAATTCATGAAATAATATTGATATTTTGTGATAAAAGCGCTCAACTTCTTGTTTTTTTTGTTTGTTTTTTTACCTAGTGTCGTTTCATAGTTTTAAAATTAAAAAATCTTTTTGACCGAACTCTTTGAAATCTTTATTGGTCATATATGAAACGGTTTTACAGTCCGTATGAAAATTTCGTGAAAAAATATTGTTATCCAATTGTAAAAGAAATGTTTTCTCCTTGATTTTTTATTTCTTTGTTTGTTTTCGCGTCGGCTCCTTGAACATAGCAATAAAAAATAGTTCTCTTCTTCCGAACTCTCTGACATTTCAATCAGTTATAAATATAGCTGTATCCAAACTCTCTTTAAAATTTTGAGAAAAAATATGCTTATTTAGTAGTGAAAACATGAGTTCTTAAAAAAAAAAGCTTTTGCTTTCAACCCCAGAGCAAAAATATATTAGAAGATCAATGGTATGGCTTCACCCGTTTTCAATCAACCCTTTTCAATACTCCTAGGCTAAATAGATGAGGGTTGGGTTAATCAATGAGGTTTACCCGTTTCTGAGGGTAGAATCCTTCCAAAAAGAAAAGTTGACGCATGTGCAAAGAGACGATTTTCATGTGGATTTGACAGAATGCGTTTTTCGTTTTAAATATATAGATGTATCACATAGAATAATTGCTTTAAAACCCTTAGCTATCTTTTTTTTTGATTTGGTATAGTGTTTAAATTTTGAACTGAAACGAATTCTTGTTTCATTATTTTTTTCTCAGAGGAAAAGAATTTTTTTGACACATAAGACTTTCGTATTTTCGTGTTCATTTTTCTCTCAGAAATTTTTTCGAAATTTCTTTTACTGTTAAAAGTAAACCTAAAATAAGATAAAAATGAAATTAAATGAGATATATTTTACACTAACTGAATAAATATTAGATCTACTAGAAAGCTCTTTGGACATAACTTTTCGGTAGACTTTGTATAACAAATCAAATAGATGTTTTGAATATAATTTATTCCAAAATACAATTTCGATTACAAAACTCGGGCATATCACTCAAACATATATTATCTACACATTATACTATACATTATGATACATTATGATACATTATGAAACTAAAATGTTTTTGAAATATTTTACTATTAGGCTGGCATTTTTGGAATATTCGTTCATTCATTTTTGAAGATAAAAATACCAAGAACGTCTTCGTATTTTCAATTATAGAAAATGCGATATACTACATCGGTATTATAAATTTCTTAATTAAAAAAGACAAATATGTTTAGACATATTTCATTTTCAGCTATTTCAGAAATATTTAACAGATTGATGTGAAAATATACAATGCAATGAACGTGTGCACTCAGCTCTTTAATCATTAACAATTTTTGTCATTTATAATATACTAGCTATATCCGGCTACTCGTTGCTGTGGCTCAGTCTGGTTAAATGGAAAAGAAAGAAAAGAGAAAGCGCACGTTTCTAATATGTTTAGTTTAACGATGCTTGTGGCTATACAATACTTTCTGTTGTTCCATTGTCTGTGGAGATATAGAGATTGCCTTTTTTGCTGACTCTAGAACACGCAACATATAATTGTCTATCTGAGAAGCAATCCGTGTCTAGATCTAAAACATAATTCTAAAGATTGGCCCTGAACTTTGTTGGCGGTGATTACAAACGTCAATCAAATTGGGAATTGCAATCTCTTAAATGGAAAAGGCATATCCGTTGGAATCATAGGAATGCGCCTAATGAGGACATTTTCATCTTTGAAAGTTACTGTTAATATTGTTGCTTCTACGACGTTGCTCATTGATTTTTTTAATGCAAGCCGCGGGCCGTTGAAAAGATTTGGCTGGTTGATATTTCGTAACATGATAATTGGCACGCCGATTTTCAATTGCAGTTTATACGGTGGAATTCCTAAAAGGTAGAGAGAATTCCAAAATTCTGCTGCATAATTCACTGCTTCATCTGCTTCTACAACAGTGTCGACGGACTTGTATGTGACTGTCTCGCTTTGAATGTTAGACTGAATAATATTGTTACGTTCATAGACGTCTTTGATTTTGGCCACAAGAATAGCTCGTGCACTCAGCTAATCGTGATTTCTATAATTGGTTTGAATATTGGGAAATACTTTTTCAACCAATTCTTCTTCTGACGTCACTAAATTGCAGAATTTATGAAACAATGAAATTCGTCCTGAGGTCAGATCAACCGGCATTTACCCGTTCCCAATTTTCAGCAATTGGTGTGATAATATTTCAGCTGATCGATCGTTTTGCAGCTGGCTACACATATTTGTAATTAATTTTAACGTCTTTCAGTGTCGCCACAAAGTAGAGTATTTTAGGCATTTATTTCATCTACTGATCTCGATAGCGGAATTATAGATAATGTTTGCCTGAAATCTCCGGCAAGTAATATTAATGCGTTCCAAAATGGTCTGATGTTTCCACGCAAATCTTGCAATGATCGATCAAGAGCCCCGAGCGATTTTTTGTTCGCCATCGTGCATTCATCCCAAACAATAAGTTTACATTTCTGCAACACTTTTCCCATGCCGGATGCTTTGGAAATGTTGCACGTCGGAGTTTCAATAATTCTCATTTTGGGATTGAATTATTGCCAGAATCAATTTAATTAGGAACATTTTACCAGTTGCTCCTGGTGCATCTAAGAAGAATATTTCTCCAACCCCGTTATTGACAGTTTACATTATTTGATCGTAAACATTGTTTTGCTCAAACGTTAACTTAGGAATATTTGATTGCACATACGATATAAGATCGCCCGGGTTGTAATTCTGTTCACAACGGAATATAAAACTGCAAAGAATAAAAAAGGATAAAACATGATTAAAACTAAAGAAACAAAGAAAAAAATGCTAACGAAATATTGCAGAAAGTTTCCATACATACTTTCTTATGATATATCACATGATGAGTGTCGGAAAAAATTAAAATAGTGACCCTACCGGGAGGAAAATTGGATGGAAGGGTAGTATTGGGTAGCTATACAAAATCACGCGCATATTCGTATGCAACCTTGTGTGAAAATTTCACAGATTTAAGATTTTGAATATAGAATACGATAGTTACTCAAAAAGTAAAATGTGTGACATTCAGATATTAAATGCAAGTATATTTTTAACATTTTTATTAATCCTTTAAGCGTTTTGGCAATATTAGTTCACAGATGTTTAACGACTCATAAAAGAATAGGTGTACAACAGGTCGGTATAGATTACCTGAATATCTTACATATTTATTTACCTTATGCATTGGTATTGATCAACATACATTTCAAAATTTTGCTGCTGTTACAAAACCCATTTAATTCCCTAATTGCGCTTGAACTAATACGTTTTTATTGTTTGAATGTTTAATCTTTATGCATAACAAAATTAACATATACATACAAATTAAAATAATTGGGAGAAAATATACCACGAACATCAAACTCTAATTTGCTGTTTACCCTTCTTAATTATATGAAATGAACTGCATATATTTTCGTTACGTTGTATCATAGCGCCCAGTTACTCGTTTATTTGCATACTTTAGTGGTCGAGTGAGTTTTGAGATTTTGTGTGCTATCGTGGCGTCCTGAATTCTAACATTTGTGCAAAAATGAGACCTATTCTGCCATTTCTTTAGATTTCGCAATATAGGTGGCAATCGAGTCTGATTGTTACGGTTATTTTTGCGATGACATGATAATTAGAAGTTTTTGGTTGTTTAGTTTCTATACATAGTGCAATAGGAGATGAATTCAGTGAATTCGAAACGCATCTTACCGTAAGTGTATTTTAGTTCTGGATTTTGAACATATCCTGCCATCTTGGAATTCAAGTTCTCAACATGTTGACTGCTAGCAGTATTTCCCATAGGGGGTGTTCCGTATAGAATGTATGGCTGTGAGTCTTTCGCTATTATGGTAAGAAGTTAACCCTCGTATTACGAATAAAAAATATTTTTGATTCCAAGGGATTCAGTCTGTAGTGACATTGCACTGATTTTAGCAATGTTTTATAGTGAGGTCGACTGGTGGACTTTCGTAGACTCATGCGGAACAAACATTCCTGCTATTTCGTAGCATGCTATTCGGCTCCTGGTAGCGAGCACTTGGGCACAGGAAATTATATCACTTTAATCAATCGTACTATTGATCTATAAACCATCACTATACTTAACAAAAACACACTCAAATTAATTATAGACTTCGACACTTCGACATAAACCGTAGTTTTCATATATAAGCTGGATTTTAAAAATGTTTCTAAGACCCATAAGCGAGCAATCCGCTTGCAACTTTGCTCTACTTTAAGAGAAATTGTATTATTTTCTCTTTTTTACATATAACAAACAGCTCTCTTGAAAACCAAGGGAGGACAATTTCTGGTCAAATATTTGCATATGAATTCGTATGTCCTCCTACTTGTTTTCATTGGCTTTCCTGACTGCATCTATTTATTCCTTCCAGCCCCTCCACCCCCTGAGTTGTCATAGGTCAGTTATCGTTACTTCTTTCTCTTCCTGCTACTCTCCTTCTGTAAAATGACCTCTGGCCTCAGTGAGATTTTTATGACCGTACTTAATCTTTGGTCAGAAACCAAAGTCAGCTTTTATTGATGTATTCTGTCACAAAATGGTGCCAGAATGTCTAAAGCCATAAATTCTGTCAAAGTACGCGTCGTGTTTAGCCCCTGTTCGCTAAACACAGATAATGTAATTTCGTTACATTAGTAACCTATGAATTTTTTAACAGAAATCGATTTCTAACAGCTTCAAATATGGGAACCTAAAATTACAGCTCATTCCGTCAAGTAAGTTTTATGTTATACTTAAAAAAATTACCCTCAGCGAAATCTTTTTTGGAACGATAACAAATGAATTTAATACCGTAATTTCGCACGTATACGCCGCACCTCAGATAATTCGATTTCTTACCAGAGTTTATTTTAAATAAAATATGACTTACTTCTGCTTAGCACTTATTTGACTTTCAATAAAATTTCAATAAAATTTTCAATAAAATTTCCTGTTTGAAAAAGACTTAACTAAGTCTTTTTACTTACTATATTGCTACTATATTACCATACTATATTACTATACTATATTACTATATTGCTTACTTAACTACGTAGTTTCGCATACGCGCGAAATTACGGTATTAGGAATTCCAAACTTTAAACAATCGTAATTCTTGAACTACTCGACCTAAAGATTTCTCATTTGGTATCTTAAGGTAATATTTACCAAAGAAGCCAAAATTAGGTTTTCCTATGGAAATTTGGAGTGTGGTACAATTTCATTCTGAAGATGACCGCTAAGCTTATTTGCCTGCTTATAAGCTTATTATAGGCTTATTAGCTTATTATTTTAATTTTAACATAAATTGAAAGAAGACATAATGTCAAGTCAAATGGCTATTTCCGTTCTTTTCCTGTGGAAATTTACGGCTTCAAATATATGGGGTGCTTTTTTGTTTGTCTGATTGTTTTGGTCGACTGTAAATCATTTATTTCCAGTTCTTTCTGTATTTGTTTATATTTATTTTTACTGCCATTAATATTTTTAATGTAAATTTTCATGTTTTGTTTATGCAGGCCGATTTATTAACATGCATCTTTCAACAGTAGTACAGATTCTAAAAGCTGAAAACAGAAAAATTGGAAGACACTGACAAAAATTGCAAAATTTAGATAAATCTACTCATAAGGTTTTATCGAGTTAGCGAGGGATATGACATAATACATACGCGCATGTTACGAGATTAGTAAATAAAAACGCCAGCATCTTCAGTGAGACTTGATGTACTGATTACACAGTCCTCTGTCGTCACCTCGGAAGAATTTAGACGCATATTATTCGATATTATTCCATTGGAAAATGGAATATACGCGTCCCGTATTACAACATCACTGATCCTGTGATCCCCCAGAACCCACTTAAATAAACAATAAACAGCAACAGCATAAAGGGAGCAAGTTATATACAGTTAAACGGCACGTATAGGAAAATGCATTTGCAGTTTTTTTCTTCTTGATTTATCCAAATAAAAACAACCTATGACAGACGATACTACGACACAATATGCAGGTATCTAAACTTGAATTTGAGTAGGATGTATGTTGTGTAAATAACGCTGCACACATAGAACAAATGCATATAACAATAATTAGATATTCCCCTACAATTATATTACTAACATTGAATTTCATAATATATAAATTTTATAATTTAAATATTTTATTGCTTTATAATGCATTGAAACTATATATTTTTTTATGAATCACATTGTATTATTTCATGCAAAAAAATAATCAAATATTTACAATCATTTAGATAAATTTAGTATTCCATAATGCAGCAAATACTTTTTAATAAGAACGAAAACAACCGATATATTTTCATCAACTTACGTATTATAGGAAATAATTATGTTTTTCAAAACATATATTCATAGTTTTGACTTAGCCGATTTCCATAAAATTATGCCCACAGAGATTTTAGAATGTAAGTAATCATGAATATTTTATAAGGCTTATATAAACTCATGAGAAGGTTTCTTTTAAATAACCAACACCTAAGGGTTTAAAACATGTAGTAAATTTGTACCTAAGAGTTTGAACAATTATGAAACAAAACAGTGAGCGTAAATACTTACTTTAAAGAGCATTGGAAAATTTTAATGGTGGAAGTATAAAAATTTCTATGCATTGCAAAGAATGTTAAATAAAGAATGAGAGTGTCATGGGATGGTACCATGTCATTAAAGTCAAAGTATTTGTAAAGGACTTTTGTAACGTTTGAATATATAACAATTGAAGTATCTAAATTACCCTTTCAAAATTTAGTAAAAGACGAGTTGTCAAAGAGATGCACATATAAATCAAAACTTTAAATAAACTCTTGGAAATATTAGTAAATGAGTTTATGTTTACCTTAACATTAACAATTAGAAAGTACAATACAATAACCAAATAAACAATAAAATGTAATAAATGTGCATCATTTGTAAGAATGTGTATAAGAATGTGTATAAATTATTTAAAGCATTTATAAATGCATTCATGAAATTATTTAAAACACATCAAAACTGTTTTTAAATGTCGTCCATAAATTAGAAAATGATATATTTAACGGCAAAATGATAAAGGGTCTTAATGTTAAAACGCAAACATTCTACAAGGATTATAATTTTTTGCATTTAAACAGCAAACCAAATCTGGAGTAACACCACTCGTATTTCCATACAGTGGTATGCATTTAAAAAAATAAATAAATAAAATGATTTTTTTTATAATTTTCTGAAACAGTGGAGTTGTCTAGATTCGAACGCTGGATCTCCTATTTTGAAACTTTTGTTGTTGTTGTTGTTTCTAATCCCAGATTGATTAGCACTGCTAAATCATCCCCACGAAACCGAAGACCTCCAGAATCATGGTAAAGGGAAATGGAGCAGCTTCTGTTAGTACAAGGTACCAGGAGCACCCAAGGATAAAAGTCTGACTTTACTCCAAACAGGTCTCCTAATTTTGAACCAATTCCAGATGAGAGACCTGCATCTGGATTGGCACCCCCAGAGGTAACGCTTATATAGAACTTGGAGGACTTTGGAGCCACGAACAGATTTACCGTGCACCATTGAAACTTTTAAATTTGCCTTTGCGTTACTAATTCCACACTTACTATTTGCACATAAATAATTTATCACATATACTCTGACATTTCCTTAATGATATTTCCCATAGGATCGGTCTCAAAATGGTTTTAAAATAGTATAAAAATTAATTAAATACCATTTATTTCGGCAGACGTTCACGAATATCTATACAGTTCTTGGGATAGTGATTTATAACATATTCGCCAAATGGAAGCTCCATCGGCAGTAAAATTTGAGAGTTATCATATTAACTTTCTTTTTCGGTTACACACACACACGAATCATGATTACAATATTTTCCTTACACTATGTGTTCGGAAAGTAAAAATGTAAAATATGAAAATTTAAAGTTCCAGCAGTATCGCTATAAAAGAGAAATCAGCTGATTCTTTCTTTTATAAAACTACGTGAGGACAACCCGCTTCGCTGTTTACTTTACGTTACTTTTTTTTTTGTACATCTGTACATTTTTTTTTCTATATTTCATATATAAGACGTGCATTAAAAGACAATTATTTTTTTTCTTTTATCTTTTATTTTTTAGAACACTTTGGTCGAAATATGAAAATGCCCTATATCAAACACTTTCAATCACTATATCTCCCACACCCCTACAGAATGTTTCTCTAACATTCCAGACCGTATGTATATATATATATATATATATATATATATATATATATATATATATATATATATATATATATATATATATGTGTGTGTGTGTGTGTGTAAAAAAATATGTATGTATGTATATATATATACTGTTCAACCACACTTCTAAGAACCCTGGTTGGCAGACTGCCAAGCCGATTCCATTCACACTGTAGGGAGAATAGCCCCGGTAAAAGAAGCTGAAATCACCACTCTTTATCTTAGACAGAGTACTTGTGGCTTACGGACTTCCCCATTTTCGACATGGAGTAGCCATTTTCGCCCATGCGCAGTTCGTTCCAGGTTTCTATCAAGCGTGGTGCATCTGTATATATATATATGTTCTGGATCCTTCCGTTCCATAAGTAAACCTAATAAAAAATATGTATATGTTTATATACCGTAAAACGGGGTTAATCATTTTTCAACTTTAAAGTAGAAAAAAGGCAACTATCGATTTTTTAATTATTTTATTTTTTGACTAGAAACATCGGTCTAGTTTTATTCTTGAAATTTTAAGCAAAAACAAAACAATTTTTGCTGTTTTAATTTATATTTTTTAATTTTTTAATGGTGTTCCGATTCAACCCGCAGGTCGGGGTGAATCGGAACAAATGTTACAATCTTTATTTGTTCCGGTTCAGGCTTTAATAGGGTTAATAAAAACAGATAATAATGATAAGGGATGAATATGAACACCTAGTTACTATCTGACAAATCCTTTATTTTCTATACAAGCAAAGGTATGACTTTTCAGAAATTAGAGAAAGACTTTGAACTCAAGAAAGATTAAAATTTATTCTAAGAAAATGTATTTGAATTAAGAAAGATGAAATTTAATACAAGTTCAATTCTCTCATGTCGTTTACAAAAGTTATCATATCCTTGAAACGAGTAGATGTTTGAATGTTGTCCTTTAGCTGAAGTTTCTTTATGACATCTTCTGGAAGAAATGCTGGCTCTTCTTCCACCGTTTCTTGAAATCTCCAAGTATTGGGGACCCTTTTGTAAAAAATTCCCCCATAACCATCATCTTCTAGAGTCTGCGTGATTTTTTTACATGCACTTTAGCGACAAGGAAATCTCCTGGAGCAAATTTGTTCGAAAGTTGGGGATATTCTGGGATTCCAAAACCTAGATTTTCCTCTGAAGTAGTAGGCAATATGAACTGTTTATCACTGTCTTGAACAGAATAATTGGAATTTGAATCCTCAGACGAAGATCTTCTGGATAGCTTCTTTCGTTTGTGATCCGATTCACTCCGTAAATCTTAAACCTATGATGTTACAAGGCATTTTCCACTTTTTCATTATGTAGTTTTAGAAATAGATAAAATCTAATGCAGCATATCATTTATAGGTCTATCCTTAATATAAAACCACTACTCTTAGGTTTAGAAAACGAAAAAGTCTGTAGTTACATACAAAGTTTTGCAGATGTTGAAAATAGAGGATTTTTGAGGATCCATTTGCAGTTTTTTTATATAACCCAGTAGTGGTGCCAGCATGACAAAACTGAATTTCCCAACACTTCATGATACTACCTTCTTAAAAAAAATTTGGCAACTAACAATGTCCTCACGTATATTTATTTTGAATTTATTTGTATGACCGGGAAAGTTTCGTTCCTGTTCACCCTACTGTTCCTATTCACCCCGTTTTACGGTATATATATATATATATATATATATATATATATATATGTATATGTAAATATATATATATATATATATATATATTTACATATATATATATATATATATATATATATATATATACAGGGTGATTCATAAAAGATGGGCAGAACTTTAAGGGGTTATAGTACACTTAAAGACAAATAATATTAAATAGGAGACTAAGGGTCCCAGACGTATTCCCAAGGAGATAGGGGGCATTAAAGTTTAGGGTCCGAAATTTCAAATGATTATAAAACATGGAAAAATTGGTCGATTCGTTTGCGGTTTTTGCAAAAAATTTTCTTTATGCCAGTATTTTCTTGAAATAAAATTTTAAAGTTCAATTTCAAAAAATGCCGATAGGGGGCGCTTTAGACTTTGGAGTAACAAACAACTATTTTTTAACGTTATTTTTTGTATTTCTTTAAATGATTTCGAAAGCTTAGACTTAAACTTAAATTTTGATCTAAAAATCTGAGTCCTAACGAGTAGTTAAGTAGCGTAAACTGAAATTTGAAATTTGAAACCCTTCTCCCCCCAGAACAAAAATCAGTTATTCCCGATCTTTGTGTCGTAGATTAGGCTCTAACTACTGCCGCGTTTTGCTAAAATTATTCTTTATGTCAGTATTTTCTTGAAAATAAATTTTAAAGAAAATTTTCAAAAAATTCCGATAGAGGGCGCTTTAGACTTTGGAGTAACGAACAACTATTTTATACCGTTATTTTTTGTGTCTCATTAAATGCTTTCTAAAGCTTAGACTTAAATTTTCAGCCCAAAATCTGAATCGTTAGACGTGGTTAAGTTTCTGGGGAGAGGGGTTTGAAATTTCTACTCCTGAGCACAGTTCAGTTTACCATGTCCACACATTGTGTGCTGTGATACGAGGTAAAAAGACACAAATTAGGATTATGTTACCAAAGCATATTTATTAACATGTAATCACAATAAATGTTCAAAATTGTGACCACCAGAGGTTATGCACGCAGAACAACGGCGACGAATGGAACGGCGAACATTCGCGAAAACATCAGGCTTTTCGAGCACTTCCCCTACAGCGGCGGAAAGTCTGGCGACCAGTTCCTCGGGGGATTCAATGGGTGTCTCATACATAAGAGCCTTCAATCGTCCCCAAAAAAAGAAATCGAGGGGTGAAAGATCTGGCGAGCGAGCAGGCCAAGCAACAGGACCACCTCGACCAATCCATCTGTTCGGAAATGTGATGTCCAGATAGTTGCGGACGTCTCGTACGTAATGGGCTGGCGCTCCATCGTGCTGGAACCACATGACCCGCCGGATGCGTGGAGGAACAACGTTTAACAGGTCTGGCAGCACATGTTGCAGAAATGTGAGGTATGTTTTACCGTTGAGGCGTTCAGGAAGAAGGTACGGTCCGATTAGGTGGTCTCCGAGGATTCCTGCCCAAACATTGATGGAAAAGCGTCTCTGATGAGCATGTGGATACGTAGCATGTGGATTGACATCCGCCCATACATGTGCATTGTGTGTGTTAAATGTACCTTCACGTGTGAAGGTACATTCATCGGTGAAAAGCACAGTTCGTCCAAAATGTGGATTTAGCGCGTTCTGCTGCAGAAACCAGCGGGCGAATTCAATACGATTTGGATAATCCCCTGGAGACAGTTTCTGGACTCGTTGCACATGAAACGGGAGCAAATGTTCATCCTTCAGTACCCTCCAAGTCGTGGACTGTGAGGTATCCACCTGGCTAGCCACTGTTCGTGTACTTGTACTTGGCTGCGCCGCTACTACATCCAGAATGGCTTCTGCAACAATTACTGATTCGTCCTTTTTTGCACGACCTGCATTCGACCGGGAAGCGAGAAATGATCCCGTCTCACACAACTGTCTGTGCAAGCGCTCGAAAGTTTTGCGGTTAGGCAACCGCCTGTTAGGAAATCGCTCTCCGTACATTCGTTGTGCCTCTGCACCATTTCCATCTGCCGCTCCGTAAATTAAATGCATCTCAGCCTTTTCCTTATTCGTGAAGGGCACCATCTTCCGATTCATTACTACAGCGACTTACACTTGACTCACCGTTCAGTGGTTTTTATGCCTGAATCGTGTCGAAATTTTGCATACGTGTTCTTCTTCTTCCCCATTTGACATTTGCATACTTTCTGTTTCCTTCTTCACCCGGTGACTAGCGTCAGGAATGGAGCTTTAACGTTTGCATGAGCGACGTTTCCAACTGTGCCAATGCCTTTATGAGTGAATTCCGACTATGCAGTCCTTGACGAAAGTTGTATTTTTGCCTCGTATCACAGCACAGAATCGTTGGGCATGGTTAAGTAGTGCAAACTGAACTATGTTCAGAAGTTGAAATTTGAACCCCCTCCCCTCGCTACTGAACCACGCTCAGCGATTCAGATTTTGAGCTGAAAATTTAAGTTTAAGTCTAAGCTTTAGAAAGCATTTAATGAGACACAAAAAATAACGGTATAAAATAGTTGTTCGTTACTCCAAAGTCTAAAGCGCCCTCTATCGGAATTTTTTGAAAATTTTCTTTAAAATTTATTTTCAAGAAAATACTGACATAAAGAATAATTTTAGCAAAACGCGGCAGTAGTTAGAGCCTAATCTACGACACAAAGATCGGGAATAACTGATTTTTGTTCTGGGGGGAGAAGGGTTTCAAATTTCAAATTTCAGTTTACGCTACTTAACTACTCGTTAGGACTCAGATTTTTAGATCAAAATTTAAGTTTAAGTTTAAGCTTTCGAAATCATTTAAAGAAATACAAAAAATAACGTTAAAAAATAGTTGTTTGTTACTCCAAAGTCTAAAGCGCCCCCTATCGGCATTTTTTGAAATTGAACTTTAAAATTTTATTTCAAGAAAATACTGGCATAAAGAAAATTTTTTGCAAAAACCGCAAACGAATCGACCAATTTTTCCATGTTTTATAATCATTTGAAATTTCGGACCCTAAACTTTAATGCCCCCTATCTCCTTGGGAATACGTCTGGGACCCTTAGTCTCCTATTTAATATTATTTGTCTTTAAGTGTACTATAACCCCTTAAAGTTCTGCCCATCTTTTATGAATCACCCTGTATATATATATATATATATATATATATATATATATGTATATATATATATAATATAAAGAACATTGTAATACATTCTAGAAAATTCTAGTGCATTCAAAAGCATTCTAGTACATCTAAAAGGTTCCAAACATTTTTAGAACACTTATATGAAACGAAATATGAAAATGCCCAAACCAACCACTTTCGACCACCATATCTTCCAAACACCCACAGAATGGTCATCCAACATTCCGGAAGTTCTAGATCCTTCCGGTCCATATCTAAACCTAAAAAAAATATGTATATGTCTATATATATATATATATATATATATATATATATATATATGTGTGTGTGTGTGTGTGTAAAAAATATATATGTATGTATAAAATATAAAGAATATTTAGTACATTCTATAAAACTGTATTATAGTCAAGAACATTCTAGTACATTCTAGAAGATTCCAAGCATTTTTAGAACACTTTGATTGAAATATGAAAATACCCTAGGGTGACCAATTTTAACCACTATATATCCAACACCTCCACACAATGGTCCTCGAATATTTCAGAATGTTCCATCCTTCGATCCTTCCAGTCCATATACCTCCTGAGATGAAATCCTATTGGACATTTTTATTTTTCGTATAGAATATTTAATTTCAGTTGGAACTTGTAAAAACGTACTGTCCATTATAATGGATAGTCAAGTTCTGCTATCTGTGTACCGAAAGGGTAAAAAAATCGCAGCAAAATGTGTATTTTAATCATTTGAAAATGGCTGCGAACAGATGAAAGATTGCTGTGGGTAAGTACACGGATATAACTGAAATTTCATATACTTTTTAAAAGTATTTTGATATTAATGCAGCATTTATGTAATTTTAAATGTTGTATTAATGGAATTAAATCATAGTTTAACTAATTGAATGTAAACTTTGGAGAATAAACACATGTTTTTTTCGATGTCCATTGATACAAATTAAAATTATTCAAATTAAAATCTCGTATCGGGCGCCGTAACCCGGCGTTTGGTTCATCCCACAGCGCCAGTTCTGCTTACCAAAAGTGGACGTTGGGTCTTCATCATTTGTTTACATTCATATTAGGATCTTATTGAATACTGAAGGGAAAGATTAGTAAAAAATAAAAATAGACGTAGATGATATACATTTCTATTTATAATTAAATAATTAATTAAATATTGTCCTAGAAGTTTATAATTCTACTGATGAAATAAATGTTCCAAATTAGTACATTATTTAATTTTTGGTTTCAGTGGAACGTGTTTTTTTTTTTTTTGCAATATTTAACAAATAAAGATATTTACAAATTAGCTTTTATTTTAATATGTTTTTCTTTTCCTATTCATTGCAAGATTTTTGTTCAAGGTTGCATTTCAAGGTTTTCATGTTAGTATGTTGTGTATAATTAAATTAATTAACTTATTTAAATTAAAATTACACAATTTAAATAAAAATATAATTAAAGATAACATTGTAAGATTATAAATAACCTCATTTTTATTTATTTTAAATTTCCACTTGGCATCCAATTGCCAATTGTGGTAGCTGTGCCACTAATTATTATCATTATGCTAGCAAACAAAGGGTTTCTGTTGAGATACATTTAGAACAAAATTCTAACTGAAAATTATTTAAAAGTTTACTAAATTGACCTGCAGTTTTTCTATATGATGATGTAAAATTGAAATTATGGGATGCTTAGCAGTGATGGATGACTAATAAAAACACACTTCTGACGCCAGTAAAGTTTGCAGAAAAAAATAGACTTTGTCGCTAGATATCTAATTTTTGAGGCTGAATTCTTTGTTTTTTAGAGATATTTGGAAACTGGTGTTTTTTAGAGCTAGAGAAAGTTATTGAAACAATTTTGGAAGCAATAAAATGAATTGTGACGTGCCAGATCTTGACATTAGTGATGAAGATAAGATGGAGGTAAATAACAAAGAAATTGGATTCATGCAAATTCATCCAATTATTATACTTCAAGGTGCTTCGTGAGAATCAGCTTTTGAGAAATTCGAAGTTGAGTTATTGGGGTCTTGAATAAAACTCAAGCAACAAAACTTCTCCAGCTAGCAACCGCGCGCAAACACAAAAGATTGGACTTAGTACCGAGTTTACTCAGTTGTAAAAACAGTATTAATCAGTTACCTAAAATAATAGACAAATAAAATACATTATGGAGCAAAATGATTTTTTTTTAAATCTTAATTTTTTGTACATGAAGTGTAACTTCTTTATCTATTTAACTACTAGAAATAATTGCTTTGCTGAAACACATTCATAAAGTACTGAATTTTAAGTCCATCTATTTATTTTTTGTGTGTAATTGATTTTTTAAAATAATAATTATTATTATTTAGTGTCTAATTAAACATTTTATCTTTAATTTGTGTCTAATTAAATATTGTGTCATTATTTTACGTCTAATTCAATTTTGTGGCATTATTTTTTTGTCTAATATAAATAAGTTTCCATTCAGATTCATATAATTCAGTAATACGTTTTTCACAAGATGAAGACCCAATGTCCATTTTATTGGAAACGCTAAAAAACTATATATATATATATATATATATATATTAAATGAATGAACGTATTTACTGATTTCTAGTCTGAAAAGGAGCAATAATCTGAATTATGATAAAATTTGCACGAAAAATACGAGTTTAAGTCTCAAGAGGATATATAAACCTACTGAAAAATATGTATATATATGTATATATATAGGCAAAAATAATATATATATATGTGTGTCTATAAAATCACTGCCTCTTTAATACTAAATGCCTTACGTTTTTTATTCAAAAATGGAAGCCGGCTAACCCTGATAGATGGCGCTACAGTATGGGACCTTCTGTTCTAATATTTACATTGATAGCTTCATAGAAGTGTCTGTAAAATCTACAATTTTATTATTCTTTACAGTGATACTTGATTTTTTAAATTGAAAGTTCACATGTAAACGAAAATTAATGTTTTCTTTTTAAAATGCCGTCATGTTTTGTCTCTTTTCGCCGTTCATCGAGCAAAAATAAGGAAAATATTTCTTTTCACCAATTTTAAGTTGACAATCGTCGGGTTCTATGGCTGAAAGCGATATCTAGGCAAGATAATGTATTTTTTAATCTTTAAATGTTTGTTTATTATATTTTAACCTTTTATCTTTGTATTTTTAAAAATACAAGTAGGCATTTTTACTAAAATTTTTATTGTTCTAGCAACATTCTGTTGAATAATAATAAAATAAATGAATGCCTATTTGTTATTAATATATATTTTTATTAGGTTGCAATTCTGTAAAAGGATGCTTTGATCTAAAACTAGTTCTGAAATAATATTAATATTAAAAACGTGACAGAAATATTAAGTGAAATTATTTGTTTTTCTCAAACAAAAGTTAATCCTATGGAACAGTTTTTTTACAATATCTCGTTTGTATTTCAAACATTTTAAATGATTTTTTTTTTCACTTGATAGCTTAGATCTATCTCTATGCAGGCCATTTTTTACTTTTTCGATTTTATTTACAGTTTTTTTAATGAGGATACTTTCACTTTCGGAAACGTTTTCGAAAGTAGCAGTACCCTCATGAAAAAACTCGCAACCGAAATCGAAAAAGTAAAAAACGGCCTGTGTAGAAATCCACCTCAGCTATCCGGTGAAAAAAAAAAGAAAATCATTTCAAAATATGGA
Source organism: Maratus michaelseni (assembly GCA_963931845.1). Classification (NCBI taxonomy): domain Eukaryota; kingdom Metazoa; phylum Arthropoda; class Arachnida; order Araneae; family Salticidae; genus Maratus; species Maratus michaelseni. The sequence continues at coordinate 197,103,781 of OZ007590.1, forward strand.
AATACAAACGAGATATTGTAAAACAATTGTCCCATAGGATTAACATTAGCGAGCAGATGTTTTCCCGTGAGTGAAGTAGCCTCTTAAGCAATAGAAAAGCTAATAATGATCCGTCTCATACTCTTTATTATTTCTAAAGATTTTGAGCTGTAAATACTATAAATATTAATTTCATTTATTGTAATAATGAAACTAGCAAGTCTACAGGTCGGGGGCCTCAAACGTCACTCTGCAATTTCATTATAAAATCCTTTTAATTTAGTATTTAAAATATTCAAGCCACTGTTTCATTTCTTTCACATTTGTATTATCAGTTGCTACAAGTAATTTTAATTTAATCCACTATTTGGTATTTTGCATTAATCTTTTTAAAACTTGCTCATAGTTTTTGATCTATTAATTAAATTTTATAGTGTTAATAAATATTTTCACTCCATAAGCATTGTTTGTTTTATTTATTTATTTATTTATTTATTTTTTAGAAATCTATTTATAAATAAAGATCAGTGTTATTAATTTATATATTATAATTAATTAAAAAAAGAACTTTTATATTACAAACAAATATTTTTAATTAAAAATATCAGTCACTACAGCAGTATAAATTGTTATTTATAAAAGAAAAGATAATAAATACATTTGTGAAATTCTAGAAATTAATTACAAAGTTTATTTTTTAAGCTATATTTTTTAACTTTCCATATAAATATTCTCAATACAGCCTTTGTTTACGTTATTTACTGATCACTACCTCCGTAATATATACCTTAAAGCGTAGTGATACGTATTGAAATATGTCAGTTGTCGCCGATAGATGGCACTGTACTCGGGAAAAAAATTGACTTCCAATTTCTGTATGGGGAAAACGCGATTACGATCGGCATTTAGTATTAAGGAGGCAGTGATAAAATATAAAGAACATTTTATTACATTCTACAAAATACTAGTTCATTCAAGAAAATTCCTAACATTTTTAGAACTCTTTGGTTGAAATATCAAAAATGCCCTAAGTCGACCTCTTTCAACTATTATATCTACCACACCCCCACAGACAGTTCCTCGAACCATCCAGAAAGTTCTCGATCCTTCCGTTCCATATGTAAACCTAATAGAAATATGTATATGTATGTATATATATGTGTAAAAATATATGTAGGCATAAAATATAAAGAACATTTTAGTACATTCTAGAAAATTCTAATACATTCAAGAAAATTCTAGTACATTCAAGAACATTCTAATACATTCTAGAAGATTCCAAAACATTTTTTAGACCACTTTGGCCAAAATATGAAAATGTCCTAGGTCTATCACTTTCAAGAACCATATTTCCCTACCCCCACCGCTACCAACATGCTACAACCATAGTGCTTAATAGGAGATTCGAGTCTACAATTACACACAGACACCAGTGAAATGTGCTGGGTAGTTGTGGCTGCAAAGTGGAATATAAGAATATATTGGTACGATAAAAACATTCTTTACACAAAATCATAATACTTTGACAAAGAATATTAACCGTCCTACTTTTTTTATATGAGTAAACTTTGTCATATATGTAAATGAATTAAAATTCACATTTTTACAGAATCAAAATTCAAATATAGAACTTTTTTATTTTCCTTATTTATAGCGGAGTAATTAAAATGTCCACTTTCAGTGTAAATATTTACTTTTTTTAATTACCATCCTTAACATACATTTTATGATCTTTTTAAACTTCAGCGTGGTATAGAGGTGTAACGCTCGTTAAAATTGGACAATTTTGATAGATATTTTTTGTGCAACTTATTTTCAAATGGTAATGAAGATTGCATTATACAAATAAAAAAAAACAAATTCCATAAAAGTGAAATTTATCTGATTAAGAGGACGCTAAGAAATAAAAAAACGGATTCTTTTTCTCGTATTCGACTGGTAGCCTTCGAGGCTTGGTTCTAAAAAAAACAAAAAAGTACTTACATTTTCTAATTTTAATGGGGCAATATGATAAACCATTAATTTTGCAAAATTTAAACATTCATTAGAGAAATACATGTCTGAAGTAGCTTCAAGAGCTATTTGAATTCGACAACTTTTTCCCTGATTTTCTCAGAATGTCTACCCGCTCAAAAAAAAATTATTTTGTGAAAAATGTCTTGTTTAGGCTTTACACTGTTAAAAATCTTCAGCTTTTGCTGCAGACACACTCCACCGCTTTTAGAGGAAACTTTTACTTTACTATATTATGGAGCATTTTCATTGGTCAAAATAGAGATGTTCTGTAAAAGCGGTGGAGTAACTATGCAGCAAAAGCTCTAGATTTTTAACAGTGTAGAAGAGAGAAGTATTGGGACTTTAGAACACGGCGTAAACTGTGAACATTTTTCAGGATTTTTTTTGAACGATAGTTCGTGTCACTTTCCTTTTGAAAGTTCTCTCTGGTGGAAACTTTCTAATAGTTTAATGTGACCGATGCTTATAAAAATTCCATCCCCATCGATGAATTGAAGAAATGTCGCTGCGAATAGAACTCTTCAAGGCATTAATTACACCTGTGGTGTTATTCTAATAGCAATGAAATCAATCAGTATTTGTTTTTGTAAAATGCTTATTTAGTTAACTTGGTAGCTAATACACAACTTAATTTTTGCAGAATAGCCCGATTTTAATTAATGGGTCGTTATCTGTTGGCCAGTATGTTAATTAAATATTTTATCTTGCTAGAAATATCCATATTAATTCGAATTCGTTTCTTTCAAACCGGATTCATTTGTATACCGATTCCCACCATTTAAAAAAAAATGTTTGCGCTGTGAAGGAATTTATGAGACACATAATAATTCATTTAATTAAGTTTGCATAGAATTATTAATCACTCGAGGCCTAAACTTTTTTAAGTGCATGCTAAACTTCTTATAATTTAATTAACGTTAAACACACTCGTATATTTTATCTAAAGTAAAATCTATACAACATTCTTTTTAAATAAATTATATTTCACTTTTATAAAATTAATAACCAAAAGCAAAAATACTACCATCTTTATTCTAATACTCCTTAAATGACACATATTTATTTAAGGGATTTATGTATTATAAATGATAGCACATCTCTTTTGTTAGCTACTTATCTTTTGTACTTTCTGTGCTAGAAATCATTAATTTTTGGTGTTCAAAGACACAAAAGATTTTTCCTAGTTTCTTTTCTTTCCTACTTAAATGTTTTATGTTGTTATTAAATGTAATAGTTTTTAATGCTTAGCAAATAATTAATTATTTTTAGAAAAACTTCTAAAATTAATCTAAGTAATCAGTTATTGAACTGCTTTTTTAAAGTATTGGTATTTAAAATTTATTAAAATTTGTCTTTATTTAAATTTTATTTATTAAAAATGTAATATATTTTGAGACTATGAATATTAATTATTTTTTTCGTGTATATATATATATATATATATATATATATATATATATACTTATATATATATTGCTTCTCTGTTGCTGTTAGTATTACAAATATCCTTTTGATGTTTATTTATTAACCAGCATGCAACAAGGGAGGTTAAAAAATGATTTTGTATATTTTGTTACTTTTTTACTTATATCCACTCATAGCATTTCACGCATAATAAAAGTTCTGTAGTTCTTTCTTTTTTAACTCTTCAAAGCATTAATTACACCAGTGGCGTTATTTCTAGTAGCAATGCAATCATTCAGTATTTTTTGTAAAATGCTTATTTAGGTAACGTGGTAGCTAATAAACAATGTTTTTTGCAGTGTGCTCGTTGTGATAGTGATTCCGTAATAATTTTATTGCGATCCAGAAATGGTACTTTTGTCCACTTATTCGTTTTCTTCTCCTTCCGTTTATCTTATAGGTTCTAACTTTCGTAGAAAATGACCAATCGGCACTAATTTTGAACATATTGTTAAGCTGTACAGCAGTCTTTATGTTTTTAAAATGGTCGTCGTATCGTGTATAGGCATGTTACCAGGACACGTCAATCATTTTATTATAGGATATGGTTATGCAAGAGTGTGGAATGTAGAAAAATACGCACAGAGAATATCCAATCGCAAAACACAGTTTTGTATTTAGCTACAGATACAAACGATATAATGACATGATAAGTTTATGGTGAAATAAAATATGCGTATTTTGGTGAAATGTTTAAAGATTTAGACGATAAAAAGTTATTTGGACCTTCTGGTTATAATATTTATGATTTTTGAAAACAGGATCTTAATAATGAATACAAAGATATTTTATTTTATTTTGATTTTTTCGATTAGGTTATTATTGGAGTACTTGTCACCTAAGTGATTTGCATTTACTTATCAATAGATGGCATTACGGACGTTTCAAAATTATTTAGTGACAATAGTGCAAGAATGCGAATTGTCAAAGTGTGCAAAAGTACGTATGCACTCTTGTCAAACATTTCTGTTATCTAGTTTACTTTTCACTTATAAATATAAAATGGGTTTTAAATACTTACAGTTTGGTTCAATAGCTTTTCTTATTTCTTTCTTTATGACTAAGGCAATCAGCATCGCAAGAACCATAGGATTTAATAAGCCATAGCCAAAGTAACGGTATAGAGCCTTCTAAAAATGAAACTTTTTTATACTGACTTTTTAGAAAGCAGTGTCAGTGAAAGACCATTAGAATCTAAACTTGATGCACTACATATGTCAGTATAAACACAAAACACAGAAAGACAGAGAATTGCTTTCAATAAAAAATGATATTTCATAAAAGGGAAAAAAGCTATGTAAAGAAAAGACGCACTCTCACTGTGAAATAAACCCAACTTCGGTTTCGCAAGGTATAGCTTCGACTTCAACAACTTCATCTTACGTCAAATTAACATAGTTGTCACCGTATCTACAGTCATGTATGCTTTAATCCTATAGGAAGAGGAGCAAATGGTCTGCAATTTTTAGCAGTTCTCCACACAAAAAGCAGTTTGAAGATGACGCTGCGGAAAAAAAGTCGAAAACCATTACATAAGGAGTGTAAAAGCAAACCCAAGAAGCCAAACACTGTATCAAAGAAAAAAGTGTGGGTATGTCCGTGCTGCTCAGAAATATATAGAGAACCAATCGTAGAGGATTGGACCGAGGGCATTTCTTGCAGAGACTGGTGGCCCGAAAATAGCAGGTCTTGGCCTACGCAGGTCTTGACCTCTACAAATGTGACGCTTGTAAGTAAAGCGCATACTTTTATTTTATTGCTCACATTTGCCCACTTGATTGCGCACACTTGCTCTCATTGGTTGTATGAGAATACGCATTCAGGGGAATAATCTTTTTTCAAATAATACCGAAAGTGTTTTTTAAAAGTTAAGTATTGCAATTTTTTTGATAGCTTAACAATGTAAGAGTATAAATAAAGTATAACATTATCCCTTAAATATCTTTATTCTTTTGTTATTTAGCTAAAGGGCTCTGCACCACCTTACCCTATCATTGTCAATAGAATTTAAAATAAATGTGGATACAAATAACGGGTTGCCACAAAAACAATCTGTTGTACCAAAACAGTGTTATTTAAAATATCCCCATCTACTGTCCAATAAGTAAATATTAATGTAGTAATGTAAGAAATAAACTATTGAAGTCCGTTTCATTTTTCAATAAAAATTACTTGTTTTTAACGTTACTTTTTACTTTAGTATGATTGGTTTTGTTTGATTAATCTGATTCTTCTTAGATTTTACACTTTAAATGAACGTGTTTAATTATATTAAGGTGCCATACAATAAAATGTATTGAATAACATTTAAATGCTGAATAACATTTAAAAATATGCTGCTATTTTCTGCTTTTAAAATTTAACCATCTGTAAAATTTGTTTCAGTTTTCATCCTTTAACAATTTCTTTTAAACTCGATTAGTAACACTTAAGTACGCATGTGTTATGCAAATACTGTATCAGAGAATAGTAGCTTTTAAAAAGAAATAGGTATAAGAAAATCATTTACGTAAATGGTCAGTTAAAATCGCTGTTATTATATGGAAATGGTCAAAGTATTTTTACACTGATACAATTTGTTTATTAATACTACCAAAACAAACTTTATTAAACAGAAAACATTCAAAATTTCCATCGAAATTTTTCTTTAATGGTTTCAAATACACCTTAATTAAAATTAAGGATATTAACTTACAATATGCATTAAATTATTTTAATTTATATTTTTCTGAAATTTACTAATATCATCATGGTAATAAGTTTGTAAATTCTTATGAATAATTAATTAGCAATAACACTGATAAATGTTTTTGCTTCTTCCAAATTTCGATAAGTTTCGAATGCTTATCCTGAAAGATTTACATATTAATAGGTCGTATTATATATTTAAACCTTTAAAGAGAATTCCACAACAATAGTTTCTTTCTGTTTGAATTACTTTAGTTAATATGATAAATATTTTACATTATTATGCTGCATTTATTAAATGGTGCAATAATGGATGCATAAATTTTGTATTGTACTGATATTAATCTAACATTTTATATAAGCAAACTTAATAGATTTTAAATGTCTAATAAATTTAGAGACATATAAAGGGCGCAACCGGAATTAACAGAAGTATTTCTAGTGTTAATTATATAGGGTTATCCGAAAGTAAGAAAATATATAAAAATTACATATTAAGAAAGACATACACAGTAGCACGATACGCTATTGACATAGAAAGACCCAAATACTGTGTGTAGATACAAAAAAATATATTAATAGAATTTGTCACCGACAGTTTTTACTGTAGTGTTCCTAAAATTGCTGCCTGTAAACAATTATATTACAGGAATTGCACCAGAAATTTATTCAATGTTCTGTTGAGTATTATGCTATGCCCGAGAGATATTTTTACTAATAGCATCCATGAAATTTAACATTTGTTATCCTAATTTCATTGTGAACTGTCCTACAAAGCTGTTGACACAAGTAAAGCGCCATTTATCGCAAATAGAATTATTCTTGCATAAACATTTTTGTTTTTTAAAAAAATACCACGTCTTTCTGTAAATTTCAGTAGAAATTGCATCATCCAACTGCCTAATTATTGGATTTCTCATTATTTCGTGACGTTTTGGTGAACCGGTATATTTAACACTTTTTAAATCCCTTAGATTAAATCTTTATAAAATTCAAAACACTTTCCGTAGTATAGAAAAAAACATGTAGAAGAGGTGAAATTGTTTTGCATAAATTAGATATGATGAAAACAAAAATTACCAAATCCTAGATAGAAGAATTTTTTTATTTATAGTATGCAGACTAGTTATAAGGGTGAAACCATGTCAGCTTAATAATTATCCTCAAAGCAATAAGCAAATAACGAACAAACGATCAAAGGTATCTTTAGAAGAAAGTGATTTAGAAAGATAAAGAAGTGAAAATACAGTTGTTAAACAAGGTGATTCTCAACTAATACATCATAATATCGCAGATCTTCAACCAGCTGATTCTCATCTCATACACCCAATTACTACAAGTCCTCAACCAGCTGACTCTGATTTGATACTCTCGGTTCCAAAACCTACTGTATCTAACAGAACAATTGATGATGCTGCAGAATCTATAAAAAGTAATTCTTCTTCTTCCTTTCCACAGGTACATAGAAGAACTACAAGGATTAGAAGAGCTCCTACCCGACATAAATATTGAAAGCCTGAGATTGAGTGCTCATACGAGAAGACCAATTCTGTAGATTATATATGTCCCTCCCGGTACCCTTTATTAAAGTCTTAAAAAATGCAATATTCAGCCGGAACTGAATTTGTCGATAAACAAAAGAATACGTTTCCTTTGGCTAAATATACAGGACAACACCATCTCTGCCGGAGAACATGTCTCTCTCCTGACAGCTGGCACTGATGACGATTTGCGGGCCAGATACATTCTCTCTCACGAAAAGGGGTGCTGTGAAGCCACCAGAGGAGACACTAATCGCGACAAGGGTGATTCCAGATGAGGGAATGAGAGTTGCTTTGGTTTCTAACTAGCATGTCAGGTTGGAGAAGCTAGAAAGCAGCATCAAAATTTACAGATAAGTATTTTCTTACGCAATCTACTTAATGGAACTATTTTTCATAGAGTTATGATAAGTTCTTAGAATGTTTTGATTTGTGTGTACGTCATGTGCATGTTGTTCTGTATCAAATGTAAATTAGTGTGCCCTACCACGTACTACTTATTTCAATTATTTGCTTATTAAATATAATTAATTTTTAAAATGTTACAGTGCTTTTGTATTTTAAAATTTCCAAAATATTGTAAAAGCTTTTAAAACAAAATTCAAATACAGATAAGTATGCAGATTACAGATAAATGTTTCAAATTTGTTTGTTCAAATGTTTCAAATTTGTTCAAAATGCTTCAAAATTCAATTACAGATAAGTATTTTCTTACGCAATCTACTTAATGAACTATTTTTCATAGAGTTATGATAAGTTCTTAGAATGTTTCGATTTGTGTGTACGCCATGTGCCTGCTGTTCTGTAACAAATGTAAATTAGTGTACCTTACCCCGTACTACTTATTTCAATTATTTGCTTATTAAATATAATTAATTTTTAAAATGTTATAGTGCTTTTGTATTTTAAAATTTCCAAAATATTGTAAAAGCTTTTAAAACAAAATTCAAATACAGATAAGTATGCAAATTACAGATAAATGTTTCAAATTTGTTAGTTCAAATGTTTCAAATTTGTTCAAAATGTTTCAAAATTCAATTACAGATAAGTATTTTCTTACGCAATCTACTTAATGAACTATTTTTCATAGAGTTATGATAAGTTCTTAGAATGTTTCGATTTGTGTGTACGTCATGTGCCTGCTGTTCTGTAACAAATGTAAATTAGTGTGCCTTACCCCGTACTACTTATTTCAATTATTTGCTTATTAAATATAATTAATTTTTTAAATGTTATAGTGCTTTTGCATTTTAAAATTTCCAAAATATTGTAAAACATTTTAAAACAAAATTCAAATACCTGTAAATTGGCTTAACTGTTTTTATATCAGCAACAGCAGCTTCAATAAATTACTTTGTTGAATTTAATTAGAAAGCCCTTTCACAAGTTACAGATATATATTTTCAAATAACTCGCATTGGGTAATTATATAATAAGTATTAAAATATGATGGAAATATTCCATCATACTGTTTTATAATAATGAGCCAAAAATAGTTTAAGGTGACAGTGGACATTCAAAATCACGAAATGCGACTGTAAATTCGATTTTTCTTTTAATTTGAAGAATTGTGAAAGTAGATGATCAAATTTATCTAACGCAAAAACACATTTTCAATTCTGATCCTTTTTTGCACATTTATGAACTTTTATATTTGTAAACAAACTGTACATTTACACCTTTTTAAATTAAAATGCTGTTTTATCCAAATTGAAAATTTTGCACATTTCTGACATTTGAAACGTTCCATGCGCATTCCTAATTATCAGATTCTTTTGAAATTTATACTGTATATCCTCGTTACAATAATAAATAAATGTTAGCAGAAAAAGTTGTATCTCAGGGGTATTTTAGTGTTGAAATATGTGCGCATATGAAAAAATAGCAGTTTTTTTTTAGAAACAACAAGGCATAATTATGAAAATATATTTCTTCTGATTATACATTCAGCGAACTTTTATAATTCATGCCAACTTCCATTCTAATATATAAAAAGTATCTCATAAATAAATATTGTATTATTTTATGCAAAAAAGATGCGCATGGGGTATTTTAAAATACGACAATTATTCGTTAATTTTAAATTTAAAAATTGAATGATTTTAAAACTTTTTCATTATTTTAACACTAAATTTGGAATATGACTATTTGAGCTTTTCATTAACAAGTCTGCCAATTTTCAAATTAATCCATTCGAAATTCTAGGTTTTTAATGTCCACTGTCTCCTTAAAATTAAAAAAAGGAAAGTCTACAGAAATAAACTTTGTATTAAGCATAGTTCCCAGTTCCCTCCGTTTATGTTATTTCCAGTATATTAATTTATAAAATTAGTTGGAAATCTTCAGTAAATTCAAATTTTAAAACGATAACTTATTAAACTGAAAACACCTCATAAACTGAAGGTGTCTTCTTTATGTAAATCTCACCAGAAGGTTTGAAAATGGAACATTTTTCATAACGGATTGTTTTTATGTTTGAAATTTTTATTACTGCAAAATATCCAGACATATTTACCTTAAAATCGTAATTCGCGAAAGTTTTATATTATACCTTACTTAATCTGAATATTAGAAGTTATTTTTTTTTTGTTCGTTAAACATCAATTTCCGGTTACTTAAATACACACCTTTTGTTTGAGGGCTAATGCCAGAACAGCCATAAATTCCGAAAATCGTACGGAGAAACATAATAGTTTTTAGCAGCTAATTGTAAATTCTGTCAAAAAATATGAAAACAAAATATGTGACATTTAAAACAAAATTATGCTTTAAACGTATTAGCGTACCTTAAGAAGATCAATTTGAAGAATTTTGTGAAATAAAAGAAAATATGTATTTAGAAAGATTTATTTTTATGTTGAATTTCTCATGATTACAACTTTCTTAATAAAACTTTAAATATTTAACTGCTACTGACAATGATATTAAAGTCAAGTAAATTTAACAAAAGCGGGAGTACCAAATTCTGATGCAAGATATCATTTTTCCATAGTATTAGTAAAATTAATTCTTATTGAGAAACAAACAATATTCTGAAAAATTAACTAAGATATAATCTACAAATTAATTTTTTAAAAAAACTAAAAATTATTCTAAAAAATAATTTTTGTCAAAAGTACAGACAGTAAGTTGCTGGAACTTCCCTGTTTTTGGAAAAAAAATTTCTGTTATTTAAAGAAATGTTGAACTTCAATTCGCGAATTTTTCGTTTATTCAGGAAGGAAGAACATATGAAAAACTTCCGTTTATAATACGAAAAACAAAACTGCGCAGCATAGTTGCCAGAACACCCCTGTGATTTCAGGAAAATTCAGCTTTATATGGGTGGTTACAGGTAATTATTAAGTTAAGTTACCATTTTTTCTGTATTTTGGGGGAAATGGGCAAATCAATGCGTAGATTTTTGTGTTTTAACGAACAAAAGCAACTTTCAATTCATGGTTTTTTAGAGTATAGAAAAACGTATACAGTATATAAAGACCAATGAAATAAAATGTTTATTCTGAATTGTTCTTTTATTTCAATCTGAAAATAATTCCATTTTACAAGTAATATTCCCTGTTCTGAAATTTCCCACACAGATAACTATTGATAAATTGAAAGGAATGAATGCAATGTTCTTTCGCAGCATGAAAGTGTTAAATAGTCTGTGTAGTTTACAAAGAAGGGGTTTCTTTTATGACAGATTATGTGTCAAGAATTTATTGACATGAAAATATGAGAAGTGTTTTCTTATTTGTAAAGAATCAAATATGATAAATGAGTTGTAACTCACTGTTAAAAATGCAGTTGAATTTGAAAGGTCAATTCCATCAGTAACACTGGATTCACAAAAAAGATAAATAAAGAATAATTTGTAAAGACAATACTAAATAAAATAACATTAACGGTATTTCCAGAGTTTTCAATTTTGTTTACATGGAAAGAATGCTGAAAATGCATTAGTTTTATTATGTACATTTTTGTCGCATCGTTGATAGTTATATTTTTATTTTATATATTAGCATAAAAAACTGTCTCTCAAAAGAAAACTTTTTATCATGAAAAAAATCACTCTTGCATTTCTAATTCTTCTACTATTGATCATATGTTGCACGCTCTTTTGGAAAGGAAAAAAAAATTATCTGCTTTACATATCGCTATGCCTTTTATTACTTGATCCAAAATGTATATAAATCAAAGCAATGTAATTGTGTTTCCAGTTTAAACAAATGGATTTAATTGTTTTAAAATACACAACTTTTAAAATTGTCAGTAATGGTTTTATATTTAAATTGTTCCTGACTCTACAAATATTTTGCAAAAATTAATCATTACCGTGTCTATTTATGTTTATCATGCTGTTAGTTTATAAATTAACAAAATATTTTTGAGCATATTAGAAGACTATATTGAGTATGTATTGAAGTGTGATATTTCTAAAATTATTTGAAAGTGACCAAATTCTGACTTTGAGTTTTAACTGAGCATTTTAAAATATTTCACATTTTGTCTGGAATTTCCTTTATTAGACTTTAGATTGTAGTGAATTTCAATTTATGGTTATACCATTCTTTTATTGACATTCTTATACAAAATTATAATTTGTTAAAGCAGTTCGACCATATGTTGGAGATAAATGTTTCATTATAATATAGAAAACTGTAATTTTCACATCATTCATAAAGACGTCAACATATTAAGTTCTTTATTTTCAAAATAAGAAAAAGCATTTTTTCAACCCGATCAGATCAATCTTTTATAATATTTTTTAAACCTATTATTGTTTTTTTTGTTTTATCTATATAAAAACATGTGAAACATATTAAACATTCATATTTAATCTATCAAAGAAAATTAATTCAATCCAATCAGCCTTTTCAGCATTCCAAAATGGAATGTAAAACGACCAATTCTAAAAAAATTCAATGATGACGTAACAATTATTTTCTATGAGGTAACGAGTATTTTCTGTGTCATTTAATGCTAGAAATGCTTTCTCATAATTTTAAACGTACAATCAGCAATTTAAGAAAAAAAGAAAAAAAGAAAGAAAGAAAATATAAACATACTAACTCCCCATACAACTCTAGTACTAACTCTGCCACAAAACGTCGTTTAAAAATGTAACTGGTACCAATCGATTAGTGAGACGGTCTAGTGATTAAAATTAAATCAGTAGAAATTAAATACTAATTAAATAATTTTAATCTGTACTTAAAATTTGTTTAGGAGGTTGTTTACGTATAGAAATTGTACCAAACTTTAAAATATTTAATACTAATACCGAATTTTGGCATTCCATTTGGATTATTCTGTAGACTTTATTTTGGGACGCTACACGTTAACTTTGGCGGTCGTTTAGAAATTATGCAGGTTTAAAGTTTGTAACTCTAAATCTTGAATTCATTTTTAATCGTTACGAAACAAATTGCAATGTACGTAGCTTTTTAAACATAACACAAAACCTACTTAGGTGAATTTTTTGTTTAATTCGGATATTTCAAGCTGCTGGAAATCGATTATAGATAACAGTTTAATTTTGAAACTATATATATTTTGAAATTATTAAAAAATATATATATGAATAGTAATCTATAAATTAATGCTATTTTTAACAGTAATATAATTTTTTACTACTAATCGATTTCTAGAAGCTTCGAATATGCGAATCTAAAGTTACATTTCATTCTGTCAAGTAAGTGTTGACTTATGCTTAAAAAACTACCCGCATTCCAATCTCTTTGGCAGAGATTAAAAAGGAATTTAACATTATGAGTTCAAAATTTTAAATCTACATAATTTCTAAAATACTTAACCGAACGACTTCCCGTTTGATATCATAAGGTAAAGTTTACATAAAAATCTAAATATGATGTCAAAAGTGGGTATTAGCATTGGAAATTGTGCAATTTCTGTAAGTAGACCATATCCTCAGTAAAATTTATAGCATTAAGTTGTAGACTTTAATACTGTTTTATTGGTACCAGACAGATATTTATACGATGGTTTTTGGCACAATGGTGGGTTCTCCATCTTCCTCAGTCTTTTTTCATGATTACTTCCTGTAGCACAGGAAAGTTTTGATTCCATTTTATTCATGAATATGAATTATACCAATTAAAATTCTTAATGCAGAAAAATAATGTCATTAATTCTCACATAGCAATGATATATATTTCCACTATATGCTATATTAGTATCGTTACCGTATGCCAGTGTCAAATTTAAATGTTCGCCTTAAAACTTTTGAATTTTGTTATTATTTTAATATGAAGTTTATATTTTAATATAAATTTTAAGACGAAAATTCTCAGTTAAATTGCTATTTTGGATTTTCTGTCTGAGAGTTTGGCGATTAAAGTGTACTAGAATGTAATACCCGTCAAAAATTGACGATAAATATTTTGTCAGGATCATAGGAAAACGGCTCTACTTTTGAATTAGTTATATTGCAATAAATAATTGAAAACTTAATAAATGGCCATACGTTATTGCTTATTACGTAAAGCATTTGAATAAAAAAAATTGCAAGTCTGTAACTTCCCTTATTGAAATAAAATATTTGATTGACATTACTTAAATGAATTAATTGGGCACCAATACTAAAGCCGAACCATTTTCTGTCAGGAATGGGGTTTAATTTTTTTCTCACTTTCGAGAGAGCGTGGGCGTGGGATTAAATCTGTCCCCTTAAACCACCCGGCTATTCCGAGCTCATTCATTTTTAGTCAAAAATAAAAAGTTATGAGTACCCTTTTGCGCAGGTAAAAATCTGCCCATCTTAAAATGTAGGTTTATGTTTTAATATCTATCAACAAAATACGTTTTTTCCAAAAGGAGCATATAAGCTATACTTATTTTCTAAAGCAGCATGCACGTAGCAATATGTAGGAATCATAAGTGTCCTCTGCTTTATATTGGGACAAAAAAAAATTAAACGATTATTGCGCATACGTTTTCAGAACGCGTAAGAATTGTTCACTGTGTTTTGCGATAAAAAAGCTTCACAAATTGATTATTGAGAATGATCAGATTAGCCGAAAACGGTGTTAAAATTCGGCTTTTCGTTTAACTCGGGAGGAGTCGCGCATACCCAGATTATGAATGGTTTTTACATTGTCACCAATAAATACAATTAATAATCGTCGCTTTATTTAGTCTGAGGCAATTATTACAAATTCTATGGTAATGTAAATTGTAGATTACTTTTCGAAAAACAGTGGTGACTATTGTAAAAACCATACGCACCCTGTGGTATGTCATACCCCATGCGACTGCTCCCGCGTTAAAACACAATATATAAGGTATTCTCATTTAATTGGGACAAGAAGCAGCTATATTTTTCATTATAGGCAATGATAAGAGTTAATCTATTTCGAATAAAATAATCAAAGCGTAATACTTAAATTTATTGTTCTGAAACGTTGATTAGTAATAACAGTTTATAGAGATATTAAAGAAAATTATATAGACATAATAAAAAAATAATAATACATGAAAATTAACACTTCCATTTTAAACCCCATTAAAACTTACATTTTTCACTTAGGTATTTGTAAAATATAAATAATGAAACAAATTTTGAGATCTACATCTAAGCGTTACTATCTCTTCTAAACATAATTAATTTTCACACTTGAAAGTTTAGTATCTAAAGCATGTTATTTTATCATTCCCTTCATAAGTAATTGTTTTATAATGCGGATATATTTAATGGTTTTCAATGAATAACTATATAATTATTTATTTTTAGAAAATATTTCTAAATAAATCTATGATCCCATTAATTAAAGATCATTAGTTATTTTGTAAAAATACATAGTAAAATAATGAAACTTCTTCCTCTTTTAACATTTCTTTTGATAAATGACTAATTGCTTAAAATATAAAACTCTCAAAATATGTATTTAAAACTTACACTCTTTAATTAATAGATATTCCGAGTTCGAAAAGAAGGAAAGCGATTTCTAGTGGGACGTATCATTTTCTTAATATAGTTTTAATCCAACATGAGTATCAATAATAAAAAGTATGCATGTTTTGATATTGGTACCTGCAAATTAAATTTTTATCTTATAAGAATTATTTTTATGGTAAATTGAATTTATTTTTGAAAGCTTTAAGTAATCGCACCTGCCTTTAAAAAATTATATTTTTTAGATGCTCTACAATTTAAATACGGTTTGAAACTCATTGGTAACAAGCACAAAAAAAACTTCTTATAGAAAATATACATTTTATTATATAATATAGAAATTAGCAGTTTAAAATATAATTAAAAAGATTTTTCAGTAGACTACAATGTCCTTACATAAAGTATAAGGTAAAGCCAGGAGAGATGGCGCGGTCGGAGAGATTGCGCACATAGAGATTCGTGGGGAAAGAGTAGAGTGAGAGCACAGGAACTCCAGGTAGTTGTACAACAACAGTAGTGAAGTGTCTACTTGATAGTGCATGTTGATTGATTTTAGCGTCTAAGATAAAGTATTGCTATTTTGATTTGTTTCCCAAAAGTAAGTGCTTGAATGTTCATAGCTATTCGTCAGAATTTCTATACAATGTCAATAGTACAAAATATTTTAACTTAAACAATTTCTCATAAGCTACTAATCTAGACTAACAATGTGAACATCAACGGTTCGTTTTAGTAGCGGCCATATATAAATAAAAGGCCGCGCAATCTCTCCTACCGAAATTGGAGAGTTTGCGCATTTGCTACTTAGGAGAGATGGCGCATCGTTCCCATTAGTTTCCATGCTAGGAGAGATTACGCAGCTTATTGGTACATTTCCATAAAAAAGGGAAAAATGAAAATGGACTAATTTTAAGTTAAACGTGTTATTAAGTTACATAATTTTATTTTGTAATCTTATCGGGACTTGCTTTTTCTGATTCTTTATTTTTTCCTTTAATTAACATTTTTAAATCGTTTTTAAAATTATTTCCTTTTTCTGATTCTTTAAGCATTAGGTTGAAATATTCACTCTCAATACAATAAAATTTGTTCACAAAAACCTTACAGCAATGTCATTTAAGTGTAATTATTATTGTTAACAATTTAATTGTAATTATTATTAGTAACAATCTCTCCTACCCATGTGCGCAATTACACCAACCCTGTAAGGAGAGATTGTGCAAAATAACTTTCTTGGTTTTATTACAACTGTTCTATTAAATTGCAACATAACATTAAAATAGCAATGGAAATGCATAAAAAACAAATGAAGTAAAAATTATTCGTGGATAGTTTAGCAAAAAATTAATATTTATATTTTTTTATTGCTATTCATTTGAATTCTGTGCAGACTCGCCTAGCTTTACCTTAATGCTTTTTTTACAAGAGAATATATTTTAAATTTTGATTTAAAAAAATTATTGTGAAATAAAAAAGAAATAATGTTAAAGTTATAGAAAAATGACACATTTTAAAATAAATATTTTAAATACATTTTTTGGTTCCATGTATACTTTTTCTCTTGAAGCAAGAAACTGGAAGTTTGGCAACTATAGAAAAAACATCCATGTAGATAATAACATTATAATTACGCTAAATATTTAAATTATGACAAAAAATTGAGCTTTATCGTAAGAACACAATCCAATGCATGATAAAGTAAACACTATCTTACTAAAAATGAAAATAATCACAGCAGGGGAATCCTAATAATAAAACAGTTAAAATATCTACAGATACTCAACATCTCTTAATTATTTATAAATATCACCTACCACTGCATTAGTTTAAAAATAAAGAATAAAAAATGTCTTATTTGGATGTATCAAGTGTTTAAATGTTTTTAAATGTTCACACATGGATATCGATAAAATTTAAATGTATTTTCAAAACATAAAATGTTGAACATATAAATAAAATGTTTTACAAAATCATAATTAAACAGGATCTCAGATTTCAAAATACATAAAATGACCATAAATCTCATCATAAATGAAACTAAAAATAAAATATTTTTTTCTTTAAAGGTGGTATTGAAAAAACTTTAATGACAATGCCACGGTGTTCCGAAATGCTATCAACTCCGCCAGTTAAACCATCGTAACAATTTGTTATTTGCCTTAAAGAACGATCGAGAAAACAAAACCTGTTGTTTTGAACAAATTGCATGGAACAGGCAAATCTTTAATATGCTTCTAAGTTGTTGAAAGAGCCGGAGGGTGAAACCCATTACCTGCTTAAAGAAAATTGGGTAGGACTCTGAAGAGAAAATACAAATAAGTAAAATACCAAAATTTTTTTGTCATTTTTATCCCAGATACGATTATATGTGTTTTTCGCAGCGGCATAAGAAATAATGTTTTTTGGTGATCCATGAGATGAACGAAATAATGGAATCATGGATTCCAGGAAAATGTTAGGTCCAGGTATTAAAATTGAGTTTTTTTTTTTTTTTTTTTTTTAAGAGTGTCTTAATACATTTTAAATAATAAAGTTCATTATGTTTCCAATTTTCTAATTAAATGTTGTATATGAGTATATGTATATATACCGGGTGTCCCACAAATGACTGATGGATTTTAAAATTCAATAACTTGCAAACAGGGGCAGATATTAAAAAAAATCTTGCAGGAGGGTTACGTATGATGTCGGGAGTTTTTTTACTGCGATTATTGATTTTAGTTCGAATTTCAAACAATAGATGGCGCTGACAGTGGTTGGTGCTCATTCGAAGCCGAAACTGACGTCACTCATCATTGACGTGAAGGAAGGAGATTAAGGCTATGGAGTGGGTCTCATTCGCCAGTACAATCTTGCTCTTAGGACCCGATTCTGAACACAGACGATATGATTTCAATGTAATGCGTTGTTGCCATGGAAACAACAAACTCTTCGATAGTAGAATACAGCTTTCAGAACTGGGCATGAATTTAACAAGCAGTGTTCGAGTTGCAGGCGATTCTACATTTATTTTGTTTTATTTTCTCGGATTAAATTACTTTTTATGGCCTGATTTAAAGAATATTTTATTCATCGTATTTTAAAAGTAGTAGGTGAAATAAACCATTTTCAATAAATAGTGTACACTCTTTTAAAAGTACTCACTAGCAGATTGCGTAGCAAAATAACGAATGAAGATGTGACGGATTCGATTTCTGTGCAGCTCTCACATACCTGCATTGCCGTCATTTCGCGAAACTAAATTTTCATATTGGTTAGATAAAATTCCCATAAATACTCATAAATGTAAAATTGCCTGCAAATTCGAATAATGCTTGTTAAATTCATGCCCTAATCTAAACGTTGTATTCCACTATCGAAGGATTTGTTGTTTCCATGGCAACAACGCATTCCATTGAAATCATATCGAATGAGATCAGAATCGAGGCCTAAGAGCAAGATTGTACTGGCGAATGAGACCCACTCCATAGCCTTACTCTCCTTTCTTCGCATCAATGCCGAGTGACGTCAGTTTCGTCCTCGATTGAGCGCCAACCGCTGTCAGCGCCATCTATTGTTTAAAATTCGAACTAAAATCAAGAATCACAGTAAAAAAACTCCCGACATCATACATAACCCTCCTGCAAGAATTTTTTAAATATCTGTCACCGTTTGCTAGTTATTGAATTTTAAAATCCATCAGTCATTTTTGGGACACCCGGTATATATCTATTCGCAATACAAATACTGTAACTTAATAAAAGCTTTATATTAAAATTTAAAGACTATTTAATTTACCTTCAATTTAACTTCGTGCATTACTAATCTGTTTTTTGAAACATTCTTAATTATCTTATACCCCCACAATTTAAATGGTAATTGTTTTTGATCATAATACTAATTAGGCTAAATTATAGCGAAACTAATGTATATATATGCAGCTCTTTCTAAAAAATCACATTTTTAAAAATAAATACAAAACATTTTGTAACATATAATTGCTGATTATAAAATATTTTTGGACTAAAGGTAGTCAGCTTAAACAAAAACATAATAAAGTTATTCTAAACTGCTATTATCCGAACCTTTTGAAAATGCTAAAAGGACTTTTTATATGAAATTACTTCTTGATATTTTGAAAAAAGAAAACA
Source organism: Maratus michaelseni (assembly GCA_963931845.1). Classification (NCBI taxonomy): domain Eukaryota; kingdom Metazoa; phylum Arthropoda; class Arachnida; order Araneae; family Salticidae; genus Maratus; species Maratus michaelseni. Next base: position 197,123,496 of record OZ007590.1, read on the forward strand.
TTCCGTTGGTTGCACATTACATAAAAAAGGGGACAAAATAGTCATATTTGACGGAGAAACCTTTTAACCATTACTAATCTCCATGTGTTGTGAAGGACAAGAAAAAACGCATCAAACATCACTCAGTGCATCTTTGTAAACATCTTAAAACCAGACTCCAATTAACTCTAGCATCTCATTTGAAAACCGCAGATGTGAAATAAACTGAATATATCCAGATGGACTCTTGTCGAAACTAACAACTCAGAAAAAGTCCAGATTGCCCCTCTTCAACCTTCAACTGATCCGTGAGTGTGTGCACTTCATATAAACTCTTTCAGTATGTAAAATGCAACTGTACTGTAAAGACGTTCGTGTAAATGTGTGAATATATCTTAATTTTAATGTAAAAGTGGAACAATTCTAAGCAGTCTCCATACGCGAATTAATTATATGTATAATCAAGAAGAGTATATAGTTTTAAAAGAAAATGGATCTCCGCTCATTACCTGTGCATTTGTGCATCATTATTAATATTTTTTCTGTTTCCTAAATGGTGATCTGATGACGAATTAAATGGATAAGTATAAATATTACATTGTGGATAATATTCTTTTCGTGATGGTAAATTTCAGGTAAGCTGAATTAGCTTTTACTATTATCAAAGCTGAAAATTAAAATATCAAAACTGATCTTACAATTTATAAGAAATGAAAATTATTGTGCTACCGAAGGTTACAACAATATTTGACATGGTTAATGGGCTAAAAAGAAGATCCATTACCTTCTCTATAAAACGTGAGTACGAACTACTTACAATTTTTAGGAAAAAAATATTACCTGCTTTCCACGCAATTTGCTTATTTTGTCATTGTCATAAAAAATGATGTTCATTATTAATCTACTAGCGGCCCGTCCCGGCTTTGCACGGGTAGACAATGTAATTTTTTTATTACATTCGTTTTCCTGAATTTCGCGCTCCAACCTAAAACTGTTGCTGAGATATGGCGAAATGACCTAAAACTTTCGAATCCCACTTTAACCACCTTCGAGGGGGAGGGGGATTTCTAAATTCACTGAAATACGTGTTTAATCATTTGTTTAGTAGATTTGTTTTCCTGAATTTCGCGCACCTACATAAAACAGCTGCTGAGATATGGCGAAATGTCCTAAAATTTTCAAAACCACCCCCTTTAAAACCCTTCGGGGGGAATTTCTAAAATCACTGAAATGCGTGTTTATCCATTTTATTAGTGGATTTGTTTTCTGGAATTTCAAGCTCCTACCTATAACTGCTGCTGAGATATGGCAAAATGACCTAAAACATTCGACTACCCCCCTTTAACCCCTCATAGTGTCTGAATTTCTAAAATCGCTGAAATATGTGTTTAAATATTTTTTAGTAGATTTGTTTTCATGATTTTCGCACTCCTACCTATAACTGCTGCTGAGATATGGCGAAATGACGTAAAACATTCGACCACCACCCTTTAACCCCCTCCGGGAGGGGAAATTCTAAAATCCCCGAAATACATGTTTAATCATGGTTTTAGTAGATTTGTGCTCTTGATTTTTCTGCTCTTAACTAAAATTGCTGCTGAGATACGGAAAATGACCTAAAACCTTCGACCCCCCCCTTTATCCCCCTCCGGGAGGGGAATTTCTAAAATTGCTGAAATACATGTTTAATCATTTTTTAGTAGATCTGTTTTCCTGATTTTCGCGCTCCTACCTATAACTGCTGCTGAAATATGGCGAAATGACCTAAAACATTCGACTACCCTCTTTAACCCCTCGGGTGGCGAATTTCTAAAATCGTTGAAATAAATGTTTAATCATTTTTTTAGTAGATTTATTTTCCTGATTTTCGCGCTCCTACCTATAACTGCAGCTGAGATATGGCGAAATGACCTAAAACATTACGACCACCCCCCTTTAACCCCCTTTTGGAGGGAATTTCTAAAATATCTGAAATAGGTGTTTAATCATTTTTTTAGTAGATTTGTTTTCTGGAATTTCAAGCTCCTACATATAACTGCTGCTGAGATATGGCAAAATGACCTAAAACATTCGACCACCCCCTTTAACCCCCTTCTGGGGGGAATTTCTAAAATCGCTGAAATAGGTGTTTAATCATTTTTTTAGTCGATTTGTTTTCTGGAATTTCAAGTTCCTACCTATAACTGCTGCTGAGATATGGCGAAATGACCTAAAACATTCGACTACCCTCTTTAACCCCTCGGGTGGCGAATTTCTAAAATCGTTGAAATAAATGTTTAATCATTTTTTTAGTAGATTTATTTTCCTGATTTTCGCGCTCCTACCTATAACTGCAGCTGAGATATGGCGAAATGACCTAAAACATTACGACCACCCCCCTTTAACCCCCTTTTGGGGGGAATTTCTAAAATCTCTGAAATAGGTGTTTAATCATTTTTTTAGTAGATTTGTTTTCTGGAATTTCAAGCTCCTACATATAACTGCTGCTGAGATATGGCAAAATGACCTAAAACATTCGACCACCCCCTTTAACCCCCTTCTGGGGGAATTTCTAAAATCGCTGAAATAGGTGTTTAATCATTTTTTTAGTCGATTTGTTTTCTGGAATTTCAAGTTCCTACCTATAACTGCTGCTGAGATATGGCGAAATGACCTAAAACATTCGACCACCCCCATTTAACCCCCTTCTGGGGGGAATTTCTAAAATCGCTGAAACATGTTTCTAATCATTTTTTTAGTAGATTTGTTTTCTGGAATTTCAAGCTCCTACCTATAACTGCTGCTGAGATATGGCAAAATGACCTAAAACATTCGAACCCCCCTTTAACACCCTTCGGGGGAGGAATTTTCAAAAATCCCTTCTTATTGCTTGCCTAGGCCATAACAGCAATCTACAGTCCAAATTGCGTGACCCTGACTTTAGTAGTTTCGGCTGGGCGTTGATGAGTCGCCCAGTCAGTCAGTCAGTCAGTCACCGTTTCCTCTTTATATAATAGTATAGATATAGGAACGAAATTAACGAAACAAATTTTGATTCAACAAGAAAGCAAAATTATGCATCAAGCATAAATTATGAAACATTTTCAAACACATTCAGAAAAATGTAAAGGAACTGCACCGTATAAAAAGATGAACGATCATATCTAATCTATCTAAGTAAAATATTAGTTAAAACCAAATTTCAGCAACCAAATTTCAGCAAACCAAAAAGACGGTAATGTAGTGAAATTATTTTCTGCCTCCATGTACATAATCTACAGGGTGTTTTTTTTTAAACTGACACTATTCAGAGCCGTCTGTAGCTCGTTCTAATAACTGGATTGACACAAAATTTTGTGAATGGACTAAGAAAACCATGGGAAAAAAGATTCCAACAAAAAAAAATTAGTTCCAATCACCGCCGATAGGGGGAAATGTGGCGCTGTACATTGAAAAAAACCCATCAGAAACAGACAAAATTAATAATTTGGATAAAATGCCACGTTTTATTCATCATTTACACTTTCCCTTTCGTTGAACGCAGTTGAAACATCCATTATCACTTTTTCTGCCACCGGTTTACGTCCTCTGCCTGACCGAACTGCTAGCGAGCCTGTTTCTTCGAATTTCAGAATCATTGCTTTCAATACATTAACGGATAAAAGTCCTTTGCGCAGTTTATGGCGTGTTCTAAGTAAACGAAGAGCGGCTGGTGCATTGTACTGGTTACAATATAAGAACTTCACAAGTAACGCGCGCTGCGGTAACGTGAGATTCATTTTCAACCTGAGCTGAAATTGTTTCTCGGTGTTTTTCGCATGCATTTATAACTTAAACTATTGGCGCTACTGTCGCTTGCGTAAGTAAAAATTTGCATTTTCATTTTTTGCCCGTATTTTATGCTAATTCCCAGTTGCATAAATGACCACAGCGCCACATTTCCCCCTATCGGTGGTGATTGGAACTAATTTTTTTTTTGTTGGAATCTTTTTTCCCATAGTTTTCTTAGTCCATTCACAAAATTTTGTGTCAATCCAGTTATTAGAACGAGCTACAGACGGCTCTGAACAGTGTCAGTTTAAAAAAAACACCCTGTATATAGCTGTATTTACACTACGTAATGTGCTAAAATTTAACTTGGTTACAAAATGATACAGTCGAAAATACACTTTTCGCAATTTCAGCTAATGGAAATATACTCGAATAATTTTGTACAGCTCTGTATATTATCTACAGATTTTTAAGCTCCCTTCGCATAAAACTAAAGTGAATTCAGGAAAAAAAAACGCATAACACAGTTATAATCGCACTGTTAGAAATTACCATCCACAGATGTCAATGTACCTGCGGAGAACTACATATGAATTCATTTACTTTCTACAAAAATATTTTAGTATACTAACTATACTTTAGCTGGAAAATTCATACCTCAGTTAAGAACCATTCTTAAACAATTCACTCTTATACACATTAAAGTATGCGAATTTTCCTGTGTAGCCCTGTGTGTATGACCTATAACATTTGTACACACCACGTAGTATGTAACACTTTCAAGGAAGATCTCCTTAAAACACATACTCAGAATATTTTCAAAAAAATGCAAATGAAACTTCTCATGTACGTTACAAAGTATCAGTGAAATTTAGTTGCGGAATCCCAGTAGAAAATCTGAAAAAAAAAGAACTTTCTAATATTTGGTTGAAAAATACACGATTTGGCAAGCAAAATTTTTTCTTCGCCAAATGCAAGCAATTTTGATGGATTTGGAAATTGCTCTTTAAATGAGTGTTTATATGCGCAGTTCTTAATGAATTTAAACTTTATCAAGTTTCCTTAAGATATTTTTTATAAACATGTATATATACATAAGAATTTTATTCTGTAATTTTTTCAATATTTTCTGAGTATGCGATTATGGATAATTTCCTTGTTAGTAAAAAAAAACGCCTACATCAACTGAAAGCGCACTATCAGCATTTATCGCTTATAGACAGTACTACAACCAAAATATTTTGTTTGACAGTAGCGGACATCTATAAACATATATAAATTACATGGCAGTTCTAGCATATTTATAAGAGTTAGAGATGCCAGGTGTTTGAAGGCTGCCTGCGTAAAATAGACAGTCGGACGAATGGACAACTGACAGGTAGACAATCCAAAGTCATAAACAATTTTCAACTATATTGGACAGTGTTTAAAAGAACAGTTCTCAAACACAATTAATTCCATTATTATATTATCCGTCACTACATTTTATATATTCAATTTTTTATTCTTTGTAAAACTTTTAAATATTTTCACAAAGTTTCAAACCCATACATGTTACGAGAGAAAAATATTCTTATAAATAAATGCTCCACTTTCCATTATGAATAAAATGCAAGTTCAACGTATATCCAAAAGTTACACAAAGAAAGTTGTTAAAATATCACAATTTACACTAAAAACAAATATTGATAGTTTTCTCGAAAAATAATGAAGATTATTTTATTCTACTCTTACTGGAAAATTCTATAAACCAATAGCATAATCTAATATGATCATAATTGAGATTATTATTTTAAATTACGACAAAATTTCGTAATATATTATATTTTAGTAATAAAGTGTAACGTGTACGAAAGGAAATTTTAGCGTGGCAAAAATTAAACGTAGTAAAAACACTCTGTAGTAGGAAAATCCTATTAATCCAAAATAATCTAGCTAATTTTAAAATACACCATATAATTTAATTAATGAACAAATATTATGTAGCACTGTAATAATTTAAAGATAAAGAGTAAGACACATTTTATTCTGTCACACGTAGACATTATTAAAAATCAACTGTATTCTTAAAACATAAAACAAATTTATTTTACATGGAACATTTAAAAAATATATTACAAATTAGAATTTTTATTTATGCAAAAATACGTTATCATTTAATTAACCTTGTAAAAATATTTTCTTTTATGAAATAAATTTTGATTTATACCTAAATATTTTTTTATGGCATGACCATGTGACCATGACAGTGGCGAAGTTTGGGCTGGTTCAAATTTATAATAACCATTAAAGGAAAAACTGTGTGGAGCTTTGTGTTAAATTTTATTCTTGATAGCAACAAATGGCATGGCTACGGCGAGCTTCTTGCTAGCTTTTATTCATGATGGCCATTAAAATCATAATTGTGGCCAGTTTTAGACTATTTTTCATTTATGAAAAACGTTAGTGGCGTGATTGTGGGCATCTTCATGAGTTTATGGAAAATTACTTTGCGGCCTCATTGTGGCTGTTGGGACACGTTTTGATGAAGGACAATAATATTGGGCCCCTATCAAACGCTTTGGGACAAGGCTATCGTAGCCGTAACTGGCCAACAAGTTCTGTGTTTCTTAGCTATATATTGTTTTCGTAAAATTATTTTCCATGATATCCGCGTTTCTATGGCTGAAAGAAAATCAATTGCAGATAATGAGCACTGGTGTTCTGTTGGGTGCATTTAGGCTGGATAGTCAATCAGAGATGTTAATCATTCGATAATTTCTCGATTATGGAAACAATATAGAAGAAGCCAAGCCATTGACCGCATTTCTGGTGATCCAAGAGTTATCCCTGCCTCTCTGAAAATCGGTATCTTATGTCTATAGTCGCCAAGGGGAAACAACGAGTGACCTCTAAAACTGTTACATCCAATGGTTGCAACGTCATTTGGTAAGACAATATCTGACAGTACTGCAAGCTAAATGATCCAACATGTTGGTGTTCCCCTAAGAGGCCAATTGAGAAGGGCAGGATTAAAATGGTATCATCAAAATGTCCATTGGACTGTCGGAGAATGGTGCTACGATTTGTTCACGGACGAGTTTCTTGGAATTAAATAATAAGTGTGTAAGAGTCAGAAGACAAAATGAGGCCCACGGAATCAGGCCATGAATATCTTTGAACATCACGCATTTAGAGGTGCTAGCGTTATGATCCGGTCTATAATTTCAATGGGATATCAGCCGGAGTTTGCGCACCTTAAAAAGCGGTTCGGTTACAGATTCAATGTATCGGGGTGAAATCCTATATCCCATTGTGACACACTATGTAGTAGAATTTGGATAATGAAAATTTCCATCCCGATCGAGTTAAATGCACTTGGAGGAGTGAGGTCATTTCTCGTATGGAGTGACCGGCGTATTTGATGAACATTAATCCTACTGAAAATATTTGGGATGCCTTCGGGAGTGCTATCTCTGCCAATGTACCTCCTCCATCCAGCCTCACAGAATTGGAATCTGTCGAAATGCATGAATGAACATTGCTAGCATCTGCGCTGAATGATCACCTTATTAAAAGCAAAGATAATTCCTGTAAAATGTGTACTAAGGTCCAGGGTGGCCACATACTTTATTAACGATTTGATTTTTTTACGGCTTTAAACATCATTTCGTTAATGACCCAAATGTAAAGTCATCATTCATGTTACGAAAATTAAATATGTTTTTTCCAACATTTTTATAATTTTTTTTAAGACAAACACACATTTGTTAGCTTCATGTAGAATTTTGTGTTAACCAAAAGTTTACTTTTCTATTTTTTGCTCATTTTACCTTCGAGTGATTAACTTTTGGAAGTCCGTGTGTGTTTAAGTGAAAGATAGAGATATTTTACGAATTAAAAAAGAAAAAAAAACTTAAATATCAGTGCAATAACAAAAATCTGAAATGCTGTTAGAAACATTTTATTCGCTTCTCATTTTCCTTAAAGAACTTTAAAGTAAACAAAATCTGCTATTCCGTACAAATTGCAAGAAAAAAAGCAAAGAAGTTAAAAGTGCCTCTAACCTGTTGATAAAGCTGGAAGGTGAAACCCATTACCTGTTCAAAGAAAATTAGATACGAATCCGCAGGAAAAGAAAGTAAAATTTGAAAACTTTTCTTCTCATCTTTATACGCCAAATACGTTTATATGCACTTCTTGTATTTTTTCGAAATGGCATAAAAAGCAATGTTTATTGGTAATTCGTAAGATGGTGTAAAAAAGAAAGAAACTTTTGATTCAAGGAAAATGATATTTACTGGAGTTGAATTTCAAGGAATGACTGTGTTGACATATTTTAAATATTGATGTTTTTCATGATAAAAAATTGTGCTTATGTTATTAAAAAATTGTTATATTAACTTTAGAATTTCACAGATGCTATAAATGGCAGGATTTGTTTTTCAATTTCATTTAAGGAACATGTTTCACTAGAATAAAATTATGTAAGTGTTACATGTACTGCTTTTTTATAACTTCAAAATAAATTAAAAAAATTAGAAACCAAATTTCCCAGTAGATGGGAGAATTTATTTGTAATCTACTTAAAAAGAAATATATGTTTTATATTCCTACTATACTTAAGTTAACCATCTGTATGGAAATTTAGCTATGTTAAAAAATAAAGACATTTTAGAGGTTTATAAATGGAAATTTATTAGGCCTATATATAGGAAGAGCTCCATACGCTGATTGCTGCAGGATATATTGATAAATTCTTCTTGACATTTTCTACAATGTGAAAAAATGTAAATTCACGGGCATTCTCCGTGAATTGCTGCCGTAATTTTACGGAAAATGCCCCCTTTTTAAGGTAAATGGTCAATTTTCATAAATTTCATGTTTGTACGGGGAAAACCTTTTACGAGAGAACAAAACTCGTTTATATAGGAACAAAACACGTTTTCTTATGGACAACCTCTGGAATCTGTGCTGCAGTAATTTTACTGCAGCAATTTTTTACAGTATAAAGCTATTTTGAGATTATCGGCATCACATCTCATAGGTGTTTTCCTCACATACATAGGCAGTATGTCTGGAAACCAACAACGAGGTTATGTTGTAGGGTTTGTTCCATAACTAGACCGTATATCTAAATAATCCAATATTTAAAAAATTACCGCTATATAATACTAAGCACTGCCATTTAACATTGAAACTTTAAGTTAAATTATTGTATAAGAATCTAACGCAAACATTATTGAAATAGAAAAATGAAGATCAAATGACTTTTATAATAATGACCTTTTGAAGTTGATGCTTTTGCACTCAGAAATAATAAATTGTTAATATATATACATATATTTATATACATATACACAATTATAGTTCTGAAAATATAACGTTAGGTTTTATAAAATAAAAATGTAACTTGTACTCAAATTACTCCACTATACCCAAATTACTCCGACAGGGGATATACCTGAGCGTACCAAAAAAGACATTCTATCTAAGTAAAACTCTTTTTTTTTACACTATAAGAAATACACAAGTGCATCATATTCTATTACAACATACCAAAATATACAATATTCCATTAATTAGCGCTAAATATTTTTTTCTTATATTCTCACAGATCACATCTCACAGATTATTTATGATAAGTTCTCTGAATTCTTATTCAGTTTGATTGAATTTCAACATAAAAAGGAAAATAGTGGAATATATATTGGGGAATTCAAAGTAGAGGTTATGGCAACTATGTCTAAACCGCTGATGGTAAAAACAAACATCAAATTATAATAACTAAAAAACGAAGTGTAGCTCTTAGACATAGGCTGTATATATATATATTTAAAAAAAAAACGAAATTTCAATTTTTATACGGTACATGGGTGCTCTAAGTTGTATTTAGAAAACTTTTTACATGCTATTACAAGTAAAACAGTAGACTTTCCATTCTTGAACGTGATTCTTATCGACTTACGATACATGTAATATTATAAAATAGAAGCACTTTCCGGCAATAAAAACGGAAAGCCGATGAGCGAAGGAAAATGCCGAAATTTCATTGAATAAAAAGTGTCATCTCAATAAGTTTTGTTCGTAGAAGAATGGGATTTTTCTATGTTATTTCTCAGAGTATGGAGGACAAACTTCTAAATATAACTTATAGAACGCAGGGACTGTATAAAAATTTTAATTTCATAATTTAATATGAATGCATCTTTTTGGAAATCAAATTCCATATTAAAAAGCGATATTTGATTTGTATACTAAATATATTGGATGTTTTTGTCATCAACGGTGTAAGGGATTATCTCTATCACTTATTTTTTGAATCACCCAGTGTAGCTAATTAATAAATGAAAAATATCATACTTGAGTTTTCTCTTTATGTTAGGTCAATAAGCAAAGCTTACAGTTATACTTTGATAATCTAATATGACTAAAACAATTTATAACTAATCTTAATTTTTCGAAACTTTTAAATACTAACTTAATAAAAGAATGTAAATTATACGCATTAAAGATCTAAATTAAATTATTGTTTTCTCATAAAAGAAAATTAGGAAAAGACAGAAATTTTTTATTCTAACGCACGAAAATATTGTGCAGATGACCAAACTATATCTGGAACATAAAATTCTTCTATCAAAAAATTATATAATAGATTAAAAAGAGATTGTAATAAAACCTGCGGAAAAGGTGATGTGATGTTGTGAGATGTTGAAAGAAAATCTAACTTAAGTGGCATCACCCTAAAAATGTTCCGAAATGCCCTCCAATGTATAAGTAATAATCAATTTGCCAACTTCAGAATGAGTATAGGTGCTTATTTTAAGATACCACCACTTCCGAATAGTTATCCTCACCTTATTTAATATCAGAGTAATGCATTAAAATAAGGTGAATGTTGCTATCCGGAAATTTTTGTATTAAAATATATATAAGCACCTCTAAGCACTCTATACTTTTTATTTCACTTGAAGAGCTTTCAAGAAAACAACTGAAAAAAAAACTCTAATACCTTGCTTAGCTGGTGATGGAAAAAACACATTTCCTGTAGATAAAAAATTAGGTAGGAACTTTGAAAAACAAATAACTAAAATGTTGAAAGTTTTTTAGTCATAATTCACCCGTATACGTGCAAACTCGAATCTCTCTTTTTTTTTCTAACAGAGTAAATGGGAATGTTCTTTCGTAGATCAGAAGATGGTTGAATCAATAGAAAAAAAATTATTCAGTAGAAGCTTTGGCAGACACTAATTCGAGGTAGTTGCATTCCCTATGGGATTATCTAATGCACTTTAAAGTATTTTTTTCTTTACTGCATTCGGTTTTATGTGGACAAAAGTGCATTTATGAAAATGTGCGTTTTCTCTTTAAATACTTATAATTATCAATAACTACACATAAAATATTTTAAAGTCAAGAATTACATATGCGTAAGTTAATTGGGAAAAACAAATGTATTTTCTTAGAATAAGTATAATAGAGAAATTATTTGCCGTATATTTCAATAGAGTTATTATCTCGTAAACGAACACTTTTAGTACTATATTTACTGTAACGAATTGCGAACTAAAAGTATATATTGTTTTGAATTGATCTAATATCGTGCCAGTATTATTTCATGTCGTGATTTTTTTTTAAATGTTCTGAGACCTGACGTTTTTTCAATAAAATTTTTGTAACACACTAATTATATGATAAAACCAAATCATGGGGCTTCATTAAATTTTTCTGTCATTATCTAGACCACAGGACGGATGGATCTATCTCTAACTTCATGTTTTTTTCGCATCTATTTCAAGGAAAATTGATTTTTTGAATACATTTTGATTGCAGCATATATTTATAAACAAAATTGACAATATTCTTTTGTTTGTACTGAAGTTGTCAGCTGCTACCTTTTTTTGAGGTTTTTAGTAGTTATTAATTTACTCTGAACGGACATGACTATATTTCATTTGACTGCAATTATTTTTCAAATAAAGCTTTAAATAAAAAAACATAATTATTGGGAATTGAACCTTATATATAAAACTGAGATATATTCCGAATGAAATATGTAAAATAATCGGGAACATTTTGTTAATATCTTAGCACAAACCTTCCAAAAATTTGACTGTAACTATGAATTTCATTCGAAGATTCAAGCTAGCTTTCTTTATCGCATATGTATATTTTTATGCCAGCAATTCAAACAAGTTAGCTTCAATGTTCAGATTTTTTGCGCAAATCTTTCTCCCTTTTTATATTATTTTCAGAACATTTTGATAGAGCATTTAACATGCTTTTTGGAACTAATGATGAATGAATTAATTGAGTATGCTTTCTCAGAAAATAGTTTATTTTTACATTCTTTTATTTAACTTAACTTGTTTTTTTTTCTGTAAAAATGTAATTTTGTAACCGTTGTTTCATGCTGACATGCTAGAACTATAAAAAATAGGTACACAGATGTGTTTCAGATGGCAATACAACAATAACCTTAATTATAAATTAATAAATTAATATTAAATCATTTTTCCGTTAGCCGCCCGCAAGTAATAAATAGACAAATAATCTTTATGGCAACAACTGTTTACGAGTTACAAAAGCAATGTCGAGTTAGTTATATGCCAAACTACTCTCGCAAAAATAGGCCAAATGGACTACGAAAACAAAATATTTTAAACACTAAAAAATGGAAATTAAAATATAAATACAAAATAAAGAGTGTAATATTTGATTTTAATAACTACTCTTTTATTATTTAACAGTTTAATATTGATTAAATTATGATTATACGATCAGAAAACAATATCGAATTTATAAAATGATTATTTTTTTTTCCATTTCTGATGCAATGTCTTAAAAAAGGTACAGATGAAAAATGATATTTTTTAGAGAAAGACAAATGTTAATTTTTTAATGAATTCACTTGTTCGAGCTATCTACCAAGCGCAAATGAGAGCGGTGAACTATCAATAATCCAGACCCACGACAAATTAACGTATTGTTACATAAAAACTATGAAAAAAGCATGAATTTCAGTCATAAAATTAGTTGGGATTTTAAAGATAAACAATGAAGCCTTATAAAAGAGTTGTTTTCTTATAAATTTTTAATTTTCTTATAAAATTAAATTATATATAAAATCTGAATATTTTGGTGAAAATGTAAATTTTCTTAAGCGAAATCACCGTTTTCTTAGAGCAAATAAATTGATTGAACTCCGTAGAAAATAATACTTTTCCTGAACATCAAGGATCGTTAATATTTTACAAAGATACTAGATGGTACCCGTCAAAACTTGACGGAAAAAATTAAAATAACAATATTAGCAAAATAAGCTTCTTTAAAATATTTTATTTAAAAAAAAATTCCCCCGGTGAATTACGTTATTATTTCCGATGCAAACTCCAAACAAACAACCCGTAAACAAAATGGAAATCAGTTTGTACCGCCCTATTCCCCACGGTAAGAAAGAAAATTTCCTGAACCTATGAAGTATCATACAAATAGCATATCCCTACGTTCATCTCATATTCAGTCTATAAAAGAACATATTAAATAAGGCACACATCCCCCCCCTGTGATAATGCAACCGAATGAGCTCCTATGCGCATGTGAATTGCTTTTCCCCAAACGCACCGTCGAAATTCGACGTTAAAATAAATGTTTTAAAATGTTTTGATCAAAATTTTTAAAATGTCTTCTTTAATCATTGTTCGTTTTAAATCCATATCTTCTGAAACGCATCTATTGTTTTAAGCTAATCAATTTTTATGTAAAGATGAAGAATTTTTTTTACAATAATAAATCAATCTACAGAAAAAGGAGATTTTTAATGTTTTCAAGTGTAATTTATTTGTATGGTTTCTTCATTCCTTTACATAATCAGGATGATTATTCCTTTTCCATAATTAAGAGAAATAATGTAAATAAATAAATATCCAAGATTATTTTTGATTCTGTTTTCATTAATATATTGTAAATTTTATTGTTAAAAGTTACTGATAAATGATACTTTAGTAAATGGGGCTTTTCTTAATTATCATTATTATTATTATTATTATTATTCTTTTTTTGAGATTTAATGGCAACATTCTTCCGTTTGTTTATTGGGCGCATATATTGGGTACTATTGGGTCGATTGGGTACATATATATATATATATATATATATATATAGTATATACATACATAGATACAAATATATATAATGTATATAGTTTTGTTTTTCTAGTATTGGATTTATGTGGTTTATAGATTTTGGTTGGCTTTTGTGATAATGATTCTGCAAGTAATTTTCCATTGGAGTTTGTTATTATGTGTGTATATATATATATATATATACTTTATTGGCGCCGGCTAACCGAAAAGTACCTAATTTGCATATAGATTTTTTTTCTTAATCGGACGACGGTATAATGCACGGAATTTCGACGGGATAATGAATATTTTTATGGTACCAGAATATTTTTCTGTATTTTATATTTATATTAAGAAATACATATTTTTATGATTTGCTGAATCACTTAGTTGTTTACTTTTTCATGCATTATATTATTGAAGGTTGTTAGTTCTCTTATTCGTTTAAATATACCCTACTTATATAAAAATAGCGTGTGTTCTCTGTGGTGTTTCGCATAAACGTTGTAAAATTCAGGTTATTAGATTTTATCCAACTTTGCTGTCATAACAGCTGATGAAGCAGCCATTTTCGGCGATTTTTTTGTTACCTGTAAAATGTTTGTTTTTGGTATAGCCCGAACTAAGAAAAAATATATTTACGCATATATTTACATGATGGCATGGTGTCGGTATAACGGAAAAGAACCAAAATTTGCGATCGATCAAATCATTGAATTTCGTTAAACATTAAATTTTCTGGTACTTTTCTATTATCCGGTCGACCACTTTTCATAACAAAAAATTATCGCCAAACTGTAAAATTAAACGCCAAAAATACAGTCCGATTTACTTGATATCAGAAGCATTATACGTGTTTGTTACGTCATCAAGTGGTTTTTAAATCGAGATTTGCATCTATTTTTCATTATGTTTTACTGATTTATTAGTTATTTCATTAATTAAAATAACAATTGTGTCCTTAAATTCATGTATCTTATTTATTTATTTATTTTGATATTCCAATGGCAACGTTCTCCCGTTTATTTGGCGTTACAGTTTGGCGATAGTTTTTTGTTATGAAAAGTGGACGACGGGATAATAGAAAAGTACCAATTTTCTTATTTTTAATCTGAGAAAGAAACAATAATCATGGATTTAATTAATTTTGCAATATGCGGTGCAACCAAAATAATTTTAATTAAATCAGTACAGATATCGCAGACGCACCTGGATTATTTTTTGGCACCTAAATGACGATTTTTGCTTTGTATGGCAACCTGGTGTTTTATAATAAAATTGAATTTGTGTGTAAATAAATAAAATAAAATAGGTACTTTTATGTTAGCTGGGCGTCAGGGATAACTCTCCAAATCTTGTTTCAATTGGAATCATTTAAATTGTAACATTTTACGTGAGATTTGTTATTCATATTTATATTTTTACGTTTAGATATTTTATTATGATTATATTCTAGCTAATTAAGTTTTTTTTTTTTTTTTTTTTTTTTTTTTTTTTTTTTAAAGATTTTATACTACAATGTTAAAATATTACCTAGTTGATATTAGTTAATGTCAAAAGATTGGCGAACCACAGGGTTCAGGGAAAAAACTCTATGCCCTCAAAAGTGGGAGTTGTCAACTTTATGACGTCATAAGCTGAAGTAAATATTTAATTGAAAATTACAGCTAATTAATTAAATTTTCGAACAAACGAATGCACGATAACAAATCTGTGTCCTAATATCTTTCATGTAAAAAAAGAATGATGTGTAATTTGATGCAGTAGTTTGTTCTAACGGATTGTCGAAAGAAATCGCTTAGTGTTTTAAATATATAGATTACAGAAAATTCTGCGGTAAAGCCTATTAGACATCACCTGTTAATTGAATCGCACAAATTCCATGGCTTTTGTATTCCTGCACATATGTGACAGGTTGTCACACTCGCTTGTTAACCTCCTTCCCTGTCATGACTTCGAATTTCAGGAATTATTAAGTATATATATTTTTTTGCATTGCAGTAGTTTGAAGTATATATATATATATATATATATATATATATATATACACACACATATATATATATATATATATATATATATATATATACTTGCAACTACTGCAATGCAAAAAAATATATATACTTAATAATTCCTGAGTAATTATTTAATATTTTTTAATGTTTTTTACGAAATTAATTTTGCTGATTGCAAACAAATCTTATCTAACAATTTTCATACATTAAATTTGACGAAACATGGTATTGACCGACCTCTCCTCCTGTTACTATGTGTCACATCTTGTCGACCCCCATCTTCTCATGAAGTGTGGCGTGATTAATGGATGACCCCTAACTTCTAACAAGCAAATAATACATTTTTAGAAGAAACAATAATTAAATAAGACTTAATAATACTTTTATAAAAAAAATCCTTTACACTTAACTTCCTTTACACCAAACTTAGCTATAGAAAATTGTTTACTTATTCTAACTGCGTCTTGTGAGAATTTTTTTTTATGATTATGTAGATTAACTTTTCTCTTTTATCAGCAACAGTAATAAAGTCTTCCTAAAAATAATTATAGACTAAATTTATGATAAAAAGCCCTTCCATCTATATAAAAAAACACTTTTTAGACTTTAAATTAATTTAAATAAATTTTAAATTATTCTATGAATTGTTTAAATTTATATGAAATTACATTATATAAATTGTTTAAATTTATATGAAATTTAAATTCTCTAAATTATTTAAATTTATATGAAATTTAAATTATATGAATTGTTTAAATTTATATGAACACTTTCATGAAATTTAATAAGATGTCCATTAATGGCATTTCATGTTCAAAATGTTTAATAAAGATGCATGACATAAAATACAGTTAACAAGGAAGAATTAAGCAAAAATTAACCGAATTAAATTAATGAGTGTTTTGTTGATTATTTGATTTTCGTATACTGTTAAACTTATTTATTTTTCTTATAGTATGACATATAAATATGAAATTCATTTTTTATCGTGATTAGCTAAAACATGTACCAAATCCTTTTCCACAGATTACATACGTCCGTGAGAATGCAATCAATATATTACTACCTGTCTTTTGGAAATAATGGAAGCGTATACATATGCATTTTATGCCAAAAAATTTGTGACTCGTAGTTTTTCATTCTAGTACACTGCATTTATAGATACAATATATTACTAGATTGAATACGATACCTGGATGAAATTACATTATTTTAGATAACTTTACAATATATTTGTTTTATATAAAATTCTTTATATTCCATGATTATTTTTTTATTTACATGATAAGTTTTATGAAATTTATATGTATTTTAATTGCCTTTTATGTTCAAAATGTATAACAGAGACCTTATGTACCTTAAATGATATCATCGAGGAAGAATTAAATAAAAATTAATCTAATTAAAATTAGAATTATTTTATGGCTTATTTCATTACCGTATACCATTACATTTATTTGTTTTTATAGCATAACATATAAAAACACCAAATAATATAAATTTAGACAGACATGAGCACACTTAAAAAATAAAATTTATAAAAAATATACTTAAAAACAATTAAAAATACAAATTAGTAAACGTTTCGCCAAGCGACACGCAAGGCATCATCAGTACAAAAACAATCCATTGCATAACAAACGACTGAACAAATCAAGGACAGTTAAAGTTAGTTATTTTAAAAACAGACAATATTCATTAGGGACAGAACGAGCTTCATTCAAAGTCTGCGATCGCAATTGAGTGAACCAACCCTCAAGGAGTAATCTACCATGATAGCTGTTACAACCCGATTTCAAAATACTGACGTTCGCAATTAGCGGGATGTGATTCGTTTGAAGTGAATAATTGACAATTTTTGAATTCAAATTACTGTTTTTTAAAGCACTCGTATGTTCTTTTAGGCGAATTTCCAATGATCTACCTGTTTCATCAATGTAGACACTATTGCAATCTTTACAGGGAATAATATAAAGAACACCGGGTAATTTAGACTTATCATATTGAAATTTATGCTTAGTGAAAAAGGAACTCACTTTATTAATTGGTTTAAAAGAAACCCCAATATTGAATGATTTTAGAATGCCATAAATTTTTTCAGAAATGTTCTTATAATAAGGGATACAGATAAAAGAGTTTGGTTTACTACGTTGAAAAGGGGGAGGGGTAGAATTCACAAAATTTAAAGTATTTTTAAAGATTTTTTTAACAAAACCAATAGGATAGCTATTATTAACCAAATCGCGATAAATTTTACACTTCTTAATTTCAAAATCACTACTGGAACTGCAATATCTAATGGCCCTGAAGGCTAAAGTCTTAATGTCTGTCTGAATTTATTTTACTTGGTGTTTTTAATAGTTTTTACATTCAGACGTTCAATGTATACATATTGCAAAATAACATATAAATATTATTATTTTTTTATGGGGATTACCTAAAAATATATGTATTAAATCCTTTTCCACACATTACATACATCCGTAGTAATGCAAAAACATATATTATTACCTGTCTTTTGAAAATAATGAAGGGGTATACATATGTAT
Organism: Maratus michaelseni; assembly: GCA_963931845.1. Taxonomy (NCBI): domain Eukaryota; kingdom Metazoa; phylum Arthropoda; class Arachnida; order Araneae; family Salticidae; genus Maratus; species Maratus michaelseni. Next base: position 197,141,892 of record OZ007590.1, read on the forward strand.
TTTTATGCCAAGAAATTTGTGACACGTAATCTGTCATTCCAGTATCCTGCATTTATAGACAACACAGATTACTAGATTGTATATGATATCTGGATGAAAATAACCTATTTATTGCACTGCTCAATACTTTACGATATTTTTCAAATGATATGTTTCACAGAACATGAAAACACATAATATAACTGGGTACCTGGGTACTTTTTCGCTATACCGATTCGCTATACCGACCTACATTGTCGCAAATCGTAATAATAGGGGATCAAATGAAACATTTAAAAAATAATAATATTTTTGCTGCGAAAGTGATCTTTTACAATATATAACGTTTGGAAATTACAGTATTTCACGAACTAGTTTATTAAACCAATATAAATATGTACTTAAAATAAAAGGATAAATAAATATTATATAATAAAGTAATAAAATAAAACTCAATTTAAACTGCAGGCATGAGTATATGAAAATATATTTTCAATTCAAAAAGTAACAAATTAAGATGTTTTTCGTGAATACGACTAAATAGTAATAATAATAATAATAATAATAATGATTTATGTTCGTTAAATAAAGAGTTACAATAAATGGTACATAAGCATACATATTGGCATGATGATGGTATCACGGAAAAGTACACATGGCTATTTTATATACAACGACAACTGCATTTGCCTTTTTTTTGCATTGTAAATCGTTGGTTGTGTAATATGTTACGTAAGAACTGCAAATGTAAAAAAAAATAATAATAATAATAAAATACGACATCACAAGAACATTGTCGGGTTTAGATGAACACAGTCGCTATTTCATCATTTCTGTTTTTGACGAAACGTTTATGTTTAAAAAAAATTAAATATATGTCTAATTAAACAATACAAATAATTGCATATTTTTCTGTTTATAATATATTTTAAAAATAAAACATCTTAATATTAAAAGGATATGTTTTATTTATGTATTTTTTAAGATTTATTTAAAAATATTAAACATTTTACAGCTACGTAATTATTTCAGAACTAAAGTAATCACATTAATTACTACATATCATTTTTCATGGTGGGAGATTATACATACGATTTTTTTACAATAGATTTGTGGCACGTAATTTGGCATTTCACATTACTGCATTTATAAACACAACTGGATGATGGATTGTATCATGTTTTGATAAAAAATAATTTTTAAATCAGGCATATAAATATTAAATGTATATGATTTTTATACAATTTTTCTTGAATAAAAGTACCAAAAGTTTCCCAACAATATGTATTTCTCGAAAATAAACAAGCATATCTATTTCTAGTTGTCAATGTATGTAATGGACGAGTATACAGATGTATTTTTATGCCACAAAATGTTTGACACGTAATTTCTCATTCCCGTATCCAACATTTATAAGCACAAAGAATTACTAGATTGTATCTTTCTTTGATGAAATTATCTCATTTATTGCATCGCTCAATGCTTTAAAATTCTTTGAAAATAATAAGGTTGACAAAACGGGACAGAATATAATACATGATAGTTTTATGTACAATGAAAACAACATTTGTCTTCTTTTTGCGTCTGAAAACTTTTGACATGTAATTTGTCACACAAGTGCTGTGAGTGAATTACTTTTTTAAGCAAGCGATTACAGGAAAGTAATTGGAAAGACATTCACTCACTCGGTATTTTACCAATTTCCCCTTTGAATGCATGTTTATATTGCTAATGAAAAAATAGGGGGTGTTTTTCTCAAGAAAAATTAAATTTAATGTAAAATTTAATTAATTTAGTGTCAATTTATATTGAAAAATCGTTAAATTGACACCTCTTGTCACTAGACAATTGTGACTCTGTTAGTATGGTGATGGCACAAGCGAATTATGTTATATTTTATTGTTAAATTTGTAGTGATAATTTTGTAATAAGCATGTTACTGAAACTTATCTACGAACTTTAATATTAGTTTTACTTTTTAATAGAAGTAATTTTCAGATATATATTCCAAGGAGAAAATTAATCTAGAAATCGCCGCTATGTAACCGCCGAAAGCGAACTATGGAAAAAGATAATAATAGAGCCCAAAATAGGCAATTTGTACCATGCTTAGTAGAAGAACAGATTTAATAAAATCTAATGTTCATCTAAAAACCAAATTATTTTTCTGTATTAAAAAAATTAAAATTGTACTTCATGGTTAACTTAGGTTTTTTTTTCAAATTTTATATAGAATATATGATATCAGAAATAACTAAAATGTAGTTTAAAAGTTTACGTATTTTGTCATATTTAATGTTTTTGTGTGTACATTAAAATATAATATTTATATTAAAGATTACTTTCTCTATATGTGTATAATGGCATTCAAGAAAAGTGAATAGCAATCAGTTTTGTTAATTCTCTTCACTTAATTTCTGCGCCATCTAATTCATATATATCAATTACTTAACATAAAGTGTAAAAATACAATAGAAAAAATCGTATAATGTATCCGATAAAATATTCTACCATAAAATGTTTACTAAATGTTTTAAACATCTTTATTACTTTTAATTGAACTGTATGACCAAGTTTTGTAATATAGGAAGTAATACACTTTTTTTTTTACTAAATCAGTTTAAATTTTATGCTCAAATTGTTACGCAATCATTTCTCAGAAACAAATCAGCTAAAATCAACTACCATATTAATATTTATCAAGTTCGGACATTTATTATAAATTAATCGTATACAATTTCCGGTGAAATTAATGTGGTATCTATCAACAACAAAATGGGCAGAAATTTGTGTCACTATTTTTCTTAATTGTAATGTTTTCAAGATCGATTGCCATTCATTTTATGTTGTCAGATGATACCTGTCACATTGTTATAGTCAAATTGTACCAGTGACATTGTTATTTTGTTCCACAAATAACATATTTGTATTTATTTATTTCGATATTTTAAAAATAAAGCTAATACATGGGTACCTGCAAATATAACGAAAAGTCAAATATTTGATTAAGAATGTGGATATTATTCTAAATAAAATTGCAGTAACCATAAATTATTTAGATTTTTTATTTCATTAATGCAGCAATATATAACAGGATTTCCTATTTAGAATTTGAGACATGTAAATTCATTTGAATGATATATTTTATGAATTCAAACTGCAGTATCATAAACATAACTTATAATTTTCCTGAACTAATAAATGGAATGCGGACGTTGATAAACTAAAGGAATAATTAAATTTGAAAAAAGAAATATTCGATACAGTTACACATATAAAATTATTTCTTGAACAATGATTATAAAATTACTCCTAGATGAAATTATTACAATAAAACGTTTGAAGTTTTAAAACGTGCACTTTATCCGGTGCATTTCATAGCAAAAGATATTCTATGAACGAATATGTAATTAAAATAATTATTCCTTATAAATTAGCGTCGGATAATGAATCGTCTTGCTCAAGTAGTAAAATTCAAATCCTCACTCAAATTTTCATGCACATAACAAAACTAATTGGAAAATTTAAGAAAGTAGCTAATTACTTTTTTTAATTACAATATCTATCCTGCCGTTAATCAAAATTGATGTTTTTTAAAAAAGGAAATGCAATTCAACAAATTCTATGAAATTCGGTTCAACGAATTCAACGAAATTCAATTCAACTAATTCAATGAAATTCGGTTCAACGAATTCAATGAAATTAAATTCAACTAATTGAATGAAATTTACTTCAACGAATTCAATGAAATTCATTTCAATGAAAATGAATTCAATTCAAAGAATTTTAATATTTTAACAGTGAACTTTTCCTTTATTCGGTTCTTTTCATTCCAAAAGATATTTTTTCAATCATGTATTTATACTCATAAATAAAATATTTAAAAAAAATGTTTGTATATTTGTGTGTGATCATAAATCACCTTACTCAAAGAATAGAAATTCAAATCCTCACTCTAATTGTCCGACACAAAAAAGAAATAATGCAAAATTCTCAAAAGGGATCAAATTTAAAAAAAAAAATCTTTTTCAATTAAAATTTCTAATCTGTAGATAATGAAAATTTAACTTCTTTTTAAACAGAAGATTAAATTCAACATCAATGAAATTCAGTGCAACGAATTCAATGCAATAAAAAAAAAAAATTCAATGCAATAAAAAAAAAATCAATGCAATAAAACGCAATTCAATTAAAATAATTTAAATTTTCAAGAGTGAAAAATTTTCTTTATCTGGTTCATTTTATTGCAGAAAATAGTCTCTTAATCACGTATATATAATTAAAATATTAAAAAACAGTGTATATTGGCCTGTGATCATGAATCGTCTTCCTCGAAGCGTACAAATTCAAATCTTCTCCCTATTTTCTACCCTAATCTTCTCCCTAATCACAAAAATAATGGAAGAATCTAAGAAAGTATCGTATAATTTAGTTTTATTCAATTAAACTTTTTAGTCTGTCAATAATGAAAATTGAAGTTTAAAATATATATATATTCAATGAATTTTATGAAATTTCATTCAGGGAATTCAATGAAATTTAATTCAATAAAAAAAGGAAGGACAGTGAAAAGAAATTCACTTCAATGAAAAAAATGAAATTTTGTTCAACTACTTCAATAAAAAGAAAGAAATTCAGTGAAAAGAAATTCAATTCAATGAATTCCATGAAATTCCGTTCAACGAATTTAATAAAAAGAAAAGAAATTCGGTGAAACGAAATTAAATTCCGGTAATTAACTTTTTAAGAGTGAACTTTCTCTCTACCCTGTCTATTTCATTGCAGAAACTAATATCTCAATCACGTATATATATATATAATTAAAATATTTAAAAGAGAACTGTCTTAGCGTGTGATCATGATTCGTTTTGCTCAAATAGTAGAAACTCAAATCCTTACCCTAATTTACACGCACTTAACAAAAACAATGATATATTCTAAAAAAAGTATTTAATTATTTTTTAAGTTAGAATTTCTAGTCTGCCGATACTGAAAATTAAATATCTCTTTCAAAGAGAAAAAAGTTCCCCACAAAATGTAACCTCTAACCTATACCTGCCTACTAACAAAAGCATACCCTCATTATTATCGGATCGCGATCGGATTCGTTCCTCAAACAACTTTTTTCATGCATTTCCCCAAAGATTGTTAAAGTCTAATCTTTTCGACATTCACATCATTAAAGTTCAGGTGCTGAATCTCAGGTAATTATTTTTATAAGCACTTTTTAGCGAAATCTATTGGATTTCTTGTTGGTAGTGTGCGATTTTATTGGTATATCATTGAAAGAGAGGAGTAAATTTAAAATACTAGTCTATAGATCCATATTTGAAACAAGTAATATATGTATTTTTTAAAAGTCAATACCTACTTTTTAATCATAAATATATAAAATAAACCCGTACAACATTAATGTCCCACGTTATCTTTATTGAACATTATTTTATAATCATCGTTGCGGTATTTTATTTTTTGTTGGCATCACTAATTTGAGATAAATGTTTTATTTCATTTATGAAAACAATGGCAGATTTTTTTCTCCCATATAAAAATTAAAATTAATTAATTAAATTTAATTAATGAATTAATATTTGAAAAAACTGTATTAACTTCAATTGTCATCCAGTACAAGTTTAAAAAAATGTATTTGAACTTGAATGGATGAATAGAAAATATTTTATTAACGATTGGAAATTCCAACAAGATATATATATGGAGAGAGTGTGAGCTAATAGTAGGAATTAAAAAAAAGGCCTAACTCAGAATTAGGAACAATATTTATATTCTATAGAAATTTGCATATTTTTACATATCGACGAACTGTATGTAATACAGGGTAAGAACATGTATTGTATATATGTTACGGTCAATATGATTAATCCGGTCATTATTAATAATAACAGGTTATTATTAATAATGACCGTATTAATCATATTGACCGTAACATATGTATTAATTACGAGTTGCACATCATTAAAAAATATGATTCTGCATAATAATATGTATTTTCTAATTTGATCACAAACTATTTCAAAATATAAGTTTTCTACTGATACAAAATCCTGCAGAAAAATGACTGTAGAAAATTTATAGATTTAACAAGAATCACTTTTATTAAGAAAGCTTCACATTTTACAGAATTAATATTACTTTTAATTTAAATTCAATATAACATAACGTTTTTTTTTTTTCAAAATACAGAGTTTAAGAATTATGAAAATGCTTTATCTGTAATATACGTACATTCCTTCACAAAATATATTTTTTAATTACGAAATATAAAAAATGTTGTGTTGAATATTTGCCGCTTTATACGAGAAATGCCGGTTCACGGCATATTCTTTTTTTGCAGAAAATACTTTTTCAAAACTTTGAAATATTTTTGTATACACATTTTTAATTAAAAGTCGTGTTACGAAAAGAGTAGACATTCTGCTTCATATCACATCTTTTCCAAGGTCGAAGAAAATGGAAGATTCAAAGAAAGTGTCTAATTAAACGCATTATTTTTGATTAAAATTTTTAATCTGTCGATACTGAATAAGAAAATTTATAAAAAAATACCAAAATTAATTTCATATACATACACTGTAAAATAAGATAAATCTTTCTTAATCTACGAAAATATAATATAACCACCAACGAAAATATACAATAACCTTTTCTGAGTTACCTATGGTTCCAAAAGGCGTATTTTGTCTTTAGAAACCATATAAACCAATATATTTCTGAGATTTTGAGAAACATTTTTAAAAACAAAATTTCCTTGCTACAACTGATTTCGGAAATTTTTTGAGTAGTTTTTATAGTGTATTAATCAGTTTTCTCAAACCGGAATATCGTTTTTAGGGTTTCGTTCATCTCACGAAACCCTATTGCTCCCGCTCCGTTGTCTGTCCTTCACAAAAGCATTCTCAGAAACAATGTAACTTACAGAGTTGAAACTTTGTGTATATCTAGCTGAATACCAGCTATGAAGCTCAAAATATTAAAATTTGAAAAAATCGTATAATTTTAATAAATAGAGATAAAAAACCAAAATTCTAACATTTTTCCTATTAAATTTAAACATTTTTCGTTAAAGCAGTTGCCAAAAATTACAAACCCACAATGAAATTCTTCCTACGATAATTAATTTTCTATTGACCGATTTCCACGTGAAAAATGAAAATGAAATAAAAAGTTTCACCCACTGAAAAAAATATTAATATGAAATAAAAATGATTCACGTCATAGTGGTAATAAAACGGACATTTTCAAAGATTTCTCAATAATACAAGGAGTATGAGTATGTGTATGTACACAAAGCAGATTAATATCACGTCATTAGAGAATTAAAAAGTAAATCTGACGTCATATTGGAAGTTTAACGAATTTTTCAAATGTTTGAGAATAATACAAAGCGAGTATCAATATCAGTAATAGAGAATAGTAAATATATGAGTTTGAGAAACATTTGAATTATGATAAAAATCCGATTATGGAAATATTCGCATATTTTAATATTTTAAAGGTGTACAACATGTTTAATTTTGAAATTATTTATTAAAATATCGCATTTAGTCCGCATGACAGATATTATTATGACAGAATATAATAACAGGCTTTGCCAGCTATCGGGCTGGTTTAGGTATTCGAAAAAAAAAAAAGAACAAATAGACTGGTAATTTTTTACTTTATAAAAAACATGACTTTTTTTTTTTGTTAAACGGAATTTATTTGGATTTATTAAAGAAATGATAAAGTGTTTTGAAAGGAATATTAAACGAAACCCTTTGATCGATCTTCGATCACACTTACCCACTTGTTTTAGAATGCTATTAATTTCAAATTAAACATTTTCAGATGCGTAATCTAACTTATACACGCAAGAGTAACAAAATAATAATAATTTTGATGTCAATAGTAACGTTCTTAATTTAATATGTTTGTCCGTAAAATGTTTTGTTGAACATGAAAAATGTTTTGTTGAAAAAACATGTTTGTTGAACATGAAAAATGTTATGTTGAAAAAAAAAGTTTTTGAGTATGAAAAATGTTTTGCTGAAAATTGATACAAACCTATATTCCGAATTGTGAAAACTGATGATAGAGTATAAACACTCTTCGAAAACGTTTCCAAATAAATAAAAAAAATACTTTTTTTTCTTTAAATTTAGAAAAACATATTTTTTTCTGAGCTTTCTAAAGATAAAGAACGCTTTTCGAAATCGTCGGTAACTCGGACGTGGTTACTGTATATTTTCGTTCGACGTTATAATATATTTCCCTGCATTAAGAAACATTTTTTTTTTTTTACATTGTACTCTATTTAGCGTTTTATTTCGGTATCTTCCGTTGAAACAAAATGTTTATACACCCCCCCCCCTCAACTCACAAATTGTTAAGGTCTAATCTTTTTGCTATCACATTATTATATTTCATCAGATGCACCTTAGACAATTATTTTTAGAAGCAATATTTAGTAAAACTCAGCAGGATTAGATTCCTTGTTGGCAGTGTACAATTTCAGTCATTTTATGTCATTGAAAAGAGTGGCGTGAATTAATTTCAGGTTAAAATTGCATATTTTGAAGGATGGAATTTACACACAGGGCTTACAAGTTTTAAAACTTTACAACAACTTTTTCAGAATAAAAATACTTACCATATTTAGAGACAGAATGTCGGAGATTAAATAAGGTGAAGATTACTATTCGAAAATTGTGGCGCTAAATTTTGTAAACCATGCAAGCCCTGCCCAAAATTCATATCCTTGATAATTTTTATAAATTCATAGTTTAGGATTATGAAATATGTCAATATCACTTAGAATTTTAAATACATACTTATCGACGGTCTGAAGGTACAGTGTTAAAAAATATTTTCTTTAAGTACTTGTTCCTTACTACACAAAATACGATTCGAAATTTTTATATACATTTTACGAATTTTTTCAGAAAATATTTCAATATCTAAGATATTTAAAGACGCAATTGATTTATGTGTGGAAAATGTACAGATTTCATAAGTTTAATAAAGATTATCGTTAGTTAAAGAGGTCAATTTTTTTTACATTAAGTTTATTTTACATTTAGATTTGCATTCAATACAAAATAATTTCTTTGTGACACATTTAAATTTCTTTAGAGGGGATTATTTTTATTATCGATGCATTCTATTGATTGCGAATATATTTAAGTATGTATGTGTGTGTGTGTGTGAAACAAAAATATATCTTTGTACATTTGAATCCGAAACATTCCATTACACAGCTTATATTTCCCTCATGGAAATACATTTTTAAAACTTTAATTTGTTTAGATATATGTTGAATTATGCGCCTGCTATATAAAGAGTTAAAATTTCATTTCATATCACACCTTTTCTTATTCAAGTCGAAGAGATTGGAATGTTTGTCTACAGTATATATTTAAATTTTCTTACCTACCAATGATTAAAATGAAACTTCTTACTAAGAAAGAAGAATACATAAAACTGAGTTTCAAAGCCATACACTTATTAGTTTCGGATATTAATAACTTTTCTTCAAACATATTTTTATGAACATTGTTAATATTTTTGTCCTCCACATCATTTTGGTTTAATTGCTGAATCTCAAAATATTATTTTTATAAGCCATTTATAGCAGATCTAGCCGGGGTTTGATTTTGTGTTGTTAGTGCAAGATTTCATTTGTATATCATTGGAAACAGTAGGGTTAGTGTTGCATTGTTGATTAAGGATTCATATTTCGGAATAAGGTTTAACTTTTAATTATGAAAACTTTTTATACTGTGTATAAATTTGTACATATTTTCTTATCGACGCCACAATTGAGTATTTGGCCAATCTAGGTGGCCAAATGTCAATTTTTGAAAATTTATTCCTCTTTAAAAACAATTAGCAAATGATAAAGAGAAATAATTAAAGAACATCTACCTTATCAATTTTCAGTATTCCAGGCAGTCATCTTTGTGCACGCCAATTTTAAAGTTGGTCATTATTACCGGCGATAGTAACTTCACGTGGCGTTCATTTTCAAACCTCAAGTTCTACAGTTCATATTGATTATTCAAGTTTAAATTTAAACTGAAGATCCATGGATAACGGTAAAGAATCTTAATGTTAACCTAGTTAAAGTAATCACATTATAAATTTAGCTATACTTACGAAAAAGGATAATCATAACTAAACATTCTTTTCTTGTTTCTCTATTTAACGAATTTCTATAAACTCGAATGTAACAGTTTCACTTCCGGGCATTTGCCGGTATTTTTGCTTCCTTTCATTGTGCTTTTTGATTTATGGATGCGTAAAAAGCAGCCTTCAAACGCTTTGTTTTTCAAAGTATAGTTAAATTAACGAAGCAATGCAAAATTTCTTTTTCAACAGCATTTTTATTTCTCGTTTAAATTTCTGATATTTCTATTTTAAGACCTTCAGACGTTTGTAATGATTGTTCTTTAACAATATACTGTCGGAACATTTGACGAGTATTAAAACAAAGTAGAAATTTTTAGAGACATATATGTTACACAAGATTAATTTTAACACAGTTATTCTAATTGGTAAATTAATCACATGACTTAAAATATTCCAACTGGGCGAAAACTTTCCGTACCAGGATTATCAATAAGGTTAGCTGGGTGAATCAGGTCTTCCAGATTCGTCCCGGATGGCTCAGTTGGCAGAGAATTAGTAGCTTCAGCGAAGAGATAACTGGTTCGATTCCTGTCCCGGACATGTTTCGCCACTGGATCCGATGGTCGATGTCTTAATCTTTTTTTTTTAATTTAATGTTTTAATATTTTCTGTGTCATCTACCGGGATCTGGTCTACTATCGTTCCGGTCAGTAATTGAAAGAAGGGACATTTGGTACTGCCACGCATCGATTTTTCGCGAAGTAGATGCGATCTTAAAAATATCATACCGTATATTCTTATTATTTATATAGATTATATTATTTATAAAGATATAGGAAGTAATTTCCTTAATAATACTGTAACGGAAGATACTACTATGGAGGATAAATTGAAAATATTTTGTTTTATGCTGCCATTTTTTATTACAGTAAAAATGAAACTTTAAGTAAATATCTAAAAAAACCGCTTTATGTATATGACTTAAAAATACATTTTTATTAAATATATTATGCTCCCGTTTATATCAAGAATGGAGGATACATAAAGTCAAAGACAATTTCGAGTTCTGTGGTAATATTTCAAAATTAATGTCAAATGACAATTTGAGCATTTAAAGCTAATAACCGAAATGATAAAGGGTGTCCTCCCGTTTCTGAATATTGTAATTATATGACAAGTAATACTGTATTTTAGATAATATTGAACACAGTTTTATTGTAATGGATGATACTTGAAAGGCTTGTAACTAGAGTTGCAAAGGCTAGAAAAAACCCGGTTTAAACCTGGAAATAAACCGGGTTTTTTGGGAATAAACCAGGTCTTTTGGGAATAAAACTGGGAATAAACTGGATCTATTAGAAATAAACCCGGGAATAAACAAGATTTTTGCAACTCTACTTGTAACAGTAATTTAAACATATTTTTTTGAAAACAATTAGTATATTTTCGTAATAAAATTCAATTTTATGTATGGTAAAGCTAGTCTACGCAAATTCAACAGAATAATAAAAAAAATCTAAATATTATTTTTTGGTAAACTATCCATGAATAATTTTGACTTCATTTGTTTTTTATGCATTCCCATTGCTATTTTGTTGTTATGCTGCAATTTAATTGAACAGCTGTAATAAGACGAAGAAAGCTATTTTGCGCAATTTTTCCTTACAGGGTTGGTGTGATTGCGCACATGGAGAGATTGTTATTAATAATAATTGCATTTAAATTGTTAACAATAATAATTATACTTAAATAACATTCTTGTAAGGTTTTTAAGAAGAAATATTATTGTACTAGGAGTGAATATTTCAACCTAATGATTAAAGAATCGTTAAAAGGAGAGAATAGTAAGAACAATTAAAGAATTTTAATTAAAGAAAAAAATATAAAAGAATCAGAAAAAGCAAGCACAGATCAGATTACAAAATAACATTAAGTTACTTGATTACACGTTTAACTTAAAATTACTCCAACTTCATTTCCATAGTTTCAATGTTTTCTTGTGTGCTGACTCGAAGTTGCCGTCGTCCACAATCAATGTACTTATTGTTGTAAATGGTGCAGATTTCATGCAACCACCTTCCACAAGTAATACAAAGAATCCAGTCACTGGTCGAAGTTGTTTCCTGGTACAGTTTCAGCCATTCAATGCACACATCCTCATTGCCTTTCGTTTTCTTTTCCTTCAGGTTCTTTTATCCTATTTTTTTCTGGAAGCATCTTATCTTCAGTATTTTGCTTTTTTTTAGCTGCATTCTTCTTAAGTATTTGTCATGTATATTTTGTGGATCAGTAAGAATAGTTGCACTCTGTTTCCTTTTTTATTTAGACGCTAGTACACTACTTGTAATGGGTGAACCTTTTACAAAACTTTCGTAGGTGTATTTCTGAGAGTAACATTATACTTCCCAGATGTTGATTTTTGACAAATACATCTAGCTGCTGCTATTGGATGCGAGGATAGGCCTAGAATAGGATAAGTTTTCGTTTCAGAGGCTGTAAAGAGTACGACTGGTGAAACGGATTGGTGATCTGTGGATTCTGTTTGTAACTCAACGGTTTCAGTAACAGTATGATTCATGCCTTGATCACAGTCTAGCAAATATGCGTGTTCTGGAGTCACTTCAATATTTAAAGTATAAATTTCAGTTGCACGAAAGGCACAAGTGGCAAGCTGGACAGAAACACAGCAAAAACAGGTTCATTTTAAGAGATTACCAAAGTCCTTTCTTGATATTTTTCCAGTCCTATGGCGAGTTGTTACCACATTTCCGCAAGCGTATTTAAAATACGTTTTAAAGGGCTTGAACAATACGTGATCCAACGGCTGTAAATAATGTGTAGTATGTCTCGGTAGACACAATATTATAATATCGTTCTCAGAGGCGAGATTTCAGCATGTTTGGGCAAATCATATGTGACGCATGACATCTGCAATTAAAAAATTTGTTCAAGCAAGCTTCCGTGAAATAAAATACTCAGTAAGCCATTCCATGAATAGTTTACTATATTTATAGGTGCTCTCCTTTATCATCTTAATTACAGTTCCTGGTAGCGTATCTCTGGCGTATTGAGGTTTAGCGTAGACTCTTTTAAAAATGCAGAAATGTAGCAGAAACTGTCCTTCTGCGTTGTAGCAAGCCAAAATAGAACCGTCTCACCCTTTTCGGCACTAGTGACAAAGTGCACATCTTTACTGCCTTTAGAAGCAACCACTTTACCAGGTCATTGCTCAGCTGAATTCCAATCTCACAGTTCCAAATACAACCAGGCTTCACTAAAAGATCATTCTCGTTCAATATTGATGTCAGCAGAGTAAAATGAGCTTTCACTTCTTCACCGTTCATACCTTCTACTCTAGCACTTCTAATGCGTTGAGCTTTCCTGGCACTTAACTCAGGATGTCTTCGCATAAACGAGGAAAACCAATCTTTTCCTCCTAATTCTTTTCTTTAATGAAAGTATGCCCTTTACTTAGTGCTTCAGAAACATTATATACAAACGTTTTTGCATCACTTTGTTTTGGTGCAATTCCAAATCCCTTAAGTTAACGTAAATGAACTGCTAATTTCTTCTCAGCTTCCGTACCTAGTTGCGAATCTGGACCCATCGTTCGGTTCTTAAAGTCATTTTTCTTCAGTCTATGTCTCAAGGCGGATTCCGGATTACTCAATTTCCGTCCTGCTGCACGCATTTTGAGTGAACCGCATTTTGAGTCGCATTTTGCACTGTCTCTAAGGCTGATTTTATGTTTTCTTCTGTCTTTTGTTCGATTTCCTTTTGTAAATATTTGGCATTGTAACCTGAAAAAATACCAGAAAATGTATTAAAATATTCGAACGCGCGTTACTTATTAGCAAAAACAAAAAAATCATTTATTAGAAAATTTATAGTTAGTTAACAAAATTAATGTGTTGGCAAACTAATTGTTCATAATTTAACAATATATATATATATATATATATATATATATATATGTATTATTAATTTATTAACAAAAATATTTATTTAAAATTAGTTATTTAATAACAACTGTTTTATTAATTTATTAAAATATATCTGCAAAAGTATTATTTAGCGTATTAATTTATTGCCAAATTTAGTTTCGATAAAGTGTTTTTCAAAAATTATTTCAGAATTTATTCATTTATATGTTTTACATGTTATTTTGTAATTTCTGCAAATGTACCAATAAGCTGCGTAATCTCTTCTAGCATGAAAACTATTGGAAACAATGCGCTATCTCACCTAAGTAGTCTAAGTTAGTAGCTTATGAGAAATCATTTAAGTGTAAAATATTTTGTACTACTGACATTCTATAGAAATTATGATGAATATTTATGAAAAGTCAAACACTTACCTTGGGAAAACAAAACAAAATAGCAATCCTTTATCCTAGCCACTTGAAACAATTAACGTGCACATTCAAGTAGACACTCTACTACTGCTGTTGTACAACTACCTGGAGTCGTTGCGTGCACACCCTACTCCGCACCACCGACCGTCTTTGTTCCCAATCTCTCCGACCGGGCGATCTCTCCTGTCTTTAGCAATGTATTTTCAAGGGAAAAGTACATTTTTGAATGAATGATACGTTCATCACATTTAGAGAATAAGTGAAGACACAGATAGACAAAATTAGATGTATTATGTAATGGAGTAGGGGTATACATATATAGCTCCTTACAGTAGAAAAATGCAAATAAAAGAAAATTCATAGATCTTCGTCAAATATATATTCTAATGTGTTCTATTATGTACGATCTCTGAAATATTTGAAATAAAATATTCTGTCAAAAATTTACCGATAAAATAACGCTTTTTCTAGAATTACCCTCTTATTCTATATACATCTTTATACACTTGCATGCTTATCAATTGCCTATAAATACATTGTAACAACAAATAAAGTTAATTTTTTAATTACATGTTCACTAAAATAAAAAAATTGATATATTTTATATGCATTTGCATTTTTTATACGATATTTCTAAACGAGAGTTATTTACAGGCAGAAACGATTTAATTGCGGAAAATGTAGACATTTTATAGATTTAATAAAGCTATTATCTTTTTACATTCAAGTAATTTTACTTTTAATTTTTTATTCAATACAAAATAATTTCTTTTCGAACGATATAGTTAAATTTCTTAAAAGAGATATGTATATTTATCCGATGCATTATAATGCAAGGATATTAATTTAATTACAAATACATAATACAAAATATATATATACATATATTTTTGTTCCATATTTGCAATTTTGATTTTAATTAATATATTCCTTACCACAGAATATTCGTTTTCTCACAATTTTAATTTTTAAAACCTGAGAATATATATATATATATATATATATATATATATATATATATATATTGTGTATATGCAGGTTTTTATCGAGAAACTTCATTTGAAAGATGATAAATTTCATTTCATTTAACCTTATTTTAAGACAAATCGCAGGAAATGTAAGATTATAAAAAAAGTGTAATTAAATACTTTTTTCTTTTTTAATTAAAATTTCTATTCTGCTGATACTAAAAATTGTGACTTTTTAAAAAAGAAACAAAGTAGAAAAACATGACTTTCAAAACCATATTACAAAATCATATTTATTCTAAGTACCGAATGATTATAATTAAAGTTACGATTTCAAAAATCGATAATTTTAAAACTACTGGTCAGAATGACTTGATATTTTAGCAGAACAATCGTGAGGCAATGGAATTTTGTTTGGTGAAGGAAAAAAAAATAGTTCCAAATTGTACCGATAGATGGCGTTGTCAGGGTAATGTCAGGGGAAAGACCAAAAATGTATTCTTGAACCCTTTCCGGCGCGGTGTAAATTTGTTTGCAAAATGATGAAATAATAGACTGACACCGGAATTTACAAACAAATCCATTAGTAAAAAAAAACTTGCTTATTTTCTGGTTCTTAATGAAAGGAAAATTTTAATTAAATATTCTTGGTGTCGTTTGTCAGTTTTAGAATTAAAATTGGGTGTCCTTTTTTGTGACCACCGCCCGTTAAAGGGTTAAACATAGGAATGATGTTGCCAAAAGGAAAAAAATAGAGTTCAGAGATTTACTAAAAATTTATTAGCGAAAAGACAAGACTACGTGTTTACAGCGACGACAGCAATAATGACAAAAAATGAAAAAAAAAGAGCTTCATGGAACAAACACCTTACTGATTATTAAGGCATAAGTTGCTCAATATGCCCTCCGCCTTGTTCCGCTACTAATTGGAAGCGCAAAACGGCATGCTCCACAACAGATCGGAGGGTATCTGTACTAATGCAATGGGTGTGTTGTGTGATGCTTGCCTTCAAGTCGGCTAGATTCTGAATCCGCCCGCTATAAACAACATTCTTCAGGTACCCCCCAAAGCCAGAAATCACACGGGTTTAAGTCGGGGGAACGTGGCGGCCACGTTGTTGGAAAATGGCGGCTTATGATCCTATCATCTCCGAAATTATCACTCAGTAGCTGCTTCACAGTAGTAGCAATGTGCGGAGGAGCGCCATCTTGCATGAATATTATGCGATCCACACACTGACGCTGTTGAAGTGCCGGAAGAACATGGTTACGCAAAAGTGCTTCATACCGCTTGCCAGTAACTGTGCAGGTAACGGGACCCGCAGGTGTGATCTCATCGAAGAAAAATGGACCGACGATAAACGCTGCCGTTATTCCGCACCACACAGTGACCTTTTCAGACTGAAGAGGTAATGGCTGTAGCTGGGACGGATTCTCGGTCGCCCATATCCTGCAATTTTGCGTATTTACAGAACCTTGCAAATGAAAGTGGGCTTCGTCAGACCACAGAATGTTCCATTGCCATTCGTTGTCCACTTCCATCCGGGCAAGAAATTGTAGTGCAAAAGATTGACGTGCTTCCAGGTCAGCAGGTAGCAACTCCTGCACATGAGTTATCTTGTACGGATAACAGCGTAAGACGTTCCGTAGAACTTTACACACCGTGCTGTTCGGCATATCCAGCATTCGGCCAATCCCCCTTGCACTGATGATTCCAGCATCACTGTCAGTATGTTCCTGTAATGCTGTAGCCACATCTTCTACTGTGGCAGCTGAAACTGGTTTCCTTCCTCTAACCCGTTTAACGTCAAATGAACCGGTCTCTTCGAATTTAGCAATCATTTTTTGCAGACCATTTGTTGTTATTGGACCTTTTTTTATGGATTTTAATGTCCGAAACTTCCTAATAGCTGTAAGTGCACAGTCATCGTTCTTATAAAAAAGCTTCAAGAGCAGAGTGCGATCCTTCATAGTCAGAGTCATGATGAAGCATTCAGGCAAAGAGCTGCTGCTCTGCATTTTTATGGTTGCTATGTCTGCGGTGCGCATGTCACGTATTAATTTGCATATCTTCAGACAATGTGAACCCAGACAGCGCCATCTATGGGCACATTTTGAAACTTTTTTTTCCTTCGCCAAACAAAATTCCATTGCCTCACGATTGTTCTGCTAAAATATCAAGTCAATCTGACCAGTAGTTTTAATTAAAATTATCGATTTTTGAAATCGTAACTTTAATTATAATCACCCGGTATTTAATTAAAATTTTTCTTTCATTAAGAACACGAAAAATAAGCAAGTTTCTTTTTACTAATAGATTCGTTTGTAAATTCCGGTGTCAGTCTATTATTTCATCATTTTGCAAACAAATTTACTCCGCGCCGGAAAGGGTTCAATAATACATTTTTGGTATTTCCCCTGACATTACCCTGACAACGCCATATATCGACACAATTTGGAACTATTTTTTTTCCTTCGCCAAACAAAATTCCATTGCTTCACGATTGTTCTGCTAAAATATCAAGTCATTCTGACCAGTAGTTTTAAAATTATCGATTTTTGAAATCGTAACTTTAATTATAATCACCCGGTATATTATTAGTTTCAGATTTCAATTGCATTTATTCAAAGTTTCTATATTTTCCACCTACTTCACTAAGGTACAGCATTTTCGAAATCCCTATCATTATGGTTCAGGTGCTGCAACTGAGATTATTTTTTCCAAATACTTTTAAGCAGAGGTTGGCGAGATTAGATTTTCTGCTGCTAGTGGAAAATTCCATATATCATTGGAAACAGTGGCGTAAGTATTTAATTGTTGGCTAAAGGTCATTAATTCAAAAAAAGTTTTAACTTAGCGTTATGAAATGCGTTTAAATTCCATAGATTTTTAACATACTTATTCTGTAGATAAAGGAGTCCAAAAGGAAAATATTATTTTGAAAATCGCTTCTTCTATACGGAAAAGAATATGATTCTGAAACTTCATGCAAGTTCGGAAAAAAAGAGAGAGAACATACCCATAAATTTTATTCACCATATTATCACAGGAAACTACTTAAATACGTAAAGGACCATTAAACTAGAATGTTTGTCTTTTTCTAAATTTTCGTTAAAAATACACTTGGGAAGTCTTTATACTTAAATTTTATCAAATTCTGAAACGTACAATACGAATACCTAAAGCTAACATCATATTCTGATTTTTCGGTACACTTTATTTTAGGATACCAAAACGGGAAGTTATTCGGTCAAATAATTTAGGAATTAGGAATAATTAATATTTGGAACTCCTAATGTTAAATCCCTTTGTAATTGTTGGGAAACAGATTTTCGAGATTTAGCATTAAATTGGATTATTTCAATAAAATACATGGAGTATATAATTAAACCTTTAAAAATAATTATTATTTTTACAGCAAGAACCACCTTTAAAAGTTATTTTTAGCTTTTTCTCAAAATGAAGTTTTTCAGATTTTTACTGTACGCAAAACAACGTATAGCAAAAAATTATACATGAAATGCCTTGAAAGATTTTTTACTTATTTTACAAATGTTTATTGAGGGAATAGATTACAATCATGATGATATATTAATTACTTTTATATTTACACTTCTATAAGTTAAAAAGTTTTACGAATTTTTTATTACATTAGTACTTCAAATGCCATAGCTTCTGCGATAGAGATGCTATTATAATGCGGCTAGTCTATGTCCTAGAGAAGGATATTCTCTTTATTATGCAATTTACAAAATGTGAAACTATTGATTTGATTTTGAGTTATCATGTTTTGCACAAATATCGATTTTTCACATAATTTTGACTGTTTTTCACTTAAAAAAAGTTATTTCTGTGTAACTTCTAAAATGTTTATATATTTTTTAAAAGTTTTAATTTAAATGCCATTAGAAAAAATTGGTATAAAAAGAAAATTTTAAAGGTTTCAAAAAATCACCTCCGAAGGTGTGCGGATACCTTAAAATTATATATAATTTCGAAATAAATTGTTGATGAAGTAATGAATTGAAAACTATAAAATTTTAACTGATATCTATTCCTGGAAGCTTCAGATATGCCAACTCAAAATTACAGCCCATTCCCTGAATCAGTTATGCTTAAAAAAAGCCTCGTAGCAATCTGTTTTGCAACGATTACAAATAAATTGAACATTAGGAGTTTCAATCTTTAAACCTTCATAATTCCTAAACTACTTAACCGCATCACTCCCGCTTGGTATCCTGTTGGAAATCTGGACAAAATTTTGTCCCTAGAAATTATTACGTGGTGTGTTCGAAAGTGATGTCATTCCGAACCAGTTTTTGTCTCTGTTTTGGTCGTAAGGGCACTCTTTTCTTTTAATTTACCTGTAACTGTATGCATATTTCTTTGTAATTTAATGTACTGAGTAAGTATATCTAGATGTACCAAGCTCCTTTGAAAGTGAGGCTGAAGGAAGCTCACAGGGAATAGTTCATCTTCGTAACTGTTATGAGTTTTTTTGACAGTATGTGATTTTAAAGAAGTTCCCAGCAAACGCTGGATGTACATGTAAATACACGTCTTATTTTGTTTTACCATTCAAGTCGAATGAATAAAAATAGATAGACTAAACTGTTTTCTCATATAATTTTTTTTGAAGCCACACCATACGCTTTAACTACTGCAGTTAATACTGTGCACAAATTCATCATATCCTAAAGTAAAATGTACCAAAAAAGGCAAATAGTATATCAACCTTACAGAAAAGTACAGATTTGGATAAAATTTTAATGTGAAGACTACCCCCAAAGCTTTTTATCCCATAAATTTGAAGAGGACTGTCAAATGCAAGGGGTGTTTTTATTAACACTTTGCAACATAGTAGAAAAGAATTTATGACTTCAGTTTGTCTGTCCGTCTGTCATAATCCAAGCCTTCTAACTCGGATTGTCCTGTAATTTTTATATCTTACCGACGTATACTGTATCACGATGACAATTGTAAATAAGTTGTGTATCATATATTGTTCGTTTACAGGGATTGTCAAGAGTACTCGTTTACATTACGGTCAATACGAAAAAATAGTTTCAAGTGCATTGTAAGGATGTTATGCTATTCAAACATAATAAAATGTTTATGCATTTCTGAGGTGCACTTAAACATGCTTTCTCTAGAATATGGGGTGCAAAGCATTTATTATTCATTTATATGGTAACACTAAACTTCCGTTACATAATGGTGTACTTGGCGAAATCGTTTGCAGTGTTTATTAAAAATGTTACATTATTCTAAACATGATGAAATGTGTTACTGTGCGCATTACTGAGGTGTACTATAAGTTGCTTACTGTAAAGTATGGTGCGCATTGCATTTATGGTTCATTAACATTACAGTGACAGACAAAAGAATTCGTTTACTGTATTCTCTGTGAACGATAATTGCTGCAAGTGCGTTTTCAAATTTGGTTTACGTTTTTAAGTTTAACTAAATGTTTGCATAGTTAGTGGTGTGTTTAAATGCTACAGATCATGTACATACAAATCATGTACATGTATGCACAAAAGATTTCGAGTATGTCCTCACTTACTGACGGAAATTGCTGAAGGTGAATTTTTAAGTGTGATACATTTCTTAACTGAACTAAAATTTTGCATACTATGTAGTAAATATACAAATCTACAGATCACATTCAGGGCTGCACAAAATGATAATATTTTTACGACTATAGATGGTGATTGCTGAAACTGTGTTTTCAAAACTCGTCATTCACCTTATTAAACGGTAACGTTTTTTTAGAGTATTCTGAATGTGTTGGAAATTTATTCATCATCTATGTTTCATGCATGAATTTTATTTTTTTTTCTTTTAGCTGAGTGTACATTTGCCAATTTTTTCACAAAATATTTCAAAACATGAGTTATTTACTGACACAAAGATTTAGCTACTAAAACTATAGAAATGTTATAGATTTAATAAGGAAATTATTATTTTTGCATTCAATTAATTTTGCATGTAATTTTACATTTAATCAAAAATACTTTCTTTTTGAACTACAATTAAATTTCTTAAGGATGAGAAGGATGAGTTATATTCTTCGAAACACTCTATTACACAGACTATTGTTTTAATTACAAATGTATGCATAATGTGTATATATATGCAGTTCTCTCTCTCTCTCTCTCTTTGTATATATATATGTGTGTGTGTGTGTGTTAGATTTTAGCTGTATGATTTAAATTTTCTCGAGAAACTGGCAGCTGTTTAAAGATGGTGAATGATTGCAGTCGATAGATCGAGCATCATGGCGAGGAGTGTAGGCAATGTAGGGACCTATTGAGAATTTCACCATAAAGATTAAGCCAGTTATCCAAATAAAGTGTTTATTCAGGAACATGAGATAGGAGGAAACAATTCTCACAGGACGCAGATGTTTGTTTTCTAAAGCCCTCAGACTTGACTATAAATTATTACATCGTTGAGTTGATCTTAAATGGCTGGGTTAGAAATTCCTGGTTATAAGAACGCCAGATAACCTTTTCATCAGCACTTGAAAACAAGACAAAATTATGCTCTTCGAAGTCATGCAATTGCTTTTTGTTAGATTCGCGAATAGATACACAATAGACGCAATACTTACAGGAACCATCAATAAGATGCGAAATTTAAGAATTGAACGGGTAAGCGAATGACGTGAGATGGTGAGGTCCCGGAAAGAGTCCTGGATCTAATGGCGCATTGTTTTTGAAAGCGCGGGAATCCAGCCCGTGGAATAAAATAACAAAATGGCTCTTAAAAACATTCGAAACTAACTTCTCTCAAAATATTATAGATTGGACAGTTGATAAAAGTTACGGATTGACTTAAAGTTTTTGATTAGGATTTTGAATAAGACAATTATTAATATACAAGTTGTTAATTTTAAAAGGAAATTAAATAGGAATAAATATTATTAAGAAATAGAAAAATAATGAATATGTCAAACACACACACACACACACACACACACACACACACACACACACACACACACACACAGATATATATATATATATATATATATATATATATACACTGCTCAAAACAATTAAAGGATATTTGAAGTTTTATATAAAATAAAGATATAAACGAAATTTTTTTTGCCGAAAATAGAAGAAGAGAATCACAAATGCAAATTTTTCTGGTTTTCAAACTGTGGAGTATGCAAATTTTGAGTTCGACGTCAAAAACGTCGCTTCAGCGGCAGCGAATGAAATTTGACTTTCAACTGGATAAAAGAGAATGAAGACAAGGATGATCGGCATTCAGTGATTGCTTTGTTTCGATGAGTACGATGTCTCAGCGAAGTCATTTGACAGATTCAGAAGCTTGGAGAATTGTTGGTAGGTTAGAAGGGGGCCAAACTCAAGCCGAAGTAGCGCAAGCCATTGGCGTGTCACAAAGTGTCATTTCCAGGATCTGGAACCGTTTTTTGGAGAGTGGATGTGCAGGCCGAAGACCAGGGAAACGTCGTAGACGGGCAACAACGCCCAATGAAGATCGGTATTCAGCGTTAACAGCTCGGAGACACCGAAACATGAACGCTACTCTTCTCCAACAACACCTTCGCTCGGCTACAGGCACCACGATTTCAACTCAGACTGTCCGAAACCGGCTCCATGCTGTAGGTCTGTATGCTCGCCGACCGATGGTATGTGTTAGATTAACATCAAGGCATCGTCGCGACCGCAGGGAGTGGGCAACCGAGCATGTCAACTGGAGGAGAAATGAATGGATCAATATTCTGTTTTCTGACGAGTCCCGTTTTTCTGTGCATCCGGATAATAGGCGTATTTTCATCTGCAGGGACCGTGGAAGTAGGAATAATCCTGCGTTCGTGCACGAAAGTGTCAGATTTGGCGGTGGAGGAGTGTTGGTGTATGGTGGCATCTCCATTGACGGGCGCACTGACCTCTACATCATTCGAGATGGAGCTCTGACTGGTCGCCGATATGGTCAATGTTGTTTCAACGTGAATGTTGGCCATTAGCAGCAAGTGTTGTGATGTCATCATATGTCAGAAAAAGCAAATAGTAATTAAAGAATGCGTAATTTCTTTAATCACACTTTATGCTGTTGTATGACGCAAATCATTTGCAAAGCTTTTCTATAGTTTAACCTTGCTTTCTTTGTTGTTGTTATCACGTTTTAATGATACACAATTAACGATCACTAATAAAAAATTAAAACCCATTTCTGTTAAATTTATTATGATTATTTAATTATGATTATTTTTGAACTGATATAATTAAAATCAGATACATGGACCATACTTACTGATAAAACATAGATAAAACGTGAATACAAACGTGGTACATAAAAGGTGCATACAGCATGTTGAGATAGGTTTTAGTATGACAGATGCCAATTATAGAAAGTATTTATGATGAAGTGATTGATGCATTTTCAAACTTAAACAAACACGTTAAATAGTATGACAGATGCCAATTATAGAACTTATTTATGATGAATAACAATAAAAATATTATTAACATAATATATTAATAACAATAAAAAATATATCATTCTCTCTATTCGTTGATGTTTATTAGAGATATATATTATTGACAAAATACTTTCAACAAAATTTTTCATACATAAATTCCAAAAAGTTTCATTTTCAAATGACTGATTAAAAACATAAAAAATATTATTTTAATAATTATATATCTTTTTCAGTTTAAACATACGATAGATATCTTAAATGTTTAAAATAATATTTTTTAACTTATTATATATTTTAATGCCGCAGTTACGATATATTCATAAAAAGGAATCCAAAACCAAAATGAAACATTTACTTCACTCTTCCAGTGGCATACTAATGAAATCCGCTACCAACAGGAAATCAAATTCCGCTAAGCTCTGATAAAAAAACGCTCATGAAAATAATTACCTGAGACACAACACCTGAACTATAATGATGTGACTGGCGAAAAGATTAGACCTTAGCAATTTGGGGGGAAAGGATAAAAAATTTGTTTGAAGGAAAGATATCGAGAGTAGAAACTAATGAGGATATTCTTTTGATACTCTTTTTTTGTTTGTTTGTTCCTTTTTTTTCGAAAGAACTTTAATTTTCAGTATCGACAGATTAGAAATTTTAATTATATAAGAAAAAATGTTTTAATTAGATACTTTCGTAGAATCTTCTATTTTCTTTGACTTGTGTAAGAAAATTATATGAAACAGAATGCCAATTTGCTTAGGAGACTTAAAATTAGCTGTGCATATGTGTAAACAAAATGAGCTTTGTAAATATATTTTTATGATTAAAAGAATGTTCTGTGCAATAAAAACCCTCGGATACAGATTCAAAACAAACGATATATATACATATACATACATACATACATACATATATATATATATATATACAGGGTGATTCATAAAAGATGGGCAGAACTTTAAGGGGTTATAGTACACTTAAAGACAAATAATATTAAATAGGAGACTAAGGGTCCCAGACGTATTCCCAAGGAGATAGGGGCCATTAAAGTTTAGGGTCCGAAAATTCAAATGATTATAAAACATGGAAAAATTGGTCGATTCGTTTGCGGTTTTTGCAAAAAATTTTCTTTATGCCAGTATTTTCTTGAAATAAAATTTTAAAGTTCAATTTCAAAAAATGCCGATAGGGGGCGCTTTAGACTTTGGAGTAACAAACAACTATTTTTTAACGTTATTTTTTGTATTTCTTTAAATGATTTCGAAAGCTTAGACTTAAACTTAAATTTTGATCTAAAAATCTGAGTCCTAACGAGTAGTTAAGTAGCGTAAACTGAAATTTGAAATTTGAAACCCTTCTCCCCCCAGAACAAAAATCAGTTATTCCCGATCTTTGTGTCGTAGATTAGGCTCTAACTACTGCCGCGTTTTGCTAAAATTATTCTTTATGTCAGTATTTTCTTGAAAATAAATTTTAAAGAAAATTTTCAAAAAATTCCGATAGAGGGCGCTTTAGACTTTGGAGTAACGAACAACTATTTTATACCGTTATTTTTTGTGTCTCATTAAATGCTTTCTAAAGCTTAGACTTAAACTTAAATTTTCAGCTCAAAATCTGAATCGCTGAGCGTGGTTCAGTAGCGAGGGGAGGGGGTTCAAATTTCAACTTCTGAACATAGTTCAGTTTGCACTACTTAACCATGCCCAACGATTCTGTGCTGTGATACGAGGCAAAAATACAACTTTCGTCAAGGACTGCATAGTCGGAATTCACTCATAAAGGCACTGGCACAGTTGGAAACGTCGCTCATGCAAACGTTAAAGCTCCATTCCTGACGCTAGTCACCGGGTGAAGAAGGAAACAGAAAGTATGCAAATGTCAAATGGGGAAGAAGAAGAACACGTATGCAAAATTTCGACACGATTCAGGCATAAAAACCACTGAACGGTGAGTCAAGTGTAAGTCGCTGTAGTAATGAATCGGAAGATGGTGCCCTTCACGAATAAGGAAAAGGCTGAGATGCATTTAATTTACGGAGCGGCAGATGGAAATGGTGCAGAGGCACAACGAATGTACGGAGAGCGATTTCCTAACAGGCGGTTGCCTAACCGCAAAACTTTCGAGCGCTTGCACAGACAGTTGTGTGAGACGGGATCATTTCTCGCTTCCCGGTCGAATGCAGGTCGTGCAAAAAAGGACGAATCAGTAGTTGTTGCAGAAGCCATTCTGGATGTAGTAGCGGCGCAGCCAAGTACAAGTACACGAACAGTGGCTAGCCAGGTGGATACCTCACAGTCCACGACTTGGAGGGTACTGAAGGATGAACATTTGCTCCCGTTTCATGTGCAACGAGTCCAGAAACTGTCTCCAGGGGATTATCCAAATCGTATTGAATTCGCCCGCTGGTTTCTGCAGCAGAACGCGCTAAATCCACATTTTGGACGAACTGTGCTTTTCACCGATGAATGTACCTTCACACGTGAAGGTACATTTAACACACACAATGCACATGTATGGGCGGATGTCAATCCACATGCTACGTATCCACATGCTCATCAGAGACGCTTTTCCATCAATGTTTGGGCAGGAATCCTCGGAGACCACCTAATCGGACCGTACCTTCTTCCTGAACGCCTCAACGGTAAAACATACCTCACATTTCTGCAACATGTGCTGCCAGACCTGTTAAACGTTGTTCCTCCACGCATCCGGCGGGTCATGTGGTTCCAGCACGATGGAGCGCCAGCCCATTACGTACGAGACGTCCGCAACTATCTGGACATCACATTTCCGAACAGATGGATTGGTCGAGGTGGTCCTGTTGCTTGGCCTGCTCGCTCGCCAGATCTTTCACCCCTCGATTTCTTTTTTTGGGGACGATTGAAGGCTCTTATGTATGAGACACCCATTGAATCCCCCGAGGAACTGGTCGCCAGACTTTCCGCCGCTGTAGGGGAAGTGCTCGAAAAGCCTGATGTTTTCGCGAATGTTCGCCGTTCCATTCGTCGCCGTTGTTCTGCGTGCATAACCTCTGGTGGTCACAATTTTGAACATTTATTGTGATTACATGTTAATAAATATGCTTTGGTAACATAATCCTAATTTGTGTCTTTTTACCTCGTATCACAGCACACAATGTGTGGACATGGTAAACTGAACTGTGCTCAGGAGTAGAAATTTCAAACCCCTCTCCCCAGAAACTTAACCACGTCTAACGATTCAGATTTTGGGCTGAAAATTTAAGTCTAAGCTTTAGAAAGCATTTAATGAGACACAAAAAATAACGGTATAAAATAGTTGTTCGTTACTCCAAAGTCTAAAGCGCCCTCTATCGGAATTTTTTGAAAATTTTCTTTAAAATTTATTTTCAAGAAAATACTGACATAAAGAATAATTTTAGCAAAACGCGGCAGTAGTTAGAGCCTAATCTACGACACAAAGATCGGGAATAACTGATTTTTGTTCTGGGGGGAGAAGGGTTTCAAATTTCAAATTTCAGTTTACGCTACTTAACTACTCGTTAGGACTCAGATTTTTAGATCAAAATTTAAGTTTAAGTCTAAGCTTTCGAAATCATTTAAAGAAATACAAAAAATAACGTTAAAAAATAGTTGTTTGTTACTCCAAAGTCTAAAGCGCCCCCTATCGGCATTTTTTGAAATTGAACTTTAAAATTTTATTTCAAGAAAATACTGGCATAAAGAAAATTTTTTGCAAAAACCGCAAACGAATCGACCAATTTTTCCATGTTTTATAATCATTTGAAATTTCGGACCCTAAACTTTAATGTCCCCTATCTCCTTGGGAATACGTCTGGGACCCTTAGTCTCCTATTTAATATTATTTGTCTTTAAGTGTACTATAACCCCTTAAAGTTCTGCCCATCTTTTATGAATCACCCTGTATATATATATATATATATGTATGTATGTATGTATGTATATGTATATATATCGTTTGTTTTGAATCTGTATCCGAGGGTTTTTATTGCACAGAACATTCTTTTAATCATAAAAATATATTTACAAAGCTCATTTTGTTTACACATATGCACAGCTAATTTTAAGTCTCCTAAGCAAATTGGCATTCTGTTTCATATAATTTTCTTACACAAGTCAAAGAAAATAGAAGATTCTACGAAAGTATCTAATTAAAACATTTTTTCTTATATAATTAAAATTTCTAATCTGTCGATACTGAAAATTAAAGTTCTTTCGAAAAAAAAGGAACAAACAAACAAAAAAAGAGTATCAAAAGAATATCCTCATTAGTTTCTACTCTCGATATCTTTCCTTCAAACAAATTTTTTATCCTTTCCCCCCAAATTGCTAAGGTCTAATCTTTTCGCCAGTCACATCATTATAGTTCAGGTGTTGCGTCTCAGGTAATTATTTTCATGAGCGTTTTTTTATCAGAGCTTAGCGGAATTTGATTTCCTGTTGGTAGCGGATTTCATTAGTATGCCACTGGAAGAGTGAAGTAAATGTTTCATTTTGGTTTTGGATTCCTTTTTATGAATATATCGTAACTGCGGCATTAAAATATATAATAAGTTAAAAAATATTATTTTAAACATTTAAGATATCTATCGTATGTTTAAACTGAAAAAGATATATAATTATTAAAATAATATTTTTTATGTTTTTAATCAGTCATTTGAAAATGAAACTTTTTGGAATTTATGTATGAAAAATTTTGTTGAAAGTATTTTGTCAATAATATATATCTCTAATAAACATCAACGAATAGAGAGAATGATATATTTTTTATTGTTATTAATATATTATGTTAATAATATTTTTATTGTTATTCATCATAAATAAGTTCTATAATTGGCATCTGTCATACTATTTAACGTGTTTGTTTAAGTTTGAAAATGCATCAATCACTTCATCATAAATACTTTCTATAATTGGCATCTGTCATACTAAAACCTATCTCAACATGCTGTATGCACCTTTTATGTACCACGTTTGTATTCACGTTTTATCTATGTTTTATCAGTAAGTATGGTCCATGTATCTGATTTTAATTATATCAGTTCAAAAATAATCATAATTAAATAATCATAATAAATTTAACAGAAATGGGTTTTAATTTTTTATTAGTGATCGTTAATTGTGTATCATTAAAACGTGATAACAACAACAAAGAAAGCAAGGTTAAACTATAGAAAAGCTTTGCAAATGATTTGCGTCATACAACAGCATAAAGTGTGATTAAAGAAATTACGCATTCTTTAATTACTATTTGCTTTTTCTGACATATGATGACATCACAACACTTGCTGCTAATGGCCAACATTCACGTTGAAACAACATTGACCAACTGCTGTATATAACGAAATATAGCTGATAGTAATATATGGTGACACTGGACAAATCAAATTACAATGCACTTTTGTCATACTCCGTGATGCGATCACATTTCATACACAGCAAAATTAATCTATTGGAAATCTCACTAAACTCTCTTCTATAATATTAATGTTGTGAACAAATATCCTAAATTATTTTATAGTTAAACAGACTGCATTTTTGACTGAATAAGTAGATTTCAATCCTGGTTGTCTCATTAAAGAAAATTCTCTATGCGTATAATCATGAAAGAAAATTTGTTCCATTACTTTAGAAAAAAAACTTGGATATGCAAAAATAATATTTTTAATCAAAAGGAAATATTGAGGAAATACAAGATATGCTAAAATCCTAAATTTCATTATAAATGAGAATAATTTCGTTGTAAACATTGTTCATAAGAAACGCTCATGCGTCAAGCATACCATGCGTGAAGCGTAGATTATGTAACCCGGTCCAACACTTTCAAAATTTTACAAATCTTTACTGATTAATAAGATGAAAGATGATGTCTAAGTAAACAATTTGGAAAACGCATAACATATTTTAAAACACAATTTCAGGGAGTACCAACAATTTTCGGGAAAATATCCGAATTTTTTTGTGAAGTCCTGTAAATGATCTATAGATTTGTATATATACTACATCGAATGCTAAATTTTGGATCAGTTCGAAAACGCGTTGCACAGTTTAAAATTCTTCTTTTGGAATTTGCATCAATAAACGGAAATTTACTGAATAACTTTTGTGCTGCCCTGTATATGGTCTATAGAATTTATACACACCAAGTAATAGACAAAAATGAATTAAATTTAAACACGCGTTCAGAAACTGAAAACGCACTTCCAGCAATTATTATTAACAGAGAGTACCGAATTGTTTTGAGTGTCTCTGTAAATGAACAATGAATGCTTTCCACCCAATATTCTATAATAAGCCTCTTGTAATGCACCTTAGTGCTATATATCAATATCAATATGTTTGAAATATGAAAACATTATTTAAATAAACCGAAAACGATTCTTCCCCATAGACCGTAATGTAACGAAATTTTTTTAGTGTCCTTGCAAAACACTATAAGTGCTACACACTTCATTTTCAGTAACAAACATGTCATAGTAAACCTCAATATCATATATCAATTGCATGTCAATCCGAATATATTTACGCGCACGGAGAAAGAGGCAGACAGGCAGATAAACCGAATTCATAAAAACTTTTCAATTATGTTGGAAAGTGTTAACAAAGCTTAAAGATTTTTTGCCTTCTTTGTTAAATTTTCTATATCACTCATTGTAGTCACAGGTACACCCAAACACAGAAATAATTCAATATAGTCTATTTAAAACCAGCTTTTGTTAATTATGTTCGTGTAGACACTGATGTCAGTACCTTCTCTGTGACAATTTCAGTTTGTTCACAGTTTCAGGCAGTGAAAGCATATCCCCATAGAGAGCACATACAAAGAATCATGCATATTTTATTTGAAATTTTTCTCTGCTACCACATAGACGTTTCATGAGTGACTAATTGGAACCACTTGGAACATTTATAAAGTACTACACAAATATAACCTTCTTCTGTATTGTGTCTAAATGGTTTCTTCCGATTAATGTTTACAACTAAGTTATTGGCATCTATCTATACTAATAAAACAAAGTTTCGTTCTGTGTGTCTGTGTGTGTATGTCTGTTGGCGATGGCTAGGAAATTCTGGCGCACCTAGAAGTCTGAAAATTTAGGTGAGGATAGTCCAAGGCCGCTCCTAGTGCACCTGAGTCTTAGAAGTTTACTATTTTGAAAAACGGGAGTAGTTATTAATTAAAACCTGATCAAGGATCACAATAAAAAAACACTCTTCTGAAATCTGCGCGCGCATGTTCAGAAGCTCTTTTACCGCATCTTCCGTGACAAGACGAAACAACGTGACAGTAAGATCGTATCTTTTTAGGTTTTTCTAAATTCACCATGGGCGAAAAATACGGAAAAATCGTCAACATATTCTGGAAGAATGTACTTTTACATCTCGAATGATCTGATCGGTTCGAAATATTTTCACATAGCCTTACAGATTTCAGTCATGTTCGTCTAGAACAGATTGTTATTATCTTGGGCTCGGGCAACGCCGGGTGGGTTAGCTGGTATATTTATAAAACGCTAAGGTTCGTGGCGGCGAAAATCCGGTTACTTATCTTTTTCCGATGGCAATGAGTGGTTTGTTTTCACTAATTTGTGTATATTAAGAAAGCTGTTTGAGGTATCGATTTAAAACACTCCACACATATTTAAAAGTAATTTCTGCTTCCGAAAATCCAATTTTTATTAAAATCGACCGGTATTTTTTCTTAATCTTTACAAAAACACTAGCTACTTTCTGAAAAGGAAAGAAAATAATGTGCGAAGTTAAACCAAAAAAAACGCGTCATTTTGTTATTATTTAAAACATTATCTCCATTGTTGCATTTTATACTGTTTAACCCCATTGTTTCTTGCATCGTTATGGCGCCAACGCTATTGATGCACATATCTGTGATTTATAATATATATTGACATTTAGAGATTTTACGTCTTACGTACGTAACGACCACGTTTTTTTTTCTTTGAAATTGCGAGCTGATTGGTAGCCAAATTAGACCTTTCATTCTTTGTAACTTCCAAATCGGTGTAAATTTGGTTTGAATTTATCAAAAACAAAAAAGTAAAAGTAAAGAAATATGATAAGAAAATGGAGAATACGAATTTGGGTACGTCCGTATTCACCGTATGCCAGCGGATAATAAATAAAGAAATTAAAAAAAATATAGTGACATGTATGTATTCATTATATGTAGTTATCTATATATTAATGTGTAGGCATATTTGTATTCACATGTATGTATGCTTCTATAGGAAAATTTCCGTAATCGGGTTCGCAGACAACTGGCGTGTTTTAGTGAGTGTTGTTTGACTGAGCATGGATTAAAGAACTGGGAAGAGTTTGACTTTATAAGCGGCAAAAGACCATCTAATTACATAATATTACATAGTAATAAGTTATATATATCTAAAAAAATACTTACGCCCCATGGCAGTGAAAGGTGAACTAAAAGATGTTTTAATCCTTCGAGGGTCGTTTGGAAAAATTGACAAGCTAAGCTGGCGTAGCCTGCTAGTTCATGAAAAATGTATCATTATGACTCACCCAGTATATGTAAAATACTTTTCATTGTTTATCTGCTTAATTATTTTGAGTGAATAATATAAATTTTTTCAGTTATATTTAAATGAACAATTATTTGCAATTCGAAGATGAACAATCAGTTTTCATCACAATAAATAGTAAAAAAATGTTTTTAGAATTCTGCGTTATTTTAGAGACATTTTAAATCTGACATCGAAAAAGGAAAAAAAAAAGAACTTTATTTGAAATTCCCAACATTTGTGTCCCTTTTAAGTAGGTCATTTATTATCTGAAATAAGTAGTGCAAAACCAGAATATTTTTTCTTTGATGATGAATTACCAAAATGCATTCCTATCGCGTCTTTCAAAAAAGATTTTATTTATATCTGGCTTTAAGAATGTCCATTGCTTTTCAAAAATGTTTTTTTTTTATTGTCAACTTACAAAAATGTATTTTGTTTCTAATTAAATATGTGCAGAAAGCTAATATTTAAATATAAGAAAAATATTTTTTCAGAAAAGTTAAAAACCAAATATTTATACACTTTATAATAATATAATACTATGTTATACACTTTTAAAATGCTATTCTTCTCCACTTTTGAAATGTTACTTTATATTCGTAAAAATTTTGCTTCAGTTTTTTATCTTATGTATTTAGAAATAATATTAACAATATAGTCATGGTAATTACAAATATTTCTATTTTAAATATAATTAACGTGCAAGAAAAAACAATTTTAACCGCATTCATAAAGGAATAAGGAAAATCGTTCGCCAATCATACATTGCGAAACACTTTCCAACACATTCAGAATAGCGCAACAAAACTTCACTGTTTAATAAGGTGATATCTAAGTAAACAATGTGGAAACCAGATAACATATTTAAAATCTCAATTTCAGCAAATACCATCAACAGTCGGAATAGTATTAGAATCATTTTGTGAGAGCTGTATGTTATATACAGGTTTGTATATATACAACATAATATGCTAAAATTTAGTTCAGTTAGGAAACGCATTACATAGTTCAAAATTCCCATGCAGGAAATTTCGTCAATAAAAGGAAGTATTCACAAATTATTTTGCGCAGCCCTGTATAATATCTATAGAATTTATACATACCAAGTTAATATGCAAAAAAAAAAAAAATAACTTTAAAAACGCATACATCAACTTAAACTGCACTTGTAGCAATTACCACTCATATAAAATACCAAAATCAAATTATTTCGTGTGTCCCTGTAATGAACGATAAACGCTATGCATACATTATTTAATCCACAGTTAGCATTTTGTAGTGCACTTTAGTGTTTTATTTCAGTTCCAATGTGCTTGAAATAGTGTAACAGCTTTAAAATTCAATGCAAACGATTTTCCGCATAGACCGTAATGTAACGAATTTCTTTTAATTATCCTTGTATACGAATTATATATTCTATAGACTTTATTTTCAATACTGAATATGCCATAGTTAACCCAAATAACAGATATCAATCACTTGATAAACCGAGTATATTTGCGCAAATTGAGCACATCCAGACGGCAGACAGAGGGCCAGACAAACAGAATTAATAAATATGGGAAGCAGGAAAAGTGAAAATTATTAAGTGCGATATTAAGGAATAATTACCTTTGTGGTTTTCAAAATGGATATTCAATATGATTTTAAAATTTCAAGATAGTGCAAATTTGTTCCCTAATTTCACAATATGCAACATAGCATTTATTTAAAAATTCCGAACAATTTAATAATTTCTTTACAAATCATTTGCAGTTAGAAGACACAGCCATTTAAAACAAACCCTCAAACTCAGATAAATAATTAAAATGTTTACATTATGTATCGCCTATTGCGTGTTAAGTATAACTTTAACAGGCATTCAAATTATATTTTAAAATTTCCATTCCATGAACATTAGTATATTCTATGTTGATGTTTATTTAATAATTATTTTGATTATAATTCCACATACACTTTAAACTTTTTGTGGTGTGTTGAACCAACATGTGATGCTCCAGTAGCGGCAAATAAAACATGTTCCGTGTTTCAACATTTGGGACCACCATTCTAATTAAGCTCCTAATGTAATTTCACGATATCATGTTTACATCTACTGCAGCAACAAAATATGGTACAACCTACAACAAAAATTTTAACAGTGTTAGAATAATGAACTTTACAATGATTCTTTTAGTGATTAGTAAATAACGCCAACACACATTAATGGTCTTATACTTTCTTAACACACAGTATAGCCAAATTAAACATCATGTCTATTCTTTGAAAAGCAAGAAAAATATATCTACATAGAAATGGGTGTCAAAAGAGAATCATCCAGAATTTCAAGATAACAGAAAATACGAAACTATGAAATAATAAAAAAAATAAAAATATTAAAACTATCATCCGTAAGTTATTCAAATGTAACAATTAAAATGGTTTCGAATGTGAAAAGAATAGATAATAAAAGATAATAAAAGATGGACAAAATTACAATATAAACTTATATCCAAGCCGAAAAATGTAATAAAAAATCATGTGCCAAGCATGGATTATAAAATATTTTCCAACGGCTTCAGAATAGTGGAACGAAACTTCAACGTTTAATAATGTGAAAGAAGATATCTTCAGTAAACAATTTAGAAAACAGATAACAGATTTGAAAACCCAATTTCAGAAATTGCTATCCATAGATGGAAAGACACTCGATTTTTTTGCGGCCCTGTATATGATGAATAAATTAGTATATATTCATTTTTGTAATTTTATTTGTATCTATAATATGGTAATATTACTCTTTGAAGAAATCAAATAACACAGCTGAAATATCACCTTCAGCAATTTCCGTTAACAGATGAAAATTTGCTTGGATTTTTTTGCGGACATTGTATGTTACCTTTAGATTTTTATACAGACCATATATTAAGCTAACATTTAGTTATAAAACGCATAACACTGCTGAAAAGACACTTCGAGATATTACTATCGACAGATGACGGTGAATATAGTTCTTTTCGTAGCCTTGTGTATGAGTTTATTTATAGTCTACAAACATATTTGAATGTATTAAATACAATTCATGTGGGAAAACCATTACACAATTAAAAACCATTTTTAAGCAATTCACACCCATAGACAGCAATGCTTTCGAATTCTTTTGTGTAGACCGCAAGTAGTATGCAAAATCTTAGTTATACTGAAAAACGGAAACAAAGTTTGTAAACACACTTTCAAATATGCTCATAAACAGTACTGTAACAAATACTTTTGTGTGTATCAGGAAATGAATGATAAATGTTACGCATTCATTATTCTACAATAAGCATCTAGTACTGTATATACATTTTATTATATTTGAAATTGTGTAACATCATTAACATATACTGCCAACTATTTTATCCCATATACCATTTTGTAGCAAATTCTTTTGAATGGTCCTATAAATGATTAATAAATATTTTGCACCCCTTAAGCTACATAAATCATGTTATAGTGCACTTCATAAATGCTTATCAATACCATTATGTTTGTAACAGTGTAACATGTTAATAGACCTCAAAAGAGTTTTTCCATAGGTCAGATTGTAACGGAATTTTTTTCAGTGTTCCTGTAAACGAATTATAAATGCTACACCTTCGATTTCAAAACGAAATATTCTATGATAAATCCAACTAACATGGATTAATAAAGTGGCGGATGAACAGTCTTGGAAACAGATAAATAGAAGTCATAAAGACTTTTCAACTATGTTGTAAAGTGTGAAAAAGAGGATGATACAGGGCAACATGCAGGGACGTTCTAAATAAGAGATTGGAAGAAATTGAAGGTACACAGTAATACACAGGGTTGTAGTAGTAACAGGGAAGTGTGGAAGAATTAAATCTGAAGTACGGAGAGAGACGGCAATTGTAATAAAGCCGATATATATATATATATATATATATATATATATATATATATATATCGGTATAATATACGTTTAGGCACACAATAAAATATGATAATAAAATTGGAAGGAGATATACACGGAATAATTTCATAATAAATAATCAAAATGCAATTCCAATTTAACTTAGTCAGACATTAGAATAGATACATAAGCACTATTTATTTTAAAAGATTGCATTTTTCTATTTTTGTTAAAAAAACACTGTCCCAAAAATTGAGGCATATTAAACAAACGTTTACAAATGCTGGATTGATTCCAACCAACCATTTTGCCTGTCCAGTATAACAACGATTATTCAATTTTTGATGATTATTTCAGATGCCGACATCTGCGTTATTCCGAATAGAGGAAATTTTAAATACTATTTAGTTGAAATAAAAAAAAGCCCTCCATTAAAATGTCTAGTATAATAAATCTTTCAAAGCAATCAATATACCTCGTATTTGCTAGAAATAATAATTTCAGCCAAAAACGAAGCTGCTTGTAAGAAGTGTTCAGACTGATCGAAAAGTTGTAAGATTGGTGTGAGAACAAAATATATCCATCAGCAAAATAAAAATAGTCTCGGCTTCAATGTGTGAAAGGACACAATACATAGACACATAAGAGACTCCAAGAACATTGTTTTCAAAAATATATCTTTCATATCGCGCCTAAAATCACACGATAATCAGGCCTGTAACGTGCATGTCGTATCGGAACAAGTGGCTGGCCGCATTATTTAGCGACGAAAAGAAGTGGAATCTGGATGCACCTGATGGCTGTAATTATTACTGACATAACTTCAAGAAACAACCACTTACTTTCTTCAGTAGACAACAATGTGGTAAGCCTCTGGTTTTAGAACAACTGGCTATAAAGGCCAAAACTACTTGGCATTTCTCCATGGAAAACAAAGTTGAACATATTAAAATACACCATATCAAAAATTACTTTCCTTTCATTTGAGGAATTCTTAGGGTATCCCAAATAAAGATGTCACCAGGACATAGCTTCAATCCTCAGTTCACATACTACAAAATAGTGCCTTTCCTCCAGGAATTTTAACGTTTTAGATTGTCCAGCTTTAACACGTTCACTGCCGGGTTAAATTTACCGGGATTTTATTTTATTTAGAAAATTCGAATTCATACCAGAAAATAATAATAGCAATATTCACTTTATTTAATTACAGACATTTCGTGATCACATAAAATAAAAATTCTTCTTTCGAAATTTCCGGTACGAATTCGTAATTTTAGATTGAAAAACCGGTTGGCAGCGAATAGGTTAAACTCATATTCAAATCCAATTTAGATCATTTGGGGTATTGTAATCCGTGATGTATATACAAAAATGGAAAACAATATGACTCTACTAAAGAACTGAAAAAGGCCATTCAAAAAGCTTGGCATCCTCTGTTACCCATAATAACTGATTCGAAGAAAACACGATTATTTGAAATTATCCAAATGCAGGAAAATTTTATTAATAATTATCGTCATAAAAAAATGTTAAATGATGTTTTTTATTTTCATTTATTTTTTTATTTTTTAAGTAGTTCCTAAACTATTAAGACAATGTACAGTTACATATTTTTATATATTTTTTTTTATCAAAGTTAATAAAATGGTCCCTTTATTAATTTTGATATGATTTATTTGAATTATTTTCTACAATCTAATAAGTTAATAACATGTTTTTGTTTAATTTTGTATTGTTATTTAATAAGTCGCATTTTCTGGTTGTGCCTAAACCTTTCCGAAAGACTGTATGTATCGGTATAATAATGCAAGTAGTAAGTTTATGTATATATGTTACAAAATTTGAAAAAATATTCTTTTCGATAGTATCTGTAGATTTCAGAAACATATTAAAATTTTATACAAGAATTTACAAAATGATTATCAACTGTTTTCTAAAGAAAACTTAAATTTGTGTAAAAAAATTATTTACCGTTGAAAGCCATCCTAAAATATATGTACTATATTCTTAACAACTTTTATTTATTGAAAAAAGTCTTGTATGAATGTATGGAGTTTGTTATCAAACAGAATAAAATAGGAAATACATTGATAAGATCTACAAGGGCACACGCTAAACTTCCCGATAAGAAAACTAAAGAAAAATTACCTTAGTTTGAAAACAATATGAATAGATATACTATGTTCTATTTTATAAAAAAAATATTTTCAGGCACCAAAGTTACAGATAAAAGTAGACACATTCATATAAATGTATATGCAAATATAAATAAGAATAAGAAAGCAAATGATTGCAATGTATGTATATGTTACCATACACTCATAAATATTAATATAAAAAGAGTAATTTGACTTACAAAGATAGTGTATATAATTTTTTAATAATAGAATAAAACATGAAATTTTATTTTCTGCATTTGTTTCATTTTTATGATAATTCGAATAATTTATGCCTCAAGGTTAAATTGTATCAATGTCCCAAACATAGTTGATATAAAGAGAATTGCAAAATTTCTTTTCATGACACTTGAGTGTTTTGGAATGAGTATGTCTAATTTGAATCCCATCGTAATACTGTGTTTCAGTTAGGTATGCTGATTAATATTAATGTGATTAAGGGGTTCTGGGAATCAAAATTCTAAACAAAGGATTTTTTTATTTTTCTTGCTAATAAAATATTACAAAGTTAAATAAATTGAATAAAAAGCAAACCGCGTATTTCTACAATAATTCCATCAACCAGATTTAGCAATTTTCGTGTTGTACTAACAGTTCTGCCCTGCACGTAACTGAAAATTTATGTGCATTTATCTGAGAATGGATTTTGTTATAATTTGTTATCCTTTTGTTTAAAAGGATATATCTAAACATGCTTCCAAGATATATGAAGGAAATGTAGAGTTTTATGTTGTTCTTTAAATAAATTGACATCAGGATTTTTAATTTCATTGGAAAATTTTGGAAACATATTCTCCGAAATAGAAATCACTCTCAAAAATCCTCTTTTTTAAGTTTTAAATTTATTATAAAATCTGTAAGTATTTTTTTTTTTACAAACCCTCAAGTCAAAGTAACAAGTAATCTTTTCTGCACACAGTAGTGAGAAAAAGTAATAAAATTGTGCAAAGGGTTCATGAGATATATTAAAATATAAATGAGTTTAAAATTTATTTTTTTTAATTTTTAAGTAATTTTTACAGACAAATACATTACAGGAAAATATTCATTGATATGCCTATAAATAAAGTAAAATTTTCACCCATAAACCCCCTGAAACTCATAAAATAATGACTGGGAATGTATTTTGTTCGTTTACGTTCAATATAAATGTCACTGTAGGTTTACAAAATAATTTTCGTATCTACACCTTAATCTTAGATTGATGAATTTTCATATGGTGAATTATGTAATCTGGACTTGTTTGCCTCATGGTTTTTAACGGAACAGGCTGTTAAGGTGACTGAGTACTTTTCAATAATAAAAACAGAAAAATGTCACTGTTGTTTATACGAAAGTTTAACACTTCCTAAAACATATTTAATTGTATGCTTTTTAACATCTGTACAAATATCATAAAGATTATTTTAGCATAATTGAAATCTTACTCTATAATACATAATTTTTAAAAGGTTATTTAAATTATATAGGGGTTTTGCATGAAACAAAATACTAATGCTCACTTACGTACACTTCTCAAGAAAACTATAATTTTACTTACTTTAAAATGTTTAATAAACATCCAAAACACATTTCTTCAGGTGAAATAGTTTTTTTTTTCTTTTTAACCAGCTGAGAAGATCGAACTATGCTCGGTTAAAATTAGCTTTATGATCAACTATGCCTTGTGTTCAATATAACAATAAATTCAGTGCAGACTGCTCTGAACTACCAGAAACCTGCTTTCTGTTGTATTGTGAATTAATGGCTGAATAATCTATCTTGGCTCCTATTGGGAATTTCTTAAAAATTCCTTCTGTCCTGAAAACCAATTTTTTCACCAAATCTTGTCAAAATTTCGACAAATATCGCCAAAATAGGCGACATTATTTCATTTGGCGCCAAGCATATGTTTTGGCATTGCTAATCTTGAAAGGCAATTTTTCCACCAAATTTCGCCAATGTTGCCAACTTTGCGAATTTTTTTACTCTCGACTCTTCAACAACTTAATACCCGTTTTAACCTCCATTCACATTGGAATGCAATGAACCGAAGTGGCCTTAAAATGACCCACTAATCGAAGTTTCTCGAATATGTGACTTAGCACAATGGTGTCGCAATTAAATACGGTAGGATACACTATTTAATCAAAATCGTTAGAGCAGTTTTTTAGATAAAATTAGCTTGACCCGTAGTGACCCAAAAATAACCCACTAATCGAAATTTAAACATGTGACTTAGCCAAATGGTCTTCTGGCAATCCAAAATGGTAAGATAAAAAATTTCGTAAAAATCGTTTCAGCCTTTCTTTATAAACACTTAGCTTGACCTTGACCCATAGTGATCCAAACGGAACCACTAATCGAATTTTCTGGAAAATGTGGCCAAACCAAATGGTCTTCTGGTGCCTGAAAACGATAGGATACAAAATTTGGTCAAATCGTTAAAGCCGTTTTTAGATAAAATTAGCTTTCTCCGTGGTGACCCAATTTTGACCCACTTATCGAATTTTCTCGAACATGCGACCTAGCTCAATGATCTGCTCGTGATCAAAAACGGTAGAATACAAATTTTCGTCAAAATCGTTACAGCTGTTTTTAAGATAAAAATTTGCATAACCACACACACACACAATTTTTGCTCGTATTATAATATATGATTGTTGTGTATTCCTGCGTATAAGGCACATCTCAAAAGAAAATGGTAAAACCCAGAAATTTTATTTCATAAATAAAGTTAATTAATTACGACGAAGCAGTCAGTAACATTTCATTAAATAATACTCCTTGGTTAAATTACAATTGCTTTAGCTGTTGCTTTTTACGCCGGAATTTACAGAATATATTTTTGGAATTGATATAAAATGCAATTACTTAAATATTTAAAACATTTTCACCCATACTGGGTGTAATATGTACAGGGTGACTTTTAATTAACCTACATATTTAAACTGAAGTAATTTCCTAGAGCTTCACTAGATGCCGGCATGAATGCGTGCAGTGAACGAGGACATAAAAAGAATTTGTTTAGTGTCAGTTCCACGCAATTTTGAAAATGTCTCGCAAAGCGTCATATTCAACTAAAGATCGTATTTTTATTGTTAAAAATTAGTATTTATGTGGTGAAAATGCAGCACAATTTCTGCGAAGTGGTATTCAACATTCAGAAGCCGGTTATCACCTATCAATACCCAAATTGTTATCGTAGTGCATTGCATTAGCTACTTTATTCACCAGATATGGATCCAAGTGATTTCTATCTTTGGACTCATATGAAATATTTCGTGTACGAGAAGAAGACCTTATTAGCCTCAAAAGTTTCATATCTGACTCAATTTCATACATAAAAAAATAAACGCCCCATTTTTTTACTGTCAACTTTGTGATTAATTGGCGCTATTGTATCACCTCTGAAAGTTCTGACTTATGAAACCCTTATACATTAAATACCTTTTTCCACGTTCTTCTTAATAAAAAAATGTTTGTAGTGCTATCTACAACGACTCAAGAATTATTTCAGTTAAAATTTGTAGGTTAATTAAAAGTCACCTTGTATATATATATATATTACACCAAAAGTAATTTCAGTAGCCTTTTCAATGCTAACTGCATTTTTATAGCTAACTCTATTTTACTTAGTCTAGTTAATTAATCTACTTTTTTTCGCTTCGTCTAGAATATGCGAGATGTTTCGTGTATGAAAGTGCTATAAATATAGGCTTTGGTACACCGTAAAGCTTTCTGACATCATTCATAAAAATATTTTAATTAAAATACTAAAATTTATAATTCACTAGGTGCTGTTCAGCAGTTTATAACATCCTGTAAAATTTTTATCAGGCGTAAGTAGAATTTTCAGAAAAAACACACTTTAAAAAGGGTAAATAGTTCTTAGTATAATGCTAATATAATAAAACCACGAACGAAAATATGCAATAACATCTTCCGAGTTATCCATGATTCCAAACTGCGTTCTTTATTATTAGAAAACACGGAAAGCAATGTATTTTCAAGATTAAAAGAATTATTTATAAAAACAAAGTTTCATTACCTGCCACTGATTTCGAAAACGTTTCTGAATAGATTTATAATGTATTAATCAGTTTTCTCAAACAGGAATGTTGGTTTCCAGGATGGTATTAATCCTAAATTAAACAGTGTTAGCTGCATAATTGAATTTATACATACAAGCGTAACAAAACAATATTAATTTTAATATCAGTGTTAATACTGTTAACGTATCATGCTTATCTGTAGCGTATATTTTTTTAACATGAAAATGGTTACTTGAGAAGTGATAGCATCCAAAAGACCGGTATTCCGAGTGGAGAAAGTTGATAAAAACTACTCGAAAACGTTTCTAAAAATCAGTGGCAGTAAAATAAACTTTGATTTTATACTTTTTCTCTAATTCTCGAAAATATATGGATTTCTGGGGCTTCTACAATTAATTCTCAAATCACTTAAATTCTCTTAATCTGTTAAATTCTCAAATAGCTTCTACAATTTTTTTCTACAATTGCGTATCCAATTTTCTCATTGTATATAATATATATATATATATATATATATATATATATATATATATTACACCAAAAGTAAATTCAATAGTATTTTCAATGTTAATTGCATTTTTATCGCTAAGTCTAGTTTACTTAATCTAGTTAATTACTGTACTTCACTCTCAAAATTCTCATTTCGCAGTCCTACGGAAGAATCGCTTCGTCTAGAATGTGCGAGATGTTTTGTGTATGAAAAAGTTATAAATACAGGATTTGGCAAAATGAACACCGTAAAGCTTTATGACATCACAGTGACCTCCCAATGACGTCACGCTGTGACTTAGGTACCGTCGTTGTAACGTCACATGACGTTAATATGAAGTAGGAACGTTGATGTGAAGTCTTTATGGCCGTTTTAGCTCTTTTGTCACGGCACACTGTGCTAGCGAGGCTAACGGAAAAGAAAGGCTACCGCGGTGCTTTACGCGTATCGTTTTTTACAGACCGCCGAAATCACGTGATACTCGAATGCACTAATGCAAGAGTACGAAAAGAGCATCACGTCACTCCAACTGTCTGTAAAAAAGATAAGTGGAATCCACCGCGGTAGCCTGTCTTTTTCGTTAGCCTCGGTGGCTAGGTTGTGAAGTCATACTGTCACTGCAATATGACTAATATGACATTTATCGCGAATCTGCAACAGATCGGATGATCAAATTTTCCTGCATCCGACGAGATAAAGTTGGTTTCTTTAGGTCTGGTTCAGATTATAAATCCTCCTTAGGGTCAGATGACCCGATTTTGGAAAACCTGACCCGGGTATTGTCGGTCTTAGTGTTTTTTACTGCATGTCGAGTTCGGATTAAAATCTTGCATAATGCAGAATAATCAGATATTACCCGGATTCGGTCGACTGTTTACTTTATTTTATTTTATTTTATTTTATTTTAGCTAGGTTTAGTTTAGTTTTCTCTCGACCTTGGGTTCGTATCGGAATCGTGCATCAGGTCAGGTAATACGATTTTGAGAAGGGTTTAAACAGGTAACTAGATTTTACCTGAACATGACCCGTGTCAGATCGTCTGTATTTTTTCGGCATGACATATTTATGTAAGATTTCTGCATCAGTCACGCAACCAGATTTTACCTGTACCTGACTCGGCGTCGGGGGTTATTCTCCCGATATTTAGATACAACCTATATTCAATTTAACGTATTTTTTTACTGTGATATATAAGAGAAAATGGTGAAACTTAATGCTTATTCATATAATCTATATCTATACATATATAAAAAAAGATGTGCGTTTCCGTATATTTCATTTTTCCGACAAAACTATCCAGCGAAGAAAACTGGTGTTTGTGTGTGGTAGTAATCTCGAGTCTCCCATCCTGCTGTATAGCGGTTGCACGTTGGTAGCTGAGAAGTGTGGGAGATATGGTGGTTGAAATTGATCGACCTACAGCCTTTTCAATAGAAAAATAGACGTGTGTGACATTATATTTCATTTTTCAACCACAAATACCCAGCGCAGACCACTGGCGTTTGTGTGTGGTACTAGCCTTGATCCTTCCATTGTGCACTATGCAAGCAGCATTTCGATAGCTGTGAGTGTGTGGGAGATAGGGTGGTTGAAAGTGGGAATT
This sequence comes from Maratus michaelseni, assembly GCA_963931845.1. Lineage (NCBI taxonomy): Eukaryota > Metazoa > Arthropoda > Arachnida > Araneae > Salticidae > Maratus > Maratus michaelseni. Next base: position 197,186,521 of record OZ007590.1, read on the forward strand.
TTCAATATAAAAATAGACGTGTGTATCAGTATATTTCACTTTGCAGCCAAAACCAGAAAGTGCAGATCACTGGTGTTTATGTGTGGTAGTAGCTTTAAGTCTCCCATCGTGCACTATGGTAGTTGCATGTCGGTAGTTGTGGAGGTGTGGTAGATATTGAAGTTGAAAGTGGTTTAACTAGGGCATTTTCAATAAAAAATAGACGTGTGTGCCCGTATATTTTTCTTTGCAGCCACAACTACCCAGCGTAGACCACTGTTGTTTGCGTGGTATGTAGCCTCGAGTCTCCCATCCTGCACTATTCTGGTTGCATATCTGTAGCTGTGGTGGAGTGGGAGATATCGTGATTGAAAGTGATCGACCTAAGGTATTTTCAATATAAAAATAGACGTGTGTGTCAATATATTTCACATTGAAGCCACAACTACACAGCGCATATCCCTGGTGTTTGTGTGGTGTAATATCCTCGAGTTTCCCATCGTGCACTATGGTAGATGAATGTCGATAACTCTGGAAGGGGGTGTGTTATAGGGTGGTAGAGAGTCTCCGACATAGAGCATTTTCATATTTCCATCAAAGGGTTATAAAATATGTTTCGAATCTTCTAGAAAGTAATAGAATGTTCTTTATATTTTATACATACATATATATTTTTTGCATATACATATACACACATATCCATTCTCTTTATTAGGTTTATGTATGGACCGGAAAGATCGAGAAAGTTCTGGAATGTTCGAGGACAATCTAGGGGGTGTCGAAGATATGGTGGATAAAAGCGTTCGACCTAGGACATTTTCATATTTCGATCAAGGTGTTCTAAAAATATTTTTGGAATCTTTTAGAATATACCAGAATGTTCTTGAATGTACTAGAGTTTACTAGAATGTACTAAAATATTCTTTATTTTTTATACATACATATATATTTGTTTACATATATATATATATATATAGGGTGATTCTAATTACAGTTTAAGTTTCAAAACACTCTAAAAAACGAACCACTGATTAGAATGACGTCAAAATTGAACGGCGTATTATTGAAGAAGGGGGAAAAAACATGAACAACAAAAAAAAAATTCCAAATTTTAGCGACAGATAGTTCCAAATTTCAGCGTCAGAATTTCGTCTACAAATCACAAATCGTAAAACAACGGCTAAGGCGTAAGTTACACGATAAACCAACTGTACTGTTCAGTGTGCATAACTGTACAGGTGTGATACTGTTAGTTACGTAAGCCCATCCACCGCGGCAAGGTCATATCACATCGGATGTGAAAAATTGGTTTTTAATTGTCCTGAGGCTAAAAACCGCATAAAAAGCATTCATCCAATCGTTTTTTAATTATCTTGACGCCAAAAACCACATAAAAGCATTCATCCAATCGGTTTTTAATTGTCCTGAGGCCAAAAACCGCATAAAAAACATCCATCCAATCGGTGTTTAAGTTTCGCAAGATTGGCGCAAAACATGTTCAATATGCTGTCTACCACTGTGTGCAACAGGATGAAATCAGGAAACAGCATGTTCCACAACCGATCGAAGTGTCACTGGGGTCAAGTTTAGAATGTGTTGCGCAATGCGTGTCTTCAGTTCAGTTAAGTTAGCAATAGGAGTACTGAACACAACATCTTTCAGATAACCCCACAGCCAGAAATCACACGGATTAAGATCAGGTGATCGAGCCGGCCAGGCTGTAGGGAAATGGCGACTGATAATTCTAGCATTTCCGAAATGCCACCTCAACAATTGCTTCACTCGATTTGCAATGTGCGGAGGATCGCCATCTTGCACAAAAATGATACCATCCAGACATCCACGCTGTTGCAGATCTGGAATGACGTCATCACGCAAAAGAGACTCATAGCGCTGACCATTGACGGTAGCGATAACAGGACCGCAAGCACCCGTCTCCTCGAAAAAATATGGCCCTACGATAAATAATGCCGTAAATCCGCACCACACAGTGACCTTTGCAGGATGAAGTGGTACTGGGTTCGTTGCGAGTGGATTTTCTGTTGCCCATATTCGGCAATTCTGTGTATTGACATATCCCGTCAGATGGAAATGGTCTTCGTCTGTCCACAGAATTTTCTCCTGCCAATCATTGTCCACTTCCACCCAAGCAAGAAATTCCAAAGCAAAACCCTCTCTTGCTGGCAGGTCAGAAGGAAACAACTCCTGCACATGGCAAATTTTGTACGGATAGCATTGCAGGATGTTTCGTAGAATGTTATGCACCGATCTCACAGGCCTGTAAAATGTTCGGGCAATTCTCCGTGCACAGGCATGGTTGCACCCCACCGCTCGACTCCTCCTGAACTGCTGTGGCCACTTCTTCAACTACCGCCGAATCGCATCTTTTCCTCCCTCTACCAGACTGCACATCAAACGAACCTGTATTTTCGAATGTTTTCATCATTTTCACCAGCACATGAGAGTCATCGGTCCAACGCCTTCTTTCATACCCTTGAGGGTCCTGAACTTCTGCAGAGCTACTGGTGCAGAATCGCTGTTCTTGTAAAAAGCTTTACAAGCAGAGCGCGGTCGTTCATTGAGACACTCATGACGAACGTCTGAGATGCGAAATGAGAAAACGCCGTTTACCCAACGCTTTTATAACACCTGAAATAGCCGTGAGCATGCCAAGTAGTTTAATTTACATCTTCTGACGCCTACAGCGCCATCTGTCACTAAAATTTGGAACTATTTGTTTTTGGTTCATGCTCTTTCCTCTTTCTTCAATAATACCCCGTTCAATTTTGACATCATTCTAATCAGTGGTTCCTTTTTTGGAGCGTTTTGAAACTTAAACTTTAATTATAATCATCCCGTATATAAATGCATACATATCCCCAAAATAACTTTAATGATAAAAGACGATTCGAAACGAAAGATTCGCCTTTTCTTATCCACACTAAGAAAAACATTTTTATGAAAAATGATTTATTTTACACATTACTAAAGTAGACGTCCGATAAAAACATATGTACAAATGTCTTAAAAACTTTAAAACACAAGGCATTAGTAGTACATAACACTTTCCTAGCAATTTCGGCTCTAAACTAAGCCATTATCAAGGATTTCAATCAGCGGAGATCAAAGCTCTGATGTTGTTCAAGACTAGAACTCAGAGTGACAGAAGAACCCATTATAGACATGTTGGTGAGGATCTTGAACCATTGTTGGTGAGGGGGGGACACAAATCACGTCTCTTTCGGGAGACCATACTTCCCCGTAACTCAAGCAGTTCGTACCAAATGCTTGGTATTTTGTATGATAATACATTATTTCAACAATGCATTGCCTGCGATAAAATTTCTTTAAAATTTTATGGAAAAATATCTCAATATCACTTATTTGGAATATATATTGGAATATATATTTGGATATATATTTATAATAATAAACTTCCAAATATATATTGGAATATATATTTGGATATATAGGGCAGTGGCGGGTCTATTTTTGCTAACATCTTGAATATGTTCATTAATTCCCATTTTGAACTTTCTAGTGGGCATACCAACATAATTTAATAATTTATTTGTAACATTATCTTTGTAGTGAATCACGTAAACACATGACCTACTGTGCATATCAATTGGATTTATTCTTGTAAGTCCTATGTTCACTAATTTAGCATCATGTCTGACTACTAAAATCATATTATATTTCTTTAGGATTAATTTTAACTTTTCAATAAATGAGGGATATAATCTATTGCTACAAATTTAACTTCATTCTTATTACTACTGATTTTTTTCAATAAGGTTTCAGATACTTAAACTTGTAAATCAACTTATTAATAAAAATTATGAAAAAACCATTATTGTTAGCTATTAACTTAATCTTATTTAATTCATCCTGAAGGTGAAAATCAGAGCAAACTACAAAAGCACGCTTTATATAAAAGCGGTAAGCAGTAGCTTTATAGTTGACAGAGAATAGCTATTATAAGGGATAGTATCATTAGCGACATGCTTTTCTGTAAACTGTTTGGACAATGCATGAGATATTTCATTACTGGTTAAGTGAACGTCTAAAAAAGGTAATGATCTATTCTCCTCTAACTCCAAAATAAATTTTATTTTATTGTCGCTATTATTAACGATGTCAAGAAAGTCTAAAAGAGCTGGAATACCATGATTCCATATAATGAGAACATCATCAACAAATCTTATACATAAGCTCGGTTTAAGAATGGAAACGAATGGAAATTTTTCCATTCTTAAACCTAGTTTATGGATAAGATTTGTTGATGATATTCTCATTATATGGAATCATGGGATTCCAGCTCGTTTAGATTTATCCCCCCCCCCTTTTGGTAGTGACACCGACATAAAATATAGTCTATGTTAGAGCAGGGACTGTCGCCATCAATTTGCCTCCATTATGTTTGACATAGGTTCGGTAGTTAAATAAATACCATGCCAAATTTCAAGTTTCTAGGCCCTTTAGTATTACAAAAATCGAAATTTAGAACGTTTTTTCCTCTCTTGCAACCCTGTGGATAGTGGCACCGACATAAAATATAGCCTATGTTGGAGTAGGGACTGTCGCCATCAATTTGCTACCATTACCAGTGAAATCGGTTTGCTAGTTTCCTCGATTACACAATACAAACATAAACGAAAATACAAGATTACTTCTTTATAATATTAGTATACATAGATTTTAAATTATTGTGTATTGAATGCAATTTTAGAAATTATCACTTGTAAGGTTAGAAATATTGATGTTTTGGCGCTGAAAACATCGCCAAGTTATAGAAAATGTAATTTCGAAACCAAAGAGACCATCGAAACTTTTTAAACAAGCACATTTTATTTCAAAATCGTGACATTTATGGAAATGATAATAATACACAATTACACAAATAATAATAAAATAACCCCTAAAACTGGCATTATTCAGAATTTATTTATGCATGTATTTAAAAATATCAGGTACCTTTTTCTTCTTATCCAGTCGCGAAAAATAAATCGCCAAGTCTTGTTTGATCTTTAATAATGAAGGATGTATTTTAGAAATTATTACTTGTATTGCTAGAAATTTTAAGGTGTTGTCGGCAAAGACATTGCCAAATTCGAAAATGTGCAATATCTGACAAAATATTGTATTTAGAATTATTGACGAAAGATTGCATTTAGAATTGCATTTAGAATTATTTTACTTGGTACCATTCGATTCGCCATGCAAAAATACTTTAAAACATGTTATAATTTGTCACAGAACTATAACACCCGATTTTTAAGGTTTTTTTTAAAAGTTTGTTCCCCTTTTCACCCCCTTTAAGGGTGGAATTTTAGAAAATCCTTTATTAATGCGTCTCTACATCCTAAGAAGTATTTTCCTCCAAGTTTCATGTTTCTAGGTTCAGTTGTTTGGGCTGTTCGTTGATTTTCTCCCCATTCAGGACTTTCATTTATATATATCAGTCGGAAAATTCGTTTACAATGGAAAAAAATATAAAAGATTGGACAAACTGTTACAATAAATTTATCATACTATTAAAAGAATGTGTTACATTCGATATTTACAGAAAAAAAATATTATTTCAATGATTGAAAGTATACCAAGGCAAAGCCATCGCTCATACTCCAAAATCTGGAGCTGTTTTCGTTGAAAAATAAAATCGCACACAGATATTACATGTATATCTCTCAGCATATTCTTAAAAAGTCATCTGGCGTTTCACTTATGTTTTATTGTGCATTTGGTCTGTTAAAAAACGATCTTTCAAAGAATGATGACTACAAATGATGGAATTTATAAAGTTTTTGAAAAAGCATGGTAAGCAATACCCCTGTACATTTTACAAAATACTTTCTATCATGGAACGCAAGACGCAGAATTAGAATCCTTAAATAAGATTATCTGATCGATCATTTAAAAAATAATATTTACATTTTAAATATAAAAAAAAGATGAAATTGTCTAATAAACGTCCGAATGCCCTTTGTATTTGAAAAAAAATTCTTTATTAAGTGAAGAATTTGTCTGCTATTTAGCTAATTCAAGAATGCACAGACATAAAATATTTCGAAATTTCGTAAGCAATATTTGATAAGCCGACAGTTATGCAACGTTTCTGCATTCTTTTATACATTACAAGCGTTATATATATATATATATATATATATATATATACAGGGTGTCCCAGGATTATTGGGACAAACTTTAAGGGGAGGTAGCGGACATCACAAGGATTCAGATTTGCATAGCAACCCATGGTCGGAAACGGCTTCGTTTGCCGTTAGGTGGTGTTGTTCAGAAGAGCATTGGAGCACCTCTAACATCTGCATATTATCGCACCTATTTGAACAAGTGCTACCAAGCTTACTTGACACTATGCCACAACATGTCAGACGCCATATGTGGTTTCAACATGATCCGAAACGTCATGGGAAAGTAGTATGACAGGGATAAGAAACGCACAAGACTGAGATCATCTGAAATAATTTATTGGTCAAAGATATTGCATGTGCTGTGGTATATGATATGTGAAAACGTCACAAAAGATGTTCAAAGTTTTCACCATTGCTAGCGATGCATGCATTACACCGTCGGACCATGGATCGGCTGACTTGCTCAAATACACCTGGATTTTGTTGGATATCCGCAGCAACACAGACGAGTCTTGCAACCAAATCCATATCGGAAACCACAGGCGTTGCGTACACAGCACTTTTCAGTGCACCCCAAAAGAAAGAAATCTATGCTGCGTAAATCAGGAGAGCGTGGTGGCCAGGGAACCGGTCCACCACGGCCAATCCATCGGTGACCAAACACCTGATTCAAATGTTCACGAACACAGCCACCGTAATAGGGAGGTGCTCCATGATGTTGAAACCACATATGGCTTCTGAAAGGTTTGGCATTGTGTCAAGTAAGCTTGGTACTACCTCTTACAAAAGATGCGATAATATGTAGATGTTAGAGGTGCTCCAATGCTATTGTGAACAACATCACCTAACGGCGAACGAAGCCGTTTCCGACCATGGGTTGCTATGCAAATCTGAATCCTTGTGATGTCCCCTACCTCCCCTTAAAAGTTGACCCAATAATCCTGGGACACCCTGTATATATATATATCGTGGATACCGATAAGAAACATTTTTAACTTACATGCGACCAATGTTTTACGACATGGAAATTTGAATTTTAATAATAATGTTTTCTGAAATATGAAAAACCACAATGTTACAAGAATAAAATGAGATTATTATACAACATTTTGATAAGTATATTTCTGCAAAATTATGAAACGATGGGATATATTTTCTCCAAATATAACTTGTCTTAAATGTATTTCGACAAATTAAGCGTCGGATAACTATGCTTTGTACAGATATAAAATTACTACAAATTATGTTTATTTTTAACAAAGCCGAATACATGCAATTTCATTTCTACAAATAACCTTATAAGAATGTTTTCATAAGATATTTAGGATCATGGATATTTTGATGTATTTCTATACATTTTGATAACGTTCTCTTAAGGTTTCATAAACTCATTAGTTTTTCTGTACGAAATTTACTTTCAGTTTGTAATAAAATAGAACTTCTAATAAACCATATTTCTGATGATACATTTAATCTAACAATAAGGAACATATTTCTTTCTATGAAACACTAAATATGCCGACTATTCAGAAAATCAATAACGTAACGTAAGATATTTCGAAATTTCGTAAGCAATATCGTCTGTGCTAAGAAAGATGGCAAACGTATGCATCCATTAATTCAACACAAGATATTTTATTTTTTTCTTGGTTACCAATAAGAAGCTGTATGCAGTTTTTTGAAAATTTCTTCGATATACGTTACAAACTTTTTGTAGCAATGGATTTCGATTGTACTGTTATTTGAATATACGCATTTCAGTATTAAAAAATATAATGAAAATATGGTATTTTGTAAAACTAAAACATATTTAAGATTACGATTTAATTATCAGAATCTTTCATTAAAAAAAAAATCATATTTGTCTTGAAACTATCTCGATAGAAAATGCATAAGATAATACTTTTTTACATTACACGAGTGATTAAATACGTTATAAGTACTTATTTAAAAATATTAGAGTTTTATCATTTAAGTCAGAACATGACAGAATATATATTAACAATAGCTGTAAAAAACTTTTCCAAATTGTCCAGTTAATGTGTAGTTTTCCTAGTTATTGTAAAATATTGTTAGTCCCAAATGTGACTTCAAGCTTGATGACAATTTGGCATAAATGTGTGTACACGTGCATGCGTATGCATGTGTGCATTATTGTGTTCGTGATTGTGTGTGTATATATCAGTACTCTGAAAACATACAATTACACGCATTAAACTGGAGCAAAACTTGCATTAAATTCGAGAATATTTTGATATTTTTATCATTTTTTTTCAGTATTCCGTTTTTGGATCTATTTTTTTCTATGAAGTGAATGCTCATGTGATATTTTTGCTGAAAACTATGAATGGGATTTCAAAATGTACACATTGAAAAAAAATTATTGCACTTCTACGATTTATATATTTTTCTAACATACCGATGTTATCGTCAAATAATTTATCATCTTGACATGAACATTAAGACATTTGTGCTTTATACAGAAAATAATATTTGTTTTAAATTTAATATATATATATATATATATATATATATATATATATATATATATATATATATATATATGTATGTATGTATGTATGTATATATATATGAATATATCGTTTTTCTTGTAATTTAAAATTAATGTTCATCATGTTTTACAGAAAATCTTTTTAACATTTGCTTCATAAGATTGTTGCAATATATACTTTGCTTGTAATATTTTCCTGTGTTTGGATAACAATATATTTACTTAAATAAGATATAAATACGAATTCAATAATATTTGCTTTGACAAATATCTAAATTTCCATGCTCATGAAATAAATAACACTTTATTTTTTAATTCAAAAACAATCATATATTATCTTGCTCGAGTCACATTTCGTTATGTTGGTCCATTAATAACAATTTAATGCACTCTACTTTTTGCAATGAAGCGAATATTCTCATGCATGTTCGTATGTTCTTCTCTTCAAATCTTCCTGAAGAACGCCTCACCAGAAAGTAATGCTTATTGCGATTATTATGTAGCTGAAATATTATCGGTTCAACGGGTTCTTTAAGACAGATAATAGGTTTAAAAATATTGCGAAGTCTCCCATGTGTAAAAGGACTCTTTGGAGCGCGAAACAGTATTAACATTTGTAAGATAATTTCGCAGATGGGAGAATTAAGTAAATTTAAACTATTGATTTTGCAGTACTATAAGACATTTCCGTGTTTCTATTTTTACGTATAGAAAGGAAAGTACCTGGTGGACCTTCGTGATCTTTATGAGAAATTTAATTATAACTCAAATAGGATGTTCGCTATCATAAATTATTATATGGTAAATTATGATTGTATTTTATAATACAGGGTGTTTCTAAATGAATATCGGGGTTTTAACGTTTGGTAGTATTTATTACATAAAACTTAAAATGATAATTAATACATAAAATGAAAGAGCAACTCAAACAGTTTTACCTACAAGCTTACAAGTGTCCAATGTGAACACCTTTCGTTACACGGCACACATGAAGTCGATAGTTCAGTTCTTCCCAACAGTTAATTAGTGTTTATGGGATAATTGTTTCAACAGCTCCCTCAATCCTGTTTCTTAGGTCGGGCAGGTCAGCTGGTACTAGAGTCACATACACATGATCCTTTATGACCCGAACAGGTAGAAATCACATGGCGTCAGATCGGGTGAGCGTGGCGTGGCGTTTGGGAAGAACTGAGCTATCGACCTGATGTGTGCCGTGAGAAAATGTGTCGAACTTGAAGTGTGTCGGAAGGTGTTCACATTGAACACTTGTAAGCTTGTAGGTAAAACTGTTTGAGTTGCTCTGTCATTTTATGTATTAATTATAATTATAAGTTTTATATAATAGATACTACAAAGCGTTAAAACCCCGATATTCATTCAGAAACACACTTTATAATAACTTACTCATATTTAAGCGAACTATATTTACTGCTCAATATCGAATTTCGATGTACACATGATAACGACGGTGATAATGAAAATAAAAATTTAAAATGCTTAGAAATAGTTATTTTATTATATAATACACTGCTCAAATTAATTAAAGGATATTTGAAGTTTTATATAAAATAAAGATATAAACGAAATTTTTTTTGCCGCAAATAGAAGAAGAGAATCACAAATGCAAATTTTTCTGGTTTTCAAACTGTGGAGTATGCAAATTTTGAGTTCGACGTCAAAAACGTCGCTTCAGCGGCAGCGAATGAAATTTGACTTTCAACTGGATAAAAGAGAATGAAGACAAGGATGATCGGCATTCAGTGATTGCTTTGTTTCGATGAGTACGATGTCTCAGCGAAGTCATTTGACAGATTCAGAAGCTTGGAGAATTGTTGGTAGGTTAGAAGGGGGTCAAACTCAAGCCGAAGTAGCGCAAGCCATTGGAGTGTCACAAAGTGTCATTTCCAGGATCTGGAACCGTTTTTTGGAGAGTGGATGTGCAGGCCGAAGACCAGGGCAAGGTCGTAGACGGGCAACAACGCCCAATGAAGATCGGTATTTAGCGTTAACAGCTCGGAGACACCGAAACATGCGAACGCGGGCGCACTGACCTCTACATCATTCGAGATGGAGCTCTGACTGGTCGCCGATATAGGGATGAGATCCTCAGACCTATTGTAGTCCCTTACGCTGCAGCAATAGGAGATAACTTAATTTTAATGGACGGTAACTGCAGGCCACATCGTGCAAACCTGGTGGAGGATTTCCTTTTCGAGGAAGGAATCGTTCGAATGGAATGGCCAGCGTGTTCTCCAGACATGAATCCAATCGAGCACGTTTGGGACGCTCTAGGAAGACGAGTTTCTGGCCGCCAACAACCCCCACAAACTCTCCAAGAACTGGAAAGAGCTCTTCTGGAAGAGTGGGGCAGAATACCCCAACTCGTCATTAATAGCCTCATTGAGTCCATGCCTCAAAGGTGTTCAACGTTGCTGGCCGCCCGTGGAAACCATACCCCTACTGAAAATGATTTTCTTTGAAGGAAACACCTTTTCTTATTCTTTTTTTCTCATATGCACAAATTGTGTTTTTTTCCTTTTGTACACAAATGCGCAATAAAAAGCATTTTTTTCTGCCAAACATGTGTAATTTATTCTCATATAACCTACTATGTCTGTCGACCATGTATCAATCAGCTAAAAAGTTTCCCAGATACAAAATCCACCTAAAACTGCAATATCCTTTAATTGTTTTGAGCAGTGTATAACATAATTAAAATAATGTATTAAAATCAAATACAACATTTGCTAAATGGTACACACATTAAAATCGTGAATTTACAAACACATTTAAAAATCTACGTTTCGTTTCGCTTCTGCGAACGTCATCAGGATGTTACAAACAAGTCTAAAATGTCAAAATTTTGTGTCAATTTTGTGCAAATATGCCCTTTAAATATAAAATTGCTGCATTTCAGTAATTTATTAGACGAGCTTATAGAATATGTTCAGGTGACCAACTTAACGCTGAAATTGATTTTATTAAAGGTATTGCCTTAGATCATGGTTTTAAAGATTCGCAGATTGACAAGATTATTCGACAGTATTATACCCCCCCCCTCCTTCAGGTCAAAGGTTTGTTAACAGTTTAAAGATCAATTACAGAAGTATGCATTATGTTCCGATAATATATGAAAAATTAAAACAAGTGCTTCAGACATTCAATATAAAATTAGTAGCTATCCCCCCTCCATATCTTATACAAATTATCAGTAGCAATATTGATAAAATCCAGAATCATCAAAAAGCCGGAGCTTTTGAAATACCGATTACCCTCCCAAATAACGAACGGTTAGTTTATATCGGTGAGACAAAACGAAAATTTTCAGAAAGATTAATAGAGCACAAGAGAGATATTTCACAATCAAAACAGAGTACAGCTCTCGCAAGGTGTTATTTTTTGAATGAAGGTAGCAAAGTTGACTTTGAAGAGGCTAGAATCATAATCCCATGCAAGAATTCTTATGTTAATAAAATTTTAGAGTCCCTTACGATTATTAAGCTTGGGCAGTATACATGTAACGATAATTTATCCTATAACATTTATAAAATCTGGCATAATATGTTATAATCCATTAATGTTCATTTTGTCTTCCACCCCCTCTTTTCACTACAGTGGTTTGATCCACTTGGTTACCATGGGAACTTGAGACGTTTGCGCACTCTCCGATCAAGTTTTCTCCAGGACTCTCAGACGTGTATGCTCATTTTGACATTTTAGACTTGTTTGTAACATCCTGATGACGTTCGCAGAAGCGAAACGAAACGTAGATTTTTAAATGTGTTTGTAAATTCACGATTTTAATGTGTGTACCATTTAGCAAATGCTGTATTTGATTTTAATACATTATTTTAATTATAGAAATTACGGTGCAATTGTCCTGTTTTTAATTATAATATAACATATTACACAGTTAAAAAAATTTCCGTTGATTTTTCTGCTGAACCAACTTTTGGTGCTGCAGTAGTTGCAATTAAAAAGGGTGAAAGCTCGTTCCGACATTTGGAGCTCGAATTGTACAAAAGTGCTAAATGTTGGAAAGAGATTTCATCATCTTATGGCAGCCGTCATTGTAGCACCGGGTGCTGGTTTCAATCCAACACAACAATTCTAACATTACGTTAAACAATAGTAGAATCTTAATTGTGCAAAACTTATTCATGTCAATAAACCTTTTGGGAATGCAATCTTAATGTCAGATTCCTTTCCATGATACAATACTAGAATGGAGTAGATTCTCCTCTAGTAAACGTACTAGTCATGTATTCAGGCTCTTTACTCTAGAGACCATCAAACAAAACACTTTTTGCTCCAACATTTTTATCATTTACTGTATGTACTATCGTATTCGCGGTTTTTAATTTTTTCTCTCTAAAATGTCGATACATCTGGTATCCTAGAGCTGTCGATTAAGAATTTCTTGATTAATATCATTCTGAAAATCTCGTAATTATCAATGTTCTGAAAACCAATAGTTTATAACCAGGATGAAAAAACTCTGGCAACTTTTGTATCGCTGCTTGATTTATGGTCAATAATCCGATAAGCACATTTATTTGCGTCTTCTCTAAATGTTCCATTTTGCCGGATAAACCCCCATGTTAACACCGATTGCTTTTTCGGATAAAACTTCTGTATAATTTTCTTTAGATGAGTACAAAAGCCGCTTTGAGTTTACAGTGGATCCAAATAATCAGAGGATTAAAACATTCCGGTGATTTCAGGTTAGCATTAATTATATCCATTATTCTTAGGTAAACCGACAATTCGGTTGTTTCAAATGGTCAGTTGTTTTCAGGTGAATATGCATTATTTTCAGGTGAATATGCATTATTTTCAGACGAATTCAGGTTATTAATTCAGATCATAGCAAATCTTCCTAAGTGTGTGTGTGTGTGTGTGTGTGTGTGTGTGTGTGTGCGTGTGTGTGTGTGTGTGTGTGTTTCCTTTATATTTATTTATTTCTGAATTATTATTTATGTTAGGCTTATTATTTATTTTAGGAATTATTTATTTATATTTGGTAATTCATTATTTTCACTTCAAATTATTATTTTAGGTCATATTCGTTATTTTCAGGTAATTTCATTATTTTCAGATGATTCGTCATTTTTAGATGATCCACTATTTTCAGGTGATCCATTTTTTACAGATGCATATATTTTTACTTTACACTACTATTTACAGACATTAAAAACAAATTTCACATATAAAGCTAATATGGATGTTATTTAGAAAGATATACTTTACCTTCCTCCAAATAGAAGAAGTCAGTTTAAGAAAAAAACATTTTTATGTGCTAAAAAACTTTTTATGTACCATCTGTTGCCTATTGTTGCATGCATAATTTCATTGCAAGTATCTATTTTTTTCTGTATCTATTCCAATGGCTTAACGCAATAAAGCATAATTTAAGTTGTTGAAATTTCCAAGTTTTTACACTTCTTTAAAATTTATCTGTATTAGGGATTTCATATTTAGTTGGACTATTGTTGTTGTCTCTTTATTTAATATGATATCTCTTTCATGTTCTTTAATCTTTTCCTCTATTTTTTGTTTAGTTATACCTATATATGCACCCTCTTTTCTTTTCTTGCAATTAAATTTTATCCTATATCTTCTTGAGGTTGTTAAATGGTTAATAATAAAGTTTACTGACAAGGAAGAATTGAAAGGAGCCGCAATGGGATCTCTCGTTTAAGGATTCATAGCCAAGATCATATTAAGGCCCATTGAAAATAAAATTATAAACGAATTTCAAATTAAACCGACCTACTGCTATAGGTTTATGCATGATGAGTTCGTCATTGGGAGTGGGGTTTGGGATTATTGAAACAATTTTTAAAACAATGTTATCAAAATTTACCGTAATATACAATTTACTTTGGAAATCGATAAGAATAATCGGTTGCCTTTCCTGGATGTAGAATTGTTTAAAAATGTTAATGATTTAACCATAGAAAGAGCTGTTTATAGAAAGAGTATACGGTGTAATAGCACAATTTTTTTCTAAAACTCATCCCCCTCAAATTTTAAAGCTGCAGCTTGCCGATTTTATATTAAGAGAACATCGGAAAAATATTATGAACGTGAATTGGATAATATTAGCGATATTGCAAGCGATAAGGAATTTTTCCAGCAACATTGTTAATAGACAGATTTATCAAAATAAATAAAATAATGATATAATTAATAGCAAATTTAACCATAAAGAATTAAAACTCCACAAATTTCTATATATGCCTGGTCTATTTCAAAGATTAAAATATTGCTTACAGAAATATAAAATAAACTCAATTGCTAATCCACCGACGAAATTAAAATTGAACTCGTAATAGTATACACGTCACCCCCATGCATGAAACTATGAGAGTTTACCTTATATCAGTTACCACAAATGATGAAAAGAAAGAAAAATGAGACTATACTGATATGAAAACGCGGAAATTCGAGATAGGTCTTAATGAACATATTTAAAAATTAAAATTTGACCGCCCCTCTCACCGCAATATCAAGATTAAGTGAAAGATATAATGTTAATATACATTTTAACAAGCCAAAGATCATTAAGAAAATGTTTGGTTATTACAGTTCACGTAACAGAGAATTTTTAGATATTATATGCAGAAATAATAACATTTGAAATGATACTTTATCCTACGTTATCAGAAAATTTGGATCAAATTACTAAGTTAGAGTTATAATCTTCATCCACCAACACCTACGCTGCGCTTTATTTTGGAACATTCCATGGATATTGATTTGAAAGGAATCAGTTCTCTGATTTCTTATTTCCTATTTCAATCCTGATGGATAAGTACGATTTAACTTGTAAGTACTAGGTTTTATATATACAATTTTGTAATTTATATTATTTTATGTTATGTATTTAACAACGTATTAAACAGCTTTTAATAAATTTTGACTCAATTTATTCTTGTAACAGGTTGCAGCTAAGATAAATAATGGATTCATCAATATTTGTGATTTATGTCATAAATTAGTTTATACTAATATGAAAAACATAGTGACAAAAAGATAATGTGAATTATCAAGAGTTTACTGCCAAACATGGGTCAGAGATATGAATGTTTTGAAATATTTTTTTTTACTGTGAAATGGGAAATTCAACTTTGATAAAAGATTATTAGGGATCGATAGAAATATTTTTACAAAATAACTAAATGTATCTGGTTAGAAATTAAGGAATTAAAATTTATTGGAATTTCATGGGAATAATGTTTTTTTTCTAATCATACCACAATGCATGATTGTTCACAAATGTTATACAATTCCCCGGAAGTAATTCCTAAACTCTACTATATTCTACAGACAAAAAAATATACAGTATGCCCACTAAAGTCCCTTGCCACCCTCTTAACTTCGGAACGGCTGCTGCTATATTCATAAAAATAGTGTCTAGGTATAGTAAAATAGCCATGCGCTATTCAATGAAACCGCCTACGGCGCCACCTGGTGGATTATTGCGGAGTTAGCATTGATTTCTCGAAAACGGAAACAGATAGAGAAAAAAAGTGATTTACAAAGTTGTAGAGCATCATCGATTTAGTACAAAAAGACACATTGTAGTCATTAATGCGAAGAATAGAACGGTTAAAACACGCATTTGTCTTTTCGTGATTTCCTACACTGTAACGTGACAAAACAATCTTAGAAAGAAAAAAAGCAACTAGTTATAATAATATACCTTTATTTTAGATTTTCAAACTTCTCACCGTCAGCTGCAATGCATATGTGGATGTTTGTTTGAATTTCACGTTGCACACGTTGGAGCATAGATGGTGACACGTTGGCACAAGCGTCCGTAATAGCGTCGTTTAGTGTCCTGAAATGTTTGTGGAGAAATGCGTAAAAACAAATGGGCATTTTAATCGTTCTATTCTTCGCATTAATGTCCACAAGGTGTATTTTCGTACTAAATCGATGATACTCTACAACTTGGGAAATCACTTTTTTTCTCTATCTCCTTTCGTTTTCGAGATAGGAATGCTAACTCCGCAGCATTCCACCAGGTGGTGCTGTAGGCGGATTCATTGTGTAGCGCATGGCTACTTTACTATACCTAGACACCACTTTTATGAATATAGCAGCAGCCGTTCCGAAGTTAAGAGGGTGGCAAGAGACTTTAGTGGGCATACTGTATTTAACATGTGTTGAGCAACTGTCAAAAATAGTCTCAATAAGTTTTTTAAATTATAAGTAATATATATTATTTGATTATGGAACAAATTGGTTCCCCAATATTTCATACCAAAGTAATCGCTGTATCAACATCAAAACTGGCGCAAGAAAAAAAATAATAATTTAGCCAATTATATTATTATTATTTTTTTATAATAGTTATATTATTATTAATTTATATTATTATTATTTTTTATAGCCTCTGTTCTAAAAAAAAGTTATTAACACTGTTGCTTCCATAATTAAATTTATTGTGACCTTTACAATTTTTCGGTTTATCCTGTAAAAAATACTGGATTTAAAAAAAAAGAAAAGTGGCAAATTTATAGAGTAATGTATTATAAATGAATTGAGTAGACAGTTTTTAAATCAAAGAATTATTCAAAATGCTATAAAATGTTAAAGTTGGTCAATATAGTTTAGTTAAAAAAGTTTTATAGGATCAAAAATAATGCATAGTAATTTAAGAAACTTTTACAGGCATATACTTGTTTAGATTGTCGTGGACAGAGTCTAATAATTTTTTTAATTTGTCAAAATTTGTAAGTTTTTATTTTAAATTTTTTATTCAAAATTTCATTATCAATACAGATTTAATTGATAGTTTCAAATAGCTAATTTATATACCGTTGCCAGATTTAATAAATCCCATTTAATAATATTACAAAACACTTTTCAATTGACAAATATATTTACACGTGAATATTAAAAAAGAAAGAAAGGGAAAACTTTAAAATAATTAAATTATTACGTGCGAAAAGCTTTTAATGCGTAAAATTATGCATCTAATTTCATTATAGCATCTAAAAAAACTTTTCTTCTTCATGTTATAAATGTCCGGGAGGCAGCGACATTTTTTAATTAAGTATTTGATATAAGCTGATTTCCATATGTGTAATTAATCTTACGTAATCAGTCATGAAAAGAGTCGCTGGTTGTCGCTAAAGTGGTGGATGTGGCTTTGGGAATCGAAAAACACATGAGACAAACGTAAATACATGCTAACTCGAATGCCACTAATCCTGATAATATTATTCACTGTTCGCTAATCTGGTAGTATTTTTAAAAGAGAGTAAATTAGCCTGTTTTTAGAACCTGCAGAGGCTGGACAGAGGTTGGAGTGCGTAGTTCGTAAAGGGCAGAGGGCACTAGTATGACTAAGAATATTAAACATGTATTTAAAGTATCCTAGTTCTTATCTGAGTTACTTTATTACATTTCTCAAACAAACAATTTTATCTTTAAAAAAATGTTACAAATATTTCTCTTAAATAACTAATAAACATTGAAAAGTAAAACTATATGTGAAAAATAAGTTGATACTTTACTACATATTTAAAAAATATATATTCTAGGTTGCCATCGAAGTGTAGGTATATTCGGCCAAAAATAAAAGAAAGGGAGACCAGCCACACTGTTTACTTGACATTACGTCTTCTTTTGCATTATTTTAAGGAGATCGTCTTCAAAATGAAATTTTACCAAACTATGAAATTTTAATTACGAACACCCAATTTTCACAGCATATTTGGTGTTTTTCGAAAAATTTACTTTATGATAACAAACCGAAAGTCATTCTCTCAAATAGTGACATTATGAAGGTTAAAAGTTTCGAACTCATGAATTATTTTTTAATCTCTGCGAATCAGATTGCAATGCGTGTAGTTTTTAAAGCCAAACTCAAAAACTACTTGGTGGAATGTGATCTTTGTTTGACTGGCTGTATATAATAGCATTGTTTGCACCCCATTTGTTTTAAATTTTAACTTGCGAAAACTGTCTTGAATTATTTCTGAATTGGAAGGACGAGACATGGCTTAAAAAATATTTTTAACAACTTATAATAATCCATAAACTTTCATCTTGTAAAATTTGTGTGTATCAACTTAAAATATATGGGAATGAGAAAAAAAATGAAACAATAAACTAATAAAAAGAAATCCTTAACAAAAAAGAAATATTAAGAAGAAATTCAGCTTTGCACATAGACAAAAAGATGCCGGTAAGTTAATATTATACCTTTTGAAAAAAATACAGTGTTTCAAAGCATATTAAATGTTGCTAGATAAAATTCAATAGTGCAAAGTTATTGAGTAAATTAAACAGAAAATAAATCGAATTATCTAATGACGCCGAAAACTGTTTTGCCATGCTATAACTGACTGAAGATATCGAAAACCAATTTAAGTTTTCTTTTGTTTATTTTTTTTTAAAATCGAATAATAAAATGATTTATATGTTTTCATGAACATAATTACTTTTAATAAACGTTCAGACGAAATATTGTTAATTTTTTTTATAAGTCTACTCATACATGTATTTTTCATTTATACATGAATTTAAAATGGTTTGTAATGAGAAAAACATACATGTTTAAAATGTCTACATACATTATGATTGTTTGTGCCCTCCGGAGTTTTATAAAAGCTGAAAATTTACATAAACACTGATAAAGTTTCTTTAACTGCCATTTCACTCACTGAATCCCAAAAAGAAGAATTCCCTTTATTCAAGTCCCTTTATTCATCCTTCTGCACGTTTATTATAGTGTCTAAAAAAACTTTTCTTTTAGATGTTATATCTTTTCCATATTTTGTGCCAGTTTGTTGTGCTTTAAAAGGCAGTGTTCTACTTTTAGAAACAATTTGATTGAATGTTATGTGCAATATGTCTGCTTCTTTAGCCGAGTGTGCGTTATCAATTTTTTATTACCTCAAGCAATACAACGCGTCAGTCATTCTTCGAGTATTCGAGTAACACGAAAAATGTGTAAAAGTAACAGTCTTTTGTCATTTAATGACTTAAAAGCAATGGTTTAGAGGTTTGAGAAAACATGTTGTCTGCATGTTCAGTAAGGCAGTGGGTGCAAACCCATACCACAGGATACAGTTGAAGAACATACAACGGCGATTGTTGGAAGAGCACAGGTCAATATAGTTGCCACTTCTAGCGCTCGTAGGGCAGCTCGGAATCTGAACATGTGTTATTGTACAGCTTGGAAAATCTTAAAAAAATTATACACTTCTATCCGTACAAGATCAGGTTTGTGTAAGAGTTGAGTGACACCGACATTGGTAAGCGATTGACTTTTGCTTTCATTTTTGTTACCAGAAAGGAGGTGGATATATGCTTGCTGTGGAAAATGTCATTGGGATATGGGGCGAACCTTTACCTGAATAGATGTGTAAATACGCAGAACTGCCGAATTTCAGATTCCAATTCACCAAATGCATTAAAAATAGTTTTCTTACAATCACTAATGATAACCGTTTGGTGCGGTTTCACAGCAGAAATAATTATAGGTCCATAATTCTATGAGGGTAATATCGCGAAAGGACCGGCAACCTGTTTAATTGACGGAGAGAAATATCGCCACAAGTTAAACAGCACTGCCATTGTATCAGTTCAGAAAAGGAAATGCTTTGAGAAAATCTTTTTATGCAAGATGGAGCTCCTCCAGACATTGCTTTGAGAATACAGTAGTCGCTACGACAGAAGTTCACGACAGAAAGAGCCTTAAATGCTATTTTCCAATTGCATGGCCACCTCGCTCTCCTGATCTTACGCCATGCAACTTTTGGCTATCGAGTTACCTAAAGTCCAAGCTCTATCTCAGAGATGTCCTGGATCTGGCGACGTTGATGGATGATAGCGTATTACGGGCTGTACGGGACTTTACTGTAGACTGTTACTTTGTACTTATTTGTTACTGTAAATGTAGTGAATTCTGTGCACAGAATGCAATATGTGGTCCACAAAGACAGCGGCCACATTGAACCTGATATGAATGTGCTAAATAAAAGGTAATTTCAGTACAAAATGCCACATGTTCCTCTAGCAGTTACTTTTGAAACTATATTTTAGGAATCCTTCGTCAACCGTCTTGTGTAATCATCCTACAAAATTTGGCACCATTCTTGCATTTAGATCGCTCTACGTAACACGCCACGAAATGTCAGGTTAATTATGGCCACCTTGTACTTCTTACACAATAGCTAAAACGATATATTTTACTTTAGAAACAAATTAAAAGGATTCTGATAATATGTTGTCCGTATATCACGTAAGCACATATACGATTTCTAGCTTTATAAGGAGCATTATTCTATTGTTTTTACATTAAGACAAAATGGCAAAGTATAAACATTCTAACATTAGGAGGTATAAAACTCTGCCTGAGAGCAAGCTTTGTTGTTTCTGAAATTACATCTGCATTAAAAATATAGATATTCGAAATTTATTTATATCTTGGCTTGTGGTGAAGCTTTCAAATAAACAATTCCATTCAGAAGTTCACAAGTGACGAGCTTCCACAAAGTACGGCCCATCAAAAACTTGGTTTCAACTAGGAATAATTTACTTTCTCAAATTAAAAACGTTGTTGGAAGACAAATATCAATAATAAAAATAAAAAAAAGAGTTTTAAGAATCCGGAACATGAAAAACAGTAAGGTGGTTCGATTACTTTTCTTGAAATCACATCAGAAACTTCGCTCGGTTTCAGTGGTCCAAATAGAACATGTCATTTGGTGATAAGTTACTGAATGCCCTATTCAGCGGTGAAAAAACATGGAACTGTGGTGGTCCTGTTTGGTGTGCGTGCTGTTGCAATGATCTTTGAAATTAACCATGTTTAACAGACAACATCGTGGCAGGATTTGATTCTGTGTTTACACGTCCCTAACAATCAGCATTCGTTGTGAAAAATCTGTAAACCTTTAACAGATATTCACCAATCATTTGCTTCAACTTGGGTGGAAATTTTAAATGTAGAAGATTGGATTTTTCAACTGCACAACGCGTAAATCCAAACCTCTAACTAAACGTCACTTTGAGCTGGCAAACCAATGTTCGGAACTAAATCATATAGAAATCGTATTCTCGCACGAGTAGTTTATCAAAGTGGTCAGCAGTAGTCTTCATTTAAATAATTGAATTCACACATTGAGAATACTTAGTTTAAAATCATGCCGAAAAAAATACAGAATCTTTTTTTATCGATGAAACATCGTGTATTTCATATAACTAAATGTGATGGAGCAATAAACAAATATTAACATTTTATTATTATCCTCCTGTAAAATAAAAAAAACATTTCTTCTTTGTTTTAGACTTTCTAAATTTTGATCTCTTTCTAAATTGGATTTTTTAAAATAAAGTTGAAAGCATTATTGTATCAAATGTATTTTAAAAAATACAATTCATAACACATATAAACGTAGATTTGAAATAGATGCTGTATGGAATACGCATCTCTTTTTCGGAAAGCATCGGTATATGTCAGAGTAAAATTAGCGTAATGGAGATTTTGACATATATCTCGTCACCAAATTCTTGTAGAAATTAAAATTTTATATAATATTAATGCTGCCATGAAGCTCTACATATTCCATAACTGATACGTAATTTTATTAATATTATAAGGGTGTTTAATATTTTTTGCTTATCTCCCATAGACTATTATGCAAGTAAATACCTATTTTTTGGTTAGGTCGCCAAAATGTCCATGGATATGACAGTAAGATACAAAGTATGAATGCTCAAATGTTTGAGCAATTCAGAGTTCAGATGAGTCAAATTCCATCCCCACGACCTGATGTCCAGCCTCTCCTCCAAATCGGAGCACTTGGATAATTCGATATAACAACAAATCGCTGGCCACAGAATTTAACAACCAACGGTGGTTATGCAATCCTGTGAGATAGAACTACGCTGTGAGTCCCCGTACTGAAGTTAATATATGGGGTTCCATGGATGTAAGACTTCAGATTCAGTTTTCTAAGCAGAGATTGATTTAAAGTTTTTCCGAGATATTTTACCGAGATGTCTGATGCTTTTTTTGAGACAAGTTATCTATAATGTCCAGAGCAGAGTCACTTATCTCTTCATTTTAGATAGGTAAGTTTAGAGTTATCTCAGATGCTCAATAAAACCTTTTAATTCCTAATTAATGAAATTAATCAACGATTTAATCGAAGTTCAACCTGTCGCTCCTTAGTTTATTTATTAATAAGTTTGTGTCATTTGACAAAAGCCTGGTCGCTTCCGGATGAGGAATCACTGTAAACCTGTACCCTGATGCCTCCTTTAGCGTTGTATAACTCCCAGGTATTTAATTTATCATTGTTTTGTTTGAGTAATTGCATATTGTACGTCATAGGAATATGTTACGTATGACGGGGAGGTTATTCATTTATTTCTAGGGCTACTAATGTAATAAACCCTAGATAAATATTATGTTAAATAGTAGAAGTAAGCAATTTGAAAATAGAGAATTTTAATGAATGATTTTAATAACGTTGATTAATTATGTAAACGAAATAAATGACGAATATAGCCATAGTAACAATATAGGGAAATAATTGCATCTGTTGATCCGTAATGACAGCTACGGGGTAGCGAGTATGGGTTTAATATTTTTTCTTAATTATGTTTGTATATATTCAATGGTTGGAGTATCATAGTTGAGATTTATTCCAACAGATCAAAAAATGACGGGACCAGGACTCGAACCTGGGTAAATTGACATACCGTGCCAATGCTCTTCGTACTGAGCTACCCCAACAATATCCCGGCTGCAATAATTCACTCATATATTTTGTACATGGCATCGCACTGTTTCTTCCCTTGATTATGCTTGTATATTTTTTGTAAATAAAGCTTGTTGCTTGTTACCTAATTTCTGTCTATTCAATTAATGCTTTATGTGTAATATTTCATATTATTAGGATAATATTACAATATCCTAGTTAATATTAATAGTGCACATGCTTGTGTCATTTAACTACAAGTACATACGCAGGAATTCAATGGAACGACACAACGCATAGTTTATTTATTACTACTTTAATTTTAAATTAATTTTGATTATTTAATTAAATTATTTTGTGTCAATTTAATGTCTACTTTATTATTACCCTTACTCCACGGTAGAACTTGCCATGATCATTATTTATTTTATATACTGTGATTCTTTACTGCCAAGCGTAAAATGTCTGTAGTGTATGTTTGGAATGGTTTTCCTAAAACGTAACCAATAGCTTTAGCTTGCACAAATCATTCCAAGACTAGAGTTAATATTTAAAATTCAATTAAAATATTATGTTGTAAATTAAACTCTTTGTAGATCCTTAATCTCACACAGAAGGTGTCTATGAGATTCACCTCGTCACATTTATTTATTAATAAAAAATAACAACAGATTTCTAATTAGTTGAGGAAATAATTGATTGATGATGAGTTAGTTGATTAAAGCCTTTTTAAGTCCATTTATTTACAGAGCAAGTAAGGTTTCAATTCTAAAAATACAGTTATTTTAGAAATAGTAAAGATAATTGTTTAGAGATTTTTGGAGTAAGGAAATATACGTTTCTTTCATTTCAGAAGGTATTGCAAAAAATATTTTTTTCTTCATTGAAAAGGATACTACGTGATATTATCCTTAATTGAAAACCTATATACGTATTTTCGAAATATTTGATATATTTTGGGGACAAATACTAACTGATCATTTTCTAAATACTTGCATTTATATACACTGTCGCCTTGTTTATTTGTTAAGTTGTTGGTATTTCTTAACTCATAGATAATGTATTTATAATTTTTAAATCTTTATTTAACGCATCTAGAAACATAGTTTTTGAATAAAACAATTACGAAATTCCATATAAGTTAATAAATATGTGGAACCAGAAACTTTTGCAAAAATTTAATATGCAATGTAATTAGGAAAACACAAATATAATTTAAAAACATATATCTCTCTAGCGCTTTATTGCATATTATTACGAAGCTGTAAAAGTTTAAAAATTAATAAAATACGTCATAGAAAATACATTTTTGAAAAAAAGAAGAAGAGAATGCATTTAAAAAATCTACCTCTAGTTGTTTATTGAAAGTTATAACATATCTGTAAAAATTGAAATATGCAAATATTTTTAAAATTCATGTAGTAGTAGTGTTGTTTGAAAATTGTTTTTAGCATTGTGACTAATATGTAACATTTTTTTAAATAGACGTTTATGAATAGAATTAACAAATTTGTGTACATTTTAAAATTTTAAATGAAAAATAAATCAAAGATTTATAATATTTTTTTTAACGGATTATCTTTAAAAATATGTTTTATTTTATAAATAAATTATACCAGAGTAAAAATTATTCACACTAAAATAATATGCCACGATAGCGTATTATAATACGCGAAGAAAAGTAAAATCTGAAAAATCAAAAATAGTTACAATTATGCCGATTGTCATGGAATAGATGAACCGTCCAAACATGTGCACGTGGCCAAAGTCACCATACTACTGGGACAAGAAAACTCATGAGTCAAAATGATTTCAAAAAAGTCCTTCCGGCCTGTACCGGGAGGAAAAGGTAGCTTTCCTATATCTTCGTTTTAAAATTTTAGCTAATGTTACACGAAAACAGCAAGTTAAAATGCAAACAAACGGTTACAAAAGATTCGTTAATACTGAATTTGAATAAGAAATTCGCCAAATTATTGAGCAATAGCCAAATTGGCTTCATTTATGAAGACTTACTTTGGTCGCCAAATTTGGCGATATTTCGCCAAACGTCGCCAGTTTTAGCGAGAATTTGGCGCTAACGGATATGAATATATAGTTTTATGCGTATGATTGGGAAAATTATTACAACAATGAAAGAAAATAATTTGCGAGTAATCGCGTTAATGTGCTGTTTTGTTTAAAAATGTCAGCCACCCTAGAATTTCAAACTGCTCTGTCTCAGCCATTTTTTAAGATAGAGGTAAATCAAAAAATGCTCTGGAATCCTTGTATCAAGGCCTAACACGTAATAAAAAATAAATTTGAATTTTTAACTTTTTTGTATATTTAATTTAGTTTTAAATTTTTAAATGGCCGCCATCTTGAAAAAAAATGGCGGACCAAGCTAGTCAACGAACTCGGTCGAGACATTGGTAAGCTTAATACACACAATTGGTTTCATCGAAATTGATTTATAAATACGAGCGTTATCGAATGACATAGGTCAGATATATATATATATATATATATATATATATATATATATATATCAACATTTGAATGGAGGGTGGTTTTGGGGTCTGGGGGTGATGATCGGTGAAAATGTATCGAAATTTTCCGGAACTGCTTTCCTCCGAACGGCTGCAATACGTAGCCTTATACTTTTTTGTATTGAAAGCTACCTAACAGGACACTATCTTCTTCCAAGCGATCGAGACATACAACATACTGTGTATCCTTCAGATACAGTGTGACATTCCGAGTGTTAAACATTAAACACGCTCTATATGATAATGTTATACTATATATGTGATCAAAAAATGAAGCACAGATTCACAGATCATGTGATTGTGTTTTTGAAAACGATATATATATATATATGTGTGTGTGTGTGTGTGCTTGTTAGTAACTAAATTCTCAAACAAGCAGCATTTTATTACTTTTATTGATATAGAAAACCATTATATAAATGTTAACGTATTCACATGCTATTCCCAACAAACGCAAGTAATATTTTGATTTTATTAATATAATCATTTATAAATCTACAGTATCAGTAATATTTAGTGCATTACACATAAACACTGTTCAACATAATATTAATTTTCATTTAAACTATACTTCAAATAGACTATCATAAATGTTTATTAGATATTTCTCATGCTTGTAATATTTTGTTCCATGAGACGTATTAGTTACGCTTACATAAACTCAAGAAGTAGAACTTAATTAAAACAGGGAAACGAATAAACACAGAATAGTTTACAATTCTTAAGAACGCTCGTTTGACCTCCACCCAGTTCGAGTAGTAAATCAATTTTATGAAAGTCAGTCAAAGTATAAACTTATGATGCTTCATGAATAAAACATTCATTATTTAAAATGATGCTGAGGAACATTCTTATTTGTATAAAATGTAGATTGTTTGGATGTGATATAAATAACAAGACTGCATCAACATAAAAAAAATCGAAAATATTTTTAAAACATAAAATAATGAAATTTTGTTTTATATAAGTGAACCTAATTTATACAAGGTGGATACGCAGATATTTATATTTGTAAAAGGATGTAACTACAGTTACATATTACAATGGCTCCTATTACAGATCAGTTTGGTCTTTTTTTCGAAACCCCAACCGGAAACACTTTGTGGCTTTAGATCCCGAACCCGCCCGAGTCCGATACCGAAAGGTACGCAGTAGAAAATTGCTAATAACATTTTAAAATTGTTTCAAGATTAATTTTCTCATTTAAAAATTTATTCTTACATAGAAATAAGTTATAATTCTAAATACTCTTTCATAACAAAGTGTCGTGATTTTCATGTTTCTGAAATTATCTTTAAGATGGGAAATTTGATATTTATACCCAACCACTGGTAGAAATCCGCAAAAATCACAATTATTTTAAAATATCATTGTACTACTACGACAGAAAGACATAAATTCTATTTTTTAGTAAGTCTTGAAGATAACTTCAAACAGTAATCGGGGATAAAAAAGAAAATATATCTCACGGCTTCTTTATGTTACTAACACGTTACGTTACATACACAGTTAAACTTTTCAAATAAATTAATGTTTCATTGTGCAACAATATGTCTATATAAAGGATCACGTACAAAATAAATGAAAATGTAGCTTCGATGGAAGTTGGCTGAAATCATGTTATGTTGTAGTTCTTGTGATGTTGAACAAATATCTCAAAGGGCAATATCCTGAAAAATGGCTTGTTTTGATGTTATGACCGTAGAAGTATCTTAATTCATTTACATAGCTGCAAAACGTCTTTTTTTTCAAGTAAAATAAACATAGTTTAAACGAAAAAAATATTTAACGATATGTTTCTTTCTTTCTTATAATGTTTAAATAACTTTTTATATTTAATAAATTTTAGTTTCACGTGATTAAAAAAATCTTATATTTGCATCATAATATGACTGCCAACCTTTGGTGTTTTTCTTTCAAATCAAATAAAATGAGCAATTTTATTGAATAATGAATATTAATAAGGAACCACGTAGGAACAGGAGATATTTCGTTAAATATTTTCTCTTGTTCTAATTATGTTTATTTGACTTGAAAAACTCGTAGGTTGGCACTTATGCAATATGAATTAAGATCTGTGGACGGTCATAACATCACAAGGAGCAAATTTCACCAGCACATTTGACCAGCATCGCATAGACTACAGCATATCAAAATTTCAGCCAATTACAATGGGACCATATTTACATATAATTCGTGCGTGGTCTTTTGCATATCGATTGTTCTTATTCTTTCCTGCATTTTAAAACTAAAACTATCCCATCTGGTTGTTAATGGGCAATTTAAATGTTCTTGAAATTTAAGCGTTTCAAAATAAGGAAGTCCAAAATTAATTTGGAATTATAAAATTATATTTAATATAAGATTCATTTAATGTATTATAATTTATTTATTATAAGATTTTTTATTTTTCAGTAAACTAGAAATGTTAAACTTTTTCTTCAGAACAAAAAAATATCATTTTAAAAAATAAACTTTTTAATCTCATTTATTTTCTGAATAAAACATAGACATCTTTTCTTTTTCTTAAATAAAAAAAAAAAAAAAACACCATTTTTAGGAAGAAATGGAAAAACTGAAACTCCATGGCTTAGATGAGACACCTCCCTTTTTTTTCGTTACCCATTTATTCTGTATGCACTATAATTTAATAAATGAATTTTGTTTAGACAGCATAACATTTTGGAAATAAGCAGCAGGGATCATTCTCTAGGCAATTTACCGTTTTCAGAGCAAAATATGTAATATTAATAAATTAACTTATTATATTTGTGTATTTTTGCATTACTATTAATTTGACAACTGACGTTTAATTCATAAAAGAGAATATTCAAATTGATTACAAATATAAACAAGAATGAAAAATCGTGTATCACTGCACAGATTATGAAACACTTACCAACACTATATGAACATTTTTATGAAATGTAATTTTTGTTCATGAAATGAAATGAGATATCTAAATAAACCGTAAAAAATAACCGCAACGCATTAAATGTAATTTTCAGGAATTGCTGTCCATAGCCAGTAATGTTTGCGAATTCTATATCATGCCACCCTGTATATGAAATACACACCTCATAATACTATAAAAATAAACATTTTAAATGCATATCATAGCTTAAAACTTAAATCGAGCAATTATGTCTCGTAGGCAATTCTATAACCGAAATCGTTTGAGTGTCTTTGTAAATAACCGAAATATTCTACGCACTCAATAAATCTACAGAAAGCATGCTCCAGTGTACCTCAGTAATGTATATCAATTTCATTAAAATTCACTGTATACGATTTTCTTATAGATAATAATGCAATGGAATACTTTTGTGCTTTCCTGTAAACGAACTATAAATGCTACTTAATCTATACTTTATATAAATCATGTTGGCAGAAAGAACAGTGAAGCGTATAAATTTCCTTATGTTTGTAACAATGTAACATCATTAAAATTTACTGCAATCGATTTTACCCATTTACCGTAATGTATCAGAATGATTTTGGGTGTCCCTGTAAACAAATTATAATTGCTACTTATTCCATACTCCATAGAAAACATGTTGTCGTCTACCTCAGTGACTCATATAAATTTTCTTATGATTGAAACAGTGCAACATTAATAAAATGCACTGAAAACGATTTTTCCCCATTGACCATAATCGGAATACTTTTGATTGCCCCTGTAATCTAGATATAAATTCTATACATTTCTTTTTCAATACCGAACGTGATATGGTCAATCGCAATAACATATATAAATTACATGAAAATCGCACTGTATTTACTCGAGTTAAAGCGTAAACAGACAGACAGACGAACCAAAAACACCGAATTCATAAACAATTTTCAACTGTGTTGGGATGTGTGAAAAAATGGAAAAATACTTTATTGATATTTTTAAAAGAATGTGTTACAATAAATATTGTAGAATTATTCAATTTATAATTTATTCGTAGCCTTCATTGTAGTTTGACCCAGTTCATTGCTATGTCATAAAAAATGCACTATTTCATTTTTTTAATATAAAGTTGTTTTCAATACCCAACATACCAGATTCCTAAAAAATAAATTTATCTTCGATAATTTTCTATAAAATAAATATACAACAATGATTGAGATCAAAGCTTCTGATCATGAAACCCTTTACGCGAAAAAGGCAGGAACAAAAACAACTTAAATGACAATGCTCATAAAGGTTTTCCGAAATGCTATCAACTTGGCAAGTTAAAAACATCTTAACCGCTTGTTATCTGCCTTAAAGGAGTTTCACAAAAGCAAAAACAGCTGTTTTGGCAAATTGCATAAAAAAAGAAAAAATCTAATATGCCTCTGGATTGGTGAAAGGGCTGAAGGGTAAAACCTATTACCTCTTTCAATAAAAATAGGTAAGAATCTGGAAAATATTAAATAATATAGGAGACATCTTTCCGTCATTTTTTCTGAACTACGTGCTCATAAGCATTTCCTTTTTTAAGACAATAAAATGTTCGTATGTGATTATAAGGAATCATGAATGAATCACTGAAACATATGTTCTTTATAACGAACATTTGACGGTGGCTTTTATTATCTAGCATTTTTATTTTACACTGTAAATTAAAATAATTATTAAGGACCTGTGTACATTGAAATTAGCAAAATCGACCAAAAATACGATATTTTGTTTTATGTTGAGAAGTGTTAAGATTTAAAAAATACCAACTTATTTTGATATACTTGGCAGAAAATATCTTTTCATATCCCTTAATGCTTATCAATGAATAAAACATATCATAATACATTTCAAATGCATTTTTTTCTCTTATAGTTCAATTTCAAGCACAAACAAATGTTTTTGATGGCATTCACTGAAGGTTTAAATTAAAACCTCGTTTATGCGTTGAAATTGTACTATAACCTATGGCGGTGCGTTTTTAATTATAATTTCAAAAGAAATTGTAACAGATCCGTTCAATTACACTTGGGAATCAAAATTAAATTACCTGCAAATTGCTGCCTACCGCTATTTTATTGCAAAATAGGGAATTTAGAAGTGATGCCAATTTGTTTAATTTGTATTGAAACTAATGTATGTTCAGTAAAATTAAAAAAAAATCAACCCACTCTTCCAACTAAGCCAGAAATACTTATTTTCTTATTGAAATTATACAAATTCTGTCTCGACAGTAGGTCATTTTAAATATGAGCTCCCTTAACTTCTAATAAAAATAAATTTGTTCACACGCCTGTGTTATATGAATGCTATCATGCACGCATTATGATGCATTTATTTGTGATTTAAAATAATTTTTATGTTTTTGCTAAATTTCAAAAGATAGCAAAATAAATATGCGTTTTAAATTAATTCTTTCAAATTTTGTAAAAACAACGGGTCTTTGAGGTTTAAATTTTAAACATTAACATCTTTAAACTTTTCCTAGATTGTGATATTCCAAAGGTACCCTGTGCTTATGAAAGCAGGATTTTTGAAAATAAAATTTGCAATTGCGTTATTAACTCTACTAATTAGATAAGTTAATGAGATTTGTTTGAAAACAATAAATGTGCAAAAAAGATTCAAATTTCTGTAGATGCAATGTTCTACTTTTAATATTTTCCAAAGAATCTACAAGATAAACTAATTAACGAAAGTTTTGTAGAAAAATAGCTTCATTTTTTATATTAATGTAAAGAATAACATATTATGTAACTCTAGTGAATATAAAAAATAATACAAGCTATTACGCACAATTTATGAAAGTATAAGGCTATTAAATTTTGCACCCAGCAAAATTTTCTCTTCTGGAATAACTACTTCTGAAAGAATCTTTATAAGGTTTTTCAACAAGAGAAATATATTATACATTGTTGTAATGTATATATATGTAAGGTGTCCCTTTTTATCGTTGATATTTCTCAAAAAGTTAGAGATACTATGTTTGTATTTTCTAAATTTTTCTAATGTTGTTACTTGTGGCCAACGTACGTTAAATTAGCAAAATAAACGTATTCAATCAACGTATTCAACCAACGTAAATTATTTTTATTCATTTCATTCATTTTATTTATTTTAAAATATTCATTTTATAAATAATATGAAATTAAAATTTTTATATGATTTCTCAGTGTTGTAAATCATATTTAGAAAGTATTTGACCGGGCACTAAGATATAAAAGAATAAAATTTCATTTTTGTATCACCAAATTTTTTGTCAGACTTTGAATATTATGAATTTTTAGATTTTTTTTTTTTTTACTGAAAGTTAAAAGCCATTTTTATGTTTTATCGCTACTATATTATGGCTAAACAATTAAACAAAAGCGACCGAAACCAATAAGCACATACAATATAAAGGTAGCCTACAAAGTAGTAAAATTTCAACCTCCCGAGGAATGATTCGCCCGCAACATCTCAGCTCGAGTTAAACCGGAAGAATGTTAAAAGTTCTATGTGAAATATGTTGGTAATTTGCATAGAAAACAACTCGACACACTAAGCATGTGTAAAAACAGCTATGAAAATATTCTACATTAAAACTTTAAAGCAAGCTGAATAAAAGCATTCTGATCTAGTTAATGATGTAATAAATATGTTTTATATCATAAATTTAATATTTCAAGAAATAAAAACTGACAAAATACGTATCCAAAGCAATGACTGGAAACAAACTTGTTGAAATATATATTTTCAGATTAAAATTTTGGGATAGAACGTATTCTAACAAATTTATTCCTCCTTCTATTATGAAAGACTCCTGACATTTTTATAAACTGTGATTTTAGAGACATTTTTTTAATAATTCCAGGGAGAAATTGATTTCTGTATCAGCAGTAAATCTTGGAATAAAAAATAAGCTTACATTTTGTTTTTACACTGTCATTCAATGTTATTTACATCAATCACACTTTTGGCATCTTATCAACGGCAATGAAGTTCAAGAAAAAGAAATCATTTGGAAAATTTATCTTGAATTTGAAATTTCCAAAGTCAAATGACATTTCCCCGGCTTTAAAAATTATTACATACCCAAAAGTTACTAGCTAATAAATAATACCCATTTTTTATATATATTTCAACTTAAACCCTGTGACTTCGGTTTGTCTGCCATCTGGCCGTTTCACCGTGCTCTAACTCGCGTAATATACCCGGATTGCCCTGAAAATTTTGTATGTTATTGTCGTTTACTACAGCATGTTCCCTATTGCAAATGAAGTGTATAGCACTTATAGTTTTTTTTACAGGGACAATCAAAAGTATTCCGTTACATTACACTCAATGGGAAATAATCGTTTTAAGCGCATTTTGATGAAACTACGCCATTTGAAACCTGATGAAATTGATATATAATTATGAAGCGCATTAAAACATGATTTTTGTAGAATATGGGGTGCAAAGCATTTATTATTCATTTACAGGTTCAAATAAAATAATTCTGTTACAAATTTTTCTACTGGGGAAAATCGTTCGCAGTGTAATTTAATGATGTTTCACTATTTCAAAGATAATGAAAATTATATTCATTACTAAAGGTGCATTGTAAATGGCTCACTTCAAATTATGGTGTGCATTACGTTTATCATTCATTTACAGGGACACACAAAAGATGTCGGTTACAGTATATGTGCGATAATTACAGTCATGTGTGGTAAGTGCGTTTTCAAGTTTGCTTTGCATAGTTAAGTTTAACTATTTTTTTCATATTACGGGATGTGTATAAATTCGGTTGATCCTATACAGGGCTACACAAGGGAATTAGTAAGTATTACAGATTAGAGGAGCGAATTGCTTAAGGGTAGTTTTTAATTGGGTTACGCATTTTCCTTCTCAACTATATTTAGTAGACTAATATAAGTTTGAGGAATATAATTAAATTCATATACAGGGCTACACAAAGAACAAAATACCCTGTCGTTTGCGGTTGGTAATTGCTGGAAGTAAGTTTTAAGTTGCCTCATGTGTTTTTTATCTGAATTAAATTTTAGATTATTATGTGGTGTGTACAAAAGATTTAGATAATATGCAGGGCTGTACAAAAGATTTCGAGTTAATTTCTATCGATTGGCAAAAAATATTAAATGTGAATTTTCTAACTGAACTAAATTTTATCACGTTATGTATTATATATCCAAATCTATAGATCATATACAAGGTTGCACAAAATAAATAATTTGACTACTTTTTTACAAATAAGGCTAATTTCGAAAACTGTACTTTTGGAAAATGGTATATGTTTTAAAACTGTTTACCTACATATCTTCATTTAGTTTCGTTACAATTTTCTAGATGTGCTGGAAAGTGCTTCATAATTTATGCTTGGCACATGATTTTTCGTTCTTTTTTAACTTACAAGACATACATTAAACTGTGTATATAATCCTGAAGATATCCATGTGTGCTTTAAGAAGTTACTTTCGAAAATAGATGTATAATTAATTATTGATGTATCTAATATATTCTAAATCAGTAGATATATATTTTTTAAATGTATCCTATAAAAAAAATCTCAACAAAAACGTCACCTGTAAAAAATGTAGCCATGTCTATCGTGACTCATTTACCGTAAAAAGTACTGAGATCGTATAAAGCCAATTTTAGCTATCTTATTAACTCTGAAATTTTTATTAAAAAATCACTCCTAGTCTCTACGTCCATAGTTAATTATTATTTTATGACTTGGCGATAACGCAGCACAGGGAATTTATTACACTTTACTATGTTATGGGATTGGATGGGATAATTTAATTAAGACAAATTATATACGCAGAGGTAAGTTATTATTAAATGTTATAAAACCTTATATAAAAACCTTAATATGTTATAGAATTATTTAATTAAGTCTAATTATATACATCACATTATCGTGCTACGTAATTGCCAAGTCACAAAATAATAATTAACTAAAGATGTAGAGACTAGGAGTGATTTGTTAATGAAATTTTCAGAGTTAATAAGATAGCTAAACTTGGCTTAAACGATCTCAGTACTTTTTACGGTAAATGAGTCACGAGACATGGCTGCATTTTTTACAGGTGCGTTTTGATGAGATTTCACTTCCTTTTGTAAATAATTCTCCTTTTCTTGATTTTGGGCTCTGTTTGGAGATCATCCACTAATTTTCGCTATGCCCACACTCTGTTCCTATTATTTGCAAGTACCAAAAATTTGAAGCTTTCGTTTCGTTTGCAAAGTCCTGTATATAAAAAGAAGTTTCAGGTAATTAGGCAAGCACTAAATGTATCCTAAATACTACCTTTATTCCAAATTTCAAGTTTCTAGAGCTAAAAACTCAAATTATTTCCAAATTTTCGACCTTTTTCGATTTTTTTAAATTTATATTTCGAATTTATTGTGTTTTATTTATTTTTTCTTTTTCTGTATAACACTACCTTTACGCTGAATTTTTAGCTACTAAAGCCACAAGATCGAATTTTTTTCAATTTTTCAATTTTTTTCGATTTTTTTATTTTATTTTAAAAACACAAATTGCACAAATTGTGCTTATTAGTTGCTAAAATCAGTGTAAAAATTGTTTTAAACTCATAAAAGAGCTAAAATCCTACATGTTTCGGCTTTAAACTTAAAGCCATCATCGGGGAAGAGGAACAACACAAACGACTACTGATCTTTAAATTTTCAACACGAGAAAATTGAAATCAACAGTATGGAAAAATTTAAATAAAATAAGCGGGCGCTCTCTGTTGCCAAAGAGCGAAAAACAAAACAAGGAATTAACAAGGGGTTAAAAATGTATCCCATAAACTAGGTATGTTGAAAGAAAAGTTATCATTACAAATACAATCTTTTCTAATTTTAATTTCCAATGATTCCCTAATGGCGGCTTTAAATGGGTTATTGAACCTATGGATAATTCTTGCTTTATCGAAATTAATTACAGTATCATTATTTTTAGAGTAAAACCGGGAGAGTGCAGTGGATAACTTTCCAAATTTTATGTCGTTTTTATGCTCCTTTAACCTTTCCAAAAACTTTCTTTTAGTCATACCAATGTAAAAAATTATACTATTATTATTTAAGCTAATGGGGATTTCATAAACACCTGCGAATTGATCAGGGGGGATAGGATCTAATTTACATGAAACTAAGTCAACCAATTTTCTGGGAGGGACAGCAATAAGATGTATATTGTATTTACGGAGGGCCCTTTTAATCCTTTCAAATATAAAAGGTATATATTGGAATTTACGATAGTTTGGTTTATTATTGCTAGGGACAGGATGCTGAATTAAATGGCCATTGAATTTTTCTATAATTTTCTGTACGTGATGAGCGGGGAAACCATGGTCAATGGCGATATCTCTGATAAAATTAAGTTCATCTTGGATGAATTCACTTGAACAAACCAGAAAAGCACGTTTGATGAATGAATTTGTGATGTCTCTTCCGTATGTGTGGGCGTTCTAAAGGAAACAGGCCGTTCTAATTACAACGAACACAAGTTTAATTCTTGACATAAAGTTGACATAAGAATGACGAAGACAGGTACATCACACGACATTAAATGAACATAAAAGATTATTCATATTTTTCAAGATTCATGACCGGTAACATTTACGGCCATTTTCATAACCAATTCTGGTTTCTCATATCACAAACGACGTTCTTCGCCGCTGACGTTCTGAGTTCTCTGCCGCGCTCTTTCGTTTCTCCAGAAGGGGGCGCTACTAGAGCAAGAAGAGGCATGCGCAATCCTCACACCGCCCCCTTTCGAGAATTTGATTTAGTCTTTTGAGACAAATCAATATCTAGTAAATATCTAAACAAACAAGTAAACATATTAATACAAAAATTCAAACACTTAAAGAATATCAAAGAAAATAAACAAATAGAATACACTATAACACTAATACTAATATTTTAAAGTTCGAGGATAAAGTTAAAGTTTTTAAAGTTAAAGTTCAGACTTGTAACACAGAAGAAATGTTCAAAGTTTTTAAGTCTTTAAGTCCAATGTGAGGCATGTAGCCTACTTAGAGAGTCAGCATTGGCATGGAGTTTCCCACGTCGGTACGTTATTTGGGCTTGAAAGCGCTGAAGTGCAAGGGCCCATCTTTGAAGGCGCGCACTTTGAGGTGCACAGTCCGTGAGAAATTTCAAAGGATTATGGTCGCTCACCACAGTTACGTGCGAACCATATAGTGTTCGAACTTTTTCAGGGCGAAGATAACAGCATAAGCTTCCTTTTCGATGGTAGCATAACCCTCTTGGCATTTGGAGAGCTTTTTACTTGTAAAAGCAATGGGGTGCTCTTGTTCATTTTCATCTTTTTGAGATAGATAAGCGCCTATCGCATACGAAGAAGCATCTGCATGTATAATAAATGGTTTCTGAAAGTTCGGGGAATAACAGATGGGTGATTTACTGATCACATGTTTCAACTCAAAAAAGGCTTTGTCACAATCCTCAGACCAGGTAACTTCATTAGGGGCACGTTTCTTGGTAAGTTCAATCAATGGACGAGCTATGTCGGAGAATGAAGGAACATAGGATCGGTAGTAAGATAAAAGACCTAATATGCTTCTGACATCTTTCTTTGACTTGGGTACTTCTAAGTTTTGTATCGCTGATACTTTGTCGGGATCGGGTGCATGTATACCGGATACTACCACATGATCTAGAAATTTTATTTTTTTCCGTTTTCGCCGTCTTCCCGTACTAAATGTATTGTTCATTCGGCGAAAGCCATCACGTGTATACTGTTTTTCCCTTACAGTTTCCTTTATTTTCACTTTAACATAATTTTTAGAAAGTTCAGTTTCATTTTTATTTTCGTCGATCGTCACTTCTTTAGTCGCTGTAAACTCATCAATCTTCTCATATCTCTTCTGGCGTTTTTCTAACATCATGTTGTCAGCATGATTTAACTTAAGGAATACATCGGGTTCTTTGTTTGTTATTTCATGTGATTTCACACAACCATTGACTATAATGTAGTCGGAATTTTCATCGTAAACAAGAGGTTGTTTCTCGCTGAACTCAATCGTGTTGGATTCGGAACTTCCATCAAGTGTTTCTGGCATTGTATTATTGAAAACAGAGTAAGATTCTTCTGTTGTCGTGACATCAACTTTTGAATATTTATTTTCAGAAATTATCTTTCGTCTTATATTTTCTTCCTTCATGTCTTCTGATGCAATGAAATATTTATCCGAAGCACTTGCATTCTTTTTAGCATAAATTGCGGTTTCGTATTCGGTTTCTTCATCAGGTGTGACTGCATAGTTTGAGGGTTCGAAAATTGAAATTACATTGTTAACTATGGGAGTATTCTTCATAATATTGTGTTCACTCTGTAAATAATTTTGAACTTTTAAATCTTTTGAATTATGTAAAATTTTTTCTGCTTGGCTAATTTGGGGATCTTCTTCCTTATAATGAATTTCCGTTTCAATTTGATCTCCACTCTCTATTACGATTAAATCGGTAACAGTACATATGTCATTTTCATTATTATTAGTTTCTTTCGTGATCGATTGTGTAATACTAGTACTCGGGTGAGGGTTATTTTTCGTCTCATCGAATAATTTATCCAAGTGATATAAGAAATTCTCATGAACGGAAAAGCTATTAAATTCATTTTTGTTAGCTGTCGAACACTGATTTAACGAAGGGTCGTTTTTCTGTTGCCATTTAAATTTCTCTGAATCATTTATAAAAGTATCAGGGTCGTCGTCAGGTGTATGGTCAATGTTCGCGTTTGCATTCGCATTTTCAACTGACACATGGTCTAAAATTAAAGCAGACAGATCTACAGCGTTGGTTTCTTTCGTATTGTCACTTATCGCGTCAACATTACAATTTAATGCCTTATCATTTTCATTATATTTATCCAAATCATTTAATTCATTATATGTATCAAGAGAAAGTAATAAATCATTAATTAAATTATCAACTACAGCACATGTTATCATAATATTAGGATATATCTTGGGGTTTAATTTATCAACTGCAATACTCAATGGAATATTTATTAAAGGAGCTTTCAATTGGTGTCCGAATGCAGATTGCAATATTATAGTACCACAAGGATTTTTAAAGTATTCGGGTACACAATTAGCCTTTATTATAGAAATTTGAGTTCCAGAATCTACTACACCATGTAATATTTTATTACCACATTCGATATCTACCGTCGGTAATGTTTTAATTAATTTCGTTTCTTTTCGCGGTGTTTTCAAATTAAATAACTCATCCAATTCGACTCTAGCAGTGAGTGCTTTTTCATTTGAATTTGAATTATTTTCCCTATCAACTTTATTGGCATTGCCAAGTAAATAACTACATATCGTAACATTATGATATCTGCCGCAATTAGTGCATTTTTTATCTTTTATGGTACAATCTTTAGCGACGTGTTTACCTTTCTTTAAGCATAAAAAACAGCGTCCTTGTGCTTTTAATTTAGCTATTTTCTGATCAACGGGTAATTTATTGCACTCCTCAGTCGAATGACTATTACAAGAACAAAATATACAAAAGGTTTCAGAGGTGGCTTTAATATGAGATACTTCAGAATTAATTCTATCACTAGTGAACATTTGTTTACGAAATGCAGGGGAATCATTATTATACGACTGCTTTAACCTTGGGTTATCTAAATTTCCAATTAAATAATTTTGTTTTTCTCTCGACTCTATTTCGGTACGGATAAATAATAACAAATCATCAATACTTGATTGCGTGTCACTGGAATTTTTTATACATTGCTTATTATATTCTAACGAAAGATTATATGGCAAGGATTTAAGAATTATTGGTGTCAACAGGTTATCAAATCCATTTGATTCAATGTCTAAAGACCTGAGACTCCTTATTTGCGATTGAATCGTATCAAATAATTTCCGTAGAGCGGTTACATCATTTGTTTTCAATACAGGTTTCAAAGATAATAAAGTATTTATATGTGTCGTCACAATGAGATCTTTTCGGCCAAATTGTTGTTTCAGAATTTGGACAGCTTCCAAATAATTTTTATCTGATAACGCAAACCCGGAAATAGAATTATATGCACTACCACCTAAATAACTTTGTAAGTAGCTCATTTTTTCAATATTTGACAGTGAATCATTATCATGAATTGCTATTTTGAATGAGTTCCAAAAGTTTTGAAACTTACTTATATCGCCGTAAAATTTCTCAATCGTTAATGTAGGGAGTTTAACAGATTGCGCAACTAGTTCTGCGTGCTTATTATCGGCGTGAGATACGGGGGAAATTTGGCTTTTGCTATTATTTTTCAATTTCTTATTAATTCTAAATTTCCATAAAGTTATTTTTTCATGATATTCGATAGAGGTCTTCGCGTCTCTTTCGATTTCATTTTCATCATTAATTAACGCTAAAATTTGTTCATCTTCTCGTTTAAGGTCGATAACTTTCTGTTCTAGCTGAGCTAGATTTTCTTCTAATTCCACCAAATTCGGCGATTCTAAAACCCATGCATCTTCGATCTTTTTAATAATATATGTAATAGATGCTTTTATTACCCCTCTAGTTTTTTTAAGTTTAGTCAGTTGATAGGCCGTACTTAAATAATAAAATTTACCTTACCTCTTCTGTATAGGTTATCCAAAATTTTTCTTCACTATAATCTTTCACTATAATATTTCACTATAATGTTTCACTATAATATTTCACTCCGTAATCCAGTAATACAGCCTGTTTTTCATCCATTAATTCTGACACCAGTGTGATGTCTCTTCCGTATGTGTGGGCGTTCTAAAGGAAACAGGCCGTTCTAATTACAACGAACACAAGTTTAATTCTTGACATAAAGTTGACATAAGAATGACGAAGACAGGTACATCACACGACATTAAATGACCATAAAAGATTATTCATATTTTTCAAGATTCATGACCGGTAACATTTACGGCCATTTTCATAACCAATTCTGGTTTCTCATATCACAAACGACGTTCTTCGCCGCTGACGTTCTGAGTTCTCTGCCGCGCGCTTTCGTTTCTCCAGAAGGGGGCGCTACTAGAGCAAGAAGAGGCATGCGCAATCCTCACAGAATTGAAGGCAGCAATCTTATAAGTGAAAGTTGTAGAGGCATTAAATGGGATTATTGTGTTACTTCTCATCGGTTTACGATAGACTTTACGTTTTAGGTTGTTGTCATCTTTAATTAATTGAATATCCAGGAACGGCAGTGATGAATTTTCTTCTATTTCCAACGTAAACTTAATATTTTCATCTATTTCGTTTATTTTTAAGAGGAAAGATAGGAGTTCTTGCTTTCCATGATTCCATGTGATAAAGATATCGTCCACGTATCTTAGCCAAACTTCTGGTGTTATACTTTACTATGTTATGGGATTGGATGGGATAATTTAATTAAGACAAATTATATACGCACAGGGAAGTTATTATTAAATGTTATAAAACCTTATATAAAAACCTTAATATGTTATAGTATTATTTAATTAAGACTAATTATATACATCACATTCTCGTGCTACGTAATTGCCAAGTCACAAAGCCCTTATAACACCAGAAGTTTGGCTAAGATACGTGGACGATATCTTTATTACATGGAATCATGGAAAGCAAGAACTCCTATCTTTCCTCTCAAAAATAAACGAAATAGATGAAAATATTAAGATTACGTTGGAAATAGAAGAAAATTCCTCACTGCCGTTCCTGGATATTCAATTAATTAAAGATGACAACAACCTAAAACGTAAAGTCTATCGTAAACCGATGAGAAGTAACACAATAATCCCATTTAATGCCTCTACAACTTTCACTTATAAGATTGCTGCCTTCAATTCATTCATCAAACGTGCTTTTCTGGTTTGTTCAAGTGAATTCACCCAAGATGAACTTAATTTTATCAGATATATCGCCATTGACCATGGTTTCCCCGCTCATCACGTACAGAAAATTATAGAAAAATTCAATGGCCATTTAATTCAGCATCCTGTCCCTAGCAATAATAAACCAAACTATCGTAAATTCCAATAT
This sequence comes from Maratus michaelseni, assembly GCA_963931845.1. NCBI lineage: Eukaryota > Metazoa > Arthropoda > Arachnida > Araneae > Salticidae > Maratus > Maratus michaelseni. Next base: position 197,228,394 of record OZ007590.1, read on the forward strand.
ATACCTTTTATATTTGAAAGGATTAAAAGGGCCCTCCGTAAATACAATATACATCTTATTGCTGTCCCTCCCAGAAAATTGGTTGACTTAGTTTCATGTAAATTAGATCCTATCCCCCCTGATCAATTCGCAGGTGTTTATGAAATCCCCATTAGCTTAAATAATAATAGTATAATTTTTTACATTGGTATGACTAAAAGAAAGTTTTTGGAAAGGTTAAAGGAGCATAAAAACGACATAAAATTTGGAAAGTTATCCACTGCACTCTCCCGGTTTTACTCTAAAAATAATGATACTGTAATTAATTTCGATAAAGCAAGAATTATCCATAGGTTCAATAACCCATTTAAAGCCATTAGGGAATCATTGGAAATTAAAATTAGAAAAGATTGTATTTGTAATGATAACTTTTCTTTCAACATACCTAGTTTATGGGATACATTTTTAACCCCTTGTTAATTCCTTGTTTTGTTTTTCGCTCTTTGGCAACAGAGAGCGCCCGCTTATTTTATTTAAATTTTTCCATACTGTTGATTTCAATTTTCTCGTGTCGAAAATTAAAAGATCAGTAGTCGTTTGTGTTGTTCCTCTTCCCCGATGATGGCTTTAAGTTTAAAGCCGAAACATGTAGGATTTTAGCTCTTTTATGAGTTTAAAACAATTTTTACACTGATTTTAGCAACTAATAAGCACAATTTGTGCAATTTGTGTTTTTAAAATACTAGTTAACAGTGTAGTGTCCAAATGGATTCAATTGTTTTTTATTTTATTTTCGATTTTTTTATTTTATTTTCGATTTTTGTTGTGTTTTAAATATTTTTTTTCTGAATCCCTTTCACATATTTTCTGTTGCTAAGACTACGATATCGAATTATTTTCAATTTCTCTTTTTTTTTTCGAATATTTCGTATTTTTTAATTTTTCCTTAAATAGCACCTTAAATATTACCTTTATTCCACATTTCAAGTTTCTAGCGCTATGAAATCGAATTATTTTCAATTTTTCTTTATTTTTCGATTTTTTCGATTTTATTTTCGTATTTTATTGCGTTTTTCATTTTACCTTATTCCGAATCCTAAACACTTTTTTTTACTCCGAATTTTAAGTTTCTAAGACTAAAAGATCAAATTAATTTTCAATTTTCCAATTCAATGTTTTCTTTTTCTGAATTCTAGACAGTACCTTTACACCAAATTTTAAGTTTCTACGACTACAAGATCGTATTATTTTAAATTTTCAATTTTATTGGAATTTGTTGAATTTTCAAATGCTTTTTTTTCGATTTTTTTGGATTTTATAATTTTTCCATTCTTTGTATCCTAAACACTACCTTTATTCCAAATTTTAAGTTTCAAGGGCTACGGGATCCACCTCAACTTTTTGAAGACGCGTGAGTGAGTGCGTGACAAAAAATCAAAACTTTGAGTTCATATATCGTCTGCACTACAAAAAACGGAAGTTTGAAAATTTAAATTTTGGTCTTATTTGCCACATACTTTATTTAAACGAAGTTTCAGATTTTTGGGATACACCAGTGCAAATATATGGGGAGGTCAAAAGTGCCATGAGTTGCTCCCAGAAAAGGATGCTTACAGCTGTGCTCTCTCGACTTGGCGGAGACACTGCTATGCCTCCAGATACAAAATTAAAAATTCCGAAAAATTCCAACAAATCTAACTTTTTTCAAATTTTTTTGAAATTTTCGATTTTTTTTTTCTTTTTTTAAATTTTTTGGATTTCTTAATTTTTTTTTGTATTTTAAATACTACCTATATTCCAAATTTCAAGTTTCTATAAAATCGAACCGGGTACTATAAAATCGAATTATTTTCAAATTTTCGATGTTTTTCTGTTTTTCGATTTCTCCGATTTTTTAATTTTATTTTCGATTTTTATTGTGTTTTTAATTTTTTTTAAATTTTCCTTATTCTGAATCCCAAACACTATATTTACGCCGAATTTTAAGTTTCTAAGGCTAAAAGATCAAATTAATACTTTTTGTTTTCAATTTTTTTCGATTTTCTCGATTTTTTGGTTTTTTCTTGAATTTTCTGGATTTGTTAATTTATTTTTCTTTTTTTTTGTATCCTAAATACTACTTTTATTCAAAATTTCAAGTTTCTAGCGCTATAAAATCGAATTATTTTCAAATTTTCGATGTTTTTCGATTTTTAATGTGTTTTTAATTTTTCCTCATTCTGAATTCCAAACATTACCTTTACGCCGAATTTTAAGTTTCTCAGGCTGAAAGATCAAATTATTTTCATTTTTTAAATTTTTTTCGAATTTTTCGAATTTTTTTTTTCGCATTTTCTAGATTTTTTTTAATTTTTTCTTTTTCTGTATCTTAACATTACTTTTATTCCAAATTTAAAGTTTCTAGCATAACAAAATCGGATTATTTTCAAACTTTCGATTTTTTTTTCGATTTTTTGATTTTTTTTCGATTTTTTTGTGTTTTTGATGTTTTTTTTTTCTGAATTCTAGATACTACCTTCACACCATATTTTAATATTCTAAGACTACAAGATCAATCTTCAAATCTTCAAATTTTTTGAAATTTGTTCAATTTTCGAATGTAATTTTTTTTTCGAATTTTCTAAATTTTATATTTTTTCCTTTCTTTGTATCCTAAACACTACCTTTATTCCAAATTTCAAGTTACTAGGCCTGCGGGATCTACTTAATCTTTTTGATGACGCGTGAGTGAGTGAGTGAGTGAAAAAAAATCGAAACTTTGAGTTCTTATTTCGTCTGATCCAGAAAAGACAAAAACAGAAAATTTTAAATTTTGGTCTTATTTGCCTAATACTCTAGAAAAAGAAAGTTGTTTTTGGGAAACTCCAGCGCATAGATGTGGGGGTGGGGGGGGGGGTAAAAAGTGCCCTGAGTTGCTTCCAGAAAAGGATGCTTACGGCTGTGCTCTCTCGACTTGGCGGAGGCACTGCCGTGCCTCCAGATCAGGATTTTCACATATATACTTCATCAGTTACTTGAGAGTAGGTTGCTTATTTTTTTATTCAAGAAGTTAACTTAATCATATTTTTTATGCATCTCGAATTTAATAATTAAAATTTTCAAGACATAACTAAATCTCCAGTAAATTGAAAATAAAATTTCCTTTCTAATGGCGATATACATTTACCGTGCTTCAGAATGAGTTATAAATAAGTCGGCTCAAATCGTTGTAAAATTCGTGTTGTTGTAAGAATACGCTAATTTGATTTTATGCCTATTTTTGAATTGAATTAATAATAGCCAAAAAATTTTACTCTAATTAAAAATATCACATATTGGTCCTCATTATGACTGTGACATTTGTGAAAATTAGTGAAGTCATAATGACGTCACTGTGTGATCTATTAAGAGCCTACATCAGTCATGCGAAAAAACGCGCAAGCTAATGTTAAATCTATGGGAAGGTTCTTGACAGATTATTCGCACGCATTTTAATATTTTTGAATTATGTTTTTTGCAAAGTATAGCTGAGATCGATCTCTAACGTTGTTACTTTTTACTTTTTTGATTTTGGTTCCAGTTTTTTTTATATAAGGGTACTTTCACTTTCAGAACCGGTTCCAAAATTGAAAATGTTCGCTTATGAAAAAACTGTAACCAAAATCAAAAAAGTAAAAACTAACAACGTTAGAGATTGACTTCAGCTATCCTATGCAAAAAAAATCACTTAAAAATAATAAATTGCGAGCGAGAAATCGCGCAAGAACCTTCCCATAGACTTAAGATTAGCTTGAGCGTTTCTTCGCGGGACTAGCGTAGGCTCTTAAAGCAAATCTCTCAAAGTGTCACCACGTTAACTGAACACCCTGTATATACATACTATGTGTATATAATATATCTGGCGATTTAAGTTAAACCATAAACTTCTTCTCGTCGTCTCGTATCACATTTCTTAGATATGAAACGTAAATCTTACAAAATCTGAAAAATGAAAATTCTTCTTTTTTCTGCTTATCACACAGTGCAACCTTGTTTTATTGAAGATGTTATCAGCTTATATTCCATTTTATTCTTATTGATAAAGAACTCAGATTCGTTGTTCAATTTTTATATACAGTAAAGCTTTAAAAATATACAAGTTTTATCACAGGACTACCTGAAAGACAAAGTAATTTATGGCGCATTCAAATGTTCTAAATAAAAGGGGGAAATTGTTTCTATTATTGTGTATTTTTGCTTCTATTTTTTCTGATCAATAACAAATATAAATTTTCTGTTTGAAGGAAAAGTTATTTAATTTTTGCTATACAATTTATATTCGTAAATACTGTTATCTTACATTCCATTTCATTCTTATCAATAAGATACTGAGATTCTTTGTTAAAATGTTTAGTACAGTAAAATAAATCAATAAATAAAACTAAAAATATACACTTTTTATCGCAGGACGACCTGAAAAACGAAGCAAGTTAAGCCGAATTTAAATGTTCTAAAACAAGGGAAATATATTTCTATTGTTGCGTATTTTTGCTGCGATTGTTGCTTATTATTCACAAATATAATTCTGCTGTTTGCAACAGCAGCGATTTAAATTTGCTATGCATTTCTTCTGATAATCTGGTATTTATCTAATTTGTACGGCTAAAATATCTTTTAAATTTGCATTTTGTATTGTTTTGTACATTATTAAAATCACAATGTGTTCAAGTATATTTTAATTTTGTGCATATAAATTACAACAATAAAAACAACCCTTTAAGATATCATGGTGTGCATCTTAGAAACTGAAAATCACCCCTAATAATTTTCTGAAATTCTGAAACATATATGCTAGATTTTTACATTGCTACTGCACCATTTAATCATCAATAATAAATCTACGCATAAAAATTTTTAAATTATTATTTTTGTGTTAAATACTTGCTAATGGACACATCTTTTTTTAAATTTTAAAATAGAGATATATTTTTTAAAGCAAAAATATGTTTAAAAAAAATCCATTATTACTAAATGCATTATAAGGACTCAATAAGTAGTTCTTCTGCACATATCTCAAAAATTAAACTAAAAATTATGAAAGAAGATGGATTTTATGCAAGAATTGTTGCATACGATTATTAAGCAGCTGAGTTAGTGTCGGCGCCTCTCCAATAAATGCGGAATCTCCTTCTCCCAACGTCTTCGGTACGTGATCTGTCGTCTTGGTCGAGCATTAGAAGAAACAACAGAATTAGTCTCGCTTCGACAGTATCTGATGAGAAGTAATAGATAGACATAATGGGATTTTTTTTTTTCAAGTGTAAAACATATAATTGTAAAAGTGTTGAAAAATGTTACATTTAAAGTTTTCCACTTTCGTTCTGATTGTGTGGAAAAGACCGTTTAGCTCCGTACGATTTAAAAAAAATACATCCACACATATTTTAAAATAAATTATTATCATATATGTTACTTCTCATGTCAACATTCATTTTGCTATGCACATACAAAACGCACAACGATGAATGATATATCAAAGGAAAGGTTTTTAAACAGTATTTTGATATAGAAGACGCTTGTTTTAGTTAATTAAACATTAATGAAAAAATGCATCAGCAAATAATCTCAAACACTGCAATGCAAAATCTTGACACGGGCCAACTGGTAATTTTTAAATCTGAGTATATTCAAATTATACTGCCAAATTATTATTTAAGTTTATTTATTTTCACAATTGATTTCATGATATATCTTGGTTAATAGTTTGTTACGTTACAAAATTTTCCTCCAAAAAATCCTTTTATTAAACACTTCATCCAATTTATAGTATATTGTGTAGCGCACTGATTAGTAATAACATTGTGTCACCTTGAAAACTCTATTTGTTATTAGATATACAAGGCAGATCATACTTCTCTTTAAGTAGGCGGCTTCGACACGTTAAACACTTATTTGCAATGGATTAATGTAGGAGCTTAAAGTGAATCATTTTATTTCATCATCATTTTATCATTATTTTTCTTCATTTATGCGAATATGTCTATTATAATTACTCCGTAAAAAAATTATAAATATTTCTTAATGTAGGGAAATATAATATAACAATAAACGAAAATATACAGTGACCACTAATGAATTACTATCGATTCCGATAAGCGTTCTTGATCTTTAGAGACATCAAAAATCAATATATTTTGGAGATTTAAAGAAACATTTATTAAATCAACGTTTCTTTTGCTGTCAATGATCTCCGAACACGTTTCCGATTAGTTTTTATAGTAAAGGGTAACTCAAAAGGAATATAGCGATTACAAACGGCTATAACTATTTAATGGAAAATAATTTATCGATAAGATTAACACAGAATTTTGACGGAACTCCAAAATTTTGCATACATACGTCATAGATGTTCTATGTGACTTCCCTTGGTCACACGGACAATGTCTAGGCGGTAGTCCATTTCACGCCATACATTCTGAAGCATTTCTTCAGTCCCCGACGCAAGCGCATTACAAATGCGTGCTTTGACACCCTGCGATTTTTTTCTATATTTTTTCTACCTTCCATGTCCAAAACAATTGAAGAACTCAAAGTACGCATTTCTAATGTGCTTGCGTCCGTGACTGAACAAATGCGTCAGAATGTATGACGTGAAATGGACTACCGCCTAGATCTTGTCCGTGTGTCCAAGAGAAGTCACATAGAACATCTATGACGTATGTATACAAAATTCTGAATTTCCGTCTACATTATGTGTTAATCTTATTCGCTATATTCATTTTGACTTACCCTGTATATAAATCAGTTTTTTCAACCCAGAATGTAGGTTTTTCGGAGGCTATTAATTCTCAAGCAAATATTTTCCTGCTTAGGAAACATCTTTTACATATAAGCACAATACGTGAACAGCATTAACATTAACATTGAACTTAATTTTATTTAGTTACTCTTGAATGCATAACTTCCCTCATGCGAATATAATATAACAATAAACGAAAATATATAGTAACCACTTATGAGTTACTATCGATTCCGATAATCGTTCTTGATCTTTAGAGACATCAAAAATCAATATATTTTGGAGATTTAAATAAAAATTTATGAACTCAAAGTTTCTGTTGCTGTGAATGATTTTCGAAAACGGTTCCTATTAGTTTTTATAGTATATTAATCAGTTCTTTTAACCCAGAATGTAAGTTTTTTGGAGTCTATTAATTCTCAAGTACACATTTTTCTGCTTAGCAAACATCTTTTACAGATAAACACAATACGTGAACAGCATTAACATTAACATTGAACTTAATTCTATTTTCTTACTCTTGCATGTTTAAATTTATATGTTTAATTGAGTTTTAAAAGCATTCTAATAACTAATATTATGGTTTAAGAAAACTGATTAATACACTAAAAAATATTTCCGAAAATTGGCGGCAACAAAAGAAATTTTGTTTTTAGAAACGATTCTTTAAATCTAAAAAAAATCTAAGTTTCTGTAATTTCTAATTATACTGAATTCTTAACGGATTCGGGGGTAACGCGCAAGAGGTTATTGACCATTTTCACTCGTGGTTATATTATAAATAATTTAATTAAGAAACATTTAACTTTTTTTACAGTGCAATGTACTTTAGCACAAAAAAAAATCGAAACACTTATAAGCAAATATGGATACCATAAATGCGCTAAAAATATATCTTTCATTAAATTTAAAATGATCATCCTCTATTCTGCAAACAAGTTAGATAAAATATTTTGAATTGTTATGCGCATTTATTAAACAATTTCTTTTGAAATCTATAATATGCAAAATTTAGAAATACAACCGTAATATTTATATTATTTATTGAAAAGGTTTTTTTTAAGTATCAGTTGTTACATATAATACGCGTGAGTTGTTACCATTGTTACATGTAAGCATGTCGAGCGTTCGTTTTGATGCAATTATACCTAATAAAGAATAAAAAAGCATGCATCAAGCATAGATTATGAAAGACGTTCCAACACATTCAGAATAATCTAACAAAACTTCACCGTTTAATAAGGTGAAAATGATGTTTAAGTAAACAGTTGCGAAAACGCACGAGGCAATTGAAAATCCTATGTCAGCAATTAGCGTCAATAATAAACAAGAACGAAAAATCATGCGTCAAGCATAGATTATGTAACACTTTCCAACGCTTCCAAAATAAATTTACAAATCATACCGTTTAATAAGCTAAAAGATATCATCTAAGTAATCCGAATAATTTTATTCAGCCCTGTATAGGCTCTATAGATTTGTATATATACTACATAGGATGTTAAATTTTAGTTCAGTTAGGAAACGCGTAGCACAGTTTAAAATTCTCCGTCTGGAGTTAAATAATACGGAAATGTGTTCGCGAACTTTTGTGCTTCCCTGTATAGGATACACAGAATTTATACACACCACATAATAGACAAAAAGCGAGTTAAAATTAAAATCGCGATCAGTAACTTAAAACGCACTTCCAGGAATTATTGTTAACTTACAGTAGAGAATTCTTTTGTGTGTCCCTGTAAATGAACGATGACTGCTGTACACACACTGTTCTGTAGTAAGCCTCTTGAAATACACCTTAGTGATATATATAAATTTCAATGTGTTTAAAATAGGGAAACATTATTTAAATAAACCGCAGACGATTTTTCTCCATAGACGTAATGTAAGAGAATTCTTTTGACTGTGCCTGTAAAGTAACTATAAGTGCTATGCACACCCTATTCCATATTAAGCTTCTTCTAATTCACCTTAGTGATATATATAAATTTCAATGCGTTTAAAATAGTGAAACATTATTTAAATAAACCGTCAATGATTTTTCCCCATAGACCGGAATGTAACGGAATTCTTTTGAGTGTCCCTGTAAAAAAACTATAAGTGCTACACACTTCCGTTGAAATAGGGAACATGCTATAGATAACGACTATAACATATAAAACTTGCAGAGCAATCCCAGCATATTTACGGGAGTTAGAGCACGGACAGACGGACAGACGGCAGACGGCCAGACGGCAGACGGCAGACGGCCAGACGGCAGACGGCAGACGGCCAGACGGCAGACAGCCAGACGGCAAACGGCCATACGGCCAGACAAACCGAAGTCATAAACACTTTTCAACTAGGTTGGAAAGTGTTAAAAATGTATCCGAATACTTTTGTGCAGTTCTGTATAGTACCTATTGATTTGTATATGCACTACATAGATTTCTACAATTTACTTCAGTTAAGAAACATATAGCATAATCATATCAATAAGGTCAGCTGGATGAATTAGGTCCTCCAAATTCGTCCGGAATAGCTCAGTTGGCAGATTATTGGCAGCTTCAGCCAAGGAATCCCTGGTTCGTTACCTGACCTGGACATTCTTCGACCAGATGGGAAAAGTAGAGCTGATATAGCACAGTTGAAAATTCCACCAATAAAAGGAAATGTACTTAAGATATTTTGTGCAGCCCTGTACAGGATCCATAAAATTTATATACATCGATAAACATACAGCATAATCATATCAATAAATTCTGCTGGATAAATTAGGTCATCCAAATTCGTCCGTAATATCTCAGTTTGCAGAGCATTGGCAGCTTCAGTGCAGCCCTGACCGGATCCATAAAATTTATATAAGGTAAAGCTAGGAGAGTCTACGCACAATTCAAAAGAATAACAATAAAAAATCTCAATATTAATTTTTTGCTAAACTATCCATCAATAATTTTTACTTCATTTGTTTGTTATGCATTTCCATTGCTATTTTGTTGTTATGTTGTGATTTAATAGAACAATTGTAATAAAACGAAGAAAGTTATTTTGCGCAATCTGTCCTTACAGGGTTGGTGTGATTGCGCACATGGGTAGGAGAGATTGATACTAATAACAACTACATTTATATTGTTAACAATAATAAATACACTTAAGTGACATTGTTGTAAGGTATTTGTGAACAAATATTACTTTATTAGGAGTGAATATTTCAACCTAATGATTAAAGAATCAGAAAAAAAGGAATAATTTTTAAAACGATTACAAAATTTTAATTAAAGGAAAAAAATTAAAGAATCAGAAAAAGCAAGTCTAGATAAGATTACAAAATAACATTAAGTTACTTGATAACACGTTTAACACAATTTTACTTTCTTTATATGCAAAATTACCAATAAGCTGCGCAATCTCTCCTAGCATAGAAACTAATGGGAACAATGCGTCATCTCTCCTAAGTAGCAGATGCGCAAACTCTTCAATTTTGGTAGGAGAGATTGCGCGGCCTTTTATTTAAACATGGCCGGTACTAAAACGAACCGTTGATGTTCAAACTGTTAGTCTAGATTAGTAGCTTATGAGAAATCATTTAAGTTATAAATATTTTGTACTACTGACATTGTATAGAAATTCTGACGAATAGCTAAGAAAATTCAAGCACTGACTTTAGGAAAACAAAATAAAATAGCAATGCTTTATCTTAGAAGCTCAAAACAATCAACGTGCACTTTAAGTAGACACCCCACTACTGCTGTTGTACAACTACCTGGAGTCGCTGCGCGCTCACTCTACTCCTTCCACCAAAACCTCTATGTGCGTAATCTTTCCGACCGCGCCATCTCTCCTGACTTTACCTTACATCAAGTAATATGCAAAAAATTAGTTACATTTACAAACGCATATCATCACCGCATATCATCATATTCGTTCATCTTCGAAATCCTATCCGTCCCGTTGTGTTGTCTGTCCGGCACAGAGCCGGTTCTAAGAAACTACATAACTTACAGCCTTGAAATTTTGTGTACTTGTAGCTGCATACCTACTATGAAGCTGAAAATCATAAAATAAAAAAAAAAATCGCATTATTTTAATATAGAGAGATAAAAAACCAAAAATCTAACTGCCTTTTCCTATTAAATTTAAACATTTTTTGTCATAGCAGTTGTCAACAATTAAAAATCCACAATAAAATTCTTTCTACAATAATTAATTTCCTGTTGAATAATTTCCACATGAAAAATGAAAATGAAATAAAAAGTTTCACTAATTGAAAAAAGGTTAATATGACGTAGTATTGATAATAAAAAGGAAATTTTCAAACATTTCTCAATAAAAGAGGTAGTATGAGTATGTGTAAGTACAGAAAGCAGGTTAATTTGATGTCATTAGAGAATTAAAAAGAAAATTAATCTGACGTCATATTTGAAGTTTAACGGACTGTTTCAAATGTTTGAGAATAATACAAAAAGAGTATCAATATGAGTAATAGAGAAATCAAGTAGATATGACGTTAGCAAGTGATTATAACGTCATATGTGTTTGAGGAACGTATTGAATCATGATAAAAACCCGATTATGAAAATATTGGCATATTTTGACATTTTGAAGGTCTCTATACAACATGTTTAATTTTTAAATTCATTTATTTTAATATCACATTTAGTCTCCATGACGGATATTATTATTATAGAGTATAATAGCGGATTTCGCCCGCTATATGACCGGTTCAGATTTTCGAAAAAACGAGAAAAATAGACCGGTAAATTTTTACTTTATAAAACACATGATTTGTTTTTGGAAAATGGAATTTAATTGGATTTATTAAAGAAAGGATAAAGTGTTTGAAAGGAATATTAAACGAAACCCTTTGTGCAATCTTCGATCACACTTACCCACTTGTTTATTTTTTTTTGTCCCTATAAAGGAGCGATGGATATTTCCACACCTTATTCTATACTAAACATCTTTTAGTGCACCTAGACGGTGATATATATCCATTTCAATATGTTTGAAATAGTGTAACATTATTAAAGTTCAACGCAAACAATTTTTCAAAATAGTCCGTAATACAGGGTGATTTTTTTTTAAGTTGTGAAAGTAAAACACTATAACAAAGGAACCACTGATCCTAAAGACCTAAAATTTCACCTGTATACTCCCAAAGCAATGGGGATTTTTTAGGCATGGTTAAAAAAACTTAAAATCGCACCGACAGATGGCGCTGTAAGGTAGCAGAAACAAAGAATATCGTTTGTGGGAGGAAGACAATTGACGGTACTTTGAGAAACCATCTTCCGTAGACCCTCTGTCGTCATTGGACCTTTTCTTAAATTCTTAAGTGTCCTAAATCTCATAAGAGCAGTTGCTGCGATGTCATTATTCTGATAATACAGTTTCACTAACAACGCAAGGTCCGTCAATGGCGCAGTCATTGCGAGGATTTCTGTGGAATAATGAACACGAGATGTGCGTACTTCACGTTTTTAACGCCAATGTGCATGTGCCGGGAGCAAGTTCGTTTCCCGACTTTACTGCATGTACACCGCCATCTGTCGGTGCAATTTTAAGTTTTTTTTAACCACGCCTAAAAAATCCCCATTCCTTTGGGAGCATACTGGTAAAATTTTAGGTCATATGGATCAGTGGTTATTTTGTGATAGGGTTTTACTTTCACAACTTTAAAAAAAATCACCCTGTATAACGGAGTTCTTTTGAGTACCCCTGTAAATGAACTATCAATGTAACATACTTGAATTTTCAAAACCGAACACGCCATAGTAAACATCAATAGCATATATCCATGGCATAACAATCCGAGCATATTTACGCAAGTTAGAGCATGGACAGACGGCAGACCGACAGACAAAACAATTTTATAAACACTTTTCAACGATTTTGGAATGTGTTAAAAACAAGTAAATACAGGTTTAATTTTTGATTATAGTATTTAAGTGGTATTTAATTAATACGTTACGCCTTGCATTTTTTTCTATCGTAAAATAAATATAAGATTTTTATGCTTTTCAAACTGTAGGTCATAAAACAAACCTTCTGAATTCTATTTGCATATCAGAAACATTTATTCAAACTATATCTATCAAATGACGCGAAACTTTCAATTATTTCTGAATACAAAGAACGATACAGGATTTATTTTGAAAAATACTCTCTGCTATTAACCCATAAAGTCATTTCTTTTCAACTTTTTTTATACAGCGGCTTAGAAAAATTAGATGGAAAAAGATTTAAACAAACTACTTCTATCTCGTTCGATAAAAATAATGATAAATGAAAAGGAACCCTTTTTATTGAAAAGACATATTGGGTATTTTATTTGATAAAAAGAAAAATCAATTCGTAGACGGTAGGAAAAATCAATGCGTGAATATTATGTAATTTGAAATGTATAGGCTGTTTTAAAATATTTTAACTAATATTGCACAAAACTACATAATGTATTATTGTTTCAAATTATGGGCATACAAATTAAATCAAATTACCTAATGATGTAGAAAAATGATTCGGCAGTTTAAAGGTTGTTGAAAATATTGGAAATCATTTAAAGCTTTTATTCACTGTTATGAGAAAAAATAATAGTTTATTTTATTCATTCTGTTTTGAGAAATATATTTTTTAGATGTATATTTAAATCAAAGTGTAACAAAAATTATATTCGAACAAATATAATTTTATAGTTTTACATATGTTTTAACGTCAACAAAATTTGTTATAATGATTTGTGTCGAATGTTGTATATACATCGTGTAAAGCAGAAATTATTGCAACTAAAACATCTCTATGAATTAGAAACGTTTAGAAATTTAGAAATCACAAAATACGTTCAGATTACTTGCGGGAAAAGCATATTATCACATTTTTTATAGATGGAATTTTCGGTACTTTTCCGTTATTACGGACACCATGCCAAAATGTATGCTAATGCATAATGTATGTAAATGTATGTAAATCTTTATAAATTTATGTATGTAAATGTATGTATGTAAATGTATGTATTAAATGTACGCAAATGTATGCTTGGCGACAATGGTGTCTGTATAACGGAAAAGTACCGAATTTTCTTTTATTGACAAAATTTGCAGTTTAAAAACGTCTTATTTTGAAACAGATAATTCACTTCAAAATATCCAATTTTTAATTGTTTGAAGTTAGCCTGACATATTAATTTTTGACACTTGCTTTTATTAATAAATTTTGATTAACATCATGAATCAGCAAACTATATGCATTCTCAGTATAACTGGTACTTTGTATTCTAAAATAAACCGTGAATTAACACGTGTTTTTCTGTTGATTCTATTTCTGTAAATCACGAAGATTTTCTCTTTAATTTGCTTATTTCTCTCAAAGAACAGAAATTTTCTAAATCTAAAGTAAAAGTTATCTTAAATTGTACAATCTGAGACGCATTTTCGTGAAACCACAGTGCTGCACACTGTAGTGAAGTGACAGTTTTGCAGATATTGACCGCATATGAAAATCCAAAACCGAAACTTATGTCTCAAGATGCCTTGATATGTAGTTTAAATAAGTATTAATTTTATACTTTTTAATTCAAAAATATCAAATTTGAGCTATTTTTATTTGAAAAAGTATAGTTGTTTTTTTCTTTATGAGGTTTTTGCAAAATCAAGTGTGGATTTTCATTCAATCAAACACCACGTTAACTGCCGCATCTGTGCACAAGTAATCCCAACTTTTCTCACACTTAAAATGCTTTCAAAAGAATATAGTAAGAATGGTATTGTGGGCTATAGACGTATTTTACTTTACAAGGCAAAAATATAAAAAATATACAAATTTCAAAAACCGAACATAGGCATCAAAACAAAATTAGCCCATTGAACTTCGCTATATATGTTTACCTAGTATTTAAGGAATTTTATTTGTTTTTTCTTTGTGAATAGGGAGTTTTTAAAGTACTTCTGAAAAAAAAATACAAATTTTTATATTTCGGAGAAACAGCAGTTTCCCAAAAAAGGAGCAATGGCGCCGAATGGGCGTATCTTTAAATAAATAATTAGTGCATGATGGTAGTTATTTCTCCGTTATTTAGCTATGAAATGGATAATATCATTCTGAAGCTGATATTTTACGAAGAAGTCCTATAAATTAGTCCAACATCTACATTTATAATAAAATTATAAATTTAAAATTTCGATTCCATACGCATTTTTATTATCATTACATCAATTTTGTCCTAATATTTTACATAAAAATGATTAAACAATTTTTATGTAGCAGTTTATTGCATTTTTTTCGCTTTCTGAAAATATTTTTTTAAACTATTTTTTTTTTTTTTTTTTTTGCACTTTGTTTAGTTTTTTCTATATTCCGATTTGAAGATTCTCCTGAGCTTTCGTCTAAAACAGAAAATCTTCGTTTAACACTTTGTCTTTAAACACTAAATCTCACACATTTCTTAATTTTCTGTTGATATAGAATTTACGAAAAGGTCTACTTAAACAGCTATATCATTCGGTAAATCGTAATATAAATTATTTTCTATTAATTTTCCTCATTTGTTACATTGCTGGATTCACCTGGCAAACAAACGATTTACGGAACATCCAAAAAATCCCCTAAATCTAAAACAAAATTTTCCAAACATTTTCCGTGTAAAATAGAATACAATGTTATAATGCTGAAAAATAAAGAGATTTATGTTTATGGATGGCTTATGGAACTGATAATTTCATTTTTTTATTATAAACGTAAAAGTAGGTCTAATGTATATGAATTCTTATTAAAATATCATTTTCAGAATGATGTCATATATTTTATAGCTAATAAACTGATAATCAATTGACTGCATTGTTGAAGAAAATGAGGCTTTGCACCACCCTAGGAACTTTTAAACTTTTTGGACTCTCCCGGAATGTCACAGTATAGCTTGATACTGAAGATTGTATCACCACATAATGCTTCTGAGAAATTTAAATCTTCTAAGACTTTGCAATGATTCAAGATTAGTAGTTAAAAAGCTCATGTGATTGAAGCAACAATATTGACAGGCTCTGCCGAAGGTGATGATGTTTTCATTCCGTGCATAATCCTCATTCCATCTGATATGTCATTTCAGTTAAAGCGTCTACAATTTACAGATTGTTTAGCTTTTGCCATGTAGATAAATAGGCAGAGGGTCAATCTTTACATGCAGTTGGAATCAACTTGGAATCACCTTGTATTTCTCCTAGACAGTTTTACGTTGCATGCTCAAGAGACTCCTCTTATCAATAAATATGTCTCGAATCAAGAAACAAGAAATATTGTTTATGAAGCTGCTTTGAAGTAATTGTGTTTCATTTCGTTCCATAATGCACAGTTCAGTTAGGCATTTTTTTCTTTTGAGCCTTTATTGCTCTAATGATCAATAGAAAAATGTTCATTTATAGCTGAATTCTGATGCATTTATTATATAACTTTATATATTATAATCGCTTTTCATTTAATTCATGTATACAACACTTCGAGTGCTTTTTGGTGTTTGTTTTATACTGTATGTTCAATTTTTAAAATTGATTTTTCAAAACAAATATTCTTAAAATCCCGGGTAACGCGAGGTAGTAAAGCTAGCATGATAAAAATATAATTATTTTTTATTTCTATTATTTACCTTTCAGCGACAAAATTACCTATATAATGCATTGAATGCATCGCTACCTCTTCATTTATTGTATACAAGATAGATATAAAAAATTGTTCCAGATAGTTTTTGATAATACATATTTTGACCCCTCATAGTAAATAAGCAGAAAATATTCCAACATCCAAAATCTAACGATCTTTTTCTTCCAATAAACCGACATATATGATCAACCGTTTTTTTTTTTAATGAAAACAAAAACTCTTCAAACTAATGAAAAACATTTCTATGTCGCACTTGTTCCTAGGAGAAAATGACAGACCAGATATTCCTGAAAGTAATTATCAGGAAGAGGGATTTTTGTATTTTAAAAGAACTTCGCTCTTAAAAAAATGGCAATGAATAATGAACGTTTAATGAACTGCAAGAAATACTCTCTGAATTGAAATGAGATTTATTACCTTCCGTTTTGAACTTATTAAAATTGATTTCTTTAGTACAAAAAAAATTATATTCTAAATACTATTGAAAATAAACAATTATATGTTTAAATGCATAAATGAAGTTTTCGTATTACTATCTATCTGTTAATTAAAGTTCTTTTGAATAACTTAAAATAATATATTGTATATTTAAAAAACATTTTATGAATATTTTCCGTAAAACATATCTTAAAACAATGTATTTTAGATGGTTAAAATGGGAGAATTGGACTTGTTTCCAGTTATGTTAAGAAATAACTGCAGAACATGAAAATAACACAAATGTACAAGTGAAAAAAAAGTGCAGACAGCTTTTTCAGAGCTTATAAAGTTCCATAATCAGTGAAAGGTTAAAATTACCAGAGGTAAATATTTAAAATGTCGATTTTTTTTTTCGCCCTTGGCCACAATCTGCGAGACGCGAAGCTTGCATACTTCTATATTTTAAGTATTTACCTTTGGTAATTTTAACCTTTTGACAGATAATGGAGCTTTGAATCTCCAAAACAACTGTCTGCTCTTTTTGTACTATTTTCACGTTGTCCATTTATTACTTAATATATTTTAAATCAATAATGATAAAAAAAATCTCTAGTGTTGGAAATTCTCTATTTTATGTAAGGCACGTATCTCTCTCAATTTGTTAAACAGGTTTCTCACGCTTTATGCTGTTTCAGTTAACATGATTTACGTTAGCGATGTTAAACCTTTTTCAGGTTTCATACAGACTTAAGAACAAAAAAAATCAAAAAAATCTTGAAATCAAAAAATCTTCAAAAAATCTTCTAAGAAAATTCTAAGTAGTCCAAGAATTTTAAAGGGCGTGCAGTATTTGTTTACACTTTCCAACATAGTTGAGAAGTGTTTATGAATTCAGTTTGTTGCTCTGTCTGTCTGTCCATGCTCTTACTCGCGTAAATATACTCGGATTTTCATGCAATTCATATATGTTATTGACGTTTACAATGGCATGTTCGGTATTGAAAATAAAGTATGTACTACTTGGAGTTCCTTTGCATGGACACTAAAAAAAGTCCGTTACATTACGGTCTATGGGGGAAAAATATGATGTTACACCATTTCAAACATATTGAAATTGATATATCACTGAGGTATAGTACAAGAGGCTTACTATAGAATATGGTGTGCATAGCACTTATAGTTCTATTACAGAGACATTCAATAGAATTCCTTTACATTACTGCCTACAGGGAAAAATCGTTTGCTATTCATTTTAATAATGTTTCACTATTTCAAATATATTGATATTGATATAAATCAGTGAGAATCATTACAAAAGGCTTACTATTGAATATTGTATTTACAGCATTCATCGTTCATTTTCAAGGGAACAAAATAATTCGGTTAAAGTACTGTCTGTTAATAATAATTGCTGGATGTGCGTTAACTAAATTTTTGCCTATTAATTGGTGTGTTCAAATTCTATAGATAACATACAAGGCAGGACAAAACATCTAGAGTATATTTCCGTTTATTGCAGAAAATTGCTGAAGGCGAATTTTAAACTGTGCTATGCGTTTCCTAACTAAATTAAATTTTAGAATTCAGTATAGTATATATATAACACATAGATTAACTATAGATCATATACAGTACTGCACAAAAGAATTAGTATATTTTTCCGAATATTGTTGGTAATTCCTAAAATTGGTTTTTAAATCTGTTATGAGTTTTAGAAATTCTTTATTTGGACATAATCTCTCAGCTTATTAAATGATAAAGATTCTTAAAAGTATTTTGGACGTTTATTAAAATGAAGAATACCAGTGTTAGAAATGCACAAATAATACACAAAAAAGCAACATTTTTAACGTTGGCATTCTTCCTTTTTTTATTCTTGCACAAAGCTTTTATTTGCTATTTTTATATATTTTGGAAGTGTTGGAAAGTGTTACATAATCTATGCTTGACGCATGCACTTTTTTTTTTCATTTATGCCCACACCATCATATAACGCGCACACCCGCCTTAATTTTTAATGCCTCATTTGGATAGAAAAACAGATTTTATTCAATTGAAAACCTAAAGGAGGCAACTCATCGAAGTTTCCCAAGATAAAGAGCTTTAGCACCTTCCCCGAGATGTTATTGTGTTAAAATCTAATAGTGCTTAAAATTGCAATTATTCACAATGTATTGCTTAAGATTGCATAAATTTGAATTCAAAATAGCCAGCCAACTACTTTATGCAGTGACAAATGGTCATATATACAGAAACCAGGCAAATCTCAAATAGTTATCATGCATCGCATGCATCCATATACCAGAGAGGAGATTTTAGCAGATGAAAAGTAAATTTTGAAGATATAAAAAATACGTGTTAATACAAAATAACACAGCAACTTCTTTTTTTTTTTGTTACCAAATCACTTGAACTTTATCTTTGTAAACATTAGATTTTTATTTTACTTCCTTTAAAGTTTTTTTTAATAATATGCATACTTAAGAAAGATTATTATTCATCATGCAAGATACAAGTCTTCATTTTCTAATCTGCTATATTTCAATTAAATCAGTGTTCAACGCTCGTAATAATTTAAGGATTTTTAAGGAGTATTTTGCTTATTCAAGAAATTCTAATAACTTCTTGGAAACGTTTTCGTTTCTAAGGAGTTACCAAGAAGTTTAAGGAGTCTGTACGCACCTTGCTTTTCCTATATGTCACTCGATTGATGCGGGCAAAATTTCGATTAGTGCGCATCGGCGATTATTTTTGTTCTTCACAAACGCTGATTACAAGTCAAATGGTGATAATTTGTTAAAAACGGAAATTGCTAAAAAGAAAATACCATAAAATAAGTCAATTTTTTTTCAGAAATTAGAATTTGTCATAAAGAATTTGATAAAATAGATCCAGGCATTAATATGCTAGTGCTCAGAGGTTTAGAAATCGAATTTCACGTTTCTGCCAAATGCATTTCAAAAAGAAGATAAAACGGTACTTGTATATTATCCAATTCGACCACTTTCTATAATTAAAATGTGTTTCGACAAACAATAAGAGTTAACTCCAAACATATGCATGTTTGTCGTTAAATCTTATTGTTTGGCGAAACAAATTTTATCATCGTTACGTTAATCATTATAATCATAATATCGCATTAATCGTTACGTCAAATAGGCATAATCGTTACGCCAAAGTCACTTGACATTATATTCCTTTCACGTTTATGATTTTCGGCAAATAACAGTGGCCGGATGCCTCGTCAGCGCAAGAAGAAGGACGGAAGTGTATAGGTACCTGCCAAAAATTAAAATAATATACTTGATTGAATTTTTTGCTTTGCAAAAAAAACTTTCGTCAATTACTACTAATATTTTTAAGCCCTCCGATTTTCCGGAATATCTTTCTAGAAAGTTAGATGCAAAAACTTCCCACAAATAATTATTCCAATCGATCACTGCGGATTGTTAAAAATTTACAGCAAACTGTCCAGTCATTCGACCATATTTTTAGAAAACGGTTGCCTAACCGTAATCTAATTTTAGTCTGACAATAATATTGTCAGTAATATGATCAGATAAGCATTCTTATATGGTTGGGTAACCATTATCAAAAGGTAGAATGACTGGACAGATTGCTGCTGACTTGTTACAGTGTACTCTTGCTTAAATCCAACTGTGTTTTTACACATTTGGTTGATGCCATTTCATCTGTAAGTCATACATGAACTTTAATGCTTTTAGAAACGACTTTAAAACCGTCGAACAACATTCTTTTTTATAAATATTCTCTCATCACAATTTGTAACATTGCCTCGCCACTGTTTATTCGTTTGCATATAAATTTATATCATGCCCATTAATGTACAATTTGTTTGTTGACAGAAATATCCCATAATCTTGAAATTAGTATATTGCATTAGGTTCTGTAGATGAAAGATCCCAGTTGTTTATCATATTTTTTTTTCCAAAATTCAAGAGAAAACAAAGAAATAGTAGATCACGTATATACTATATTAGACAATTAAACTGGCTTAACCACAAAACAAATAAAAATGGAATAGTTACATCGTGTGCTAGCACTGCATTTTAAATGAAGTGTCTTTTGCATTACTGGCGTTAAATCTCCATTTTTTTTAATAGAAATTAATCGACAAAATAACAGACAAGTACAGGAAAAATATATTGATCATATTTTCTTTAAGCAAGTAAAAAGTATTAATATTGCGTTACAATAATTTTTTAATCACATTATGTTTTTTTCTAATATTTTACCTAATAGTTCGTAAACTAATATAATTAACTGAGAAAATTCTAGAAATGCAGAATTAAATTTATTATCGACTTAGTACGGCTTATTGTCTCTCAGGAAATTACCTCACACATTTATAGAAATGAATTTTTAAGTAACACGATTATTTAAAAAGGTCATGAAAATTAGATAAAAAAAATATTACCTTTTCATTTTTCAAAATTCTTCCTTTCTAAAAACAATTCCTATTCCTTCTATTTCCCATAAATTCAAATGTATTTGTTTCCTAAAATTTAAATTATCGATGCTGAAAAGTCTTCTTAATTAATTAAAGCATTGACTCTTATTTCAATCTTACCTGAATCTTATATTAACAGTAACAACTACTGTTGTAATAAAGGAATAATATAAATTTTAGATTTTGATTATTCAACACTTAGAGGTGAAAATTATTCATGTGCTGTAATTATTGTATGTCATTTCATTCCTTATTATATCTTTAGAAGATTTTAATAATTTATCTATTTCAGCATTCACTGAAAATGAAGAAACATTATTCCACTATCCAAAGAGAGTATGATATCTTTCTTCCATAAAACGACATACATGATCAACCGTTTTCTTTTAAATGAAAACAAATATTCTTCAAACTAATGAAAAAATCTTCTCTATCGCTTTTATTCCTGGATGCAAATGACAGGCGATATATACTTGAATGAAATTATCAGAGATAAAGATTTTTACATTATTAAAAAGAACTACACTCTTGAAAAAAGTCAATGAATAATGAACGTTTAATGAACTGTAAAAAATGTTCTCTGCAATGGAATGAGATTTATTGTCCCTGCGCTTTCCAAAATTGATCATTTGTGAAAGAAATTTATAATTTTCGACACTTTTGTAAAAGCCGAAGATACATTTTTCCTTAAATTTAAATATTCCACATACAAGTTTTTCTTTAATGATTCATTGGATCCGTATTAAAATTATTCATTACTTATTCATATTAAAATTTGTTTGGGAAGAAATTTTCAGATAAAAGACAGCGTTATAATAAAATAGTAATAATTTTTTGATTTTGATGATTACCCATTTAGCAGTCATTAGCCATTTAGTAGTAATACATGAAAATTATCAATATCGTGTAATCATTGTATCTGTCATTATTTTTTATAAATCTTTAGACGTGCAAATTAATTATCTTTTCTCGTCATTAGTGGAAATGAAGAGAAAATATTCCACTATCTAATCATCGTGTTGCTCGCACGCAAGAAAAGTTGTACAAATATAAAAAATTCAGTTTACATTTTTCTGCACTAATAGGTCTGATTTAGGTGCATCTTGCTACAGGAAGAATGCCATAAGTGTAGTTATCCAGAAGACAGGTAGATTTTAGTATATGCTCATAAGTGTGAGAAAAATGTCAATGTCAGAATTTATGGCAGAAGGATTTCATAAGTGTAGATTTCCGGAAGAAAGCTAGATTATGTTTTTGCTCATATGCAACCACACAAGGGAGGAAATTGTATGAGGAAATAAATTTACTCAATCCTCCAAACCTCTTCTACGTCTTCACTCTTAAGGTTTTTTCGCTTTCATGCACGCTTTTACAGCTACATAAATAGCTAAGTGCTATTGTTTTACTTTAAAAACATCCGGTCTTCCATTACGTTTCCTGTGAAATGCAGTATTTTTTAATTGAGTCACTTTTCTTACTGGTGAGCAATACAAACGAAAAATGTATATGATCAATCGTTTCTTTTAAATTAAAACAAATACACTTCAAAATGAAATTCTCTATCGCATTTGTTCCCAGATGCAAGTGACTGGCGATATATGGTTTAAAATTATTTCCAGAAGCAGAGATTTTTATACCATTTAAAAGAACTCCGTTCGTCCAAAAAGGTCAATGAATAACAAACTGTTAATGAACTGTAAAAAAGGCTCTTTGCAGTGAAATAAGATTTACTGCCTTTCGTTTTGCTCTTTTTAAAATTGATTTCTTTAGTGTAAAATATTTTTAATTTTTAAGACTTTTTATAAAGTAAAAGCTTTTTTTTCTTTTTACAATCTTTATATTAATGTTTTTTCATTGTTTTAATATGTAAACTTTTAAATTGAAATGTTATCATTTAATGATGATTTATTTCTTGATATTTTGTTAAAAGAAAACTTCTTCAACGAATGGATTTCAAACTCTAGGTAACAAAGGTATTTTAATTCATTTGTTCATAAAAACAGAGTTTGATATAATGTATTTTTATGCGAGCTAAATCTTTAAACAACTCTCATCTTCAAGAAATTATTTTTAATAAGGGGGTGATAAAAAGGGAATACTTTTTTTTGGAAAAATAATGCAGGTTAACTTTTAAAAAATATATAAATGAAAAATAAAAAAAAATAATTTAACTAAAAAATGAAATTGCATTACAATTTACGAGTTAAAAATTTTAACAAACTGAGAAAGATGAAGTATAATAAATAAACTAATAAGGATATTTTAAATTGCAAGATTTAAAATTTCTTTGTAATATGGATAAAACAAAATTTCCAAATTTCACCACATGATATATAATGAAAAATGGATCAATTGCAAACCTTGATGTAGAATACATTGGTGTCCATCTAAGCAACCATCTCTGGTGTCCATCTAAGTGAAGCAACAGCTGTCGTGGTCGGTATATATAGGAGGGTAATGAGAACACTGCAAGACTGTTGTCTTCATGCGGAAGCTAATCACCTCTACGTAAAATCAGTGGAATGCAGAAGACTTGCACTGGTTTTTTGACAGGTGGGAGTTTCCGAGCCTTGTGGTAAATGTTAAAATTGTTCGTAAAAAATTGAAGGTTAGTCTGTATTCCTTAGTTGGGGTATCTGTTCAATAATATCTGCAATCTCCTCGCCCAGTATCTTCGGAACAAAATTTACCGTCTCGTTTTAAAAAGGGGCTTTAGACAAAACAACATGAAACAAATTAAATTGTGTCATTCACATCAAAAACAAAATAAACACTTCAAATGCATTGTAATGCTAGAAATTGTATCATTAAGTTGGGCTCCATAAAAAACGTATTTATATAAGTCTATTCCCCAGAAAGACGTTGTAATTCAGGATTTTTAGAATCAATATTTAAAAGTTTTACACTTTTTCACAAGTTTATTTTATTCTACAGAAGAAAAATAATATTATTTTTAAATTACATATTAAAATATGTATCGCAATCTAACAAATGCAACACATGCCATTTACTATGATTAGTACATTTCTAATGACCACGATCGTAAATAAAATGAATAAAATTTAAATAAAACATGACCTCTACATCATTTTATATATATTTTAGTAATGAACAGTGGAATATTGTTGTTGTTGTTTTTTCTGAGTCGACCTAACCGAACTAGTAACGTTTGTCACCTTCTCTAAGTGACTCTTCGTGAATCTTCAAGTTGATGTTGTTTACGCTATAATTATTTGGTGAAAGAATCGCACATTCACAAAGCCACTTATGGTTTGTAAAATGCTGTCAAATATTTGGAAATGTTTTCGTCTTCTGATAACTGAATAACTGAAATAACTGAACTGTGTTCAGGGGGGGGGGGAGGGGTTCAGATTTCAACTCCTGAACACAGTTCAGTTTGCGCTACTTAACAACTCCTAACGATTCAGATTTTGAGGTCAAAATTTCAGTTTAAGTGAAAGCTTTTGAAAGCATTTAATGAGATACAAAAAACAACGGTAAAAATAAGTTGTTCGGTACGCCAAAGTCTAAAGCGCTCTCTATCGGCATTGATAGAAATTTATCTTTAAAATTTATTTTCAAGAAAATATTGACATAAAGAATAAGTTTTAGCGAAACCCGCAAACGAATCGACCAATTTTACCGTTTTTTATAATCATTTGAACTTTTGGACCCTAAACTAAAATGGAGCCTATCTCCTTCGGAAGACGTTTGGTACCCTTAGTTTCCTATTTAATATTGTTTGTCTTGATGTGTACTATAACCCCTTAAAGTTTTGACCAAGAGTTTAGATTCACCCTGTATATGCTCCTTCAATTATCGAGAAGTCTTTGAAAATGTCGTCAGGACATCATATTCATCTTCTTTTTAATTTTTGTTGTTTTTTATTTCCTTTGCACTTTTCACGTGGAAATATTTCAATATAAAATTAATTGTTGTGGAAAGAATTTTTTAATGATTTTTAATTGGTGGCAATTGTTGTAACGAAAAATGTTTGAATTTGATAGGAAATGGCTGTTATATTAGTGTTTTTTTATTAATTAAAAATTAACTATAATTCATTTCAATTTCAGATGACTTTAGTTGCCTTGGCTGTGTTTTAATACGCCTGTTCGTATAATTTCACGATTATCGCCTCTAAACTGTGAAATTGTGCAGAAATAGGGATAGACAGACAAAAAATTTCAATTTTATATGTTAGAGGACTAGGTATTATAATTGATTCAATTTGCATTCAAATTGAAAAAGGACGAATACATTAATTCTGCAAAATGTGCATTACTAATAATTAAATTGCTATTTTGGATTTATAGAATGTATTATAATTTGGATATATTTTTCATTAAAAAAAAAATCAGGCGAAAAACGGAAACAATCTCATTTTACTTGAGAATGTATTTATTTATTTATTTTTGATTTTATGAAATGTCAATTGTTTCATTATTGAAATTTTTAACGAACGTGTTTACATTTAAATGGTATAAAAATCATGATCTTTTATAAATCAGAGGGTAATTTATTACATTGGTTTGAATAGTATTTGTTTCAATTTAAAATAAAATTGTTTGTCATATATGGCTTTTTATGGAAGATAAAGATGGCTAGATTTTGGATAGTGGAGTAATTTCCCGTCAATTTTTATAAGGAGTAAAAAAAAAAATGTTTATCAAATCAGATGATAATTTTTATTCCTTTTTAGAATATATGCGAATTGGAGAGACACAGGTAACTCCGTTAGATATTCAGAGATAATATATTTAGAGATAATTTCATATACATAAGTTTCATCGTGAAATGGTAAATCATTAAAATTAAAAAAAAACAATTTTTTACTTTATTAAAATTCTTGCTGTTTCCGCTGACTTAATTCACAAAGGATGTAAGAATGTCCAATACATTAAGCAAAATATTTACCTTCAGTAGTAAAGAAATAGAGGACAAAAACATCCTTGACTTCATAAAATGTCTTAAAATTAAAAATAATAAAATCACAAAAGAAATCAATTTTGAAAAAACAGAAAGGAAGGCAATAAATTTCATTCTACAGTAGATAGAGGTTTTTTCAGTTCATTATGTTTTTAATATTCATTTACATATTTCATTGGTATTTTTCGAACAATATTCTTTAAAATGATATAAAAATCTCTTATTCTGATATTATCTTTTAATAATATATCGTCTGTCATTTTCATCTGGGAATAAATATGCGAGAGAAAATTTTTCATCAGTTTGAAGAATACTTGTTAGAATTTATAAGAAAACGGTCGATCATATACGTCGTTTTAAGAAAGAAAATGACAGTAAATTTCTCTTGGAAGCCGAAATGGAAAGATATGTATTATTTTACAAATCTAAATGTATATAAAAAATTAAGAGAGATAAAATGATTAAACTACGTGGAAAATTTTCACTGCTAAATGGCCAATCCTCAGCTGCAAAAGTAAAATATTTTTTCCCGAAAAATAAAGTAATAAGTTTTAATGAGATACTTAAAATTGATTTCTTAATGGTTATACTTCTTTAAAAAATTATTTTGTATGAAAAATATTTCGAAACAAATTTATATATATATATATGAAACAAAAGGATAATTATATAATTTTTGTCAATGACTTAAAATCCATTTGCTGAGAAGAATTTTTTACAAAACATATCAAGAAACCATATAATTTAAATGCAAAAATATTAATGTAAATTATTATACATTAAAACAAATATAAAACGTACAATAAAAGAAAAATATCTTTTGTTTTATAAAAATCTTGAAAATTAGAAATATTTTTCATAAAGGAAATTAATTTTGAAAAGAGCAAAACGGAAGGAAGTAAATCTCATCTGATTGCAGGGATATTTTTTCCATTCATTTAACGTTCATCATTCATTGACTTTTTTGAAAAGCGAAGTTCTTTTAAATGGTATGAAATTTTCTTTCTCTGATAATTTCTTTCAAACATATATCGTCTGTCATTTGCATCGGGGTATAAAGTCGATAAAAAAAATTCATAAGTTTGAAGATTATTTGTTTTCATTTAAAAGAAAACGGTTGATACTCTATGTCATTTTACGGAAGAAAAAGATTATACGATCTTTGGATAATGGAAGAATTTATTTTCATCGACACTGAAGACGGAAAGATATGAATTATTATACCCTTTCTCAAGTTATATAAGAATTTTTGGGAAATACAACGATTATTCCAGTTAGATAATTTTCCCGCTAAATCGCGAATCAATAAAAACTATATTCTATTATCCTTTTATTATAAATCTAACTGTTACCAGATAATTTAATTACTTAATAAAGGAATTACTTTAAAAAATTGTCTCCCTCGATAATCATCATAATATTATAAATGCGAACGTGTGTGTGAATGTTTGACTGAAGTAAACGTCAAAACGGATGATTTAATGGCCGTGTATCTTTGCGTATAGGTGAATTATAACCCAGAAATGTACATAGGTTAGGTGTTATTTATTATTTTCAAATATTTTCCTTAATAATTCAAAATTTCATTATTTTCATAGAGAATCAATGAATATTTTTCTTGCAAAATTTAACTATCCATTTTACGTTGTTAAGCATTATCGGTGTCAAAAAATACAAAATCTGGAATAACAATTTTTCCTCAACAATTATTTTTTAATGAAAATTTTCCATCTGAAAAATGAAAATGAAATAAAAAATATTAAGAATTACAAATAAGATTAAATGACATCATATTAGAAATAGAACATACTTTTTCAAGAATTTAATTATAACACAAGGTGCATGAATTTGAGTAAGTACGGGAAGCAGGCGAATATGAAGCCATAAATCCAAAATAAAGCGGTTATGCTTTGATGTTAAAATAAAATGTTTTTGGGTTGTTTCTTTTTTTTTTTCTTTTGCATTTCACATGGAATGAGTATATTTTAAATGTGATATATAATATATGTATTTTAAATGAAATGCGTGAAATATTTTCTTTTTAAATTAAATTAAACCAATACGAAAGGTGGCGATGGGAACAATACTTGGCGATTTATCGTCTGAGCACGGCTAATATAAAGATTTAAATGTAATTTTACAAAAGTTTAAAAAAACAACGTTTGAAAAGAGAATGGATTGTAAATGTCAACAATATACAAAATTATCCATGTCAAAAATGACGTCATGGTTAGCGGTAAATCATGATTTTCATTCTTAAAATCTGAAAAATTAACTTGATTACCTGACAAAAGCTGTTTTTGACGAATGGTAATAAAATTGCGTTTTCGTTCACAAAACCTAACGATTTTATATGATTACATCAAAGTAACATCATTTTCCTTCTCTAAGTATTAAAATTAAGCCTCAAGGGCTGGAAGTATATTGGTACAATCAAGACACGTTTACATATTGTAATTCGGTAATCGGATTTTAGTTCACATTTCTTTTAGCTTTAAAATAATAAAAAGTTTGTTGTCATTCTAAAAAATGTATTTTTTGAATGTTATTCATTGTAACAGATTTTGTAAAGTCTTATAAGAGGGAAAAATGACATAACTTTTACTGACATGTTTAAGCAGCACTACAATATTAATATATTTATATATAAAAAACCTAAAGAATAAAACAATGTTATCGAAAAGAAAATCAAATTGATCGAAAAATTCGCGTAATGCAAGATAAAAGAAGATATTAAAACGTAATGGAACTTTTCCTCAAACTGAATTGCGTAGTATATTAAACAAGCCGATCATACCAATTTCTCGTATTTTAAATGTGAAAGCGCGTTGTATATAGTAGATATTTTTTTCATATATATGTAGAAAATAACGAAGAATAGGAAGGTTAGACTATGTAATCCGGTCCATAGTCAATTTGCTTTTCCTAGCGGGCGAAATTTGGCACAAAAGTGAACACATTTTTGGTTTTCGAAATGATCATTTCCTCACTCGCATTTGACTCTTTTTTTCATTGGTTGTATTTTACTTTTTTAAGACCAAGTTATATCAAGGCCCCTATAATAAGTAAATACTGTATTGTCTCCTGTAAAATGCGATAAAAAGTTGGTTAATTACATAGGTTTTTAATTATCGGAAGTTAAATGTTTTCCTTAATTAATGCATTTATTTTTCTTTAATGTTACGTGAACTAACTGTCAAGTGACAACTAGTTTAAAGTAAAAGAAAGAATATATTTTTAACTTGGTAAATTATATGTTTATTTCCACAACAGATCAATTTCAGAATATGCAAAATGCAGTAAATTTTATTTCACTGCATAGAGGATTGTTTGCAGTTAATTAAATGCTCATTATTCATCGAAAAGTTTGTCGAAAAATATGCATTTATTACAAAAACACAATCTCTCATATATACCGGGTGGTTATAATATAAGATTTTCTATTTGGAGCTGTCTGTAGCTTGAAGGAATAACCCGAATGAAACCAAAATCGGTACACTTACTATTCGAGAAGGCGGAGGAAGATTGGAACAATAAAAATAACTGCAATATTCACCGGCAGATGGCGCTTTTCAGTGTGAAACGTAATGTGTAGTACGGGAACGAAGAATTAAGGCGTAAAATCGAATGACATACCTTATTTATTGGAAAATGTCACAGTGAATGTGGTTACGGTGTCACATGGTGGTGTCGATTAAGTTCATGATCTATATTGTTATTGTGCTGGAGGACACAATCCAGGCGATGCACGAGGCTTTTAACTGCGGAATGTAACTCATCAGGAGTTATATTTTGCACATGTTATGATATGATATCTTTTAAGTTATTCAGGTTTGCGACATTACCACGGTAGACAATAGATTTTAAGTACCCACAAAGCCAAAAATCACATAGCGTCAGAATAGCGGATCGAGCATACAACGCCATACAAAAATACATGCTTATTACTCTATCATCTGTGAAATGTTGTCGTAAGAACTGTTGTACTGCTGTACCAATGTGGGGGCGGGGCTCCATCTTGCATAAAAAGTGTTTAAGAATGGCACTGTCTTTGCTGCAGTTGGGGAACTACGAAAGTTTGCAACATGCGCAGGTATCTTTGTGCAGAAACCAAACACGTTACAGGGCCTGTCGGCCGTAACTCCTAAAACAATGAGGACCAAGAATGAAACCTGCAGTAGAGCTACACCACACAATGATTTTTGGAAAATGGGGAGATATTTTGTCAATTACATTTGAGGGCTCCGAAACCATATTATGCAGTTTTGCGTTTTGACTGTCCCATTCATATGAAATGGGCTTCAACTCTCCCTAAAATCTTCCATGGGAAGGCGTTATTCACTTCTATTCGTGCTAAAAACGTTAGAATAAAACAGTCTCTGCTGCGCGTCACCTGTTAACAATTGGTGATGGCAACTAATTTTATACGAATAAAATTGTATTACCTTTCTCAGGAGTTTTCGAACAGTAGCATATGGAATATCCAACTTTCGAGCAACTCCACGTGCACTAGGACCGGCTTTCAGATTCCCTGACTGCCCACAATTGCAGTGGCAATTTCCTCTTGTATGCAGAGAGATACTGGTTTCCTACCCTTTCACATTTTAAAGTAAACGTTTCAGTCTCCTCGAATTTTTTTACCATTCTTCTCACTGCACACGGTGTAAGAGAAAATTTACCTTTACGCATTCCTTTCCCAAGCCTAAATTCACGTAATGTAGCTGCATTGTTTGAGCTGTTAATGTAGAATAGTTTTAAAATTAAAGCGCTTATTTGGCAAATTAAGAGGTATCTCGAAGAACGTTACTGGCAGAAATGACCACTTCTTGATTTTACTGATGCTTATAACGGCGTTTGCACCGTCAGGCCCTGTAGCGCCATCTGTTGTCGATTATTTTAACTATTTTTTTTTAATATTCCATTCTTCTTGCCCCTTTTCGAATAGTAAGTGTACCTATTTTGGATTCATTTGGGTTATTTCTTCAAGCAATAGACAGCTCCATATAGAGATACTTATATTATAACCATCCTGTATATATTTTAAGCATATATAGCTTTCACCGAGAATAAATGCTATAGAAAAGTGTTTTCATTGATTTGAGTATACCTGTTTGAATGTTTAGAATAATTTACATGAAGATTATGAAATACATTTTAGCACCATATCGGAACGGAAATTTTAAGTTTATCTGAGTTTTCTGAGAATTTCTATGAAAAGATGGAAAATCCTCAGAAAATCAAATAATTAAAGGAAAATAGTTGATATGTGTTATATTATTGGACAAAACTGATCGTTTGATCTTCGATAATGAACTAATTGCTCTTCATATTTACTAATAGGTTAAAGGGATGGATGGTCAAGGAATGAGAATCATTATTGCCAAGAATGTAACATTAACTTTAAAGAAAGTTTTTCACTAAAAAAAAATCAACGAAACATATTTTTAAAACTGGATAAAAGTTAAACTTAAATTACAAAAAAATCAGCTTTGATTATCAGAAAATATAATAAAACATGCATATTTGTTTTATGCTAATATGTATCGAAAATTTAAAATATTTTTTTGCAAAAGAAATGATTTTTGATATAGGAAAAACGGAATTCAATAAATCTCATTTCATTTGAGAGAGTATCTTTTGGAATTCATTAAACGTTCATTAGCCATTGACATGTTTCACGAACGAAGTTTTAAATGATACAAAAAATTTTCTCTCTGATAATTTATTTCAAACATATATCGTCGGTCATTTGTATTTGAAAATAAATGCGAATGTGATTTTTTTTTCTGTAGTGTGAAGAATATTTGCTTTTATTTCATTTTATTCTTTAAGGTTGTTCGTGCATGTCGTTTTATTGAAACAATCTGACTCTAGATCTTGAAAAGGGTAGTAAATTTTCTTCATTTTCAATGAGGGGTAAATTTTGACAACAGATTGCCATGTACGATTTTTTATTCCTTCTTAGTATATATACAATGGAGAGGCAACGTTTTCTTCATTACCTTATATAGATATTTTCATCTAAAAATAAATATCCTATGCTAAATAATAAATATCCAGAATCAAAGTTTATTAACATTTTATTGTAGCCGCAACTTTTATCCTTAAATAAATTGATGTAAGAATTGAAGAAGAATCAATGTATTAATTAAGCAAAATTTTCATCTCCAATAATTGAAAATACAACTTTGCTTCGTAGAACAAATAAAAAAAAATATCATTTACACTTTCGAAAAGTACAGAACGGAAGGCAAATAAACCGCATTTCGCTATGCAAAGACGCTTTTCGATTTATTTAATTTCATTATTTATAGAATTTTTTATTTTTCTTCTTCTAAATGGTAATGAAAACCACTATTAATCTATGTGTATAACATCGACCATCTTCACGTTCTTCGAGGCAAAACCGCCATTATTTCTCTTTAATAGCGATTGGTTTATTTTTCAATAATTTATATCTCACTAACGAATAATTCAATAAAAAATTGCATTTACATGTATCTGGCAGCAGGCATTTTACATATGTACACACTTCTGAAATATTGCTAACAATGCTGTTATACTTCAACATTTAAATTGAGTTGCAATGTTAATATATGACTCTTCTGGCAAAATAAGCCACATATATTATAAACAACTTTCGACAAATTAAAAAAAAATGCATTTTTTTTTTGTTTTCAATCAATTTAAACAATGTTAAGAAATTATTGATCGGAAATAGGAGTAAAATATTGCTCATGCTGGAAATGGGATGGTCTACGTTCTTTAATAATAGTTCAATGCAGTGGGATTTCCTTTTAAACTTTTTTCTTATAATATTAATGAGAACATTGTTATTCTCTATTCCACATGGTTTTCATGAAAACATTTAATACTGTAACATATATTTTATAATTTTGCATACAATACGATCAGAACACGGTAAAACCAAAAATATTCAAAAGTTTATGCTTTAGTTATCATTAAATATTATTTTATGATTCAAGTATGTAAATAATATTTCATGGTATTGAGAGAGGGTTTGGTCCTGGGTATCTTTGGGCCATTTTTTACTAAAATGCTGGTAAGTTGTGTTTGACAAACAACATCTCAAATTGACGCATGTAAATAGATCATTATTTATTTTACCTTTATACAGTGTCAAATTTTTAAAAAGACACTACATGATTTTCTAAAATTATTTGTCATAACTCTCTAAACTGGGTCAAACTATCCTACCTCAGAAAAATTCGACCCATTAAAAAAAAGTATATTTCACAAGAAATTTTATTTAATGAAATGTTACCTATCTACTGTATTTTTTTTTTTTTTTTTTTTTTTTTACTAAATTAAATTTAAGGTGCAAGAAATATTTATTTGATTTAGCCACAGGTAAAAGATAATGATCCTTAATATAGTAAGATTCATACTTTTTATGATTCATACTCAGATTCATACTCAGATTCATACTTTTTATGATTCATACTCAGATTCATACTTTTACAAATCAGCAAATATTTTTATAAACAGAGAAGTAAAATATATTTTTTAAATAAACGTTTTCTAAACCATTACTGGTGATTGAATGTGATAATCTCAGAAAACATCAGAAAGAATTAACGCAATTACTTTAGTAGTACTATGCACATTATGCATAAAATATACATAATTCAGATTTTTGTAATTCGGAATTCCAAAACACTTTTCTTTTAATTTATATTTCACATCATTTATTAATATTTTTTTGTGAATTTCAATTGAAGATCTGTTATATAGTTCATGTTTGAAATACATATATATATATTGCTAGAATATTATCGAAATTAAAAAACGCGGGAAACTTAAAGAATAAAGTTTTGGTTTTTGCGTATTGAAAAAAAAATTCAAAGATTGATTTTTTAGAGTATTAGGACAGGGAAATAGTGAATTTACACAGGTTAAAAAAAATAAAAGAGATTTAAATGCGTGAATAAAAAGAAATATTTAATATATTATAAAGAATTTAAGAAAATAGGTTTTTTAAGATGAAATATTCTTATGAAATGTGATTTTTACATCTTATTTGTTGGGAATTAAAAAGTAAATTTAAGTAGATTGGGATAAAAAATGTTTTGAATATAGACAGTAGTGGAATATTTTTAAGAAAGGGAATATTTTAATAAACTAGGGTTGTAAATGGAATATTAATGGAAGGAAGTTTTTGTACAATAAATTTAATAAGGTATGGAATTTTACATTTTGTAACATATATATATATATATAATATGCTATTACTTACTGAAATAAGGTAATATTTTTAATGTAATTTTAAATCCAATTATTAAAATGTGTTCAACAACAATAATGTTAAATGCGAGATTTAATCTTGACGAGTTTTGATCAAACATTTCGTAAATGTAGTGGGTGAAAAATCTCGAAACTGCCATTTTGAGAAGAAAAATATAAAAATTAATACAAAGGTCTAATTAACTATCTTATCTTTAAGATCACTTAATAGAGAAATTATGCTCACTAACTTTATGTCCTGCTAGTAAAGGAGATTGCTTATGACAAAAGAAGAACTTACTTATGAGGCGGTATTTGCAAAATTTTGCTTAATTTTTTTTTATTATCACTGCAAAAGGCATAAAAACAACATTAACTAGTAGGAAAAGCCTATAATAGGCTTCTAAAGTGTACTTTAATAACATTAAGTTAGTGGATAAAAACACCTGTATCGTCAAACTTTCACAGTTTTCTTCACTTTCTTATAAAACATAAGTGAAGCCTATTTCTCGTACTTAAACATTTTTCTTACACACTTACTTTCATCAACTTTAAATATTACAATATTTACATCATCTTTTGTCCCGAAAAGTAAACGAAGATTAGCGAAATATTGGCACAGTATTTATTTTTTTTTTACTACGTTACTCGCGTTATTGTTAATACTTTTATATGCATTTTTAATAATTTACAAACAATTCTCATAAAATTTTCGCTTAACAATTATGTCATATAAAATGCTATTTTAGTAAGACATCTGGAATAATTCTTATAATATATTCATATACTCAATGGGTGCTAAGTCTTATGTTATATCCTTTTCCTTTATCGATGTTCAACATATACAATAGCTGTAACAAATATGTTTTCATTAAATGAAATTTTTATTGGCTAATGACGCATTTTCTATAAGTCTGATACACAATACAACAATCTGTAAAACAATGATTTCTTTCTATGATCCAGAAGTTCTTATTTTAAATGATATGCGCTATTCGGAAACTGTATGAAATATGGAACTATTTCGATAAAGGATAATTTGAAAGTACATTAATTAAAAATAGGAAACTGGAAAACGGACCACACGATTATAAATATATTTCTTCATCTACTAAAAGTACGAATTCAGTAAGCAGACCGTCTTTAAAATGTTGACCACAAAAATGGGAACTTCGGTGCTAAACTTCTCAGATGCTGCGAAGTTCGACAGATGAAAGTTGCTTCATGGTGCAGCATGGATGTTGCTTTCGTGCTGTTGTAGTTTTTTGACTCTGTAAGGTTTCACTAGATGTGTGTTTTTGGTAATTCTTCTTGTAAGATCTTGATTTAATACCAGAAATTTAAGGTTATAAACTCCTAAAATATTTTATTTCATAATTCTATGAGTATTTAAGAAAAAAGTATATAAACTATACCTTATTCCTATTGATTTGATCTGAGGAAATCAAATATGGTATCAAAAGTGTGTATTACCATTTAGAAAAAAAAAGGTGATCCAATAGTATTATAGAGACATTCTCTATTTCAAAAATTACCTTCATTTTTATAAATAAAACATATTCTCCCTATCAAATCTCTCTAGGATAATTTTGTTATTAAACAGTATGGGGATTCCGTTCCGTTTTTGAAAGGTGTACACAGGGTTTGTTACATGGTTGCAAACTTTCAGATGGGCTAGAGCACACAGCGATAAATATGTTTTGTATAGGAAAACAGGGTCGCAAATTATTTAGTCAGTCAAATATACAAAATGTCTCTCTGAGTTCTGAATCAGTATGTTTGTTTATAACTTTGACACGAATAATACCATTTTAGAAAAACTTGCAAAAAATTTACCTTATTTTGTGTAAAACCAAAGTGTAAGGCCAAAATATTCAAAATACACTGTACACATATTTTCGGAAATATATTTGTTCTTGAATCAATGTTGTTCGTGAATATCTATTACATTTTTTTTAAACATTAATTTATCACTAATGTGGACGTAATGAAAATAATTATTCATTTCGTTTCTGAACAATTACTCTACCTTTATAAAAACATACATATTTTATAAACGGTTTTACTTATCACTACGCAGTGTGAATTTAATATTATTTAAACAAGTCATTAACAATCAAATAAAAATAATAAGATTCTAATAGAGTCAATGAACAGGGGATTTCAGGTATTTTACCGTTGGATTATACATGTGCACGATGTTTCAACAAAGAATAAGGTCAAAATTCATTTGGTATTTCTTATGATGATTCGTATGCAATCAAACAAATCTTCAATCGATAGATTTCAAATATGTGGAAAATTTAGCGCCATCTATTTCTTACAATTGTAACTACTACAGAGTAGTTAAATCAGGAAAAATAAGCTCTATTTATAAGTAATTCGATTTAGCTAATCTTTCTTTCCAAATTTCAACTTATGCAAAATATCTTAAATGTTCATAGAAGTCAAATAGTTACTACGTATTTTCACAGTTCCTTTTGAAAAAAAATTGAATAATATAATTTGAAAAATGATATAACAGAAATCAATTTACCTTACTTCCAAAGAAGAAATTACAGATCTTCATATTTACGCAATTAAAAAAATACTAACTTTAAATTCATAAATTACAATCAATAATACATATCCTGTCCCTTTATGCGTAAAAATAGCTATTAATAATTAAGTAATAGTTTAAATACTAAATTTATATATTTCAGATGGCTGATGTATTTTTGTAATAGCTTTCGTTCCTCCAATTTCTTAAGTGAATAATTTGAATCCAAAACTAAAATTTAATTAAGAATTAAAAAATATTATTATTAGTTATTTATTAATAATTTATTTTTCACTGTTCATTAAAGTGAAGTTAATTAACTCAATGACTCCATTTTGGAAAACCTAAACAAATTTTGTACTGTATGGTTTTAGTCTAATCTGAAATACATATATTTTTTTTAATTAAAAATCAAATGGAAGTCACGTAATTTTTGGAATTTTTTTAGCATAAAACGGAAATGAAATTTCCTATGAAAGTTTACGAAATAAGTTTTCATGTGTTTTTTTTTTTTATTATTTTAGTGTTCCGTAGTTAAAAAATGAAACCGGAACCATTATAAGATCACTCCTGTGTCCGTCTGTCAGAGAGCTTTTCCTCGTTAATGTGGAAAGTTCCAACTTGGAAAAATTATAAAGCCTTTTTACCCACATGTTTTCAGATTATTAGCTATTCACAAATGTGTTTTGAAAAAAGTTAGAGGGCTATTTATGTTACTTGAAAAAAAAATATTTTTGTATATCGTGTGAAATATTTGGTATACCGAACCCAAAAATATACTTGTTTTAATTTTAGGTATTATATTTTCAGAGATATCGTCGAAAATGCACTGCAAAAATATGTCACCCCCCACCCAACCTCTATTTCCGAATCTACTGATTGAGAAAAACGCTTCTTTCCGTTAGATGTACTTTTCGGGCGGTCAGCGGGGGAGTTAACGAGCGCTCGAGGTATTTATCGAAGCAGAATCATCCAAAGATATTTGATAATGATTTTCGAAAAACATTGTCGGTACTTAGCCGAGATATTAATTAAGTTACTAGAAAAAAATATATTTTTATATATCATGTAGGGTATCGTTCGAAAGCTCTCGTACATCGAACTCAAAAATACATTTGTTTTAATTTTAGATATTATATTTTCAGATATATTGTCGAAAGTGCAAGGAAAGTATGTCCCCCCCCCCCCTTCCTATTTCCGAATCTACTGAAACTGAATTATGAAAAAATTACGGATATTAGGAGTTTATTAATTAATAAATGCAATGTACGGAACCATTTGAGCGCTTATAATACTTGCATTTTTGACCAACAGTAAAACAGACTTTCCTCTAAAATCATCTTGCATGAAATAAGCAAATTAACACAGTTTTAAAACACAAGTTTTTAAACAAATAATTAAACAACAAATGTTTAATAAACTCAATGTTGCAGTAGTTTAATTATTATTAATATATATATATATATATATATATATATATATATATATATATATATATATATATATATATATTACGTTTCATGGCCTTATTTTCAACCCTTATTTCCCTTTTTCCAATAACATATGGCGCCATATGAAAGCAAAAATATGAGGGGTTGTATCCAAATATGCGTGCAATATTGTATACGCTATCTTGGCACTAATCAACAGATATTTGATACAACCCCTCATCTTTTTTGATTTTTTGGGGGAACAACGGATTTCGAGTTTATTCTATCGACGATAATTTTCAGAATTTTCAAACTATGATTTTGAGACTTTTACAAAAGTTGATCTATATACTTAGCTAATATATTATGCATATTATATTTCGATTGCATTCGCGCATGCGCAGTGAAACATGTTTTAGTAAACCTGCTCATTTTTCATCCAATTTTTATTATTTTTTAATTCCGATTGCAGAGTATTATGTACAATGTTGTTTGACATATTTTCTCAAAATAACTTTTTTTTATATTAAGAATTCTGCAAATTATAAGCAAAAAAACTAGGTGAAATTTGGGACTGTTTTTATAAAAATCTTAATTTCTCTACGTGTATACATGCTATCCTCATAAAAATGAACACAGTATATTACAATAAGCCACTTATTAATAATCTCGAGTTTGAATGCCTTTGCTACATTAGTTTTTACAGGGTTATCCAAAATATATTCGTTCTTTTTCAATTTGTTGACAGTCCCCTATGAGGTTTCGTGAAAAAATCTTCACGGAAATATATAACCTATACTATACTGTTTAAACACCTGCAGTTTCAAGTTAATTCCTCATGTATTTTTCTAGATAGTTAACAAAACGTCTAAAATCGCAAGTGACCGGTCACCTATGGCAATATAGTGTATATGAAAACATTGTGGGAAAAAACGATAATGTTGCGCAATAATATTTGTTGTCAGATTAAATGTACATTTATTGACGATTTAATTTTCCGTGCTTTGAACCGTATCTGAACAAAAAGTGAACGCATTTATGTGACACATAAAGTGAAAACATTTATGTCTGCGGTATAAGAACCACAGTGGTTTCAAGAACTGTTTTTAAAGGGGCAAAACCGGAACCAAAACAATATATTTATTTTAACTGAATCGGATCGATAATATTACATTTTCTGTACACGGGTTGTATTCATACGAATTGTTTATTTATTTTTCTTCTTAATTATTTTCTTATTTAACATTTATTACACTTTTCTATATCTGAAAAAAAAAGTAAAACCTGATAGAGCACTTTTGAGCAGATCGGCATTTTTTTATTGGTTTATGAACATCGTTTGTATACACCAAAAAAATTGTCATACATAAAACAAAAAAAAAATCTATTTTAGTTGCTTTCTGCAAAAAAGCGGAAAATTAACGCATTTTTATCTCATAGAAATTATTTTATCATTATTTTATCAACCACGTGATCCTTAATTGACTGGATATCAACGTAAAAGAGAAAAATACATGTCGCGTTATCGCTGCCATATTGTATTGTTCAATGGAATGAGAAAGGTTTCTGTTACTAAAATAATTGATTGCGCAGCCAAAAACATTATTGAGTTAAATTTATCATTTGAAATATAGTCTTTGAAAAGAACATATTATATTAAGAAAGATATATAAATTCAGCATTCGTCGTACTTTTTTGACCTTTTGTTTTTTTCGTCTCCATTTTATGATAACAGATTCGCTCTATTTCAACAAATGAAATCCCTGAACTAGAGTTTTTTTTGTGTGATCTCCAAAGCTTAGAATATTGTAACTCTTCA
Source organism: Maratus michaelseni (assembly GCA_963931845.1). Lineage (NCBI taxonomy): Eukaryota > Metazoa > Arthropoda > Arachnida > Araneae > Salticidae > Maratus > Maratus michaelseni. The sequence continues at coordinate 197,268,603 of OZ007590.1, forward strand.
AAGAGGAAAAGTAAATTAACCAGATTTATTCTCAGCAAAAATCAAAAAAGAAAACTTCAATTACCAGTGGGATATATAATTCATTATTTATTCATTGAAAAAAAGAGAGAGATACTATGTTTTATGTTTTCGAACGAAAACCTTCTACATGTTAATTAAGTACTTAATTAATAGTTAAAATTACTTTGCCTGCATTCTCTGAAATAAAATTTGAAAGAACATTTTTTTTCTTTTGGTTCCTTTTAAAATGCTGTAAATTCGAGCATTTAAAAATGTGTTATCACCAGATTAAATTTTATTTTTGTTGTATTCATTGTAATTTTGCAATGTACTATTTAATTTCATTTCTTTATGAAAAGATATTACACATGAAGATATTTTCTTTATCAAATAATATAATGGAAAAAAAATGCATACATTTTTATATATTTTTTAACTTAATATTTTAATTTATTGTTTCCCAGTGCTTATAAGTTTTGTATATTGTTTTAGATGTAGTATAAATATAATTAATTAATTAATTAATAAAAAAAAAGATTCACATATCAAATTACCAGGAAAATTTGTATAATCTTTACCTGCAGTTGAAGAAAAATTATAAGTAAAGTAATTTAACTCGATTTATTAGGAAACAAGTAGCTCATCCTTCCGGCGTCACCCAGAAATCAGTAGCTGTCTTTTGCGGTTTCAATAAAAATAGTCATTTTCGGTGCGCATTCTGTTCTAAACAAACCTCTTTCCGAACGAAACTCCGGCACTCGTCCCCGCTACCTCCGACATGGTATAGAAGGCATGCTACGCATGCACTACAATATCGTTTAGTTTCATTTTTCACCACTAGTGGGCGCGAAATCATCTTACTTAATTATCCATAGCTTAATTAGTCGTAGTACCCCAGGTCGATTACTTTCAACCATCATATCTCCCGCACCCCCCCCCCCCCCCCACAGCTATCGACATGCAACCGCCATAGGCACGATAGGAGACTCGAGGCTACTACCACACATAAACACCAGTGGTCTGCGCTAAGTATTTGTTGCTGCAAAGAGCAATATATGGACACACACGTATATATATTATTATTTTTTTTTGGTACATCTGTGCCGTTTTTTTCTATATTTTATATAGACTGCCTTAACTGCCTTAGAGGATAACGGAATCCGATTCGGGAAAAACGCGGGACAAAAAAAATAAATTGAAGATATATAAAATATACAATTTAATTTAATATAACAAACCATACATTTTTGCCACACGTGAAATAACAGTGCTCCGTTCGAGCGATGGTGTATTTTTCTTCTAAACATTTGAATTTGAATTTTGATTTTTAATCATGAATATAAAATAAAAACCGTGCGGAAAGATGCACACTTTATCTTTTTTGTATTATTTACTTTTTTTTATAATCATTGTCGAGCATCATATAATGCGGTATTTTATTTTTGTGACAACATTAATTTGAGGAAAACCTTTCATTTCATTTATGAAAACAATGCCTATTTAATTTCTAATTATCTGAAATTTTCAGACAAAAAACATGTTTTAACGAAATATGAGTGCACTATGTCAGAAGCCACTTCAAAAACATATCAAATGATACCTCATTCGCTGTTGTGCGTTTCGTAAATGCATAGAAAAAGGATTGTTGATAACAGAAATAGTATATATGATATGTTTTTTTTTTTGTTTTGTTATCTTTACGGGTATTACGAATCGTTACTGGTTAATACGATAATTTCTAAAATTCGTTTGTTTCTCATATTAACCGAAAATTTTAATGCATTTCATAACATCATGAAATTATATCTGAATCCCTTTAAAAAATTAAAAAGTTCGATGAAAATATTCCATATTTAGTACATGTAAGATCTGTTGTTTTCTGAAGCAGAAATTAAATAATAAATTTTAGTCATATAAATAAACTTTAGCATGTTTAAAGGAGAAAATTATACATTAAACGTGACAAACAAGGTGCGTTTGTGTTTGCAAAAATGAGTTTTTTTTTTTACGTATGCGCGTTTACAAATGCGATTTTTTTATTTTCCTACAGTTTTCCTCAGTAACATGTTTTGCGCTTTTATTATATAGACTACCTACAACAGGAGTTAACAGAATACAGAAAACTTTCATTAATATCTTTGTATGTTTTCATTCGATTTTCATACAATTTGATATGACTCGACAAAATTCTGCAGCGATAATATACATTAAATTTCAAACCATTCGGTTAAGTAATTTTTGCGCTGTTATATGCGGACTGACGGACAGACAGACGAACCAGGCGACTACTATAGGTGCTACGTATTTATATAATTACGAAGGCACCTAAAAAGTGTTGTTGATGCAGTAAAATCACTTTACTTCAAAACGAATAACTCAAAAGATACGTTGTATTTTTTGCGATTTGTGTCTTTGTTCTAAATTTATGCTGAAATCTAAGCTCTATCTCATTAAACAAAATCCCTGAACTACATTTTTTTAAGGGTGATGTAAAAGTACTTGAATATTCCTACTTTTAAAAGTGGATAATGTAAATTAAACTTATTTATTCTTAACAGCATTTAAAAATGATTTCATTTACCAGTGGGATATTTAATTCATTATTTATTCTTTGAAAGAAAAAAAAAATCTATTACATTTCATTTTTAAGTAAAACTTTCAAATTTAAGTTTTTAATTAAATACTTAATTAATAGTTAAATTCATTATTTATGCATTCGCTAAAACCAGTTTGTAAAGAAACGTTTTTATAATTAGTTAATTTTTTTCAATATATTCTGCGTAACAAAGTATATAAAAATCTTATCTCTCCAGCTTCCGTATATCATTTTTACTTTTATTAGAATATGCGGTTTAATTTTGCTGTATTGTGCAATTTAATTGCATGCATTTTTGTTGTTATTCTTGTTAAATATTTAAGTTTCACTTTTACTTCTTATGTTTGTAAAAATTTATATGCGGGAAAGTTTTCTCTTTCACAAAGTAAAATTAATAAAATGAGTTCGGTTTGACGCATGTTTAACACTTTCCAACATAGTTGAAAAGTGTTTACGAATGCGGTTTCTCTGTCTGTCTGCCGTCTGTCTCTCCGTGCTCTAACTCGCTTAAATATATTCGGATTGTCATGAAATTAATATATGTTGAAGAGGTTTAGTACGGCGTGTTCGGTATTGAAAATAAAGTGTGTAGCACTTGCAGTTTTTTTTTCTTTTCTTTTTTTTTTTTTACAGGGACACTCAAAAGGATTCAGTTACATTATTGTCTAAGGAGAAAAATCTTTTTCGGTTTATTTTAATAATGTTTCACTACTTCAAACATATTGAAATTGATATATATATATCACTAATGTGCATTACAAGAGTCTTATTATAGTAAAACTCAAGAACATTCTATAAATCTATTTGTGTGTATAGCATTCATTGTTCATTTACAGGGACACACAAAAGAATTCGGTATTTTCTGTTAACAATAATTGCTGGAAATGCGTTTTCAGTTGCTGAACGCGTTTTTAATTGTAACTAATTTTTTTGTCTATTACTTGGTGTATAAATTCTATAGATCGTGTACAGGGCAGCATAAAAGTTCTCGATTGCATTTCCGTTTATTGACGGAAATTTCAGCAGGAGAATTTTAAATTTGCTATGCGTTTCTGAACTGTTTTTAACTTTAGCATTCCATATAGTACATATACAAATCTATAGCTCATATACAGGGCTGCACAAAAGAATTCGGATATTTTTCTGAATATTTTGGGTAATGCCTGAAATTGGGTTTTTAAATATGTTATGCATTTACTTTCCAAATTATTTACTTATATTTCATCTTATACATTAGTATAAGGTATAGATTTGTAAAATTATCTTGGAAGTGTTCGAAAGGGCTACATAATATGCTTGAGGAATGATTTTTTGTTCTTGTTATTATTTATTTTACTTTCTTGTTATGCGGTTTCTAAAATGATAAGCATTGTTTTATACGTTTCTATTTCTTTAAAGAAGGGGGTTCGAATATTGTAATAGCAAATAACTAGATATAATCATTATTTCGATCGCAAGAAATTAAGTTAAAATAGACTTGGATCTATTCATTGAGATAATACTGCATAAGCAATTTAAACTAGCAGAGGTTTCACAATTTTAACCGATTTTGTTTATTTTCAACTAGTCTGTTGCTTTATGATAATTTTTGGTGAATCTGGTATCAGAAGTCATTTTTGTTCAATCATATTTTTTACTAGTATCAGAAACATCCTTGTGAATACTGTAAAAAATGGTGAGTTAGGCATGTATTTGAATTAGAATATTTACTCGTAGGCACTTAAAAAAAGTGTATTCTTCAAAAAATTAATTTATAATTTATATAAATTTCTGATATTAATAATATCGTTTGAACATATACGTAAAAGTAGGTATCGCTAACGGAGTTGCTGGACAATAATATATTTTTCTGACATAGTAAGAAAATATTTATTTCAAAACAAATTTCATTTTCAATCCTTTTAAAACTATATTATTACTTTTTACCCTTTTTTTTATCTTCCATTTCATTCGAAAATCTCTGAGCTATCTCATGAAACAAAATTCCTGAACAAGATGGTTTTGTGTGTGGTCGGGGGTAGGGGGGGGGGGGAGAGTGATATCTCAAACTTTGAATAGCCTTATTTTTCAATATGGGGAAAGTAAATTACTTGGATTTATTCTGAGAAACTATTAAGAGAACTTTCAAAAACCATATATTACAATATTTATTTAAAAAAATCCCTATGTTTAATTTTTTTCTAAATGTGAAACTCCCTAACTTTAATATTTTTAATTAAATACACAATTAATAACTGACTTTGTTAAAAAATTCTGAAACGAGTTTAAACGATTTTTCTATTTTGAAAAATAAATTGATAAACGTTATCCATTCTGATTCTTATTTATGATTTATTTTAATTTTTCTAATTTTATTTTCTAAAATGATTAGGCTTTTTTTTGGTATATTTTATTTATTAAAAGAACAAAGTTCGCATATTTATATAGAATTTCTTCTTTTTATGAAGAAATGTACCACTCTCTCATTTAAATTGTTAATTAAATACTTAATTAATAATTAACATATCTTGTTAACAATCGTTGAAAAAACTTTCTAAAGATGCAGCTATTTTTTTTTTTTTTACTTTCTTGGCAAAGTAAGTCTAAACAAGCATTTTAAAATTTGACCCCAGAAACAGAAACCTTTTTTTGGTATTTTAATTTCATATTTAAGAAACTCTCTTAGGTATTGTTATTTGAATAAAGTAATCTACAATATTTGTTTTGTTTCAAGTTCAAATCTCCGTCTTTAAATTGTTAATAAAATACTTATTTAACTGTTAATCACACTATGCCTGCATTAGCTAAAATGACATTAAAAATAACCTCTTTTAATATTTTTTCTTTCTTTCTTCCTAAATGTTTGCTAACCAATCGCTTCAAAAAGTGCTCACAGGAGATACATTTTTATTTTCATATATATATGGTACTTCTTTTCTCAGTATGCAATGTAATACAATTAAATTGTATGAATCTATGGCGTTTGTTTTCCCCATTTCATTTTACGTATATGTAAAAAATATTATATATGAAGGGTTTTTTTTAATCGCAAAATAAAATATAAGAAAAGGCGTCGATCTGTACTATTTTTTACTATGCATTTTATGTGCATTTGCCGAAAAATTTGTATACACCCATACAAATCTGCTTCAAATCTTGGTAAAAAGGCATGACTACCAATGAATTAGCAATAACGTGTACGAATTAATGCTGCATTATTTTTGTTGCAGGTGGTCGTCTACATATATAAATTGTAGCACACTTCAGAAGTTTAATACCAACACTGTATTTCGACATCGGTTTTGGGTTCTTCGGTAACTTTTATCTTCGCATTATCTAACAGGAAGTTATTATTTCAAGTAACTTCGGATATATGGAAGTTTCAAGTTTGAAACTACTAATGTGAAACTCATTTTTAATCGTTGCAAAACAGATTTTAAAAAGAATAGTATTTCAAACCAAACTAAAAAAACTACTTTGCGGAATGAGAAGTAATTTTTCCTTCGCATACTTGAAGCTTCTAGAAAAAGATTTCTGTTAAAAAATGCACAGGTTACAATTCATTTTTTTTCGACAATTAATTAAATAATATATATTGTTTCGAGAAAAATATGAATTGCAACCTATAAACGTTTTAACAGAAATCGATGTCTACTAACTTCAAATATACAAATCCTAAATTACAGCTCAAATTGATAAGTTGTTTTTCAGTTATGCCGTATAAAACTCTACACATCCCAATCTTCTTTACAATGATGAAAAATGAGTTTAGCATTAAGAGTTCCAAGCTTTAAACCTGCGTAATTCCTAAACTACTTGACCGAAAAGTTCCTGTTTGGTATCCGAAGGTACAATTTACCATACTAGATAAATATGATGTCAAACCTAGGTGTTATTTAAAAAAAAAAACTTAATGTTTAGTTCAATTTTTAAATGTAGACGACTCCTAACCAAAATATAAGTGAGCATTAATTAGTAGAAGTTGCTGCTAATCAATTGATACGAGTTATATTTTAATAATATGGTTTGCGACAGAATGAGTACAGTCATTTTTTTACGACTGTACTAATTAAGCAGTATCTAATAAGATTCATCATGATTTTAGAGTCAGCATGATTTCTTTTTTTTTTCAAATAATAGAAAGAAACCCACATACTGGAATTGCAGGACATATATATAATGTTATTTCGATAACAATAAACCAAGAAATTTGTAATTATATTCACTAAGATAAATTGTACACTCAATTTAAACAGATATTTGATTTAAAACAGTCGCAACAGATTAGTATTTTTCTCAATAAATATGTTTTTTCCTCCCCAGTGTACTTCATATGAAAAGCCTCTTTCCTCAAAAATAGATTTGACTAAAACTATCTTATCGAAATTCAATAATTTATATATAATCGAAACTTCACTACCATAATTTTAAACTTGTACTTAATTGATAAAAGTTTCTTGAGCCCAAAATTTATCACTAATCTTGTTATTCAATCTCCTCTCTGTTCAAGAAGAATTTTACTGCATGGGAAGCAGTGCTCAGAAAACCACCGAAATTATCAGATTACGTATCTTAAATGTTTATTCAGTAGACTTAAGTGCTTAATTGTATTTGTCGACACACCCTACTCGATATTGGATACGATTATCGAGATAAGATAGAATACTTTTTACTCACATAGTGTTAAGCTGTAAACGTACCGAATTGGAACTCAGCCGCATCGGTTCCCACAAATGGAAAAATCTTCTTAATTTCCGTTGAGATTGAACGGAAGAAAAATTAAAGTCAACAGAATTTATGGCGATTTTTCCGTTTTATAACACCAATGTTAATCAACCTTAGACGACAAAACTCATAAATTATTTATTTGAGCTTTTCTTTTTAATATGTTCCGTGATGAGTTGTAATATTTTTATTAATCTTCAAAAGGTTGTGACATACCCTTTTTGGCTGTCGAATGGAAAGGAGGCCATCACACAGATTTAACAAAATACAACAATTTATTTATAATAGTGAACAGGGATTTATAAGTAGAGTGGGAATATTTAAATGCAGACGATCAAGTTAAGCTTAATTTTATGAAAGACTGGGAGTGAGAAAATCTTTTCACAAAGCGTATTAAATTTAACTCACTTAACTCTGCTTCAAATAACCTCATCATTCGTTCTACAGGAACCTAAAAAAATCATTTCCTTTATTGGGTAATATCATTTTAAATCAAATTCCATGGTTTCCAATGGCTCTTTATTTAATTAGAAAACTCACCTTCTTACGAAACTTGCGAAAATTCAGAGACGAACAATCTATCCAAACCTCTAATTGGAAGCCTCACTTGAAGTCAACATCTGGATAGAATTTCAAGCGAGAACTCAAAAATTCCGAGGGCGAGATGCGTTTCCAATCCCCTGATTCCAACTAGTACCACACCACATATAGGTACTACACAATCACAGTTATGTAATTAATATATCATTACAAAAATAACTGTAACAACCAGATTCTTGGCGATACATAGATACTTTTCGAACCTTAAATAAATGACAAATTGGGTTCCATTCAGGCATAAATATTAGTATTCAAGAAACCAACGATTGCACGCAAAATCTCAAAACTCATTTATCCATTATAGAATAACCTTTCAGAAGAGTAGCTAAGTATTCTTCCACAAGGTTTCGAAACAAACTTTACAATATTTAAAACAGAAATATCTTTTTAAAGGATATAATGACTGTCTTATAGTCCCTTCTCTTAGTGTCTGTCACGCAAAAATCGCCACAGTCATAGGAAAACATCATCAATCAAACTAACAATGTATTCCGAGTCGCCAGTCGTATGTAGCCAGTCGTATGTAAAAACGCGTTTGATTTTCATAAAGTTGTTCTTATTGGTAAAACACTTAAATTATAAGGTTAATCTTTTGTTGCCACATATTTAAATTTTTAATTTCTGAAAATTGAATTTCATCATATTTGCAGTAATTATCGAATGTTTGTATAAATATAATAATTTTTTATAACATTTTAATTTTGTTACATTGCCACAAAAATATAATAATGACTTTATGAATTTCTTTCGGTTATTAATTATTAAAACATTCTATGATTATCTGTATCTTAAAGATAATTGCACTTTACAAATATACTTATTACGTACACTAAATTTATTAAAATTTATAAAATGGTATTTTTTCGAGTGAAAAATGTATTCCAAAATTCTGTAATTTCCTATCTTCAGTATAGGAAACATAAACATTTATCTTTATTGGAATTCGATAATTAATATCCATCATAAAAAATAATATTTGAAATACATAATAACAGAACTTTCAAATTGATTTATGGGTGGGTAATTTTAATTAGAAATTAATAGCTTTAATGGTAGATTTAATTATATTCCAGAAAAAAACAGTTTATGATTTATAATTAAAAATGTACCATAGAGATTCTTTTAATTATGAAGGATTTTATGTGTTTCTGTAAAGGTTAAAGAAAACGATATACATATATAGAAAATACTAAAGATTCTTTATAGGACTTTTGTTTTTGAGAATTACAATATTACTTATATTTATATAGTATGTTTTTAAAAATTGATTTTTCCAGTTGCCTTATTTATATAATATATAATATATTATGTTGACTTGTGCTTGTGTGCATTGGAGGGGATACATACAAAATATCCAATCTCCATAAAGTTGGGTATAGTTCGATAACAGCTAAAGTATTCTTTTCTTTCTTTCTTTTTTTTAAAAATATGCTTTATAACGTACTACAATGTTTTACACATACCATAAAAAATATTCTATACCGCTTTTTTTATTTAATCTTGATTTTTTCCTTGATTAAAAGGTTCTAATGGATATAAAATATTAATATACATTTCTTAAGAGTTGCAAAATTTTAAAATTTTAAAATTGGTCTTTCTGTCATACATTTCCTGTACACAAATTTTAATATGATGTTTCTGTATCTTTTTTGAGAGAACTTGGTGCTTTTATGGTTGCGAATTAACTTATTCTTCCCTCTTTTAAAATATAGATTGGTACAAAATTATTCTTTGTTTGGAAAAATATTTTACGTTCAAGGTAACCTAAACTATATTTCAAAACAATGAAATTTAATATTTTGAAGGTAAAACGTATTACGCTCTAAAACACATTGCAGCAAGAACATAGAATTTCATGTTTTCTGCACGGTATTTTGAAAACTGTAATAGAATTTCAAAATTTTGAAAATCAGCTATTAAAATACATTTGTTTAATTTCTACCTGCATAATATATTTTACAAAATTGCAGGTTCAAGCTTGGAGATGTAGATTTGATGGACAGTTCTGCATTAATGAAAAAATTGCAAAGCGTCGTCAGGAAAACTGAACCAGTATCTGTAAATGCTGTATTATCATTTACAAAAATTGTTGATTGAATGATGCATATAACATTTGATTATGCAATCCATATATCACAATGACCTAATACCTATTCACATTAGGTGATTATCATTTATTCCCATATAAATTCTCATTCCTCCTCATCTATCATTTATTATATTCTTATTAAATTATGGTAGATTATTATTTCGATAATACTTGGCGATCAAAGTTAAAAATTTGGATTTTGAATATTGGACAAACGCTCAAATGAAAAAAGGAACATGGAAGACGATTATGTACATATGTATTTAAAATAATTTCTCTTTTATATTAATAATTCATTCTTTCTGAGACAAATCTCGGTTTTTCTATATTTCATTAAAAATGTACACAGCACAATTGCCGTTTTGGAGCATAATTAGTGTTTAATTATAATTAAAAAGTCTATTTCACAAATCCCCTTATTAATTTGAATTTATCAGCATATTTGAAACGTCATTATAATGTCTTATTCATTTTAAACGTCGTGTCACGTCGGTTGTTTCAAATATGCTGATTTGTTTAACGCTAGTACGTTCGTTTGACGTTCGTACTGTATCTAATCTAGTTTGTATTTGTGTCCAATACTATTTTGTTGGCCCAATACTGTTTTGCTTCTGGGTTCATAAAATACATTTGAAACACTTTTTATAAATATTACGTTTTATTTTTATTATGTAATGCAGTAACATAGTTTTCGTACTTTTGAAAGTATAAAATAATAATAATAAATTTTCTCTTTGCCCATTCTTTTAAAACTTTTTAAATAATTTTCATAGAGCGTCCTCACTGGGATGTAAACCAGTCATGTAAACCAGATTATATCCCACTAAGAATTGTGTAAATCGAAATTGGTTGTATCGATTGACAGAAATCGAATTTCTTTGCGGGTTAAGATTTATTTGATTACGGATTGTGAACAGAGAATATTTGGTACAGGGGCCGAGATCGATACTTGGGTGATTTGAAGACATTTATCTGACGAAGTTTAAGCTTTTCAATGAACGCTTATATGTCATGCAATTTTTATTTCTTTTGGTCATTAATTATATTTTTTAGTTGCTAAATATCCGTAATGATGCATTATGAATTAAAACTAAACTATCGTAAAAAATAAATTTATTTTTTCTTACAATGATTCTTTGATACCTGTATTCGAACCTCCGTCTAATAATTGGAAATCATTCTCTTTAAAACCATCGTAAAATCCGGATTATTCTAAAATGAAGAAGCACATTAGAAAAATCAAAACTGCAATAAAATTTCCTGTTAAATTCTTAAAAAATTAATTAATTAATTAGCTCAGTCATTTACCGCATTAAATATATGCAGTTTACTTTGAAAAAAAAAATAATAATACCTTTGCTTTTCCTTCAAATGTAACCCACCTGATATGATTTTTCGTTTGTTTCAAAAGCATTGTAAAAATATTCATCCATGTATGCCAACTGATAATATTATACAACCCTGCAAGGTATGTGCTACATGTATCGTTTTTTTTTCATTCACGCAATAATTAAAAAGTGAAAAGAAACCTAATGTTTCTGTCTATTAACCCTCTGACTATCCATCAAAAGGACTAATTTGTAATGTTGTTTTCTCTTCATTTTATTTTAAAGGATAAAAAAGATGATTATTCCAAATTATATAAAAAAAAAACTTATGAATGTAAACCTTGAGGGTATAAATCATTACTGAATGTATTAAAAATGCGTTATATTTGTAGAATTACATTAATTTAAAAATAGCTTATATTGATATCCACACGAAATATCGCATTCCTGGATGATATATTTTCTCAAGTCGACACTTCCCTGTTCAACAAACATGTGCAGCAGATAAAGATGCAATATTAAGAGCATTAACATTGATAGTAAAATTATCATAATTGTATTACTCTTCAATGTATAGAATTCATACGTAACTGAATTTTTATACTTGAGGATTAATAGCAACCGAAAATCAACTATTTCGTAATGATACGTTGAGGAAAGTGGTTGATACACTGTAAAAACTACTCGGAAACGTTTAAAAAATTACGGACAGCAAAAGAAACTATTGCTTCAGAAATCCATCCTTAAATATCGGGATTCGTGGGTTTCGATAGTTATTCTGAAGATAAAGAGACGCTTTTCGAAATCATTAGTAACTCAGAAGTGGTGACATTATATTTTCGTAAATCGTCTTGCTAGATAAGGAATTATTTCTCTGATTATACAGTGCAGTTTCTTTAAATGGCTTATGTTTTTGAAAAGTGAAATCCAATCAACTGTTTTGTAAAAAGTGTCGGACATTTCTTAAGGATGTTCCTTTTGTTTACAAGTTACAAGCAACTTTGTAAGCATGTCCTTTTGTTTTAAGAAGATAATTAATTTTTTATAGTATTATCTTAGCTAATAGCTGTTTGGCCTTTTCTAATTAAAGCAGAGAAAAAATAATACATTGTCTTATTGTTGTAATTTAATACAATAGCTATACAATTGTTCAACACAACATTACGACGAATTGTACAATAGAATCAAATGCTATTTTTATATCCTGTTTTATGTGGAATTAGTTTAATATTATTATCGTAAAAATAATTATAATGGATGACATTTTCTATCGATGAATTTTATGGTTTTTGCTCTCCACCGGTATTTATTTATTTTTTAAGTTTAGAATGTTGCTTAGAATGCATATATGTTTTGAGAATAGACATGCAATGCCTGTTACATGACAAAAAATCTATGTAAGACAGATGTCAAATATGTTTTTAATTATTTATAAGAAGCTTAAAAAACAATTCCTGCTTTTGGTCGTTATGTGCGCTTATGTCTATGTATGCATGTGACTATGTATGTATATGTATGTCCGAAATTTTCTCAACAACAATTGAATGTAACTTTTTACACTCTAAAATTCAAGTACTTCAGGCAAGATTTCCAGGAAACAAAAATCATTTTATTGCGTGTAATTGTTTTACAAGAACATGTTGAAATTTTCATTATCTAATCCGTGTCAAGGCGAGCGATGTATAAAACTAAAGTACCTTCTTAAATAAAAGAAATGCGATATATCAGAAAAAAAGTTGTTTGGTTAAGATAATTATTGAAAAAACTTCTATTATAGCCAAGCTAATATTTATTGGCGCGTCGAATTCATCTAATCGAATGTGTCTGGGTGAGTATTACCAAGTTCTATAATGTGGGTTGAAACAGTTTCAACAAAGACGTCCTGTATGAGAATGTGCTCCATAAATATGTCGCCACTCAATTTATTCTTATATATAAAAACACGCTAAACACGTAGATTAAACTGAATGTGGATAAAAATAAAAGGATGTCACAAAAGCATTCTTTAATGGCAAAACACATTCGATAAATTCTACCAACTGATAAGCAATAAGTAAATAAAAAAGTAAATTTTAATAACACGAGTGTCTTTAAACAATTGAAAGCAGGTCGTGGATATCATAATCCGGTGTAGTCGCTTTCATTTAACTGTTCAAACATTACTTCTTTTAACATACAGATAAAGTACGAAAACATAAATAGGGGAAAAATAATTATTTTTTAATCACAACGATGCTAATTCTCATTCTCATAGAATCATTTAAAACTTTAATCTACGAATACAAGCTCCTCTGAATATTATCTTGCTTTTAAACCCTTTCTAATAAACAATACTTTGAAAAAAATATATACTATTTTTATGATGCAGCGTAATCTTTACTCACCCCTTCAGTTAAAAAAAAGTTCTTTTTCATAAACTCTACCCATCTCATTATGAATTGTTGTAAGATAAAATTTTACCACGCGAACTCTGACAGCGTAATTAAGGTGACGAAGATGTGTTCAAATATGTAATTAGTTGAAAAGTCTGGCTCGCTGATAATATTGTCTAAGGCATCGAAAGCACTTGGATAACTTTTGAAAGGTTCTGTTGCATAAGTTTGATGGATTTAATGATTGAAAGGCAATGAATGATAATATGCTTTTATTTTAACACAGACAGGAAAAGAATTTAAATCTGATAAAACAAATTTATAAATGTTTTATTAGATGTCAAATTAAGATATTAAGATATTAATTATCTTAATGTGACTAAGTTTTTTATACTCAATAAAATAAACAAAAATTAAAATTAGAAATTCATTTTTTCATAACATTTTCACGGTATATAGAGTTTTTGCAGAATAATATCAGGGACAGCCGGCGTTACCCACACAAATAATTTTGGACGTTTGATATATATATATATATATATATATATATATACTATTCTAAAAATACGGCGATTATAATAACGTGTGTATGCATTTGCTTTCATGACAGTTAAAAATACAATCACTATGGCGGATGCCATATAACATTGCATATCGGTGCAATCCCATAAGCTGTTAAAGGTACAGTGGACTTTCAAATTCGAAAAAAACCCTTCAAAATAGCGATTTTTTTATTTTTAGCATAAGAATAATAATTATTATTTACATAGCTTTCGATTACAAAAACGTTATTTTGATTACAATCATTTTAAGTGAGTTATGAGCATTTATATGTAACCGCAGAAAACAGCTGTTTCCGTCTCATCCATTTAAAACACACTTTGGAAAGTTGACAACTTTTACGCTTTCTCCTTATCATTAAAATTAAATTGTAATTTTTGCCCTAATTAATCGCCAAGACTGGCGATTACATAAAGACGTACTGTATATTAAATTTTAGTGGTAACAAAATAGCGTAAAACTTGCCACCAATGCCTTTCACAGGACTGCCCTGCTTTATTTCATTTGTGAAGTGTTTTAATGGACTTTTTTTTATTATGAATATATACTCTGCCATATATTATGAATATATACTCTGCCATAAGGTATATTTTATATATGTGTATAAAATAAAAATATACAAAATCTTCACAACATTTTAATTTTAATATTGTATTTCGGTACTACACTTATAAAGGTTAGTTTAAATGTATGTTAGTTCAAAGCATTTAAATGTAGAAAACATTCTGTAATATTTGAAGAGTTTACCTCATAAATAAACATTCAACAGGTATTGTGATAAGTTTATTATAGTGTCAGAAATAACATCAGATACTCAATATTAATAGAAAATAAGATTATAGAAATTTTAAATTTTCATTATCTACTTTCTAAAACGCATCTTCTAATTTCGTGTTGTTTCATTAAATTCCATTTTATTACGATTTATAATCTATATATATATATATATATATAATTTTCGAATACTAGTAACAAATTTGGACGTTTGCATATATTAGAAAGATATGTTTGAGTAATATTGGTGAGTATGTGTTACATGTAAAAATCTTGATATTTCAAGTTTTAGTTTATTAGTGGATCTATATTTATCTGGTTATATTTATCATAAATGCATAAAAATATAGGAGAAAAGTCATAAATAATATTTATTAAAATCTTTTCTCATTAAATTATATAAATTAATTAAAACCTTTATTCATAGTTAAAATGGTTTTCAAAAAAAGCTATTGAGCATTTATAACTTGTTTATTTAGACAGATTTTTAACATTCTATAAATTTCCATCGTTTTCATGATTTTAAAATTTTCCATACACAATTTCACTTCCTTCCAATTTTATTGAAATTTTTCACAAATGCACCCTTTATACATATAAACATATGTTACCTAAAAATAAGGTCATTTAAAGGTAATTAAATTTTTAAAATGTTAAACGAAATAAAAATGTCGATATATTTTTAATTAAAATCTATAGCATGCAAATAAGTTTCCTTTTTAAAAGCTTTATTTATAAAATAAACAAAAATATATAACAACTTTCATTTCTATGTATAAAATTATTATTGTGAAAGAATGTTGAACCTGTATTTCAAAATGGAATGCTCATGGAGCATTTTAAAAAATGCTAATTATTCAGGATTTTAATTTTTGAATTTTTGAATCTTTCATTATCTCAGGAACCATTAGAAATATTTTAAGAAAACTTTGCATACGGATATCTACTTAAACTATACACATTTGCTACAACTTTATGTAAAATTCATTGGTAAATAAAAAAGTTGATTTTTATTATCCACTGTACCCTTAATACTACACAATGTGGGATCCGGGAAATTTGAAAAATACCCTGTATTGTGCACGGAACAGGAAATCATGTGTATACTATATGTGGTCACGATCGGTTATTAATTGTAGATTTGTATTAAAATAAATTTGGGCTGGTTGTTGGAAAATAACTGCTAATGGGTTGTAAGGAAAACTTGTATAGTTGCCAGTATTTTTCGCTTATTTATAAAACGTAAGTGTGTTACGTTTCGTGCGAGTTGGTCAAATATTGTAGATTTCTATAAATAATATATACAAACTTTTATATATAAATATATAGATTTTTGGGTATTTTTCAGAATATGTGAGAAAATGTAAAATTTTAATATACACTTTTTTCAAAGCATATAAATATTCCGTTAAAAAGCAATCACTTAAAATATTCAACTAAATATATTGCCTAAAATGCTTTAAAAGCATAATGTATTGAAACTGGTAAACACATGATTTTAAATAATATGCTGTTGATGCATATATTATTTTGATACTGTCATGCAACCAACATCCTTCCAACCTCTTTTTGGTTTTTAAAGTAAACGGAAGTGAAGAGAAGGGAGAAGAAATGGTTTTTTGTTCGGAGTAAGTAGGATGCGGAAATGCATCCGAGTATATTTTGGTTGTTTTAAGAAGTGATGTGGTTTGGTGAATTTTTATGAATATTAGTGAAAGTGTACATAATGTAAATAATATTGTAAATACCAGATCTCATTTTCAATAAACTGTGTATTTAAAATTTAAAAAGAAGAATTTGTGCGTCATTCGGCTGTCATGATTTACAGCCCGCTCTCATAACGAGAACAAGAGTTATTTCTACGATTTAAAATAATAAAGTATGTGCTTTGAATCGCAGTGTTTGGATTACAAAATAGAGGTGAGCTATTTATTTATCATTTAATTGTGTAGTAAGATAACTGTTAACTTTATTCGAAGATGTTTAAAAACGTAACTAAAGCGGATTTACTTATTGTTCTGGAAGAAATAGGCGAAGAAGCTGATGCGAGTAAGAGAGTACCCGAATTAAAAGATTTGTTATTGAAATCTAAAGAATACTTAAAGGATAAAGATTTCGTAACTGAAATTTTATCGACTACGGTTTCAGAAAGAAAAAATGGCGAGGAAGTTAATAGATTGCGTTTACAACAACAAAGGAGAAGCGAGAATTTATCGCATAACGAAGGGGAAAATAGTACGTCATTATCACTAGATAAATTAATTAAAGCAGTTCAAGTTTTAGTAATTCCAGTGCCCAAGAAAAATGAAACATGGAATCTCTTTTTTGATTCTTTAGAAAGAGCGTTTAAGCACAAAAATGTTCCTAAGGAATATAAATCGGAAATTTTACTAAAATTAGTAGGTGAGAAAGCAGGAAATGTTCTTGTTTATATTGATGATGAAGAATTAGCCGATTATGATAAAATTAAATCTTTAATTTTGAAAGAATATGAACCGTCCCCATTTACCTATTTACAAAATTTTAGAAACGCTAAAAGAATACCTGGTGAAACCCATCAACAGTTCGGTTCCCGATTAAGATCCTGTTTGTTAAATTATTGCAGAATTCGAAATGTTAAAGATTTCGAATCACTTATTAATTTAATAATATCTGATAAAATTTTTGAAACTTTGTATAATGAGCTCGCAACTCACATTGCAGTCAAACAAGGAGAAAGTTGGCTTTTGCCCTATCAGTTATCGAAAGACTGTGACATTTATTTTACCGCAAAAGGCAGGTCTTTTGAGGAAACAAAATTTGAGAAACGACCTATTTATCGTGAAGTGAATAACGAAAATACTAAATATGTTCCCCCACAACTAAGAAAAAATCAAGTTACGTATGAGAACAGACACTTCTCAAAATCGCGTGATTGTTACATTTGTAATTCCCCATTACACCTAGCAAAATTTTGCCCAAACAGAAGAAATAAGTATGATAAATCTTATACTCAAAATGATGATCAGGGTCAGAGAAAACCGAAAATGTAACAAGATACAAATAAATTGAATCCAAATAAAAATAATAATGCAGTAGTCACTAATGTTAGTTCCATGCATTTACATATGAATGATCAATTAAACGAAGTTACTCTTTTTCCTTTAAAAAAAATCATTATTTATGTAGAAGGAAAAGAAGTAGAAGCGACTCTGGATTCCGGTACCCAAATAAGTATTTTAAATACGTCATTAATTCCTAATCTGAAAATCGAAGCTAAAGGTAGTATTTTGTTACAATCCGCTTTCAAAGAAAAAGTACAAGCAAATTTGGCTACTATACCCATCCATTATAAATTACCTAACAGTGGAATTTATGTCACTTTAAATACGCTTTTTGCTTTCACTGAAAACTTAAATGTCCCCTGTTTAATAACTCCAGACGTGTATAATGCTTTGATTGAACTTCAAAATGAAGAGTTGTGTAATAGTCAATTGCAGGAGTTCGAAGGTCACGAAGCTAAAAATAGCTCAGACGCCCCACTGGCGAAAGAGGAATTAAATATTTGTTTTATTTCTTCAGAGAATAAACAAAATGATCGAAATGATGAATTTTCAGAGTTTAACAAGTTTTGTAAAGAACAAAAAGATTGCGCAACTTTAAAGAATGCATTTAAGGACGCTAGATTAGGAAAAAATAATTTTTTGATACGGGATAATTTGTTGTATCATAAAGAAAATATTTGCGGTGATAAAATATATCAGCTCGTGTTACCGGAAAGTTATAGAAATAAAGTGTTAGAATTAGCTCATGATTCAATTTTTGGAAACCACTTAGGGATGCGAAAAACTAAAGAAAGAATTAAATTATCTTTTTATTGGCCGAATATTTCAAGATATGTAGAAAATTATTATAGAACATGTAAGAACTGTCAGTTAAAAAGCCCTGAGAAACAAACAGATAAAATTCCGATAACACCTGTTGTCCGCGCACCATATCCATTTCATACTGTAAATATTGATTGTATAGGTGAAATTATTCCGCCGTCAGGGAGGAAGCATAAATATTGTCTTACCTTAATTGATCAAAATTCTAAATGGCCGGAAGTAGTACCATTACGGAGTCTCTCTGCGAAAACGGCGTGTGATGCTTTTTTAGATATTTTTATGCGCACCGGAATTCCTGAAGTTATCTGTTCAGACCAGGCCACTAATTTTAAATCTGAACTGACTAAAGAATTTGAGAACCTTTTAGGGGCATGTCCTCGCTTTTCAACTCCATCATACCCCGCTTCGAATGGATAATTGAAAAATTTAATCGTGTGTTTAAACAATTGCTACATCATGTAATTCGTACGGATCCTATTATTTGGGATAAACATATTCCTTTTCTGCTTTTTGCCTACCAGGAAGTGCCAAATTGCACAACTGTAGTATCACCGTTTAAGCTCATGTATGGTCGGGAAGCTAGAGGTCCCTTGACAGTACTAAAGTCATTATGGTCAGGTGAAATCAACCTTAAAATTGAATGTTAGTAATTCAGCAGTAGACTATTTACAAGATTTAAAAATAAATTTGGAAAGAGCCGCTGACATTGCTTCTCTAACTGCTGCAGAAAAACAAGAAAATTACATTCGCTATTTCAATCGTCGAAGTAGAATGAAGGAATTTGAAAAAGGTGATTTAGTATATTTACTTATCCCTGATTCTACCAATAAATTATATGCTAGATGGACAGGACCCGGAGAAATACTTGAAAGAATAAAACCACATTCGTATAAAGTGAAATTATCTGATGGGGGTGTCATTAAATGTCATTATTTTAATAAAATAAGGAAATTTAACGTAAGAGTACAGACTGTTGGGGTCATTTTTGAAGACGATGTAGAATTTGGTGAAATTCACCCAACACCAATTAAAGCTAATACTTTGAATGAAAATAACATAGAAGTAGACCTTAGTCATCTGGAGGTTGATAAACAATTCGAGTTAAGTAAACTTTTACAAAAACATGCACTATTATTCTCAGGTAAAATTCAAGTTGCCAACGTTGGAGCACACAAAATTCGTTTATTACCAAGTGCGGAAAGAAAGAAACCATATATTTATAAAATTCCGGAATCACTAAAAAATGAAGTGGACAAACAAATAGAAGAGTTAGAGCATCTAAGACTAATAGAAAAAAGTGAAGCTGAAATAGCTTATCCGGTCGTGTGTGTCGCAAAGAAGGACGGTAGCATGTGCTTATGCATAGATTTTCGTCAATTGAACACAGTGACAAAACCTTTTGATTACCCTATGGAAAATGCAACTGAATTAATTAATCAAATAGGAAGTGCTAACATAATTACATGTTTAGATGTATTAAAAGGGTATTGGGAAATTCCTCTAGAAGAACAGAGTCAAGATCTTACTTCTTTTAAAACCCATCGTGCTCAATACCGATGGAAAGTCATGCCTTTTGGATTGCGCAATGCGGCTCCCACATTCCAGAAATCGATCAACAATGCTCTGGATGCACATCGTGAGTACAGTCGAGCATATCTGGATGATATAGCTATTTTTTCAAATGACTGGGAAAATCATCTGAAACATCTTGACGCTGTTTTATCCAAATTAACTGAACTGAAATTCACGGTGAATGTTAAAAAATGTGTTTTTGCAAAGGCACAGATCAAGTATCTAGGTCATGTCATAGGAGGAGGTAGACATGAGCCCGATCCGGAGAAGTTACGTGCCATTGAGATAATAGAATCGCCTAAAACCAAAACAGCTCTCAGAAGTGCATTGGGTTTCTTTAATTATTATCGTGACTACATACGAAATTATGCTGAAATCGCCAAGCCTTTAACCGACTTGACAAAAAAGAAAATCTCAGAAATCATTCTGTGGTCTTAGATTGAAGAAGAGGCTTTCCAAACTTTAAAACATTTATTGTGTGAAGCTCCTAAGCTGTATACACCAGATCCTAAAAAGCCTTACACTATTCAGAGTGATGCCAGTTCTTATGGAGTTGGTGCTTGTCTATCGCAAAGAGATGAGAAAGAAAATTTGTGTCCTATTAGTTTTGCTAGCCAAAAGCTTACTAAGGTGCAACAAAACTGGTGGACTATTGAGCGTGAAGCTTATGCGGTAGTGTGGACATTAAAAAAATTGAAGTTTATGTGTTTGGTGCGGAAATTGAACTAATAACTGATCACAATCCCTTAATATATTTTCAGAAATCTGCACCTCAGTCTGCAAAATTACAAAGATGGGCCTTATCTCTACAAAGATATAACATAAATATTTCTCATTGCCCAGGTGCAAAATTAAAAAATGCAGATAGTCTGTCACGACTAGTTACTGTATAATAATTATTTAAGTGATACTTTCTTTTGTGTATAATTTTGGTATGCAGTATTATAAAACACAATGTAAACACATTGATAATTTGTTGTTACTACAGAGGTGCCATAAAACAAAACACAGTTTTAAAAATTAAAACTATTAGATGTTAAAATTCATAAGCTTTCGGCTAAACATTAGCCTTCCTCAGATGAACACAAGCCGACGAGAAGACGCCGTTCCGATTCCGAATGGCGCGCTCTGGCCAGGTCCAAAATGGGCGAAACCAATCCACTATGAATTGGAGGGAGAGAAAGAAGTTGGGATGATACCATTACAAGCTGGGGGGGGGGGTCAGCAAAAACCAAAAACCCCAGTGACACCCAATACATTATACCATATACGAGGGATCTGATAAGATAATACATCATTACATGTATTATCACCTCTTTTCAAAATTTCTAGGTACTCTCTGATTATGCAACTATTATACTGTGAACAATGTGAAATTATTTTAGTTTTACTTAAAAATATATCAATATCTTTAGCTTGATTTAATCTGGATAAAGCAGTGGATAATTTACCTTTTTTTATGTCAGCCGTATGTTCTTTAATCCTTTCCTTTAATTTGGGAGTTGTCATGCCTATATATGAATATGTTTTAGAACTGCCGTTAACTTTAAAATGAATAATATAAATGCCAGACTGATCTCCATTATCAATAGGGTCAATCATTCTATGAACCAGATATTTTAGCTTTGTTGGGGGCTTTGCGATAAGAGTTACATTATATTTCTTTAATGCATATTTAATACGCTCAAAAAGATGTGGGATATAATTAATACTGTAGAATTTTGGAGATTGCATATCTTTTTTAACTACTGTAGCTTGTTTATTGCTGAACTCATAAATTAACTTATTAATAAATTTGTTTGAAAAACCATTTTCATATGTAATCACTTTAATTTTATTCAACTCTTCATTTAAATAAACTTTTGAACTAACTTCAAACGCTCTTTTGATATAAAACCGATATGCTGCTGCTTTGTAATTAAATGGAACATTACTATTGTTTTAAGGTTGCGATTAGACAGAGAAATTATTAATATTAGATTTTTGCAGTTATGTAAGGGATCTAGAATTATACCTACCTTTTTGAAGAATAGCAATAAGCTTGTTCATAATATCATTCCTACAATGGCATTCAAACTTGATTTTTTGGCCTTAAAGGCGATCATAAGAAATAAATTTAAATTAATCGATGAACTTTCAGAAAAAGTGTTGTATCTTTACAATAACTTAACAAAATCTTTGGAGCATACGGATTTTGATGATTTTCTACGCATAGTAGACATCTACCGTACTAATCAGCGTGTAAGAAAGGAGGAAATTATATATCGAAAGTTCAACAAACTTAAAGATAATATGTATTGTAAAATACCACAGAAAAAACCAATACAGTATATCAATCTGTCCAATCTAGACATGGATAAAAAACTACACAATACTTTAATTTTGGGACCTAAACATATGTTTGAAAAACAGTCAAATATAATGAATATCATTACAGATTGTGAATTGATTGTTAACAAAATGGACAATAACAATAAAGATGAAATTAGGAGCATGTTATTTAATAATGTCCAGCGGTACTTAAAGGAAAAAACTCAGAAACAAGATAAACATACTAATATTATAAAACAATCTAAAAATAGGTCAGATATTACCGTTATACAAACAGATAAATCAAATAAGTTAGCAGCTATGTTTACTCGGGATTACATCACTAAAATGGAGCAATGCATTACCGATATGAATTGTGAAAAATTGAACAAGGATCCTAATACCAATATTAATAGGAAAACTCAAGAATTGATTAAACATGGTACATGGCCAAGTGACATTAAAGTTAAACTGGCTATTAATAAAACTGCAGTCACCCCCCGATTACAGGGGCGTTTAAAAGACCATAAGAAAGATTTCCCCCTCCGCCCGATTGTTTCAAAATGTTCAGCACCAACATACATAATAGAGAAATCCTTTTTCCCTTACTTAAATCAATGCTACCCCCCACTGAGCATGTAGTCAATTCCACTGCAGAGTTAGTTAACATAATTAAGGACTTTAAACTGGCAGATAATAGCATTCTAGCAAGTTTTGATATTAAATCTCTTTATCCCTCTATTGATGTTCAGGAAGTAAAACATATAATTGAAAATAGCATTATAAATAACCCAGCTTATAATGACAGCATAAAACATACTCTGATTTCAAGTATAAACTTAATTACTAATAGCAATGTTTTCTTATTTAATGGATGTTATTATAAACAATCTGAGGGAGTCCCTATGGGTTCACCTATATCTGGATTATTGGCAGAATTAAAATTACGACCATTAGAAAAACTTATCATTTCTACATCCCCCTTTAAAACGGCATTATGGGTTAGGTATGTCGATGACATACTAATCATATGGAATCACGGTATCTCTACATTAAACGATTTTCTGGCGCATGCCAACAGTATAGATAGAAATATACAATTTACTTGTGAAATTGAAGAAAATAGTTCATTACCATTTTTAGATATAGAACTTATTAAAAATATGTCAACACGTAGCATTGAGAGAAAAATTTATAGAAAACCTTGCCGATCTAATAACACAATATCCTACAATAGTAATGTTCCGTTTAATTACAAAGCAGCAGCATATCGGTTTTATATCAAAAGAGCGTTTGAAGTTATTTCAAAAGTTTATTTAAATGAAGAGTTGAATAAAATTAAAGTGATTGCATATGAAAATGGTTTTTCAAACAAATTTATTAATAAGTTAATTTATGAGTTCAGCAATAAACAAGCTACAGTAGTTAAAAAAGATATGCAATCTTCAAAATTCTACAGTATTAATTATATCCCACATCTTTTTGAGCGTATTAAATATGCATTAAAGAAATATAATGTAACTCTTATCGCAAAGCCCCCAACAAAGCTAAAATATCTGGTTCATAGAATGATTGACCCCATTGATAATGGAGATAAGTCTGGCATTTATATTATTCCTTTTAAAGTTAATGGCAGTTCTAAAACATATTCATATATAGGCATGACAACTCGCAAATTAAAGGAAAGGATTAAAGAACATACGGCTGACATAAAAAAAAGGTAAATTATCCACTGCTTTATCCAGATTAAATCAAGCTAAAGATATTGATATATTTTTAAGTAAAACTAAAATAATTTCACATTGTTCACAGTATAATAGTTGCATAATCAGAGAGTCCCTAGAAATTTTGAAAAGAGGTGATAATACATGTAATGATGTATTATCTTATCAGATCCCTCGTATATGGTATAATGTACTGGGTGTCACTGGGGTTTTTTGTTTTTGCTGACCCCCCCCCCCAGCTTGTAATGGTATCATCCCAACTTCTTTCTCTCCCTCCTATTCATAGTGGATTGGTTTCGCCCATTTTGGACCTGGCCAGAGCGCGCCATTCGGAATCAGAGCGGCGTCTTCTCGTCGGCTTGTGTTCATCTGAGGAAGGCTAATGTTTAGCCGAAAGCTTATGAATTTTAACATCTAATAGTTTTAATTTTTAAAACTGTGTTTTGTTTTATGGCACCTCTGTAGTAACAACAAATTATCAATGTGTTTACATTGTGTTTTATAAATTTGAGAGGGTGAATTTGTCGTTCGCATTATATGGAATTTTCTATATATTTTATATGTAGTATTATATCAAGTCGTCTTTCCATCTGTTTTGAATTGCTATTGTTTTTTTTTTATATGTTTATTATATAATCATTATAACAAGGCTTCTATACATCTGTTTTGAATTGTTAGTGTTTTTTTTTATATGTTTCTTATATATTCATTATAACTATTATAACAAGGCTTCCATACATCTGTTTTGAATTGTGTTTTTATATATATTTTATGCTGTATGGTTGCTATTGGTCAGATTTTGCTTCGCTTTGTGTAGCACAATCTTATCGGGGGGGTGTCATGCAACCAACATCCTTCCTACCTTTTTTTTTGTTTTTAAAGTAAACGAAAGTGAAGAGAAGAGAGAAGAAAATGTTTTTTGTTCGGAGTAAGTAGGATGCGGAAATGCATCCGAGTATATTTTGGTTGTTTTAAGAAGTGATGTGGTTTGGTGAATTTTTATGAATATTAGTGAAAGTGTACATAATGTAAATAATATTGTAAATACCAGCTCTCATTTTCAATAAACTGTGTATTTAAAATTTAAAAAGAAGAATTTGTGCGTCATTCGGCTGTCATGATATTACAGATACCTTAAAAAAATTTCTTGCTTTTTGTTCGTAATTTAAATGTTTCACGAAAAAACTGCAAAATGTTGGCATTACATTGAAACGCATTTTATTTTCAGTTTAATTTAATTTTTTATTGGCAGTTTGTATTGCACTTTGCAATTAAATATATTTACTCTTTATCTTATGCCATCCCGCCAATATGTTTTTAACTCTGATATATTTTATCTTTTATGTACAACAGTAAAACAAATGGTTATATATTATAAATTTATATCACATTATTGTTACAACATTTCCAATTAATTCCATTTTTCATTAACACTATCTATCAAGAATAATCTTTAATATGAATCGAAATCATTGTTAATCCATGATATTGAACAAATTGCGATATTATTCTCACTTAGCTGTGAACTAGATGTACCTGGTATTAAATAGTTCATATTTTTATCAGCGATAAAAAATATATTACTGACAGCAGCAAATCCTCTTAATGAACAATTTTCTGGAAATACGGACACTGACTTCTGAGTCAGATTCTGAAAATAACAGCTATTTCTTTTACAATTTTTCTTAAGTTCGGAGAAGGAAAAAAAATATTTTAGACGGCTTCGGTAGTTTCAGTTTGAAAAATATATATATACTAGGGGGCCTACCCCCTGCGAGCTACGCTCGCCAACCCCCGCTCAGACTTCGAGGCCTCTAAAAACATGACAGCGTGCTTTATTTTAAAAATATTGGTAAATCTGTAATTGGGTTGCCATGCTTTTAACGTTTTAATGGGGCATTTTTTGATTATCATCGCCTCATACACAGCTGTTGCGACAACTGACGACTGTTTTCAGGATTGATAAGTAAAATCAATTACAACTTGAAAACCAGCTTGTATAAAATGGTTAGGTTTAAATTGCGGCTACTTCTCTGACTTTTAAAACAACGATCTGTATTCTATTCTTCCTTTGCGTTTAAGGATGAGAAAAATTCCATTTGCTTGTGACTAACATTAAGAACCACGGTATTGAAAAGTACCATATTATAGACATTTTCAGTAACAGGTTTTAATTTTCTCTCTATTTTTGTGCACCATCATGCATATTTTCATGTTATTTTAAATATGTAAATTATTTATTTTAATTAATATGTATATACAAATTTTCTAATAATTATTTATCATACAAAATTAATTAAATATTTTGTACATGCATGCCTGCATTTATTCGGCATCAATTGATGAGATATTTAAACAAATTTGCTATCCGCGATAATTTTACACCATGTTATGTCACTTGAATATTGTCCATAAGAAATTCGGGTACTTTTCCAGTATAGTATCCTTTGCTTTTATGTTTGGCGTAATTCGAGCTTCAAAAAGGGATAGATTCGTTAATATACATAGATTTGTTGCCAAAAGTTATGAAAACAAATCCAATGAACTTTTGGTGCTTTTCTATTATAGGGGTCTTGACGCTTTTTTAAAAAGCTTGGCGGAAAAAAACCAAGCAGGATAGAAAACCAAGCAGGATATTTTATTCTTCTTCCGTTCAGTTGGGCAATTATTATTTTATATATTCGTTTCAAATATCCGAATTAGTGATTTTATAAATTCGTTTAATTAAATTTTACAAAAAAATAACAAAATGATATCAATAAATAATAATTACTATTAATTCCTTTTGCGTTTACATAAATGACGTCATTTGGACGAATTTATTCAAAATATTTTCAGTTTATAAATTAAATTAAATGCTGACAGACGATTGAATCCTGACGATAGAAATGTGATTTTTTTTTCAAATTTTCCTGAAAAACATAATTTAATCACAATCTTGTCTTCATTATCGATTGAAATAAAAGATAAATTCAATTTCAATTTGAAAATGACGAATAAAAAGAAACTAATAATCCCTATCGGGATCCTTTTCAATGTTTTTCCCTTTTTTGTCACAAAAAAACTGAGTAATTAGTTGCCATCATTACAGAAATGTCATTAAAATTAAAAAAAAATTAATATCTCGAAAACTAATTCCAATTACAAAATTCTGTTACCAGTTTTGACATCCGCGGATTTTTATGGACAATTGGTATTAATTTCATCATAAGCGTTTAATATTTCATTAAAAATAGCCCTGAAACATAATCAGTCGTTTAATCAGTCGTTTCATAAATTCGTTTCATAAAATCGTTTCACAAATTCGTTTCATTAGGATTTTATATATATAGGGTAGATATTGAGAATTTTCATGATTACCAATAAAGATTCTATGCTGATTCATCAACAAAGATATACAAGTTAATTTGAAATCAATGTATAAACAAAGTGTTTAGTAGAGAAAATTACGACAAAAAATCATTGTGTAGTAAAACAAGGTAGTAATCGACCTATACGTTCAAAAATACATGGTGTCTCAATCCAATCAAAAACTAACTATTGTTTAAAACTTTAACAAACACACAGAAATGTAAAGAAAAATTCAAAATAATTACCTTTCTTTATGCTAAAAGCAATATCATGATGAAATGTTATGGAAGTGTACATTATTCGACGAGTCAAAATTTAAATATTATCAATTAAATTCAAATATACTGATCTTCCTGCTCAGTGGGTGGGGATGAAGACCGGTTTGTCTTTGTGATATTGTTGCATTTCACACAAAAAATGTATTTCTGTCCGAAATAACTTTAATAATTGTATATTAAGAAATTAATATATATATATATATATATATATATAAGACAGTCACCATGTGTGTCTGACTGAATAAATAGATTGGGATCCTAGTTTGCTATTAAAAAAATGTATTTTGTACTGCGTCATAACACCCTTTAAAGCGCGTGCGTAGATTTTTTATATATCCTGTATACGTTAAATGCTTTAGATTAGTAAACTTTTCCGATCAAATAAGACAAAAGTCACTATTTGAAAATGGTGTATCAAAAATCCTAAAAGTTTTCAGTTGGATGATTCATATTGAAAAATAAAAATTTGTGAAAAATTACTTACATTTCAGTTTATTTTATAGATAACTGAAAATAGCTCAATACATCATCGATATCTTGGTTAATCTTTTACGACATTTAACTAGTATTTTTATATAAGTTTTAATGTATATTTTATTGGAAAATTAGGAAATAAAAAAAGTTCTATCATTCTCGCATACTCAGTTAAAATTTATTTCGTGTAAATTACCTTACTTTATCAAAATTTAAAATATTAATTTTCTAATTCCAGTGTAGTATGATCTAAGAATAAATATACCCATGATTTAGTAATTCTTTTTCAAAGGGTGTACATATCTGTGAATGTAGGTGGACATTGATCAATTCATGTTACAGTTCATTCATAGAATAGAATGTTCTCACTCAATGTTCTGAGTGTGCATAATATTGTCAGCACTCTGTTTTGCCACTTCAGGCAGGACACTTCAAGACATGCTTATTACAATAATTCTCTTCGCAAAAATGCAAATTATTACCTTCTTTGGAATATATCGGATTCGTAATTTGTAATTTCAATAATTACTTAAATGTAAGACTACGTCTTGAAATAACTTTGAACCAAAAACCAATTCCTCATGACAGCGAATGCTACGCGAGTTAGCGGGATGGAAATTAATCTTGCGTTTGGATATTTGAGGCCATTTGAGCTTTCATTTTACGTTTACCTGACCAGCATCCTATACATAATAAAACTTTTTGTGAATAGATACATACTATAATTGCAGAGAAACTATGTTTTAAAAAAGCAAATATTACTGTCCATATCTGGTAGAAAAAAATCAAAATTATGTTGACTTACACGTCCCGTTTACGCGGGAGGATTATTAAGAGGGTTTTGGCGTGATTATGCATATATTGACTTTTAGTTTATACTACATAAAAAACAATATTAGGGAAAAAACACGCATCGGTTAGTACTCAATAATTTCTATTTTGTCATGTAAGCGGATGCAAGATGTTCTTAAATACATTTTCTCTAAAAATTGTTTTTTAAATATTCTTATCTTATTTAAATTTTCATACCCAAAAGATTTTAAAAGAAATTTCATCCTGTTTTAATCAAAAATATGCATTTAAGAAAGGAAATATAACAATTGCATAGAATTTAAAAAAATATATATATATATATTAATTTTTTAACTCTATTGGCTTCAAATGAAACGGAAGATAAAATTCTAAAGTATGCAATTATATTTCGTTTCTTTTATATATTTCAATTAAATTTTCATTCCTAAAAAATTTGAAAAGAAAATTCATCTAGGCTTTATCAAAGAAAAAATATTTAACCAAGCAAATAAACCCTTTTCTCGTAAAATTATTTAAAAAATAAATTTTAACTTTTGATCCCCATTGGCTTAAAACGAAAAGAGAGTAAAAATACTAAAGTATCAAAATATATATACTTATAAATGAGTTGGTAATGAAAATATAGAGTAAAAAGAGAATTTCGATAAGGAATAAGAATTCGAAGATTATCATAAGTACTAAGTACAAATAATCTACAAATTTAATATCTCATAATTGATTTGAGGTTCAAATTTTCTTTACTAATTCCATTATTCTTTATTTAAGAGTAGTTTAAATCAAATATTAAGAAATCTTTATATGCCGTTATTAATAATAAAAATTTAATTTAATTATGAGAGTCAAATTTAATGATAAGATTCTTGTTTTAAATCAAATGCATTAAACAGAATTCAAACACAGTATTTTTTTAAAGCAATGAATGATTTTTTGTTCCTAAAAATAACATTTATGTCAGTTTTTAAATAAAATACTTTTATCATTAGAGGTTTTGTGTTTTTATACTGATGAAAGCATGGGAAAAACGTTGAAAATATTTGCAAAAATATTATTGAGACCGAGTCCATTTATTGAAATATATAAACCAAGATTAGAATATAAGATTAGGAAATAAGAACAGAAATTAATATATTTCACACCAATTTTTTTTCAATCTTTTATTCTAAATGTTATGATTCAAATAGTAGTTATCTTTAGAAAGAAAATATTTCGTCGTACAAAAAATTGTAACTCGTGTAAACTAATTTTAAGTGGTAGTTTTAATAATATATCAGAAGTATAGAAGTCATTATTAACTTACTTATTTTTGTTTTTAAAAGGTATTATAGTAACTTTAAAGTATATATATATATTATATATATATATATATATATATATATATTATATATATTATATATATATATATATATATATATTATATATATATATATATATATATATATATATATATATATATATATATATATATATATAATATATATATAAACTGATGTCCAGAAATTAGGGGCAGTGACTAATTTCAGATGTTTCGTCGAATATATTACTGAAACTCGTGAGGAAATGCCCGGACTGCCCTTGAACTTTGAAGGTGTAAAAAACATGTTTGATTTCATATTTTGTACTGAAGATTTTGTTGCGAGAACAATTAGGTGGGGGGATAATAATTTTAATAATAAAATAATATTTTTTATTCCCCAAGTAATAGACAATGCTAAAAATGATCTGTCACTGTAGTAAATGACTATGTAGGTCCTGTTCAACATTTGTGTACATTTGTGTAAGCATAGTACTATTCAACATTGCTGTTGTGTAACATTTCGTGAAAATGTTAACGTTTCTGTGAAAAATTCAATTTTTTTTATAGCATGCAGAGGTTTTAGCCGAATTTAAAATACCGCTTTTCAAAAACTCGAAAAAAAATCGTAGAAATAGTATACTGCTATTAAAATATTAATATATTGAATATTTGATGAGATATAGGTAGTTTTATGAAATAAATTTTAATTGTCCACGCGCGAACTACAGCAAAGATATTTTTGTCATGATTTGATAGTTAATGCTATAGGGCAACTCATATAAAATGAACAGTGAAATACCGTGAAAACTCAAAAAGTTACAGCAATAATTGAAAAATTGTGGAGAACATCCCCTAGGATTACATGGGATTTCTTTCTCAATTTTGATTAACAGCAACAGAATCAAAAACCGCAGCATGCGGAAACTAGCATAAGCGCGAGACGTACTACAAAAAATTGTTCCTACGCAAAATTATTTCGTTATCATACGTGTTAGTAACGTGATAGCGCTTATAAGAGATTAAAAAGATTTTGAGCACGTTCGCAGTTATTGTTGAAAGAGAAAATTAAATGCAAAAGAAACAATGGACGACATTGAAAATTTCTATGCGTTTTGGCGATATTACCTAGATCAATTTACGCGATGCCGTGTTATTAGAAAACTCGAAGAAGAGCAATAAAAACAAATGTT
The DNA here is from genome assembly GCA_963931845.1 of Maratus michaelseni. Classification (NCBI taxonomy): domain Eukaryota; kingdom Metazoa; phylum Arthropoda; class Arachnida; order Araneae; family Salticidae; genus Maratus; species Maratus michaelseni. The sequence continues at coordinate 197,300,499 of OZ007590.1, forward strand.
GGCAAACATTTCGGCATCTCCCCGACTGTTGTTTCCTGGCGCTGGAGAGCACTTCAAACAGCAAGATGTGTAGCAGGCTTCACGGGAGAGGCCTACGCAATACGGCGGACCCAGAAGACAGGTATATTGGTCTGTCGGTAAAAAGAGGATAACAAATCACAGATAGTGAAGTAGCAAAAAATCTCTTTGTGCTACAGGCAAGCGGATATCTTGAAAAAAAACTGAAGCCTAGCCTTTGCAACAAAAATGACTATAATGACAAAGACCTGTCGTGTCTTCCGCATTTAGAGAGTTAAAGACAGTGTCTATTTGCAATGGTGTCGTCAGAATTCCATCTAGACCAGCCATAATCAGCCTGCGGCCCGCGGGCCGCATGTGGCCCAGCGTTTCTTTTTATGTGCGGCCCGACACACATAATCATTAATACATATTTATAAAACTAATTGAGATCTGAATAAACAGTATTTAAGACCTTCATTGTTGTTTCATATGTTTTATGGGAAGACAAAATCTGCCCGGTTATACATAATTAATTTAAAATTATGTTAAAAACTTTTAAATGCCGTTTATTTAAATTAAAAATTACTTTTACATGTAGTCAGTCCTATTTGTGCTACAGTGGTGAAACATTTCTTAATCTACATCACTAATCAAACATTATTCCAAAATAAATAAATTTGCACTATATTTGAATAATTAAAAAAATAAATAAAAACTTGTTGCATTGATCAAAAGACTAACTTTATATAAGAAATTTCATGATTTATTGTTCTTTAGAATTTGAAAATTCTGCATTGTTATATTATTACGTTTTATACTTGTCATATAGCTAATGCTGCTTTTTAGATTTGAATGTTTGTCACAGAAAAAAAAGTGGCACCGAAAAATATTTTTACCACTATTTTCAGTCAACAAACTTCAGGGCATCTTCCTGTAACATTTGCAATAAAATTCTACCACAAAGTTTATTGTTTAGAAATAGCGGTGTTAGTTTTTTTTTGGTAAAATTTCTTCCACGACAAACGTTTAACCCTAATGATAATATTAACTTTGTTATCTTGCTTTGTTTTACTACTTTTGTTATTTTACTCTTTTAATTACTATTTTTTAAACTTTTTATAAATGTGTTACAGAGCGTCTAACGTCGCAAACATATGTTTGTAGCCTGCAAAAGAAAAAAGGTTGAGTATGGCTGATCTAGACCAAGAACGACTGCGCTTGTATCATCTTCTCAGATGATAGTAGATTTAGTCTGTAATTTCATCGTAGACTACAACTTATATGACGTGATTATTATCGAGATGTATAGTGATTATTATGTATAGTGATGAAATTATAGTGATAAAGTATAAAGATGAAAGTATAGTGATAATAATGTATAGTGATTATTATCGAGAAAATGTACATAAAACGGACCAATATAGTACTTGTATTCGTCGTCCAATTGCGATGCTAACGTCAACATTGCAAGTGGGCATTGCAGTGAGTTTTGGGCAACGTGATACAACTTCACGTGCAAGACCTTCTTTTTTTAAAACGCCTGGCTGCATATTTCGGAATTTTTGCTTTTATCTGGGCTCTAAAAAACTTCTTTATCACTTGCGTAACTGTGGTGTGTCGGTCCCAATATTTCTTTTCACGAGTCTTCTGAGGCCATCGTACTCGAAATACCACATCGTCCATGAAGTGAACATACGAGTTCTTTGAAATGTTCTTTAAACTCGGGAAATAACATAGAGTCTGATGTGGAATTACCTGGCAACAGCTGCGATATGTCGAAATTATACGGCTATCTGTAAGACCTAAATAATATGGACAAGAATTATTGAAAATTTCTCAACTAATCCTTCAGCATTCAAATCTCACTTTCAACAACAACTGCCAATGCGCGCCAGATACTTCAAGGCTGTTATCAACGCTATCACGTTACTAACGTGTGCAGATATAAAAATAATGTATACGCACAAATCTTCGAACTATATCCCGCACTTCAATTAAAGTTCAAATGCTGCTGCTTGCGATTTTTGTGCTATTATCATTGATAATGTCATCCGTCTTTAGTAATTAGTTACTAACGCATGCGTAAAATGAACGGAAGATAAAAATTGTGACTTTTACGAATAATACTAAGCATACTACGCATAAATATAAAAAATATCAAATTTCTTATATTTTATTTTCATTTGAGAAGTATTGTTAAGGATTTTTGAAAATTAATTTGAAAAAATAATATGTACATTATCATGAAACAAAATGGAAAAATCCCAATTTAATCTCATTTAATAACTCCCTTTTCTTTGACGGCAACTGATAAGAAGGTTAAAATCTATCATAATTTCAAGACTTAAAAATTCAGTCAGTGGATTTATTTATTTATTTATTTGTAATTTTGTAGACCGTTAGAATTGCTTAAGGCTGTTATTTTCTTCGAAAAGTTATTCTGAAGCGAGATTATTACTTTCTTAATAAATATTTATACTTCATAATTCCAAGATTGGTAAAGATCATTAAAATTGATATGATGTTATTTCAGTAATAATAATATTATTATTTTCTACTATTTATAAAGTTAGTTCTTCTATGAAAAGTTTTTACTGATATTATTTAATTTCCTACAATCTTTATATAAAACATAATTTTGTTCACTGCAAATGCTGACGTCATAACGGTAATGGCAGCAAAATCCGCTACCGTTTTTGTTTTGTTTATCATGTATTTTGTTAATTTAAACTTTTATGTCGTTGAATAAAAAATAATTACATTCAAATAAAATTTGCATGAAAAAATTCATTAACAAACGTTTTATGATACTTTTTGTAATAAAGCATGATTTTTTATATAAGCTGTGTCAGTAGTTAACGTTAGTTTGTTACAATGAGGTAACAAATTTAGTTGTATTTTGTAAAATTTTAAATTGCATTTGTTACATTTACAGTAATTTGAATAAATATAAAAAACCAAAAGGATAATGTGAAAACGTTACCTCAATTGGACCAAACATGACATAAGATACATCTTCAACCTTCTTGACATAACCAAAAAATTTCTTTCGTAAAATTGAAAAATGGCTCAAATATTCCTTGTTAACTCTGTATGCATGAATATTAAAAATGTGTTTACGACGAAGGCTGCATTTTAATCATGTTGTTTTCAATTAATTTCATTTTTTTTTATTTGAATAAAAAATTATGTCTTGCATATAAAAATTATTTTTTGTGCAGTTGGTACGCAATCCAAATGAATAAATAAAAAAATGTAATAAATTGAAATTAAAAACAATTTTTATCCAAGCTCTGCACATCATACTTTAAAAATATGCAGCAAACTGATCATTTATTCATATTTCGTAGATAATAATGACTACTGCTTGACCATTAGATAAAGCGTTTTCATTGATCATAATAGACAGAAATTACGATTTTCTATAAAGACAGTTTAATGACTGGACAGTTTGCTGTAAAGTTTTTACAACGTTTGATTTTAAACCTTAGTGGCCAGGGTTAGATCCACTAGTATAAATTAAACTGAACCGAATTTTCAATAATTTTATATATATAACGCGTTTCAAAATTATTTGAAAGACTTTATGGCACAAAATATCATAAAATATTAAGTATATCAGAAAATCATTAATCATAAAATATCAAGTATATCATAAAATCATTAATCATAAAATATCAAGTATATCATAAAATCATTAATCATAAAATATCTAGTATATCATAAAATCATTAATCATGAAATATCAAGTATATCATAAAATCATTAATCATGAAATATCAAGTATATCATAAAATCATTAATCATAAAATATCAAGTATATCATAAAATCATTAATCATAAAATATCAAGTATATCATAAAATCATTAATCATAAAATATCAAGTATATCATAAAATCATTAATCATAAAATATCAAGTATATCATAAAATCATTAATTATAAAATATCAAGTATATCATAAAATCATTAATCATAAAATATCAAGTATATCATAAAATCATTAATCATAAAATATCAAGTATATCATAAAATCATTAATCATAAAATATCAAGTATATCATAAAATCATTAATCATAAAATATCAAGTATATCATAAAATCATTAATCATAAAATATCAAGTATATCATAAAATCATTAATCATAAAATATCAAGATAAGTTTCGCAGACATGTAATTTAACAGTTGAAGTTTAGTAGCAATGTTTGTCGCCCACTTCATTAATCTGCTCTCGTCAACTTCATCATCTTTCACTAAAGGCGTAAGATAAAACCGCACAATTTTTACCGAAACTCTCCCGCTGCAAAGGTTCTTTTTTTCAGTAATTAGGACTTCTTAAATAACAGTGCCCGAAAGTGTCCGAATTTCTTGTATCCTTCAGTTGTCTGAAACAAGTCAAATAAACATGTTTTGTTTCTTAAAATTATGTAATAGAATGTTTCTTGTTTGTCTATGGTAACTATTTGAATCCCTTTGTTAAATACAATTTCAGGTACAAAACGTGTTTTTAACTTAGATTCGAATTCCGAAATAATATCTATAAAAGTTGACATCTGTGCATATACACTGAGTGGCCAAAAATTAAACACAGTAATTATTTGAAAATAAACCAGTTCGACGGTGACCTAGAATAACGTAAAAACACAGAGTTGCTTATATAAGAAACTCTCAGCTTCGTACGACGTAGTGAGCACGGAGGTTACTTTAAAAATCGGTAAGACGAAAGATTTAATTGACTTTGAACGAAGGATGATTGTCGGTGCAAGAAGAGCTAGTGCCAGCATCTCTTTAACGACGACTGTCTTCTCTTTTCTTACCCAACAGTATCTGGGATGTTTAGAGAGTGGCAGTTGGAAAAAAAACTTCAAGCGATAAGGACTATTCTAGTCGAAAATGGCTGGTGAACGAGAGAAGTGAAAGGCGAGTAGCACACATAGTCCACAGCAACAGCAATGCAACAACATGACAAATTACAGCTGAAAATAATACAGGTGCATCCCAACGTACAACAAGACGCAATTTGCAAAGGATGGACTTTAGCAGCAGCAGACCATCAATAGTGCCTTTGGTATCACAGAAAGATAGGAAAAGCGTCTGTTGTTGGCAAAGGAACGACGAAATTGTTCACTCGAGGACTGGAAAAATGTAGCCTGGTTCGATTAATCTCGTTACCTGCTCCATCATGCAGATGGCAGGATCAGAATATGGCGCAAACAGCAAGAATTCATGGACCCCTCCCACCAAATGTGATCTATTCAGGCTGGTGGCGGTGGAATTTTGGTGTGGGGAATGTTTTCCTGGATTACACTGGGTCTCTTGATATCTGTGGACACAACTTGAAGAACACAGATTACATCAACATCGTTGACGATCACGTGCACTCATTTATGTCTATAATGTTCCCTTATGTAGATGGTCACTTTCAGCAGAACAATGAACTTGCCAACATGATCGATCATTCTTAAATTGGTTTGAGAAACATTACTCAGAGTTTAACCTGCTTCCATGGCCAGCTCAGTCTCCTGACTTCAATTCTATTGAGCATTTTTGGGGCGAAGTTGGAAGATCACTTCAAAGCTTGGAAACGCAATCATCTAATCTGACGCAACTTGCAGTTGCCTTTACGTCAGCACGGGTCAAAATTCCTCATCAACCGTATCAACAACTTAAATCCATGCCAAGATGAATATCGGCTGTGATCAGAGCTAAAGGTGGACCAACTCGTTATTAGAGGGTGTCTTTAATTTTTTGGCCATTCAGTGTATATATCTTATATAAAAATTTATTTCCTTCGTATCCTTCCATTTTATTCGCATTAATATTTTAAAATTAATCTAACTTCTGTCATAGTCAGTATTTCCTTAATTCTTAATAATATCTATTCCTATTTAAAGTCCTTCTAAAAGTAAATATCCGTATATTAATAATTATTTTATTCCAAATCTTAATCTAAAATTTAAGATCATTCGTAGCTTTTATCAGTTCCCCAATCTATAAAATTCTGAGACGCGTTCTCATTTCGAATGTTTTTTAAAAGCCATTTTCTTTTTATTATTATTATTATTGCTCTGATTTTTTCGCTCGCTTGAGATTTTAACTTCAAAATTTCTCCGCAGCCAAGTACGGGATTCTTTACCGTCTTAGCTCCTCCTTCGCACCTCATTTGCTGGGCTGGAGCTAGCTTCTCACTCATTGGGTTGTGCGCTCGTAACGTAATTTCTGTATATCTCCGCGGAGAGAACAAAACTCTCCCGCACCGGTCGGAGCACGAGAATTTTGACGTTTTCGGAAGCATAAACAAATATGTGTCTGGTATTTTTATGTCCGTAGAATATTCAACTGGCCCAGTAACATCTTAATTCAATGAAGTGAAGCAACGTTAGCCCGAGGGCTATAAGTTTTAGACCTTTGGGAATTGTTTCTGTGTTGTTCGTCTTCTAATAAAATTATTTGTCTGGAGATTGGCTAGATTTATTGGAAAACTTTGGTGGACTCATTTCATTGCCTTCTACTTCGCCATACTCGCTAATATCGACTGCAACTTGCTATATCGTTGAAGGACTGTCATCTTTTCATCGAATATTATTCATCGTAATATCTCAACCTCGTCAAAATGCTACATATATAGCTGCTGACCGTCTTTTATTGTTCTTTTGAAGACTAATACTTTGTAAATTAAATCAAGTTTCCACATCAAGGCAAGATTCATTTTGGTTATTTTTCTCCAATTGTGTTTATTTCACGAAACAAAACCGGTATCAATAATCTAAATATTGAAGCACAATTTGTATATCGAAATCTTTTTAACAATCGATTTTTTAAACATAAGCATTTTGTTGTTTGGGAGATTAGAAACGATATCAAGCAAAGATTTTTGGTGTACTTTAAATAATATTTGTAACATAAGTTTGTCTTTATTGTTTATTTTTAATTTTGTTTCACTATTTTTCAGTAAAGATGAAAATAACTTTTCCAAGCATATTTTTTTCTCCCATTTACATAACAAAATCTCAATCTTTTTCTGTTTTTTTTTATTCCTAATAGCTCTTTGACGTGACTTGGTGGCATATTGGCTTTTTGATAAACTATTTTTAATGTGTTCCTTCTAAACATATATTAAATTTTTAAAAAAATACAGAAATTTTATTGCTGTAATGTCTTTCAAAATTTCAAAATTTTGTTTGAATGTTTTATTTAAATAAGCAATTTTTTTAATTTTCTTTCAAAATTAACATAAACTTTTCGACTGATTGTAAGTACAGAAAAAAGTTGACTTTCTTTATTTTAATTTAAGGAATGGGTAATTTGAATTGTGTATGTTAGCATTGTCTACGAATTAAACAATTTTTTTTTACAATGTAAATATTATATACACTGTAAAATGCTGTGAAGTGTACTTATTTATCTATGTATGTCTATCAAGGGCAAATATCAGCAATCCCAGTGAGTTTGAAGATGCTACATGTTTTAATAATTCGTGTAAATGAAATGTATCAGTGTTTGAATAATCCATTTCAAACAGTTCTTTTATAATAGATTTCTCAAAATTTTGGACATATTTTCATTCACCTGTTGGAAGATAGATTGATAGATTTCTGTATATCGTCGGTCTTTTAAAAATCACAGAAATCTTGGAATTTTAGGCCAGAAAATATATCCGGGTGCCAGGGATTTTGAAATCCCGATTTCTAGGATTGTAATCTGTAACTGTTACAGTCTATCAGAAAAAAACATTGTGTTTTCTTCCCATCTTTAAACTAGGCAACACGTTTGTTTCGGTTTCATCTGAGTAACCTTCCCAGTGATAACAAAAATTTTCAATATTTCGAGATAGCAATTTTTCGATATATCTGAATATTTTCATTTAAGTTTTAATCATGGAATGATTTATTTCTGTTTATATTAAGTAATGTTTTTATGACACTGAGTTTTAAGCTTTTCAGGACAGATTTAATATATTAATATTTATAATGTCTATGAAGTTTTTTTTTCATTATTTTCAGGATTTACATTTAAACATACTATTTCTGGTAATACCTACCACTCAGGTGTTTCCTATTTTCCGTATTTGTATTTTCCAATTTGGTAAACAGATTACCAGCTGAGACAGAATTCACAACAACTTTTAAATTCTGTATTTTTAAAGCATGCAATGTCCGGTAATAATGATTCCAATCTTCCGAGATATCCAAATGTATGTGTTTATAATTCTTATCTACAGAAATATACAAAGGAATTTTAAAATCCGTATTTACAGAATAGGTTTGAGACATAGCCATATGAAATTATCAAACATATTTTATTAATTGATCCTTTTGATGTTGAGGGTTCAATAGTCTATTGATATAACTTATCAGATATTTTGTTATTGTTATTAGTCGGTTTAAAATACTCTTCAGTATGCGTTTTATTAAATTTAGTAAAATATCACCGATCATCAATTCAAGAGCTATATTACTTCTATAAACTTATTTTTTCAATAGTAATGGAAAAAATTCAATATACAAACAAATCTACTATATTTACACTTCCTTGGAAAAAACAATAATCTACCTATTAGATAATTTTCGCAAACAAATAAAGATGAAACACAGAGTATACTTAAGTATCTTTGACACCTTGGCGAACAGAAAAGTCATTTTCGTTAGTTTCTGATTTCGCTAATGATGTTTAGCAAAATATGATTTAATTTAAGATGGGATTATTTTCTGATTACGTGAATGAGATTTTCATATTACCTAAAATTTTGAACCATTTAAAGCAAACGAATAAGCTAATAAAAAAGAATTTGTTAAATATTTTTTTTTTTTCGAAAAGTAAAATCAATTTAGTTCGAATTATTTAGAAATATACGTAAAAATGTGTCTAAAGTTGTTTTTTATATGTAAAATATTCATTTTTATCTAGTATCGATATATCATACATAAAAAAATAGATATATGGAAATGTATAGAGAGTCTAACTTTGATATCAAGTATTAATATTGTATGCCAGAAATATCGGTATGTTCGATATATAAATATTTTTCTGCAAAACCCCATACCTTCGAAAAGAAAATCTCTACAATAACATAAACATAAATTAACTGAATAATTAAACAGTGCTTTGAGGCGAGAAAGTGTGAAGAATTATTCGTATATTTTATACCTTCTTAGGAATGTAATGGAAAATTCTAAGATACAATACATTAAACTGCATCATTTCGCGGATAAGTTAGGTGAAGTTTTAATGAGTAATGTGGTGGATTTTCCTTTCCAAGAAATTTTAAATGAATCTTGGCGTGACAGCTCAGTATTAACTTGAAAGAATGTTTGTGACAGTTTATCTTACTTGACAGTTAATTAAGTATCACTCAATGTTTAGTGTTTTGGAAACTGAAAAAGAAAAACTATATATATAATATAACTTAATTTGCAATAATTTGAAAATATATTTCTTAAAATATTTAATTCTTGCAAATGTTTACATTCAATTCGACTTATAAAAGATATTCATCCAATATTGACTTTGTTATTTAATTAATGGGAATTTATAGAAAATTTAATAATTATCTAGAAGTTTATATTTTTGCAGGATAAAAAATAAAGCATAATTAAAAATGTCATTACATTTAAAAAAAAAATCTCGACATAAACTGTGAAATATTTCTAACAAAACTCAGTATTAATTTGAATTAATTATATAATGAAACCTTGTTAACCTCACGCAATTCGTGCGGGCGGACGATTGTGATGGTCTAAGCGGGATGTCGGTAAAAGCAAATTATTTATTTATTGTATATAAATTGGTTTGATTAATTTTTAATGAGAATTATATGGAAACTTATTTATTAGCCTAAAAATTAGCTTACTTTACAATAGGGGTAATTTTCTTTTAAATCGAACACTTAATCAAACACTGAAATCGAAAAGAAACATTTAAAGGAGAAAATTCATCTGAAACACACCAGAACAATTTATTTGTTTTACAATTGTTACTATATAGGAAATATAAACAATTTTGCACTGGAAAATTATTCATTAAGAATAAAATGCCTGTCGAAAAATTCCGTTTTCTGTTATACAATTTTAATTTCAATAACATTACAAAATTATTTTCTTTGTGCTTTTCAAGAATAAATTAAAAATATTCGTAAGTTGATTGGTTGTTAAGTGTTAAGCCAGATAATGTCTAAAATTCTGAATGTGTCATTAAAAATTGTATGCGTGGCATATTCTTTTTCTAAATATTCATCTGTATGTACATTACGAGCTGTTGCTTTTAAGTTTTAACATGTTATGTAATATTTTATGTAATCCATTTTCTTTTAAAAGTATATTATAGCATTAGAACTTTTTTCGAAAATATTAAAAGGAATGTTGAAATAAGAAATAATTTAATGATGATAAATTTTTAGAAAATGTTTTGACATATTTCTCTGAAAATTTTTGTGAGGTAGTTTGTGAAAGATTCCTAATATTTTTAAAGAAATTTTATAAATGATAAAGAATTAATATCATGCAAAATTCTAGCCTCGTAAAGCTGTTAGAAATGTATTTGCATTGGAACTAGGACTGTCGTTGAAAGTGTTTTAGTTTTACTTAATCATGAACATTAGAGATATTTAAAGAACTAGAAATACATATGGTCCCTCATTAGAAATTCTGTGCGAAAACCACGCATTGGTCCACTGATATCGAAAACAGTGCCTAAATTGCAGATTTTTGTTTGGGATTGTGAATTTATAGGATAAATATATTTTCTTTTTTATTTTGAAGTATATATTTGGAACTCTGATGCATAGCAGTACATTCTGCAGGGACAGGGTTTTTAAAATGTTTTACATGATTTCATAATAATTTGAACAATACCATTAAAATAATTTCTAACTTTTTATCGTTTACAGTATTTCAAGGATAATGCTACATCGATGACAATCGATTTTTCATTCCTTAATTATAAAGATTGTGCTTTTGAATGGGAGATTTGAATTATTTCATTGATTAATTCATCTTGATTGTATACCTTGGTTACATGTTACCAATAAATTAAAAAAAATAAATTATAGATTAGATGAATTATGCTTTTTACAAAAAAAAATCTGAAAAGTAAAGGATTTCAGTAAAATTTAAATTATTAAAAGTGATGTTATGGTTTATAGGTTAGATGAATTATTTTTTAATAGCGAATTCACAAAAGTAAATGATTTCAGGAAAATTAAAATTAATGAAAGTGGTATCATGGTTTATAAGTTAGGTGAATTAATTTTTTAATAATAAATTCAGAAAAGTAAACGATTTCAGGAAAATTAAAATTATTGAAAGTAGGGTTATGGAGGAAAAAAAAGCTTGAAATAATAATTGTGTTTGGAGTTGTATTGTATTACTTTTAAAGGATCCATTGTGTTTGCTACTTTATAAAAGAGAGGGGGGGGGGTCATGCGTATATTGACTTTGATATCATACTGTGTAAAGAACAATATTAGGAAAAACCGCAAACATCTTATCATTTTACTCAATATTTTCTATTTGGTCATGTAAACAAATTCTTACACTAATTTTCTCTAAAAAATAATTTAAAAATTTTCATGTCATATATACATTTTCGATACTTCTCCATTATCCCGTCGACCACTTTTCATAAGAAAATACTATTGCCAAACTATAGCAGGATTTAATACGGAAAATGCAGTCCCATTCACTTGACGTCAGAAGCATTACCCGTGTTTATTATGTCATCAAGTGGTTTTTAGTTCAGCATTTACCTGCAATTTTCATTATGATTTACTGATTTATTAGATATTTCGTTAATTAAAATAACAATTGCGTCCTTAAACGGTGGTGTCATGATATTAAAAGAGAAAAGGCATTGAAATTTTTTTTCCGATGCATAGTTACGTGCAAGAGATCAGTTTCAACTGACGTCACAGACATTTATTCACCAGCCGAAAGGGATAATTAAAAAAAATAATGAATATAAATAAATATCCAAGATTTTTTTTTTCTGTTTTCATTAATATATTGTAATTATTTTTTTATCTCACTCATAGATTACACTTTGGTGAGAGGGGTGTTTCCGAATTTTTTCCAGTTTATTTATTTACTTATGTATTTATTTTGATATTTTCAAAGGCAACATTCTTCAATTCTTCCATTTGTTTATTTAGCGTTACAGTTTGGCGAAGAGTTTTCTTTTTATGAAAATTGGTCGACAAGATATGGAGGAGTATAAAATTTTCATTCCCACAAAATTTAAATGAAAATTCATTCTGCTGTTACCACATAAAAGCATGTAAGCAAGCAAATATACGTATTCTTAGAAAGTTACTTTAAAATATATATTAATTTTTAATCCCTATTAGCATGAAACGAAAATGAAGAAAGAATACTGAAATATACAATTATATTTTCATTTCTTCCATTCATAAAATATTTTTAAATGGTCTTATCTAATTTAAATTTCATTCCTAAAAGATTTGAAAGAAAAATTCATTTTGCTCTTCTTATCAAAGAAAAACATTTAACCAAGCAAATAAACCCTATCTAGGAAAATTATTTTAAAAATACATATTAATCTTTGATCCCATTGGCTTAAAACGAAAAGGAAGAAAAAATACTAAAGTATGAAATTATATTCTTTTAAATGAGGTGATAATGAAAATTTAAAATAAAAGAAGAGTTACGATAATGCATAAGAATCCAAAGATTATCATACGTTAGTATAAACTTAATTGGAAACATAAGCTTTAATTTTTTATTTCAGGTTCAAATTTCCCTTCCTATTTCCATATTTCTTTCTCAAAGAATAGTTCTAAGTCGAATATGTAAAAATCTTTAAATACCGTTATTAATAATCAATAGTATATTTAATTATGAAAGGAAGCTTTAACGATAAGATTCTTCTTTGAAAGCGAACGTATTTAACAAAATTCAAACACAATAATTCTAAAACTTTTTAATTGATTTTTTAGTTACAGAAATACAGGTTATGTCTGTTTTTAAATAAAATATTTTATCATTAAATTTTGAGTCTTGATGCTGAAGAAAACAAGGGAAATTGATTGAATATATTTTTTATAACATTATTGAAACGTAGTGAATTTATTTAAACATGTACAGCAAGAATAATATTTAACGGAATATAAGATATACATTACAAATTTTCGCATTGAAAAAAAAAATATTTTTTATCTTCTGTTCTAAACGTTATGATGGAATTCAGTAATTTTAATTAGTAGTCTTTGATAATATATCAGAAGAAAAGAAGTCATTATTAATTTATTACTTACCCATCATACGTAGTATAGGGTAAGTCTTGTAATCGTTTTGAAAATCGAAAATTTTTTTTTGACGGATTTACACGTTTCAGACACTGGAGATTCCGAAAAAGATATTTTTAGAAAAAAAATTTTGCCGTCCGTCTGTGTGTCTGTGTGTGTGTCAGTGTGTGTCTGTGTGTCTGTAAACGCTCTATCTCCCGAAAAAATTGAGATAGAGACTTGCAATTTGGTATGTACTTAGTATGTAATAATGGAAAGAAGCCTATTTCATTTCAATAACCTCGATTAACCGGAACAATTTTTTTCGGACTCTCGAAATATTCATTCTGATGAAAGGTATATAAAAATTTTCGAAATTGTTTATTTTAAGAAATGAATATAAAAGACAATAAAAAACCAATAAATTTTGAATAAAGCATGAAGTCGATCGGATAATTAGTTGCCGAGATATTTGGAATCCTATTTTCCACACTCTTCGATTTTTCATGACCCTGTATTTCATCCAAATTTCACTTCAAAGATATATTTTAATTGGAAATTTGACGTTTAATCAGATGCAATAAACCGCTAGTTAATAGGATTATTATTTTGGGAGTTATAAGGAAAAACCTCTTTCAAGCAATTCAGTAATCGAGCCTTTAATGTTTGTGACGTCATCAAGCCACGATTTTATTTGAATTGCAATGCATTTTATAAGTAGTTTACACATTTTTATTTTAATATTTTACATTATGCATATCCATGATGGGTAAGTATTACGGTGGCCCCCAACGACTAGTTTATTTGTGTTTTGATAAGATGCTGTAGTCACATTTAAAATGACAAGTACCTGAATACATTCCATTAGGTACATATTATATATGCATAGAAAACGAGTACGTCATAAATTCGTTTAAATTTTAAAATTCATGAAAAAGGAACAAATTATGCTAAAAATTTGCAGTTTGCCAGATTCTATGGATTAGAGGGCGATCAGACTTTTTTCAATAACAAGAAAAGTTGTAAGTAAAAAAAATACCGATAATGTCGATGACATTTCAAAGAGTAGTTCCGATCTTTCTCCCATTTAGCAAATTTAATTCATAGACGTCGCAAACCAAAACGGTATAGTTTCCATAGGAATTGGCCTATTAATTAGCTATTTATACCATTTTAAATAATTTTTGACAGATTCTATATGGAAAATAAACAAGTAAATGAGACAATGTTAAAATGATAAATACTGAGGAAATGTAGTCAAGCTCACTGATAACGTCTCCAGTATCTAAACTGTAGGTCCTGTGTTCGAATTCAGCTTATTATTTTATATCAGGAATTTATCTGAATTTGCGATGTTTATAAAATGTTCACAAAGTCGAGATGAGTAACGTGAGATTTTTTTGTAATTGTAAATTTTATGCCATAATGATATAACATATCGAAATTCCTAGTTCAAGCTAAGAATAAAACGCATATAAAGGGTCATATAAATAAAACAAGCATATATAGTGGGTTGTGTATGTATTTTTTATACCGGGTGAACCAAAAGTTCGTTAAAACGTTAAAAAATCATAAAAAAATGAAGAAATTATGTTAAAAAATTGCGGTTTGCAAGAAAGTTCTCACAAGGTAGTCGGTTATTTTTTAGCAGCAAAAAAATCTTTAGTTAAAAATGTCACTGGTAGAGGGCGCTGATGACCCGAAACACAACGAACAGGACAACAGTACGCCCCGTTTCCAGTAACAATTGTTCAACATGACTTCCAGAACATTGTACGACACAACTAAGGTAACTCATAACGCTCGCTACAGCTGAATGCAACATGTCGGAATGAATTGCAAATAGAATGTTTGAGTTCGGCCAATGTTGAAGGTGATCAACGGTACACAAGTGATTTCAAATAGCCTCGCAACCAGAAGCCGACCGAAGCAGGATTAATTTGCACAATTCTGCTGAATCTCTCGCATGTTAGCCCCATCTACAGATGAATTTTTTAACTAAACATTTTTTGCTGCTTAAAACAATCCGACTACCTTGTGAGCCCTTTCTCGCAAACCGCACTTCTTTATCATAATTTCTTCCCTTTTTTATGAATTTTTAAATATTTAACGAACTTTTGGTTCACCCGGTACTTACTTACAATAGTTAGATTACCCTCCTAAGATGTTGTTATTTCGCACTAGATATTCATATTTAATTCTGAAGCTATATATGTTTCCGTAGATTTTAGAATTCATAAGAATTTAAAATATTTAATGCAAAACGTACCACATACCACTAAGAAATTTTTATAAATGTATAGAAAAATTTAAAAAGCACAAATATCAAAAAGTTTAAAACCGAAACAATGTTATTTTTAATATGATAACTTTAATACAGTTAAGAATGGTTAAGAATTACTTATGTTTAGCAAAGAACGCATGCATTTAAAAAGTTTCAGATTCTTACGTTTTATTTTCATTCGACCGGTATTATTAAGGATTTGGGAAAATTAATTTTAAAAAATAATATGCACATTCTCATGAAACACAATAGAAAAAAAAAACAATTTAATCTCATTTAATAATTCACTTTTCTTTGACGGCAACTGATAAGAAGATTAAAACCTATCAAAATTTCCAGACTTAAAAATGCTGCCAGTGGATTTATTTATTTAACTATTTTTATTTTTTTATAATTTTGTAGTATCTTAGACTTGATTAAAGCTATCATATGTGTATTTTGTTTTTCAAAAAGTTATTTTGAAGTGAGTTTATTCCTTTTTAATAAATATTTACGTCATAATGCCAAACTTAGTAAAGATAATTAAATAAATAATATGTTATTACATTAATGCTAATAATATTATCTTCTAATATTTATAAAGATAGTATGCCTATGGAAAGTTTTTTTTTATATATTATTTAATTTTTTACAATATTTATTAGAAAGCATAATTTTGTTCATTCCAAATTCTGACGTCATAACGATGATGGCAGCTACATAATTTAAATACAACATAATTTAAATTTTTACGTTCACGAATACACCAAAATCACATTAAAATAATTTTTTAATGAAATAACCCAGTCAATTAACTGATTGTTTATGATATTTTTAAAAATTAAAGCATGATTTTTATTTAAAAAAAAACTATTTTAGCAGTGAGCTTTAGTTTGTTACAATGATGTAAAGTTGTAAAAAAATGTAGTTACATATGTTACAATTTAACTTAACAAATATACCAATCTAAGGATAATATGACAGGGTTATCACAATTGGCAATTCATTACCCCAAAGTGAAAACATATAGTTTTTCAACATTCCAGACATAAGCAAAATATTTATTTCCTAAAATGGAAAAATAGCTCAAATATTTCCTTTGAAATTACCTATGTATGAATATTATAAATGCAATTACGACGAAGGCTGCCTCTTAATCATGTTGTTTTCAATAAATTTGAATGCTTTATTATTTACATTAGTAAAATTATATTTGTGTTTAGTTTGTGCGAAATTCAAATGCATCAATGAATTACAAAAAATCTATTAAATTGCAATTAAAAACTATATTTCCGTAACCTCTGTACTCAAAGGCACTTTAAATAAGTTCGGCAAACATTTTAGTCATTCAACCGTTTTTATAGATAATAATGATCCCTTTATAACATGATAAAGAGTTCTTAGTGGGCAGAATAGGCATAAATTACGGTTTTCTATAAAATCGGTTGAGTTACTGAAACATTTTCTGCAAAGTTTTTAAAGTGTATGGTTTGTAACATTGGTAGCCAGGGTTTGATCCTCCGTACACAAAGGCACTTTAAATAAGTGCAGTAAACATTTCAGTCATTCAACCGTTTTTATAGATAATAATGATCACATGACCACATTATAAAAAATTCTTAGTGGGCAGAATAGGCATAAATTACGGTTGCCTATAAAAACGGCTGAGTGACTGGACATTTTTCTGTAACGTTATTGCAGTGCATGTTTTCTAACCTTGGTAGGGAGGGTTTGATCCCCTTATATAGATGAAAATGAAGCCAATTTTCAATAACTGTATATACATAACGTGTTTCAATATAGTTTCAATGACTTCATTAAATTTAAATCATAAACTATCAAGGTGAGTATTCTTATACATGCAATTTACCAGTTTCAGTTTAAGTGGCAATACATATCATAAAGATATTCAGCAATGTTTAATGGTAGAAAAGATATTCAGTAATGTGAGCGTACTTCATTAATGCGTACACATAAACTCCATCCTCCTACAGAATATGTGTAAGTTAAAAACGCAAAACGTTGAAAAAAACTTTTATGCTGAGGAGTACCTATTTTTCTGACGTACACAATAATTATGACTTCTTAAACTTCTACAAAGTTGCCATCTTTCTGATATCCTACCGTAGTCTGGCCCATTTCAAATAAATATGTTTTGTATGAGAAAAGTATTTAATAAAATGTTTATTGTTTCTCGATGGTACGTATTTGAATAACTTTATTAAATACAATTTCTGGTACAAAACACGTGATTTTGACTTAGAACCCGGAAAAATATCTAAAAGCTCGGAACTCTGCAAAGCTACTGACAGTCCTTTTTACCTATTTTAGGTAGATTTCATTGCAAAAAGCTACCTATTGCAGCCTTTCGGAGGAGA
This sequence comes from Maratus michaelseni, assembly GCA_963931845.1. NCBI lineage: Eukaryota > Metazoa > Arthropoda > Arachnida > Araneae > Salticidae > Maratus > Maratus michaelseni. Next base: position 197,318,379 of record OZ007590.1, read on the forward strand.
GCAATTCCAAAAAATTTTGGTATATATATATATATATATATATATCTGACATTTGTCATGCTTTAACTCTCTTATTTTTGAACCGATTTGGATGTGACTGAGTATGTGTATAGAACATACCAAAGTTTCGACCGAGTTCGTTGGCCAAATTCATCCGCCATCTTGTTTCAAAATGGCAGCCAGTTAAAGATTTTTAAATTAAAAAAAATGTATACAAAATTATAAATTGAAAAAGTTGTTTCCATTAAGTGTTAGAAGGTGATACAAGGATTCCCGAGAATTTTTTGCTTTGGCTTTATACAAAATGGCCGAGATATGGTAGTTTGGAATTCTAGGGTGGATGACATTTTGAAACAATCTGATTTTTGTTATGCTGTAACTCTCATGTTGATATTCGCAATCAAATTCAGTATTAACGAAAGCCGGGATTGAATTTACTATAATCCGGTTCCAAGGATATTAGCTTCGGGTGTTTCAGTAAAATGAGTGGAATTTTTAAAAACTTGGACTATGAAAGCTACCTTTCCCTGCTGGTACAGGCCGGAAAGACTTATTTGAAGACAATTAATTACATTTTGGACATTACATTTTATTTAATAAATTAAATGAAGAAAGTATCACATCAAGGAAAGAGACTTTTTTTTTTGCTTCAATTATGTTTATTTGACTTGGAAAAAGCTTTATCAATAATCTATATATTGAAGCTGAATCTTTTCAATAATAGATTTTTTAAACATAAGCATTTTGTTGTTTGAAAGATTAAAATCGATATCAAGAAAATATTTTTAGTGCAATATAAAAAATATTTGTAACAGAAGTTTGTATTGTCTTTTAGGTAGCTTTCATTACAAAACGTAAGAAGCCGTTTTGCCCTATTGCAGCCGTTCAGAGGAAAGCAGTTCCGGAAAATTTCGGTATATTTTCACCGGTCATGACCCCAAGAACCCAAAACCGCCCTTCGTTCAAATGTTGATTTTTATATATCTGATATCTATGTCATACGACAGCACTTGTATTTATATTCCGTTTTGGATGAAACTAAGCGTGTATATTAAGCTCACCAATATCTCGACCGAGTTCGTTGCCAATCTTGTTTCAGAATGGCGGCCACTAAAAGATTTAAAACTAAAAATAAATAAATAAAAAAAAATCGAAATTAAAATTTATTATTTCTTTAAGCATTGGGCCTTGATACAAGGATTCCGGAGCATTTTTTTTTTGCCTCTATCTTAGAAAATGGCTGAGATATTGTGGTTTGAATTTCTAGGGTGGCTGACATTATGAAGCAAGACAACAGATCAGGGGTTTTTATTTATGAGTTTTAGTGACCGGGATTTCATGCAAATTATTATCTTTCATTGTTGTAATCATTTTCCCAATCATGCACATAAAACTATATACGTGTCCGTTAGTGTCAAATTATCGCCAGACTTGGCGATACTTGTCAAAATATTGCCAAATTTGGCGATCAAAAATAAGTCTCCATAAATGAAGCCAACTTGGCTGTAGTTGAAAAAAATTGTTGAATTTCTTATGCAAATTCAGTATTAACGATTCTTCTGTAATCGGATTTTTTGCATTTTAGCTTGCTACTTTCCAGTAACATTAGCTAAAATTATAAAATGGAGATTTAGGAAATTTACGTTTACCTCCCGGTACAGGCCGGAAGGACTTTTTTATTTTCTATTTTGCTTCACTATTTATCCTTTTTCAAAAAGGGTAAAAATAACTTGCAAAGCATATTTAAAAAAAAAAATTAAAGAAATCTCAATATTTGTGTTTTTTTTTTTTATTCCTGATAGCTCTTTGACGTTATTTCGTGGCATATTCGCTTTGCGATAAAATATTTTTAATGTTTTTATTCTAAACATAAACTTTAACAAATGGAAACATTTTACTGGTTTAAAGAATTTTCTAACTTCTGAATTTTATTTTTAAATGCCTTATTTAAATAAGCATGTGTTTGTAAATTCTATATGAAATAATATAAAGATTTCGATTGATGGGAAGTAACGAAAAATATTGACTTTCTTTACTTTAAGGAAGGATTTAAGGTAGGGGTCATTTAAATTGTCGATGTTGGGAATATCAATGAATTAAACAAAAATTATCTTTATTACAATATAAATATTTAAACTATTAAATTTTGTGAAACGTATGTATTTATCTATATATGTCTCGCATTTGCAAAGTTCAGCAATCCCAGCGAGTTTGAAGATGCTAGATGTCTTGAAATTAAAAAAAAGCGACATGGGTAATCAGTTTTTTAATAAATTTGAAATATTAATTATTTATTTAATGTTTTGTTAAAATATATAACCTAAGTTTCGTACAAATTGTGTCTTTCAACTATTCAAATGCGTTACCTTCCCTTTACCAAATTTTAGTAGAAACCGGGCAAGAACTAAAAAGAAAAAATAATGTATAGACAGATTCCAACACATATCTTTTTGTACTAATTCATTGACTTTACATATTAAAATATGGATTATCTACTTAAATGTCCGTACTTTGTGTTTAACAGACAAACAAACATCAGATTTATGTCCGCTGTGATGACACGAGAATATTGTTAATTTGCGTCTTAATTTAATGTTTAACAAAGCATGTTTTTTCAGGTATTATTTCCTATTTTATACAATAAGATGAAATTTGGATAGGATTTTTTTACGAACGATATTTTTCTTGAAGAAAAGCTGATTAGATTTTTTTTTAATTTCATGTAACTTTTTAAAAATTGTTTTTACTGTTCCGTGCATCCGTTGCCAATTGCATTCTTTATGCAAAATGTGGTGTATTTTCTCGGCTGTTCAATAAACTTTATTTGGAAGTAGAAATTCGTGATTTAAACATTGATCGCACTAACAACGATTTATGAAGGCAAGCTACAAAAATTTTAATAGTGGCACAGTTACATTGAATATCTATGGTATATTGATGGCGGTATTAATGATTTATGGTCACAAAGCACCGATAAATGCATTAACTAGTTATTAGCGTGAAAGAGGGCTAACGACAGATCTATGCTGTCGTTAGAAAAGGTAACCCCTTCGCTAGATTCGATTGGAAAACACACTGACTAAACGGTAAAGTTAGGCTTGTTTATATTTATACTCCCTGAAGATAGTCATAATAGCGTTATTTCAGACAATCATAAAAATATTAATTTTTAATTAAGAAACCCATGTATGCTCTTTTTGGCAGTAGAATAAGCATGAAAATTTCATGTCATTAAATAGCAGTCAATCACATATGTGATTCTGATTGCGTGAAAGATACTTTTGCTTTACCAAAAAATCTGAGCCATGTTAAACGACTAAACTAATAGAGTTTTTTTGTTTAGTAAATTTTGTTAGATTTTTTTATGATGTTTAAAGTTCTTTCTTACTTATAAAATATTAATTGTTATGTAGTATCGAAATATTAGGTTATATATATATATATATATATATATATATATATATTACCTATATATATATATATATATATATATCAAAAATCAATTATTTACGTCAAATATTGATATTTTAAGCTGTATATATCGGTAATTTCGACACATGAATAATTTGCGGCCATCCTTATACCTTCGAAAAGAAAATCACAACAATCACATTAACAATAAATTGACAGAATAATTAAATAGTGATTTAAGGCGAGAAAGTGTGAAGATTTATTCTTATATATTATAGCTTCTTAGATAAAACACATTAAGCTGCATCATTTCGCAGATAAGTTAGGTGAAGTTTCAATGAGTAATGTAGTACATTTACCTTACCAAGAAATTTTAAATGAATCTCGGCGTGATAGCTCAGTATTAACTTGAAAGAATGTTTGTGACAGTTTATTTTACTTGACATTTAAATAAATATCACTTAATTTTTAGTGTTTTGGAAACTGAAAAAGAAAAACTATATATATATAATATAACTTAATTTGCAATAATTTGGGAAATATATTTCTTAAATTTTCAATGCTTGAAAGTGCTTACGTTCGATTCGACATATACAAATTATTTATCCAATATTGACTTTCTTATTTAATTAACGTGAATTTATAAAAAAAAATTATCGATAATTTCTTATTTTTACAAAATAAATACAAAGGATAATAATAAAATGTTCAATTTTGAAAATATCTCGATATAAACTTTTAAATATTTCTAACAAAACTCACTATTGATTTTAATTAATTATATAGTGAAAACTCGTTATCCCCCTCCCCCCTTTCAAATCATTGCAAACCAACGATGCTAATTTATTTATTTATTCTAGATAAATTGGTTATATTAAATTTTAATATTGAGTATATGGTATCTAATTCATTAGTCATAAAATTCGTTTACTGTATTATAGATGGCATTTTTTTTACCATATGCTGAATTCGAAAAGAAATCTTTAAAGGAGAAAATTCGTTTTATATCTTCCTGTACAATATACTTATTTTACAATTGTTATTAAGTGGGGAAATTATATAATATTTTACTAGAAAATTATATATTTAATTTTAGAAATGAATGTCAGAAAAGGCTCATTTCTCTTTGATTTATTTTATACAATTTTAATTTTACTAGCATTACAGAGTTTACCTCTTTGCTTTTTTTTAAAGGAATTTAAAATCTATGTAAGTTGTATATTGCAGCTATAACATCTTGGAAGTTAGGTGTTGCTGTTCTTTTTTAAATAGCTCTGTCTCTCTCAATTAATTTTATATCACAAATTCCTGTTTCTCCTAACGCTTTGGAATTATTGTATATAACAGGAAATCATAAGGAAAAAAATGAATGATTAACATAAATGATGGTCTCATATGTTTTGAGTGACGATTTTTAAGGATTTATTTTGAACTATTCTTTTTTACTCTTCTACCAAGAATTTACTAAACTAACGTTATATGTAGGGCGATGGTTTATGCGACTGGTGGTTTAACGAGGTGTCACTGTACATTCATTGAATAGGCTATTCTTGGGATACTAACTGAATATTTCGCTCATATTGGCTTGGTACTTCGGAACAAAGCTTAAACATAAATGATTTCATACTGAAAGAAAATCCTATTCTTACGATATTTAAAAAATATGTATTTATTTCCGTCACTTCAGAAACATTCCTTTACTACAAAAAAAATCTTAAAGGTTTCGAGTGAATGTTTATCTATGTATCTGAGATACACATAACTATCAACATTTTTAACATACACCATAAATAATTCCGACGTAGATAATATTGTAATACAGATAATATCGAAATACCGGAAGACAAAAATTACCTAAAATGAGAAAACTTGTTAAACCTAAAATGTAAGATCAGTTTAGATAATCCCACTTGCTTGTTTGTTGGTTAGAACCCTGGCAAGTGCACAAAGGGTGCCATGTCCAAATCCCGACTCAGGTATGTGTGTTTGTATTGGGTCGGCACCCACTGTAAACGGATATCCCAGTCTCTCTAATTGTCGTGTGCAGAAGACGACGATACTCGGTTACAATTTTATTTGGGATTCAACTTACTTTTTGTGCTACAATAGTTGTAACCATACGATGGTAAAACCTCGTTTCAACATTTGGATCTTTGAATCAGCCAGAGTTCCATGTGTTGGAACGACATTTCACCATCTTATGTTTGCAGCTACTGCAACACCAAATGTTGTTTCAACACACCAAAAAATTTTTACCAGTTTAATGCCTCAAACAAACCAAACCAAACCACTTGAGAAGACAATAATTTCTAGAGTAGTTAATTGTTATCTCTCTTCTTCACATACGGCAGGAGATTGCAAGTTTTCAATGAATCTTTCAATGAATGTTTCAATGAATCTGCAACATAACTTTTCAATATTTTTATCTTCAGGGTGAAACATAAATTACAGTAACGCAAATAAAACACCACACCTTTTTACTGAACGAACAAAACAACCCGCTGTATTCACCATTTGAAAGAGAAGAAAACCTGTACAAGAAACAATCAAGATCATTCGAAATGGCTTTTTCTCCCGGCGATGCAGGCGTCTAGATGCTCCTGGAAATTTTTCAAGTTGGCCGTGACTATTTCCGGCATGATTTGGATCTTTTAAAACGTTTGCGATGCGATGGACTTGTTCCGGATGGAAGTTGAGATCGTTGGCGATCGCAGTAATCGGCTTTCTCCGCTTGTAGTGGGCGACGATAGCTGATCGGTCTTCTATGCATACCATGTTTTCCTGCAAAACAGTGAATTCATCAGCGGAAATAGCAATTACACAACACAAAAACCGAGGAACACGAATAAAACAATAGTATAGCTCAAAAACGCGAAAAACATTAAAATAAATTGACATTTTCAATACGTCACAGAAAATATGTGTCACCCTCTAGATAGAATGATAAACGCAGAGAAGAATAAAATAGTAAATCTGTCGGTGCAAAGTTTTGCATTAGAAAAAAATAGATTCGTAGGGTATAAAAATAATAAAAGACAACCACATGGCAAAAATTAAAAACTTTTTACAGATAACAGAAAACGTCTACATAAAAATGAAACAAAAAAAGTTTAACTACATAGGGAAAATCATCATTTATCGATTTTTATGGAGCCGAAGCAGAAAATTTAAATTTCCTTTCAACAATGGATCGCTAGTGTTTAAATTTTAGTTTTAAATATGTTTCGAGAAAATAAATAGATTTTAATATGTTTAAGTACGTTAAGAATTTTTCTAAAACATATTTTTTGATTTAAAGGTTTCTTCTTTCGAAGGATTTTAACGAACTTTCTGTTTTTTTAATATACATTGCGTGATTCCCATCGCATTTAGTTCGTTAAAAAAGAAATTGGTAATGCGCTCACATTTAAAAAAAATTACTTCAATGTCACTTCTATGTCATTCCATGTCGCTGTTTCAAACATCTTCAGCTTTAATTAAATCGATACAGGACATACATATCGGCTTAAAATGGGATGTGTGCGAACTGTGAGAGCCCTAAGAGTATAGTTGAGGTAAATGTGGGGCTTATAAAGATTTCACTTTTAACGTTACTGTAATTATGAATCTCATCATAAACATCTCATGTAAGCCGTGTCTAGTAGCTATTTTACCGTAAAAAGTTCTGAGATCATGTAGAGCCAAGTTTAGATTTCTTATTTACTATGAAATTTGCATTCACAAATCTCTCTTGATCTCTATATCTTTTGTTAATGAATATTTTGCGATTTTGCAAATAGACTACATGAGAATGTCACGGCTGTTGCTTACATTTTAATCATCGGGTTCATTAATAAAGTAGTGCATAACATAGTATGTATATGACCTCGCTGAACGTATATGTATTTGTAGCGTGGACTTTATTTTACATAATATTATAAGGTCGGGTCTGAAACCTCTCCTAAGGTTGAGCTTGATGTCGAGAGTTTTGGGTGGTTTTCTTCCTATGTAACGTGCCAGACCACCCCGTTTAACAAAGGGCCTCCACCCAAGGCACACATCCTATAGGCTTATATCCCTTGCATTCCTAATAGGATTTAGTCAAATAACCATTTTAGTATATTGGTTGCTGTAATTTTAATAGTAATTAATATTTCCTTCTATTATTAACATTTTAAAGGGAAATTTACATTTAGTACAAGACTCTTCAGTTTGGAATAAATATCTCGATTTATTTATAAAAGTTGCCCAAATGAACAGTTATTTTTATTTTAGCGGCATTGTATCTAATGAGAGTTTGAAAATATATTAGCCGATAAAATGACGTGGTATGTATCATAATTTTGCAATGGTACCGAACCAAAAAACTGCAATTGGAAGACTGTAGTGACTTGGCACAAATCACCGCAGTTTTTTGTAAGTTGATACAACTGCAAAATAACTACAGTTTATAAACTGCAGTAATTTTGCAAAAAAATTATTTTGTTTATCTTTCTTTTTATAGAGGCGTCATCTATGTGTCACCTTTGCGCATTTATTTGTAAATATTTTAAAAGAATATTTTTCCCAACTTGCCGAGATTAGATTCGGGCTGAGGGTGTTACGTTTGGAAGTAGAGCGTCCTACCTATTGAGCCAGTGGGTCTTTTTAAAGGTTTGATTGCTTGGGGTCAAAAAGAGGAGAGGTGATCAGATAAGCAGGAATTTTTTTCGTTGGTAGGTAATTTGACGTCGTGAAAGATGGGATTTTCAAGTGAATTTTTATAAATGCTCTGTGCGTGTACTTTGAAATTAATTTATTATTTAAAGGTGTGGAATAAATATCTTAGCGAATATTTATTTATATACAGAATTAATTTAGGAGGTATACATTTTTTAAAAGTGTTATATATTTTAACTTGAAAACAAAAATTAATAAATCGTAATTTCGAAAATGAAAATTATTAAAAAGTAGTATGTTATTTTAAAAATACGTTTATATAATATAATATTTTGTATAAAAATAGGTTTTTTATCTTAGCGGATATTTATTTATATACAGAATTAATTTAGGAGATATATATTTTTTAAATGTGTTATATATTTTAACTTGAAAAAATAAATATTTAATGCACTATAATATTAATGAAATATTAATAAATATTAATGAAATATTTAATGCACTTTGAAGCAAAGCTTTTACAAACGTACTTTAAATATTTAAAAGCGGTATATTTAATAAATGAAAACAAAGTTATTTTATGGAAAAGCCGTTGTTTCATGATCTTTTTTTATTTTATTCTGTTGTCTTAAAATTTTATCAGTATTTTTTTTTCACGATTTACATCATAAACATCTATTAAGTTGGTAGACCAAAATTTGCAAAACTTGATGTTTGACATTTCACACTCTTCTAAAAAATATTAGCATTATTTGTATCAGAAAACTTTAAAAGAAATTATGATTTTTAGCAACAAGTTTCAAGTTGTAATAATACATCACAGTATTAGTAAACTTTTTTTCCAATATCTGACAAAGTTGTTAGAAATTGAACAGAATTTTGTAAGCATAAAACCACGTCACTAAAATCTTTACTCTCTGATTATTGGAAACAGATACATCGATTCTACAAAACTTTCCTTTAAGAAAGTTATTTTTTATTGATTTCTGATGATTGCTTTAAGCAGAAGATGTTAAACGAGAGATTTTTCTAAAGACGTTTCATAATCTAATCGATTACATATGTTATATGGGATAACAAAATTCATCAGGTAATTTCGAAAAAAAGTCCTTCCGGCCTGTACCGGGAGGAAAAGGTAGCTCTCCTATATCTTCGTTTTAAAATTTTAGCTAATGTTACTCGAAAACAGCAAGGTAAAATGCAAAGAAACCATTTACAAAAGATTCGTTAATACGGAATTTGAATAAGAAATTCGCCAAATTATTGAGTTATAGCCAAGTTGGCATCATTTATGAAGACTTATTCTGGTCGCCAAATTTGGCGATATTTCGCCAATTGTCGCCATGTTTGGCGAGAATTTGGCGTTAAGGGATACGAATGTATAGTTTTGTGCGTATGATTGGGAAAATGATTACAACAATGAAAGAAAATAATTTGAGAGAAATCGCGTTCACTAAAACTCATAAATTAATCGTTGTTTTTTTGTAATGTGTTGTCTTGTTTCAAAATGTCAGCCACTCTAGAATTTCAAACTGCTCTATCTCAACCATTTTTTAAGATAGAGGTAAAACAAAAAATGCTCTGGAATCCTTGTATCAAGGCCTAACACTTAATTAAAAAATAAATTTGAATTTTTAACTTTTTTCTACATTTATTTCAGTTTTAAAAGTTTATGTGGCCGCCATCTTGAAACAAGATGGCGGACCAAGCTGGCCAACGAACTCGGTCGAGGCATTGGTGAGCTTAATACACACAATTAGTTTCATCAAAATGAATTTATAAATACCAGCGTTATCGTATGACATAGATCATATAAATATATATATATCAACATTTGAATGGAGGGTGGTTTTGAGGTCTGGGGGTCATGATCGGTGAAAATATATCGAAATTTTCCGGAATTGCTTTCCTCCGAACGGCTGCAATAGGTAGCTTTATACTTTTTTTTTGTATTGAAAGCTACCTAATAAAATCGACGTCAAAAAAGTAGTTTCTTAATCCTGGACCTGCTTACAATCGTGCCAAAATATTTAAGTAAAAGCTCTCTATTTTTTATTTGATTATTGCACATCAACTGGCGTATTTCAGCGAGCGTGTTTGATGCAACAAAGTGTATTTTTACTACTCGCTATTATTATTCATATTCACTTTAACCATTAACTGCTGGGAAAAACATTGTCGCATAGATACTGTGAGAGGTTTCTGACACCTCTTGATCGAAGAATAAATAAAGGCTCAATTAACTCATATAATACTAATAATCTACTAATCTTTAAGAAAAGAACTGTTATAATTAAAATTCACCACTTCAGAAGTGTCTAGTGATAGTTCTAGTCCTTCAATCGAAATGAAATTTCGCTGGTATATGTAGTTAAACTGAAAATTACAAGTTAATATATGAAAATTGTAAAATGTAGCGGTCTGTCAGAGCGTCAAATGCAGTTAAGTAATAAACAACATTATTGCCAAAAATCCCCATGTTTTACGCATCCTATATAAAATGGTTCGACGAGTTTCAGTAAAACGGATATCCGGTAAGATTGCTATTCAAAAAATAAAGTGCTGTCAAATTTAAAAACCTATTCATACAACTCAGGGATTGTCCAACGTTTATGAAAGTTAGATCTTAGAAAGTGAAAATAATACATAAATAGGAAGACCCATACACCATTTTTGACACACACACATATATATATATATATATATTTGCTCTTATTAAAAAATTGGCTAGTACCAATTGGCTAGTATTTGAGGTTCTTTAGTTGACAATTTCTGGCTGATAGCTACATTTTATGTAGTAGCCCTCTACTTATCAGCATGAATACTTCCCTGGATAGTCTGAACATACCTAAGTAGCATTTGAAAATTTAAAAAAGAGAGAAATTATGGAATTTTACTTTAAATTATTTTCATTTAAATCTAAAAATAAAGGAAATTATTATTTAAAAAAAATATTTTTTTGAAAGGAAATTTATCTTCTCGGTGTAGAATTTTTTTAGTCGTCGTATTTCAACGTTTTAATTGCCTACTGACGACTTGAGAGTAGTCATTTTCAGCTTATATATATACATATTTGTATATATACAGAGAGAGAGATAGAGAGAAATAAAATGCTTATCATACCTTGTTTGTAGTCAGTATAAATGAGCATGTGATATAATTCGAAATTATTAAGTTTATGGTCGAAGAAAGACAATCGAATTACATTTTCTTAAAATTATAATGTTAAAACATACCTTGGATACTTAAAAAAATACAAATCTGACAAATAAGTACTCTTATATTTAGTAAAGTGCAATAACTTCAGCGAAAAATATGTGCAGTGTAAATTACGTGAGTAAGTATGGTATATATAAATAAATAAATAAATAAATACAGAGAGAGGGAGACAGAGAGTTTGATATTGTTTACGAATTGCATATCATCGTTTTTCTGAAGGTGATTACAAATTGGAAAAAAAACTTACGTTAACTTTCACGTTTAAAAATTAATTTGTAATTAAAAAATTTAAATAAATTACATGACTTTCCAATATTTTTTTAACAAATATTGCTTATAGAAATAAAAGAAGTACTTATAAAATTATTTGTATATATTTTTTCTCTTATCTTAAAAAATGTTTTTCTACACAAAAAATATATAGGATTACATGGTCTAGTACTCCCTTTTTCTCTATGAAAATTTAAAGGTTGAAAAACAACAGAAGTACTCAAAGTAAAGCGTCATTATGAATTGATTTTTTGAGTGAAACAAAGTATTGACTTTGTTTTCCTTTTTCCAAAAGATATCGAGTTCTCTTTACAGTAAAGGATAGTTTTTCTTTCAGCTTTTTTGTTATCTAACTAGATCAAAGGAAATTGTTTTAATCTTATTTTATCTCGTTTTTCTAAATCAACGGATAAGGAGCTTGAAAGAGAAAACTTTGTGGAATTTTCGAAAATGATACGGGGATTTTCTTTCTTTTTTTCGTTCTTTTCCGTTATTTAAAATTTTTTTGTTTATAGAATTTGATACGAGAATTATACTGAAACATTTTGAATTCAAATAGAAGCCTTTGAGTTGTATAACAAGCGTCATTTAGATTTTTCTTTTTGTATTTCATGGATGATGACACTTATCTATTTTAATATATAATATTGTTATATGATTATTAAAATTCCCTAAAAAGCACTTGAATATTTCTCTTTTGAAAGGAAAAAAAACTATTTTTACACTACTAAAAAAAGTAAAAATTTTTCTTTTTAAATACACTTTTTTATAACCATTAAATATTTATCTTGAAAAAAAGCCTAATTTCAAGACTACAATTCGTGATTTTTTCAAAAAAATTCCGTTACAATACATTATTTTGGCGCGAGTACCAAACCGGATTATGGAAAATTCACCGATATTTGGTAGAAACTCTTGGTAGAAAGTGTGTGCTAGGGGATTTATTAAAAAATATATTTTTGTTCTATTTTAAGATATGGCAATAGGAATGAAAAAAAACACCTTTTAAACTTATTATCCTGGATTTGTAAATTGTTTCTCAAAGCATAACCACAATTTAATTAATTTGAAACTTATAATTGATAAAAGTGTGTGTTTTTTAATTATTACACCCTTTATTTTTTTATTTTTCTTTATTTTCAACTTTTAAGCTTAAAAAAGCATCGTTTAAGTTTCATAGCCTGTTGACCTGTTTTTGGGAACGTGCTTTGGCACATTATTAAACACATTTTTGTTCTAACTCATATATAATTGAATCCATACAGAAAATGGGGCGATTTCTCCCCTGTCTTAGGATAACGGTAAAATGTATATTATTAACTTTTATTTAATATAAAAAAATGTATTAAAATGCTGTATTATTACCGGAAACACTCCTTTGAATATAATTTTTTATAATTCTAGTATATCAAGAAGAGAGTTAAAAATTGATTACAAAATTCCATTTTTTCTTACAAAGACTACATTGAGTTAAAGAGAAAAGTAGAAAAACAATGTTTTTTCGTTATGCGTTTTCCGTTCAGTCTTTTAATAATGTATAATTTTAAACTGGCAAATACTTCAGGCACATATTTAATCTGTTAAAAATAAAATGATTTTTTTTTTATTTAGAATTAATTTTACAATTGTGTACATCTCAAAAAGCATATTTTGAAAGCCAATAAACAAGCCTATAAACAGGTCAATATTAAAAAAAAAAGAATTCCAGAAACGAAAACCTAAAAACTACATATGTAACACTCCTTTGAATATACGTTTTATCATTCTGGTATATCAAGAAGAGAGTTAAAAATCGATTACAAAATTTCATTTTTTCACACAAAGACTACGTTAAATTAAAGAGAAAAGTAGAAAAATAGTGGGTTTTTTTTTCATTATGCGTTTTCCGTTCAGTATTTTGATTAATTATAATTTTAAACTGACAAATACTTCAGGCGCATATTTAATCTGTTAAAAATAAAATTATATATATATTTTTAACCTTACAATTAATTTTACAATTGTGTACAGCTCAAAAAGCATATTTTAAAAGCCACTAAACAACCCGATAAACAGGTCAAGATTTAAAAAAAGAAATTCGAGGAAAAAAAAGAAAAATTACACATGTCATATACACGTTTTTCTTGTTACATATTACAATAAAAAAAATATATGATAATATCGAATGAAGCCACACAGAAACCAAAAATATATAACAATATAATACAATTATATTAATTACTTTATTTCATATTCATTGTAAATCAGCGCAATTTAGCTTTAAAATTAATTAATTGCTTTCGTCAGTATATTTGACACAAACATTTCATCTTTTAGTTGTAATTTGATCCAGTATTTATTGAAGTATGTTATTCAAAGTGTCATTTCAAAATTTTTCTTATTTCATGTTTCCCAAAATAGCATCTAGTGTCATTCTTCTGAAATATAACTCTGAAAATTTCTGTTTTGAAATTCGCCTGCAGACCAATGCGTCAGTAGGAACGCAAATCCCACCTATCTAGTTGCATAAAAAAGGAAATTCGTATTTGAATTTTATTTGGAGTTTTCATTTGATTCTATCGGAATGGAATTATAAATTGTGATATTTAAAGTTCAAAATTTTTATTAGTTTCCCCTACGAGATTTAAGAAATTTATAAAATACTATTTCAAAAGTATGTATTATTCTTATATTTTTGCAAATATCTATCTATCTATCTATCTATCTATCTATATATATATATATATATATATTAAATGCAGGAAATATGACTGTACTTAAGTTATGTTTAAGAAAATCAATATATAGTATGTATATGAATATGTGCTATATATATATACGTAGGACATCCAGTGCGTCAAGACCGTTTTTGTGTAACTCCATAAATACAACATGTAATTCAAAATTATATTTTGTACAAGAATACTGGGCCTAATCCTACTTTTCGACATAATTGTCTATTTTATTCAAGCATTTATAAAAACGAGGCACAGAATTCCCATCTCTATCGTTGTACTCATCTACAGCCAACAACTGTCATAACACAGTGACTCCTTTTTTGAATTTTTGTTGTATATAAAAAAATAAATATATCTATATATATTTTACGTATCCTATCGCACTACTAAACTGTTGTAAAGCATTTGAGAATTTTTCGTCTAACTAGGATGTTGCAAGATCACCTAAGAAGTAAATTGAACTTCAAAGAATTCTAATCGACTCGATGGCAGAACTTTCAATTTTGTAAGTCAAATAAACACACTTTGAATCAGAATTTATTCATACAAAGTGAAATGCAATGAGTTCCGAAGAGAAACTAGTCAAATTATTCAATATTTGTATTAAATAAAATTTATGGTACCATGTATGACTTGAATAAAACCGGAGGGTTAGTAAGTATGACACATAACTGTAAGGTTTGAATTTTAGATCACATCGTTTATCTCACTTATGATGTGTGCGTTATCAGCAAATTAACTAACGATCTGATATTTATTTATTTTCCATAATTTTTACGCATGAGATAACAAAGTAAAACTCATGGATCACGAGCACAGTGACTTTATACTTTAAAAATCAGAAAAGCTCAGTCTCTTTTCTTTTATCACTCATAAAGCATCGTCCCAGGAGCAATAAATAAAGCAGTTGACTATACTAGGATTAATTGGAATGTTCTACAAATATCATATAAACTGTTCTTTTTAAGTGTTAATCCTGGTGTATTTGAAAAAGCTAATCACATTGTAAATTTAAGTGTCTTCAAGGAATTAAATTAAAGTTCGTATTATTTCAGCATTCTGTAATTATTTAAATAAAACAATAAATTAACGTTGTGTATGTCACCCTACTCCAGTTTGAGGAGTTTGGTGCCGGGATATAGTTGATGATAGTTAAAATAAAACTATTATAATAGTAGCGGTGACAACGAAATCAATTACAAAATACGAAGTAAATGAGAAATGTTCATGAATTACCAGTGAAAAAGTGGAATGTGTGTTATTGGTGCAAGTGTGAAAACCATAATCATACCTCTGCAAAAATAGGTTTGGAAGATAAACGTATGAACACTAAATAAAGCTGGAAGAAATGATCTCATAAATCTATGTGAGGAATTAGGGATTCAAGTATCAGAAAAAACGACGATTCCAGCACTAATAAAACTGATTAAAAACTCAGAAGAGGAAGATATCACAAAGGAACTCTTAGAAATAATTATGACAGCTAGAAACAAGAAAGCAGAAAAAGGAGGGGAAAAAGTGCAAACGGAGCTCAAATTGAAAAAAATTAGATGCAAAACTAGAAGAAAAGAAATTGCGGTTTCAAGAGAAAATTGAAGAAAATAAATTGCAAGCAGAAATCGAAGAAAATAAACTTGAAATAGAAGAAATAAAAGCAAATGATGTGTTGAATCCGAAGAAAAATATAGTGAAGGGAGTTCGAGATTAACAAAATACAGATACAAGAATCCTCAATAAAAGACGTCGATTTGAATATAGTGTTTATTTGGTCATGTACGAAAGACATATTGCGCAAACAGGTATTGACAAAAAAGAGTGGATATATTATTTAATTAATCTAATTCCCCTAGACGTGATTACTATAATAACTATAGACAACGAGACCGAAATCCTGATTACGATTATATAAAAAGTACCCTTTTGAAACGATATAAACTATCTTTAAAATAGTTTAAGCAAAATATTTTCTCTCGTAAAAAGAAGCGATTGGCTAATTGACGCGATTTTGTCAATGGTATCAAGGTATACTTCTAACAATTGATTGACGGTCTTCAACTGAATAACTTTGATGAATTATCAGAATTATTCATAGTTGATAAAATGCCTAAGGGGGGCCACTCGGCCCAACAAAGCCTGGCCGTAGAGCGTTAGCACCTCCCCCGGGATGTTCCCCGGCACGCGGGGATTCGTTTTGGGTGATTCCAGCCACCGGCGGAAGGGAAGGCACGACGCCGAGACCGCCAGCGCACGCGCAAACGGCCCAAACAACAACAAAAAAGAAAAGAAAGAAAATACAAACTAGGCCAAAGGCCGGCACTGCCAGGACAAGCCTAAGCGCGACAAGGGGCAGGCAAGAAAGCTAAAAAAAAAAAAGAAAAAGAAACTGAAAAAAGCCTGAACCGCTGGAGCCTGCACTCCCCCGCGACAGACAGCGGCAGGTGCAGTGATGAAGAACTTGTAGGTGAACAGTCCTTAACGCTCCTGCGTCATGACACACAGTTCGCGGCCAAGGCGGCCCTTGGATAATAATGATGCGCCGGTATCTGAGAAGCTCAGTTCCCACGCGACAGATGGCGCCACAAGTTGTTGCGTTGGAGAGATGAGGCCGCTTCTAAAGACTGCGAAGGGAGCACAGCAAGGTGCTCAAACACTGAGAAGGTACAGCCAAAATAAGGAAAAGTCAGGAGAAGGAGGGTAGGAAGATCAATTACAGTACTGATTGGTGGTGAAGAATTTAATATGTTTAGTTAAAAATTTGATAAAAGCTAGAGTTGGTTACTTAATTTGTTAAGTTCGATAAATCCATTAAGAAATTAAAAATATTTTTTAATTTTTTTAGTAAGATTGGTCTTGTTAGAATATTGGTTAGCCAAGGGGGTGGGGGAATTTCGGGAGATCTGAGATGCCAGGCAACGGTCAGTGGGCAGTCAAAATAGTAATGAGAAGGCAAGCCCCGCTGGCCACATGGACACACATTGGAGGCTGCACGTTTATAATATTTGAGGTAAGTAGGGAATGGACCATGTCCTGTGAGGAACGCAGAATGGGCGGCGAGGTTAAGCAGGTTTAGGGAGACAAAAGGGAGCAATTTGTGGGTATGTTGACCTTTATCCGAGTAATCCCAGTGGTCCTGCCACTGAGGAATGATTTTAGACTTTAAAAACCCTCTAATGTAGGATGGGGGATCAGGGTGGGAAAGATCAATATTTGTGCTTCCCGTAGCTTCTTTTGCCAATTTATCAGCTAATTCATTGCCAGCAATGCCAATGTGTGCCTTCACATGGCCCAGGGCTACTCGCCGTGCAAGGTCTTTTAAAAATAGTTTTATTTGGAGTACAATGGGATGTTTTGTGCGGTGAGTAAAGATTGCTTGTAGGCTGGAGAGGCTGTCTGAATATAGCCTGTAAAATTGTACTGTTGGGTTAGAGACAATCCATTCCAATGCCCGCAGAATCGCGAGATCAAATTATAAGGTAAAGCCAGAGAGAGGATCGCGCTGTCGGAGAGATTGCGAACATAGGGGTTTGGGGGGAAGGAGTAGAGTGAGCGCCCAGCGACTCCAGCTAGTTGTACAACAGCAGTAGTGGAGTGTCTACTTGATTGGACACGTTGATTGTGTCGAGTGTCTAAGATAAAGCATTGCTATTTTGTTTTGTTTACCCAAAGTAAGTGCTTTAATTTTCATAGCTATTCATCATATTTTCTATACAATGTTAGTAGTACAAAATATTTTAAACTTGAACGTTTTCTCATAAGCTACTAATCTAGACTAACAATGTCAACATAAACGGTTCGTTTTAGTAGCGGTCATGCTTATATAAAAGGCCACGCAATCTCTTCTACCGAAATTGGAGTGTTTGCGCATCTGCTACTTAGGAGGGATGGCGCATTGTTCCCATTAGTTTCTATGCTAGGATAGATTACGCAGCTTATTGGTAAATTTGCATTAAAAATGAAAAATTAATATGGACTTAAAATGAAATAAAATTAAAAATTTTAAGTTAAACGTGTTATCAAGTAACTTAATGTTATTTTGTAATCTTATCTGGACTTGCTTTTTCTGATTCTTAATTTTTTTTTCCTTTAATTAATTTTTTTTTATCGTTTTTAAAAGTATTTTCTTTTTATGATTCTTTAATCATTAGGTTGAAATATTCACTCCTAATACAATAATATATGTCCACAAAAACCTTACAACAATGTCATTTAAGTGTAATTATTATTGTTAACACTTTAATTGTATTTATTATTAGTAACAATCTCTCCTACCCATTTGCGCAATCACACCAACCCTGTAAGGACAGATTGCGCAAAATAACTTTCTTGTTTTTATTACAACTGTTCTATTAAATAAAAATACAGTGAAACTTCCATTTAACGAAGTCTCATCGTTACACTTAAACACTTCGTTATGAAGAAAATTCGTTAAATAGAAATCAAACTTAAATTTATTAAACTTGTATACACATAACCCACATAAAATGGAAAAATTTGAAAAGAAACGTCCCAAGGATTAACATTACTTGGAAGTTTTGTCTTGTAAGATGTCAAATTTCAATCTTCGATCTTGTCGACCCAAGCAGGAAGAGTTCTAGCACGAAAACGACAATTAGTTGTATATACATAACCCACATAAAATAGAAATATTTGAAAAATATTTTTTAATTCGGGCAGTCCTTTTTTATGCAATGTAGATATGATAATAATTTAATTAGAATATTATTTTAAAAAAAACACATAACAAAGAGAAGTAAATAAAAATAGAAGCGTACCTTTTCTTTTTTTTTTCATTCAAATGTGATTAAATGTGTGCGTTTTGATTAAATGATTCAAATGTGTTCATTTTCATATAGTCCACTGAAATAAATTCATACATCCATCGTAACAGCAACCTCTCCGTTTTAATACTGTACACGCACTAAAGTGGAAGAAACTTCGTTATATAGAATAATTTTTCGTAATATGGAGATTAGTTTACATGTTAATGATATTCAAAGTCAAGGTTCTGCAAAAAATTTCGTTAAGTAGAAAACTTCGTTAAATAGGGACTTCGTTAAAGGGAAGTTCCACTGTATATAGAAAAATCCATATAACACGAACGACAAAATTCACCTTAACTAATTTTATAAACACAGTGTAAACACATTGATAATTTTCGTTACTACCGAGGTGCAAAAAAATCAAATCACAGTTTTAAAACATTAAAACTATTAGATGTTAAGAGTCATAAGCTTTCGGCTAAACATTAGCCTTCCTCAGATGAAACACCAGCAGTCGGCAAGGCGCAGCTCCGAATAGTGCGCTTTGGACAGGCTGGGAATGGGCGAAACCAAACAGCTCTGAAACGAAGGGAGTGAAGGAAGTCGGGATGATACTATTACAAGGGGGGGGGGGTCAGCAGAAACCGAAAATCCCAGTTATACCTAGTACATTATACCAAATACGAGGGATCTGATAAGATAATACATCATTACATGTATTATCACCTCTTTTCAAAATCTCTAGGGACTCTCTGATTATGCAACTATTATACTGCGAACCTCGTGAAATTATTTTAGCTTTACTGAAAAATATATCAATGTATTTATCTTGATTTAATCTGGATAAAGCAGTGGATAATTTTCCTTTTTTCATGTCAGCTGTATGTTCCTTAATCCTTTCCTTTAATTTGCGAGTTGTCATGCCTATATATGAATATACAGGGTGTCCATAATTAAACGACCCTACTTTAAAGTTGTCTAAAGACGAAACTATTGGTCAGAAAGTTGTGAAATTTTGTGAAGGACATAATGAAGGAATGGGAATTTGTTTAAGCGAAAAAAAAATTAGTTCACAATTTCGCTGCCAGAGGGCGTTTTTTAAATAAATTACACATTTAGTATACATTTACGATAGGTTACAAATTTTCATGCAACAAAATATGTTCCACCTGACGGCCATCATTTTCAGCTACTATCTTGAATCGTAAGATAGCATGTTCCACAGCATGTTCGCAGTGTGTTTTGGGAAATGCTAAAAACATGTCGTAAAAAAGGTTTGTTCAACATGTTTTGTTGCAAGAAAATTTGTAACCTATCGTAAATGTATACTAAATGTGTAATTTATTTAAAAAACGCCCTCTGGTGGCGAAATTTTGAACTAATTTTTTTTCGCTTAAACAAATTCCCATTCTTTTATTATGTCCTTCACAAAATTTCACAACTTTCTGACCAATAGTTTCGTCTGTAGACAACTTTAAAGTAGGGTCGTTTAATTATGGACACCCTGTATTTTAGAACTGCTATTAACTTTAAAAGGTATAATATATATGCCAAATTTATCTCGGTTATCAATAGGGTCAATCATTCTATGTACTAGATATTTTAGCTTTGTTGAGGGCTTAGCGATAAGAGTTACATTATATTTCTTTAAAGCGTATTTAATCGGCTCAAAAAGATGCGGGATATAATCAATACTGTAAAATTTTGAAGATTGCATATCTTTTTTAACTATTGTAGCTTGTTTATTTCTGTACTCATAAATTAACTTATTAATAAATTTGTTTGAAAAACCATTTTCATATGCAATCACTTTAATTTTGTTCAACTCTTCATCTAAATAACCTTCTGAACTAACCTCAAATGCCATTTTGATATAAAACCGATATGCTGCTGCTTTGTAATTAAACGGAACATTACTATTGTATGATATTGTGTTATTGGATCTGCAAGGTTTTCCATAAATTTTTCTATCAATGCTACGTGTTGAAATATTTTTAATAAGTTCTATATCTAAAAATGGTAATGAACTATTTTCTTCAATTTCGCAAGTAAATTGTATATTTCTATCTATACTGTTGGCATGCGCCAGAATATCATTTAATGTAGAGATACCGTGATTCCACATGATCAGTATGTCATCGACATACCTAACCCATATTGCAGGTTTAACGGGGATGTAGAAATGATAAGTTTTTCCAGAGTCGTAATTTTAACTCTGCCAGTAATCCAGATATAGGTGAACCCATAGGGGCTCCCTCAGATTGTTTATAATAACATCCGTTAAATAAGAAAACATTGCTATTAGTAATTAAGTTTATACGTGAAATCAGAGTCTGTTTAATGCTGTCATTATAAGCTGGGTTATTTATAATGCTATTTTCGATGATAGGTTTACCTTCCTGAACATCAATAGAAGGATACAGAGATTTAAAATCAAACCTTGCTAGAATGCTGTTATCTTCCAGTTTAAAGCCTTTAATTATGCTAACTAAATTTGCAGTAGAATTGACTACATGCTCAGTGGGGGTGGTAGCATTGATTTAAGTAGTGGTACAAATGATTTCTCTATTGTGTATGTTGGTGCTGTACATTTTGAAACAATAGGGCGGAGGGGGGAATCTTTCTTATGGAAAAAAAATGGCGTAATTTTTTTAATGTAAAACAATTTTAAAAACAAATATATTTTTTATAAGTTGCACAATGTGGCGATATTTTCTTTTACCAGTTTCGAAATTATTAACCAATTCGTAAAAGTACAATATATTTTTAGAAATAATTTTTGCGTCAAAAATCACATAATTCCAAAACACGATTTTAACAAATTCTGTTTAAATTACATTGTAAATATAATTTCGGCGTTAAATTTAGTATTTAATAATATTAACGTTTAAAAATTTTCTATGAGTACAGCAGTATTGAATTTCTTTAAACGCTTTCATGTTTTAAATAAATAATGTGCATGTGACGCCACGTACTCAAGTAAAGGCGTTTTTCTTAACGTATTGTACGCGAAAAGTAAAAATTCTTGCAGTGTTAGTAATTCATAATGTATTATTTCCTACACATAATATAATGTATTTTAACTACTTGAAAATTAGCGAAACTTTAAACAATTTAGCTCAACGTGTTGCCTACGTTAATATGACAAACATGCATATTATCTATAAATATAAATGCATATTTGCACATGATTCCTGAAGTGAAATAATTTTTTTAACTAGACATATATCAGTTCATAGGAAAATCTATACCCGGTGAAATTGTCGTCATATTTTAAATCGTGTACCGGTTTTCATTCAGAAAATACTAGTATTTTATAGCAGTTACACAAAGTAGCCTGATTTCAACAGAATATATTAGTCGCCAAAGGGTAAGTTTAAGAACCTTTTACCGTACAATCTTCCAGAATGTTAAATTTCGATAAAATTTCATAAATATATTAAAGTTTATGCAAAATTTTTTGGCATATGGCAGTTTTCATTGGAGAATGGTATTTGCATTTGACATCGTTAACATGAAATTTAAAGAAGAGTTGATACAACTAATTAAACAAGAAAATTATCTATTATAATTTTAAAGGCACCATGATTATGGAAAAGATCAAGAGAAAAGCCAATTAAAAATCCACGTATTATTAGTTATATTTCTCTGATACTTATACGATCCCTTATAATTTTTAAATATCTAAATCTATTGTTAAAAATATCTCTGCAGCGTAATTTTTGCCCCTCATTGGAATACATTCCTGTCAAATTTCGAAACTCCTGTAATCCTAAACTACAACACAACAATCAATATGACAATGCTCCATAATTGGGGTGCTTTTCTCATATTGTTTTCGCCATTTAAATAAATAAGCAACTCTATTGCTTAAAAAATAAGCATTTGGCATTGAAAACGTTTGGAGCCTTATAAACATTTTGATTTTATTGGTAGATCTACAGCTGTTAAAATTGTGGCACTGTAAAATAAGATTACCATAAATATATGAGGGTTAAAGGTATTTTTCTACATATGTTATTTATTTTTAAACTTTTATGCTCCACACAGATTTAATTTCTTTTTTAAATATCATATAACTTTAAATATCGTATAATAATATCATATCATAAACTCTTTTGGAACAGAAACATAATTTATGTTGATTTTTAGATTATTCAAATAAAATAAAAATTATATCTAAAGTAACATGTCAATTAACAAATTTCCTCAAAAATATTTACTAACATAATCACTTTGAAAAATATTCTTTGACACGAAAACTTAAATTAAATCAATTTCTATGAACGGAATAAATGTAATTGTATATGTTGCTTAATTAATGCATCAATTTTATTTAATTGTTACGTGAACGAAGTCACGGGTAACAGTTAGTATTATATATAACGTGCATAAAATTTCTTATATAAAGATTGAATAATCCAATATGAATTACACATTAAAAAAAATGTAGTCCTACATTTCTCATCACAGCTTTGCGCAATTTTCAACGCATTACCGCAATGACTATAATATTTAAAGTTTCATTGACTATATATGTATTTTTTGACCAACTTACATATCCTTGTCAAAACTGGGAGTAGAAAATGATTTATGACTGGGAAGATTCATCGTGATGTGCGATAGCAGAGTGAAGATTCTGTTCATACACAATTCATTGTAAATGATGCATCATATTCTAAGAAGAATGTAACTTTTGGATTATTTTTTAACGAATTTGTAGTCGTTTTATTGTTTCTTTTGAGGTTTGTTGTTTTACGATCGAATTTAATTTTTAACGAACTATTGAGAACTAACAGAATGATTTTTACAACTTTAATAGAAGAAAGACTGAAATTTCCATTTTTCCAATTTCTAAATACAGGGTGTCTCAAAAGGTCGTTTACAAACTTAACATGCAGGTCTGTCATATCATGATGAACAAGATTTACATAGGAACTTGTGTTCGAAAATGCAAACTGCGACCGCTAAAGGGCGATGATCGCAGGTGTGGAGGGGAAGAAAGAAAGTATATCGAAAGAGGTATTAATATGACTTTTATTAAAGAACATGATTTAATTTACACAAGATGTTCAAAATTCATTCCCTTCGCAGCAATGCAAGCTTCATAACGTCGACGCATGAATTCACGCACCCGTTCAAATTGGGAAAATCCGACTGTGCGACCCGTTGTTGGGAATACCAGCGTGCGAATGCAACGCGTTGGGGATAATCGTCAACGCACAATGCCTGTACTCTTTGTAAGTGGTAGGGGTGGTTCGTGTCCCCATGCAGAGTATGCGCATAATGCTGGAACGACGTACACCCAAGACGCGTTAGCTTGCTCGGAGACTTGTTTGCGGGTCAAATTCCCGTTGCACGGTTTCCTATACGACAGGCGTACGTGTAGTGCGTTCTTGACCGATGTAGCTACGTACTTGGAAAGCTCCTGCTTCACGCAATATGCGGTGCAATTGTCCAAACAAAACATGACTTGGCTGACGTCTGCTTGGGAAATGCTAAAGGTACATCCGTACCGTGGCTCGGGCATTTCCATCCGCGGCGCCATATACGTAATGCATACCGGCCAATTCTGCGTTACTAAACCGATTCATCCTTCTCCTGCAACGTCTTCGCCTGAAATGATTGCGCTTTCCACTCTCCCCCTCCCGTAAATCTGCGCTCATCGCCCTCTAGCGGTCGCAGTTTGCATTTTCGGACACATGTTCCTATGTAAATCTTGTTTATCATGATATGACAGACCAGCATGTTAAGTTTGTAAACGACCTTTTGAGACACCCTGTATATATACAGTGTGTTTCAATGGTTCATTATACAAGCTTATGCAGGCTTTGAATTTTAACGCCGTAATTTTAAAATAGCAAACTTCGTCTTCTTTAACCGAAGAATTTCTGTCATTGACCTATATTACTATTCGGAAAAAGTAGTACTCAAACCCAACAACCTATTGAACCTTGTGTTTTTGTCCAGTGAAACAGACAGTATTATGCGAAAAATTACAATAAATTGTTAATATATGACTAATAAATATAAGAGTCCACGCATAGCTTTTGCGGATAAATACATTTTCATACTTTTTTTTTGTTGTTAGAAAAATCGCCTCTCTTTGCAGATGTTTCTGTTTGAATATCATTAGGATCTAAAAATGATATATTTTACTATCTGTCTGCTTTCATGTCTTTTTTTGAATTTATAGGCTTAAATTTCGGAAAATTCGATTGAACATCACGCATTTTGAGTACTGTGTTAATGTACATAGTACTAGTTTACGTTTTTACAACAGTCATCGAATTAGGTGTAGTATTGTTTTAGAGGGACAGATCAAATGACTTAATATATCATCGACAAATATACGTGAAAAAAGTTACATTAGCAACATTGAGATTTAAAATAAAGCTGGATGATAGTCCTGCACTAGGCCCAAAAAACCGATTTTACCCGAACACTATCTTTCTCTAAATTTTTAAATAAAGCTTTCAGTATTGTTTAAAATGAAAAACTATATATTTGAATGTAATTTATTGAGTATATATATATATATATATATATATATATATATTAATTTTTCTATATAAAAGATAAAATTAATATTACAGAAACAATTATTGTACATGTTTGTTATAATTGCATTAAAATATCGAAGACTTTCTTTCATTTCGTGTTTCGGGTTGACGTTTGTTTTAGGATGACATTAAATAAAGTTTTCTGTTCCGGGTCGTGTTATATCTGACACGTGGATGACTCTAACGTGGATAAAAATACTGGGTTGCTACAACACCAAATATATGAAACAGTACTTTGAAGTAAATTTTTCTTTCGTATAAAAAATTATTGTGCTATATACACATGCAGCGTTTTGTCACAATTAGACTCCAAATGCGAAGTCCATTCCTTTACAAATAATTTTTCTTTCGAGTCAGATTTTTGCTTTTAAGAGAATGTATGTTAAAGAAAATGGTTAAAGTTTTATTTTGCTAGTTTTAACAACATTGTTTTGAACTGAAAAAGTGCACGTCTCAATATTGTCAGAGTTCTTAAATACATTTAACTTTTATTTAAGATCGATTTCAAGATTTGAACAAAATAAATATGAAGATAAAAACAAACGTTTTTCACAGACATAGAGAACAATAAAAAAAAACACGGTATATTTCTCATTTTTTCTTTAAAAAATATATATATATATAAAATAACTCCTTGATTAAAAATTACTAGCTGCGTGTCAACCCGTTGTGTTCCATTTAAATTGCATGAGGTCTTATAATTGTTTGGTAAAAAAAGAGATCTAGTTTTATTCTACATTTCAAGTTTCTAGTTCTAATCATTCCAAGAAATCGTAATTTAGAAGGTTTATAGTGTGTTTTCCGCTTATTTCAGATTTTTTATTTTTAATTCTTTTAGAAACCGTTCTTAGAGCATTTACATCTTAAAAATAACCACCATGCAACTTTCAAGCCCCAGCACTATCACAGAAATTTGAACTTTAGAACGTTTTTTTTGTTTCTGAGGACTGTTACATTTTGAATTTGTTAGAAAGTTTTCTATGCAAACATTTACGTTTTAAAAGTAACAGTCATGTCAATTTCAAGTTTCTAAGCATTTCCAAAGAAATCTTAATTTAAAACATTTTCGACTTATTTTACCCTTTTAAATTACAAACTTTTTAGAAATCGTTCATTTCAGTATTCTTATAATTTTAAAAATACGGAGTAATGACAAATGTCTCAAATAACCGGTTCATAAGGTGATAGAGAGAAAGCTGTTATGAATATTATGTTTTATCAAATGATGAATTCGTTTTGATTAAGCCTGGCGAAAGTCAAGCACGCTCTAGATTAATAAAGTATTTAAGTCGACTTATTGCAATGGACATCGAATCCCTGACGTTATATTAGCTAGTTCCTGAGACCTCACCAGAAATCATCCTCAAAGGATATAGTACTATAGTAAACATAAAGTAGTTCAAGTTCTACTGAAAGTCACCTTATTTATATCCGAATAAAAAGAATAAACTATATTTTAAACGCTTCTGTTAGAATTGTCGTTTATAGATGAGGAATAAGCGAAAACTCCTCCAACTTGGCGTGTAACATATTCCAATTCCAAATACAGATTATAGAATGTTGTTTGTGAATTTTACGGCGATGAAGAAAATGACTTTATAGCTCAAGAAATTGACAACATAACCTGAATGGCACTGGAAGGTCTAGTCCAACAAGCCTTAGTTCGCTGTATACTGCCATGTGAGCGAAAAATTTATTGTCAATTTGATTGGATTGTTATTGCACAAGTGTATGATGATATCATAAACAACATCTATTTTATCCAGCGTACAAAAAAATCCAATTCAACTGCTGGTAGTAGCCACTTTCAACAATCTGTTGTTCTCAATCACGAACAAGAAGCACTTATAAATAACTTGACCGGTGAATTCAATGGTCTTATTATCATTCAGCGATACCTAATTATTTGCGCTGCTGAAGTTGGCAAATCCGTAGTCCTCAATGAAATTGTGAAGATTGCAGAATAATTTTACAGACATAATACCGTGCTTGTTGATGCTCCAATTGGTTGGGCAACTGACAATATAAAACGCCAAATGATACACTCGGCATTAAAATTAAATAATAAACATTTCGAGAATTTCAATCGCGACGCTGAGTATAATATACAAATATTTTTTTTAAAATATTACAGCCATCGTCTGTGTTGAGATTTCGATGTATGTTCAAAGACTCTTGGTTATGATGGATAAACGACTTTGTTAGACTAAACATGACAATCAAGACATTTGGTGTCCATTTTCTTATATATATTTTGTTATCAGGCGCAGCTTTTACCTGTTAGATATCGTGATTTATTTACGCCAGCAAACAACACCCAAGAGCGATCTGTTCACCACCGATGCATTTTCGAAAGTGTAAAAAAAAATTCTGTTGAAAACTGTCCTGCGTCAAATTGAACCAGAACAAGAATAATTTTGGAATGTTTTGACAAATATCACGAATGGTTCCAAATCTGCATCTCACTATATATTTCTGCAAACTTGATTTCAAACAAGATTTGTCGAGAAACACAGCATTCGATAATACACTTCTTTTTATGTATAGGATGTCAAGTATATTTAATCATGACATAATAATAACGTAGTTTATTCTGAACTATTGGAAAATGTCATAGCTCAGAAATATTCCACATCTAGACGTTATTCTACATATAGTAGTGTTATGCCAAGCCAAAATTTATGCTCAAAAGCGTGATTAATGAATTGTATAACTGGCATTGTTCGTAACATTTTGTACATCACTTACTAAGTATAGAGCCTTTTTGAAATGCTACCCCCTTGTGTTCTTGTCGAATTTCCAAGGTATCGCAGGCTAACACTGTACAAAGGTGCTCTTCCTACAGTATGTGTGTCAGTTCGTTTCCAAAACAATAGCATGATTTATGCACAAAATCAACTGCCACTCCAACATACTTTTGCTATTAGTGTCCAATAATCACAGGTTCAGGTTCAGGTTGAGCTGAGCGGGGTGGCCTACCGATTGTCTAAAGCTCTACAAGTCCCACTCAGTAGGGATATCCAATATTCAAGGACCCTAACCAACAGTCAGGAACCGGCCAAACCCCCGAAGAAACTATTTTAACTATTTATACAAATCTAAACAAATACAAAACAAATTCAAAATGAAAATATCAAATTAGTTACAATATAAGTCTAAATTAAAGTATCTTTAAATAAAAAACCTGTTTTAAAGTTGAGATTTCTACTATAGTCAGTAAACAGTCTTCTATTAAAGTCAATATCAAAGAGAGTTACCAAAGTCACTAAGCTTGTATAGGAGCAGCATCTAAGGTATGACTCTTGACTGGTCCGTAGTTGACATCGGACAAAAATAATTCAGCTTTACAGTGACGTACGTGGCTTTGAGTTCTTGGCAAACTTTTACGGCTTCACTATAAGCCCCAGCTTCACAAGGAAAGAACACGGGCTTTAGAATCAACAATTGAAGCGAATGGAAACACAAATGAGCAGATCGACGTCTTGTTATTCCTTAAATTACAAAAATGTATATAACAATACATAATTTATTGAAATAAACATGTAGAAATAATAAAATATGTTCACTTCAAAGACAGTTTTAGTAACATCCACTTTTAAACAACTGTCACGATTTGTTTTCTGAGGCTGAGACGTTAGCACAAAAAATAGTGACCATGAAATATTTTGGTTTGTCTACTGTCGGTCTAGCCTTTGACAGACAAAACCTTTACCAGAGCTATCACAGATATGTTGTTCCTACCAATATGCTGAACAAAAAATGCGTGGTGTTAACGGCGACTCTACTGTCCCAGAAAAGTTTTCCGAAATCTATTGATAGTTTATTCCGATCATATTGCCAATACATTGAAACTAAAATTTATTTTCACCAACTGCACCATCTTCTATATCGAATAGAAGTCTAATTTTGTGATGTATTTAGGAAACATATTCAAGGCTGCATTAAGTACAGAGTTCGAAATGCAACACAGTTACATGGTCGCAGTGCAAGTATGAATACGAGTACAAGTATGAATACGAGTGGAAGTTTGAATACGAGTGCATGTCGAGTTTTTTAAATGCCTTTGTTCAACAAATTATGTGATCTTAATGTTCATTTCGATTTTAGAAATTATAAGTTTTTGCTTGACGACATCATATGAACGATTGTAAATTAATTCACTCACCTCAATTGTGTGCAGGACCCGCATGTGCTTTCTTAGTATTCTGTTAGTGTTGAAAAGTGTTTCATAATTTGTGCTTGATGTATGAGTTTTCGTTCTTCTTTGAAGAAAATTTTAAGAGGAAAAAGAACTCTAAAATTTCAGAAATCAGTAATTTTCCAAAATAGCAGAAACATATTTCTCAAAACTTACGACGACATATTTGAGAAGTGTTTCCATAAATCTCAAAAACTTTTTTTTTCTTGTCTCATGATCTTAATTAGTCTTTCTGAAAATGGTTTCTTGTGGTAAAGGAAAGGTTTGCAAACTCGTGTTTAAATAGGAAGTTATACTAAATTTGTGTAACCATTTCAGCTTTATTAAGAGAAATTTCGGCAGTTTTCTCACACTATACAGAAACATGTTTTATGTGAACAGGAACTAAATGATTTAATTTTATATACAATGTAAGAATATAAAGTTGTATTTTTTTAATTACTTGTGCCATATCATATTTTCTGAAAAAAATATTATTCATTTTTGTACGTTTGATACATTTTTATAACAATAATCGCATAGCAGTAAACAACTTTCAAATTGAAAATGCTGATAATTTTAACATTAAGCTTAAAATAAGACTAATGTTTTTTTTTCTATGAAAAAACATTTTCTTTAAAAATATAAATGTTTACATCTTTATATGTGTTAATGCGTTTGTTTTGTCACGTAGAAGCCTGTTTTGTTTTGTTAGCAGAAAATGTTTTTCCAAAAACCTGGTAACAATATCTATGGTGAAGTTAACCTACTTTTCTTGTGTTACGTTTCTTGCCGTTATCAGCTTTTTTCAAAATAGATTCATTTAAAATCGAAAAGTTCAGCCTGTCTTGAACGTATATTTTATTTCGATTTAAAAGCATTCATTTATTTTTTGATATTAAATATCAAAACCGTGACCCCGAATCTTAAAAGACAAAAGGTAATATACTATTTATTTAACAATATCGAATCGAAGTATAAAAAGATGCATATTGCATTTGTAATTCAGAAAACAATGTTTTGGAAATAATAATACAGAATGTCAGTCTTTTGAAGGTCTAGAAAAAATAATTCAATGAATAATAAGAAAAAACAACACTTTAAATACAAGCAAGGTTAAAAAAAACCCATAAAAATAGAAAATAAATCGCACAATTTGCTAAATACATATTTCTAATTAATAACATTTGTATAATATATTATACAATCGAAACTTTATTTAAATAAAAGTCTTTGGAATTAAATAAAATATTACATTTAATGAGACATAAGAGTTAAAAAAAAACATTTAAAACATTAAAAACGTTAAAAACACTGCAAACGTTTCAGGCTATAATTTAGCCCCTCATCAGTGCAATTACGTACGTTGACCGGAGAATGATTGAAGGCTACCATATTTCTAGGCACGTTTATGTTCGGCAAGACGAATGGTGCAAGTACGATCCGTTTCACCAATATAGTACCTTTGGAATTATTTTGCCAATAAATATATGCAGCTCTCTCCTCAAACACGAGGGACTGGAAGGCACACATTATAAACTCCTAAACGGGAAAAGAGCTCAGGGGGTCACCAAAGGCCTCAAAAACAGCTCAGGAGAACATGTGAGGAGTGTAGAACGTATAATTAACATTTTATTACATTTTTTTATAAATGTTATATATTTTTCTTGTATATATTATTATAGCTACTAGCTTTCCTGCATTTTTCAATTCCAACAAATTCTGCCAGAAAAAATATTAAGTGAGATGTTTTTGTTTTTACGGGGTTATAAATTAACTCCATCAACATAATAAAATTTCTGGTTTATGTTAATTAAAATAAAAGTTCTTCATCTACGCTATTATTGATAATATTTTATTTTTCGGAAGTGATTGAATTGTTAGTTGTATTTTGTTGACATTACACTTTTTTACTCGTGAGAGTAATTGTATTGAATCCCTACAAAAGTTAAAAACATTTTGAATTATAGCTAGATCTGGAAATCTAATGAGTCCCCTTTCAATTAAAGTATATACGCAAAATTCTTGATTTCGTTTAGAACTTTCTGGTATTTTATATTGTGATCTTGGGAAACATTATCATGATAAATATTAAATGCTTGCGATTTCATTTTTGATGCATTTACATAAAACTCTATATATTAGTACAGAATAAATATGGAAGTTTAATAATCAGCATGAGGACATTTTAGCGCCCTCTAGTACACCATTTTCTCCCAAAGTAAAAATGTATCGTATCGTACTTACGTATTATCCCTGCCAGGAAGATTTATCGTAAAAATGTTTGTTGATCGCCAGTTATGTTTATCATTGTCAAGGGCAATTTAAGTTCAAAACAGTACTTTAATATGCATTTATTAAATACATCAGAGTGATGGCTTTTACCCATAAAATATATTTACGATTGTAGTTCAATTTTTAGCTGTATGTTATAACACCGCGCCGTAATGATTATGATATACATATTTTAATCCTATTCCATACCTATGAATATAATATATGTACCTATATATATATTTATATTATATTGTACAATTATATATGTAACGCAGAAAAAAGCGATAATTGTAATTAGTATTTACGCGCCATGAGCGGTGTATTTAGCTGGCACGGTTGATACGTATCACAGTGTATGTGATACGTACGATACGGATGATACGTATTACGAACATGTGGTCAAAAATCAGAAAAACGCAGTTTCGTATTTCAAAATGAAATATATTCCACAATATTCATAAATGTACATAGATTTATACTGTTAAATGTTTTGGTTTTATACGCACAGGTGAATTGACTACTTGTGTGAATTTGGAAGTTTTGAACGATACTTGTGGCGTGAGTTTAATGCAAATTCGCTTCATTCAAAAGCTCATTTTACATTCATTATTTTTTTTTCTTTAAACTTCTCTAAAAGTACATTAAATTATCTCTTTAATTTAATTTTTGGATTGCAAAATATCTAAAAAAAAAAGTGGAATTCTTTTAAAAACACACAGTTTTAAGGTTGTTTTACTCATAAAAAGTGACCTATAAAAAATCTCCTTCGAGTTTATTTTATTTTCATATCATAAGATGTAAAATAAACCTTCTAACACAATATATACAGATATCTATTGCGATTTTGTGAGTATAGATGTTCGAAGTTGGACATTGAACACTGCCCATATTAGTTCAAATTCGATAATTGTGCTTAAGATAGTTCTGAGTTTCGCCCTGGTAAAAAAAAAAAAAAAAAAAAAAAAAAAAAAAAAAAAAAAAAACTTTCTTTATATAATGCAACATTCTAATTACTGTAACAATGTGAATTTCAATTAATTTTAACTGTGGGAGTGGTAGAGACAGGCAGGATGAATTATTTTATTAAATTATTTTTTTTTTCAGTTATTACTTTCACCTTGTTTTTTTTTTCAGTTATATTAAAAGATACATTGAAATTTATTTTCAAATACACATATTAAAAATGTATTTATAGTTTATTTTGCCAAATCTTTCCAGTATGCAGGTATGGGGTATTTAATCAACTGCAAAATTTTATCATTTGGATCTTTAAAAAATTCCTGATTTTTTTTAAATTATTTTTTATTTACTTAGTACAAATCTGTTAAATAAAATTTAAATTATCAGGTACCGTTATGTATACAGAGTGCAAACTCTTCGAATAGTGATAAAATTAGATTCTTTTAGTCAGTTAATTACTCAGGTTGCCGTTACAGTAAACTGTTATAATTTAATTACATATTTAAATGATACTTTAATGAATATTTGTTAATATGGATTTGATACTTATTTATAACATTCGCTTATTAAACAAATCAATATTTTCGTAAGATAAAGTTTTAAATATTACATAATTAAACATTGAATACAATGTTCAATCATACTGCAGATTCTTGTAACATTAAAAGCAGAAAATGTAAAGTCGACCACCTAAAATATGAAAACAAATCACTTCGGCTTTTATGATTTGGTAAAAAACGTCGATCTGAAATTAGATATGGGTATACGAATACAGTCCTACAGTTAACAGTTAAATGGAGTGTCTCACTGGTCACCCCTACAATCACTATCACTGTTTTCCATTCATCCCCATCTAATGCCTAGGGGTGCATTATTTAGATTCGTAGAGAAAGTCAACACGCATAAATTACATTTAATTTATTAATTAGATCTGTATTTAACAGAGAAAACAATTACTTGTAATTACTAATATTTATTGATTTTTAATATTAGTAAGCAATAACTTCATGTTTCAGTAACAAAATTGTAGAAAGAAGGACATATATATATATATATATATAAATTTATATATAAATTTATATATAAATTCGTATATATAATTTTTATTTAAATATATTATAATTATTTTTATGTAAATAGATAAATATTTATGTATAAATATATAGAAATAAATTTATATATAAATATATATATAAATTTACCCAACCTATGAGATAAAATTTTGTGTTTGTTTGAAATTTATAAATCCGCATTTCTGAAGTGTTATTTATTTTTTTTTCTTATTTTTTCGATGAAAACTTATAAATTTGGTTTATATATAATACACAAATTTGAAAACATTCAAACAGGCAAAACTAGGAAAATTTTTTCTTTGTTTCATTAATCTCCCTCCCTTTCGCCCCAACCCCAATATTTAAAAAATCGCGCCTTTTGCCTAGGGATAAAAGACGAAGGAGAAATGTCAAAGGCGGCAGAAGAATTCTGATGGTTGAGTACTATTTTTTCATTGCACCTACAAAGTAAGAAACATAAAAATTTTATTTTTTTATTATTAAAATTTTTAAATACATTAAATATAATAAATATTCTCTATGTTGTGGGAGGGTGCAGGCAGGAGTGATTTCTCATGCGGAAGAATAAATAAGATGGTTGATTAATATCTATTCTCTGTAACTCTAAAATAGCAAACAATTATCAATATTTTTAATTAAAAACTTTTCAATTATTTAGCAAATTTAACTAAATTTAGAGGGTGTGAGCGGAAAATTTTGGGGAAGCAGCTGAAATCAGGCATTTGTTTAATATTTATTCGTTATTACTACAAAATAACAAACAGAACAGGAATTAGTTAGTAACAAAATTTAAAACTTTGACATTGAATGCCAGGGAGGAGGCGGAAGGGAGAAAGCAGAAATTATTTTGGTGGAGTAAAACTTTAGATATTTGGTTATTTATTTAATATTACAAAAGAAAAAAAAACTTTCTTTTAAATTGGAATTTGAAAATTTTTAAGCTTTGTGAGATAGAAAGATTATGTAAAGGTTCGGTAAGACAGATAATAGGAAGTTTCGGGAATCATTTAATTAATGCGTCAAATGATTCATTATTAACTAATAGTAAATACAAAGGTCAAAAACTAAAATTAAATAAATTTAAATATTTAATGCTAGAGGTAAATAGTAGAAAGCGACATTTTGTGCGTGTGTGTTGGGGATTTAGCTACTTGATATACTTTTTTTGCTGATTACTTATATTTTTTATTGCTGCTTTTCAATAACAGCAAAAATAGAAAAAAAAATATTTTTTTTTAATTTTAAACTTTTTAATTTGCGGTGTGGGCATAGTCACAAGAATCAAAGAAATATTAGAAGAAATAGTCCCAAGAATCAAAAATGGAAAATTATCATCACTGTCAAAATAAAGTTTTGTAGAAAAAGAAAGTTTCAAATTAATAAAAAATAGCCCTCTCATTCACCCCACCAGCACCTTTCCTGGCCCCTCCTCCCCCCAATTACATTTAATTTGAATTCACAATGTAATATCGTTTATAAGATTGTAAAATCAAATATAAATCATATGCATTCACTATGAAGCCATCGTGATTTGGGACCACTATACTTATGTAAATACATTAATTATAATACTATTTAGTAATTTGAGTTGTATTCCCGGTGCATCTAGAATTTTATGTAACTTTTGGAAGGCCCTGTAAGCATTATATACCTTTTCATTCAGTGGAACATGAAGCGATGAGCAAAGTTTGATTTCATCTTTTTTGAAGGAATATAAATGAAGATAGTTCGATAATCAGTAAAAAATAAAAAGATTGCTAGTTGTTTTAAATAATGAAGGCATTTCTGTAGGGTAATTAGATTGTTTCGCCAGAACTAAAAGTCTGTTGTTAGCAGCGACCTTTTAGTGACAAAATCTTTGATGATAAGAACACTATTTTATGGAAATGAGGGAGCACTTGCATAGTTAAACGACAGTCAAGCCACTACTTGTAGCACTACACACCGCCTTTCCAAGAATTTTCTACGTTGAATATAATTACTGTGTGTTTCAAACAGGCTACCCAAACGAAAAACTAAATAATATAGTATTTAATTTTGCAATTAAAATTAAATACTATCTTTGCGTAATTACCTCTGCCTTTAAAAAAATTATCTAATTTAAGACACAAGTAAATTGAACATTTTTTAACCTATAAAAGCTATATTTTAATACATAGTGAAAATATATGAAATGCTTTAGTTCAGAAATCGAGAAATATATGCGAAAATATGCAATGAAGTTTGCACAAATATTACAGATCATAAACTGTTTATTTATGAGATTATTTAAACGTTCTTACATAAAACTGAAAAAAAAAAAAACGAAACATAGATTATATTAAAAAAATGAATAAATACATTTTCGGAAAACTAATCAAACAAATGAATAAAATAAGCAAAATTTCATCTAAACTAAAAATTTTCATCTTTTTGTAAGTTATCACACGTAGCTTAATATCTTTTTGTTTCCTGTCAGACTAAGGAGAACCAAAACGATGTATTATATCTTGACTGCTTCTTTTGTTGTTTCAAAAACTTTCCAAAAACTTTCCTTTCATTTGGGCACATGTAATGTACTTATGTTTCTTCACGGAAGAAATTACTGCTGGCTATTTCTCTTTTTTTGCCTTTCTTGCTTTTCTCCAACACTTGATTCTAACATTTCAAAAGTATTTCCTTTAAAAGGAAGTAGACTTCAGCTTTTAAGTTTTCGTTTTATCGCAAGATAAAATTTCACCCATTTAGCTTGTTATATTTTTTATCCTTAAGTGCAAAGTTTTCTACATTTTTTTGATGAGATAAGTTTCGCTTAATGATTATAAATGAAATAAGAGAAATATGCTATGAAGAAATATAATGAATTGTTTTCGTTAAAGAAACGTTAAAAAAAGTTAACAATAAATTGCAATAAAAGTTAAATTGTGTATAGAAATTTAATAGCTTTAGAAAAAAGAGATTTGTATTACGGGAAATATATCTGAAATAGCAAAACAATTATGAAGAAAAAGTGTATAAATCTTACACTTCCTCAGCCAAACAACATAGAAATATAACTATGTCCATTTTACTATTCTGAAATAAGAGTGTTAGAATATAATGTTTGCTATCGATCGCAGTAACATCCGTAATCTAGGTATAGTTTACTTCACTTCGATTTTCCAGTGTTGCAGCCCCCAGACGTCCAAAACTGTCTCAAAAGCTGACGGCTGTTTCCATGATTATTAAAGATCAATTACATATTTGATTAACATCTTGTATAAAATGGATAACTAAAACTGCCGTTGCCCCCCCCCCCCGCACTGTTAAAGGCCTACATATTTCATCATTGCATGTATTCAGTATAGTTACATATTCATTTTAAAATACATGCATACAACAACTTTTAATATAAACAGTTGAGAATATAACTACCCCTTTTTTCATAAAACTAAAGCAATAGCGGCCACTGAGTAATCTTCCCCAATCCTCATACAACTAACCCAAATCTATTGTAATGAAATTGTAAAATGCATGCATGCAACAACTTAAAATATAAATAGTTGTGAATATAACAACTCCCTTTTTCATAAAACTAAAGCAATAGTGGCCACTGAATAATCTTCCATAATCCTCATGCAACTAAACACAAATTATAATGGTGTAAAAGTTGGTAACGTTCAATTTTTATTTAAGATAACTAGCAGGTAAATAAGTATCAGTAGACGATTCTTTTCTACAAAACAAGAAAAAATTCTTTCTATAATGTGAGGGGTTTTATTATATATGACACGGTGTTTTTAGGACGATTTGATTGGTTGGTTGGTTGATTTATGACGGCCAATTATCAACACGAGGGTTATAGGCCCAGGGGGGGGAGTGCCCTCCGTGGGGGTCTTTCTAAGGGATCCTAACCCGTATTTACGGCAAGGTTCGAAGAAAACCACGGAAAACTCCGAACGGTTAGGTCGAAGAGCGCGACAGGGGTTTGAACCCATCACCTCCCGTCTACCAGCTTTGAGGGCACAAACTCTCAGCCACTGGTGGGGCTTAGGACGATTTGAAGCAATTAGAAACTCAAAACTTTGTCGTCAAAATTTTATAAAGCATAGATGAATTAAAAGAAGAGCTCAAAATTTATTATTATTTACAGTAATTTATGAATTTTATAGTTTTGTCCTTTCCTCCCATTTGCAATTAAAAAAAAAAAAAAAAAAAAAAAAAAAAAGTCTTAAATTTTCAAAATGTGACTTATAGATCACTAATTTTTTCTAAAGTCCGTGTTTTTCAAAAAAAAATTATACAAAAGAAAACAAATGCAGTACCTATCCCAAAACCTATTATTCATATATAATTTTATTTATTTTCTTAAATGTCAAACATGTTAAATTTGAAGGGTTTAGATTTAGATTTTTTAAATCCTGCTGTAAACAAGAAAAGAAATCACGTGAAAATATCATTATCTTTGGATTTTGTTTATTACTTTCTGTATCAATACTCAATAGCATTAAAAAACGCGATAGAAAATTCTTGAAAAGGTTACTTTTTTAGTGAAAATATTTTGCTAATATAAGTTTGATTTTAACAGAAAAATCTTCATTATCCATAAGTAAATTATAATTCAAAATTGAAGATTTATTTTTCTTTACCTTTTTCATCAAACGAAGACTGTAAACAGCTTTTGAGAATTTTTTGTTGTTGTTTATATAAAACCATCTTTAATCGGTATTTTGTAAAAGCATTCTAAACTTTATTTAGTAATGGTTAAATTTATATTTTTCTTGTGCATAATTTTTTTTTCCTTAAGCTTAGAATTTGAGGTGAACTAAGCGTAAATTTTCGTTTTCTTATGACGAAACGTAAAGTGCTTATTTGTTTTCTAAAAAATATGTCAACTTTGAAATACTTAATCAATTTTGAGAAAATTGAATATTTTTATACAATGCTTCTAAGAAAAAAACTACATATAGAATTCTCTTATGCACACTTTTTTTGAAAAGCATTTTAACAATTTTAGGCATAATTGGTTTTATTTAGTCTAATTGTTTCTAGGAAAGATCTCAAAAATACGGGATGTACTTATAATAATTGGACAAAATTATTATTAGTCAACTACATGCTAGAACTTGTCAGCGTAATGTTCGTCATCCACTAAAAAAAAAAAAAAAAAAAACTTGAAAGATTGTAAAATTTGACTAACAGCGGACAGTTACAACATGTCGAAACCACAAATAGAGTCAATCAAAAGTGTGTTGAGGAAACAATACTATGTTATAGTCTTTTACATTAAGCTCATTGGACACTAAAAAACGTAAGAAAGTGTACTATTTTTTTAAGCTATATAAATTTTACCATCCGTTTGCAGGCGTTTTGCAGGCTACATTTTTGCTTTTCTTGCCTGCAACAACTAATAGAGAAATCTACCATGAATGATATATTTTAAAACAGTGGTCCGAATCAATTTTTAAAAAAGTCACCAGTTTTTGTATTATTGGCAGTTAAGGAGAAAAAAAATATATTGTGTAGTTATTTTATGGATAGTCTACATTTAACAATTATTTGATAATATATATCGTTTTATTATTGCGACGAATGATTATTAATGCGACGAACAAAACGCATAGGAACATGTACAGTACATTGATTCAAAAATGCAATTTTGAATGGTATTTTCTTGAAATTTTTAATTTATACTTATTTTTCAGCACCTCGTTTCTCATATTTTTACTTTTTTTCAAATTAATCATATTATTATTGTTTAAAAAAAATTCAAACATGCCCAGTTATATTCCTCATGCTCTTTCTTTAATTTTCGAATTTAGTTTTTTTTTATATAGCAATACATTGTTCAGAGTTCGAACGTAGATAACAAATACAGGTAGATCCATACCATTATTTAAACTGTCAATGCAAGAAATTTAGAGTGAGCGCACCAGAAATTTATACAAATTGTATTTTTTAATAAAATTATTGACACATATTTCTGAAAATATGCGTAGATACCAATAATTGTATGATGATTACTCGCTGAAATAAAATTCCTGTGATTCCCGCAAAGAAGATGACTTTTAGTATTAAATCGATGCTATTTTACAACTTTACAATTGACTGTTTCATGTGTCTTATGTAGTTCGAGATCCCTACATTATGTTCATGAATTTGTCGCTAAGAGCAGCATTGTAAGAAATATCACCGTAAAGTCATGATCACTTTACAACATTTAGACATTATATTTTTACTATAGCTGTTAACAAGGGTTAACGCTCAAAGGTTAAATGGATAGTATTGAATTCACTTTACTCGAAACCTTGTATATAAAATCAATTTTAATACAAATTCAAAAATATCAAAATAAAGATAAGAAATGGAGTGTATAAATAGAGTATTAATTCATTATAGAGTATTAATTCAACATTCAGCCAGTTATTATTTTAGTTTTACAGTGTTATCTATAATAGTAAAATAAAGTTTAGCTCTCTGTGTGTGTGTGTCTCTGTTGGCGATGGCTAGCAAAATCTAGCCCATCTAGAAGCCTAAAAATTTAGAATTAGGTAGTCCAAACACTCTCCTGGTGCACCTGAGCCTCAGAATTTTAATATTTTGAAAATTAGAGTAGTTATTAATTAAAATCTGATCAAAGATCACAAATAAAAAATCACTCTTCCGAAATCCGAACGCACTTGCTCAGAAGCCCTTTATCCGTGTCTCCGTTAATAGAAGAAACAAAGCACGAGTCATCCCGTTTCTTTTTTAAGTTTTTCTAAATTTGCCATAGGTGAACGGCTAAAAATAAGGTAACACCGTCTACATATTCTCGAAGAACGTACTTTTATGTCTCAAACGATCTGATTGGTTAGAAAAAAAAAATCACATGTAACCCTCTCAAAAAAATATTCAAGAAGCATCGAATTCATGTTTTTTTATTTTCTCCTGTTTTCCGAGCCTTGTATCCAGCAGTCTACAAGAGATACAGAAAACGAAGATAACCAAATTAAAGAAGTGATTTTGCTCTTTTCAAAGCCAACTTTGGTTTTAAAAAATACGAAAGTTAACTTTACAAAAATCTATATTTTCTGAATGCCGTTTTGTGGTTTTTGCGATTTTGGCAATATTTAAAAATTCGTATCTGCGGTTCAGAGCAAGGTACGAAAAACAAACAATACCAGACAATATTTACATTTTTTTTTTGACATCCGTATTTGTTTTTGAAAAATACGAAAATTAACCCTTCGAAAAAAATTCGCGCGCAGGACTCACTTTTGTGAATTCCGAATTTCTGCGATATATAAAATCTAGCATCGGCTTTCTAAAATAACCAAACAAAAATCAAACACACCTAACGACATCCACGTTCTTTCAAGTTTAGGCAGAAACCTTTAGTTAAAAATTCATCTTAACACTTCGAAAACTTTTTTACCGTAAGTCAATTTCGCATTTTTAACGATTTCTCCTATCTGTAAAAATTTGAATCGGCGTTTATAAGATATGAAAAACTAAAAATACCGCCGCAACTAATCTACATCTCTTTGCTTTTTAAAATCTGGTATCCGTTTTGAAATATTTTAATTTTAACCCTCCGAAAAAAAATTACTCCAAATCTCATTCATGCGATTTTCGTTTATCGGCCCAGGTTTAAAAATGAGCATCCACTCGGGAAATGCGAATACAGACGAACTTAGACTCCAGAACATAGACACGATCATTTTCTTCAAATCGCACCGTTGGGTTTTTAAAAATATTTACATTAACCCTTGCAAAACCGATCGTTTACGTAACCCACTTTTGCAATTTCCGCTATTTTGGCAATGTTTATCCGTGGTTAAATTTCAATTCTACTAGGAAATTTGGTTGGGTCGAGTGTTCTGAAAAGGCCTCTTCCAGAACCGATTGCGCCCCCTGGCGGTGGAGAGCGGAACTACAGGCGTATCTCTGGATCCATGAGCCCGGTTATGACGGGTTTCGCTCATTTGACTTTATATCTATAGCCTTAAATATTTTACTTGCACTTTCGACCGTCGCGCTTTCCGATATCTGGATCTATGAACCTGATTACGACGGGGTTTGCCTTATTCGACTTAATTTTGATAGCCTTACAGATTTCGGACATATTCTTAAGAACAGATTGTTATTATCTCGGGCCCGGGCAACGATGGGTGAGTTAGTTAGTCTATACTAATAAAATCAAGTTTCGCTCTGTGTGTCGGTGTGTGTGTCTGTTGGCGATGACTAGGAAAATCTAGCCCACCTAGAAGCCTGAAATTTATATTTCGGTAGTACAAACCCTCTCCTGATGCACCTGAGACTCAGAATTTTAATATTTTGATAATTACCTAAGATATTAATTAGAATCTCATTAAACACCGCATCGAAAATGCCATATTTTTTTATCAAAATGGCTAAAAAAAGCACTCCTGCTCTGGATTTGCATGCGAAAATGAACGAATTCGAAATTATTTTACTAATTAGCGAATTTTACGAAAACTAATTAAGATATCGATTTGAAAATTTAGTAGCATATGTAAAAGTATTTTCTGTTCCAAAAATGCAATGTTTGAAAAATTCGGCTCATAATTTTTCTAAGTTTTTTGCAAAAAAGTGCCAAAAAACTCACGGCGCCAGTCAAAAAAAAAAAAAAAAAAAAAAAAAAAAAAAAAAAAAAAAATCCGAGAAAGTTTCAGACAGGGAAAACTTTCATTAAAAACTGAACTACAAAGAGATCTGTTTCTCTGGCCGATTTCTCCATTTAGTTTGCGAAAATGAAAGGAAATAATTAGCAATTTTTACTAACGAACAAAAATTAAGATGACTAATTAATATATAGTTTTGAATTTGAGGATGGGAAGGTCCTCTGGCGACTACTTAAGCCTAGTGTCTTCGTTATGTTCTAATAATCAGAAAAATATTTTTTTCTAATGATCGCGTTAATGCAGGGGAAAATAGGTTTTCTTGAACAAATTATTCGTTATATTTGCGGGTATGGAGAGGGAGGGGGGTTAACACCTTGCTCCGATTTACACAAAACAAATTCCAATGAAGAAATTTAACAGTTTTACCATATCCCGGAGCGTTTTATACATGTTATATATAGAGAATACCGGAAATTTCAAATAACGATTTTCGTAAAAATTAAATGTATGTTCCTAATAAAAGTACACAGCCCGTATTTACTTGTTGTATACCAACAATCAAATTAATTGATTTGTTGTCGAGCACTTGCATTCTTATCTTGGGTTTTATAGATCCGATCACAACAGGGTTTGGATGATTCGACTTGGTTTTCTATCGCGTTACAGATTTTAGTTCCACCTTCCAACGCCAAGGGGCGCATAATTTTCTCGTGTTCTATGGGCCCGGTTTCAACGGGAATTGGTTCACTCAACCTTTATACAACAGATACCCATGTTGAATGTTGGTATAGAACCAATTGCGCTCCCTGGAGGTGGAAAGTGGAACTAAGGTATTTTGCAGCGCGTGCGCAGAACGCCTGCTATACGGTGTCGAAGGCAGCGAG
The DNA here is from genome assembly GCA_963931845.1 of Maratus michaelseni. NCBI lineage: Eukaryota > Metazoa > Arthropoda > Arachnida > Araneae > Salticidae > Maratus > Maratus michaelseni. The sequence goes on from OZ007590.1 coordinate 197,361,913, forward strand.
GACACGTGTTGGAGTTTCGTTTGGAAGGTGGTTTGTTTAGAACAGAGTGCGCAAAAATCTGTTAGTTCCACTTTCCACCGCAAGGGTTACAAAATCTATGTCTTCATTAATTAGCTATATCTTAATTAGCTCATGTTAAGTTGAATGAACCGATTCCCGTTGAAATGGGGCCCATAGAACCCGAGAAAATAAATCACCTCCGTGAATATTAATATTCATAAATGGTGGTAAGGAAGTGTTGAAAAGTGACATCGAAGTTTATTTAGTACCTGGGAGACCTCGGAAGAATGTTAGAAAATATTTCTTTTGAATCGGACTAAGATTAAATGCAAAATTATTTACATACATTTTCCACCGCCAGGGGTGCACTCTGTTCTGAACAAACATCTTTCCAAACGAAACTCGGACACGTGTCCCCATTGCTTTTGGTACCGTATAGAAGGCGTGCTGTGCACGCGCTAAAATTATTTTAGTTTCACTTTCCACTGCTAGGGGCGCCAAATCTATGTCTTAATTAGTTATCTATATCTTATTTAGTTCATGTTAAGTTGAATGAATCAATTCTAGTTCAAATCGGACCCTTTGTTTGAATAGAACAAATTTTCCAACTTCCTACCGCTAGGGGGGGGGGCACTTTGTTCTAAATAAAACTCTTTCCGATCGAAACTCCTGCACGTGACCCTGCTGCCAACAACACCGTATAGCATGAGTTCTACGCATGCGCTGCAAAGTCTTTTAGTTCCATTTTCTACCGCCAGATGGCGCCAATTCTGTAACTGAATTTGTTATCTGTATTTGAAATAGTTCGTATTAAGTCTAATGAAGTAATTCTTGTTGAAAGCTCGTGGAACCCCATAGAACCCGAGAAAATACCCTCCCTGGTGATTAATATTCAGAATTATTGGTAACCAAGGGCTGAAAAAATTATACCGAAGTTTATCTAGTACCTGTGGGAACTGAGAAAAGGTATCGCTTGAATCGGACAAAAAAAACTTCTAATTTTGGAGGCAGGGACGAAGGAGGAAGTTTCAATCAAAGCATTAACACAATATTTAAATTACAACTGGACACTTCCCCTCCTCCCCCCCACACAGAATTAAACCAACGACGTTAAAATTATCATTAACTTTTGAAACAAAAACAAAATGACTTTTTTCACATAAAAAAACAGCAAGTTATCGTTGCTAATTTCGGAAATCAAATACCTAAATGACGTCACGTACATGAAAAAACTTTAAAAATCGCATAAAACAAATTGCGAAAAATTCAGAACTCGCTGTTCGAATTGCAATCAGCTGACGACCATTTTATCTGCCAATCACCATTCTCCGATTGACTTTCCGCTGTGCCTACAATCCTATCAGCTACCAATCACAACTGTCCTCCAACGGCATTTGACTTCTAGAGAGCTATTTGTGACGTCATTTGAAACAAAAAAACGCTGAAAAACATTTTAAAAAAGGTTAAAAAACTCATACAAAATGAAATATAAAAAAATCTAATCAAAACATCCAAATCGGGATAATTAAAATTCCGCACGCAAAAAGATTCAAGACGAGAAAATGGCCCGTTTCTTGTGCTGGAATATTGATGGTTATTACACGCTTCGAACAAACGCGTCGGTTGGAGGATAGTCCATGAAGTGCAGGTCCCTCCTTGACACCTCCTCCATTTTATGCATGCCAGCGCCATCTATCGGTATTTTTTGAACTAGAACGTTTTTGTTATTAAAAGAAACCTGATCTCCCTCTAATACCATATGTGTCAACTGTAATTTTTTAGCACCATGTGTTCGTTTTAATGAATTTTTAACGTTTTAATGAATTTATGCGCACCCGGTATATAGGGTAGATACACACACAGAGACACAGTATATCTATTCATAGTTAAATGGTATTGAAACAAATGCATATAAGAATGTTTTGAAGAAAAACATTTTAATTTAATAGTTAAAAATCTATTGAAACAGTATAACAAAAAAACATTAATAAACAACAACAACGTCAAGCATTAGTTAAATAAATCTTAAAAAGTTCAAAAGCTTAGTTCTCGCATAGTGAGTTGACTAAACTGTATACAAACCACACCCTCATTTTGACTTCCTATAGGCTTTGAAGACGTGCCGATCTTGCATACCCCAAGAAAAGCGTTATTTTTTCAAATGAAGTTAATAAAATGTCAAAAATAATTCAAAATGAGGGTGTGGTTTGTATAAACTCGAGCCTACTCACAGGCGAAAACTCAAATTTTAAATTTTATTAGTTTCTTTTTTTTTTTTTTTTTTTTTTTTTTTAATGTTGTTGTACTTTAATGAAAATTTCATGTTATACTGTTTGTCTTGTTTATATTTTAACTGTTGATTTATTTATATTTTTTTTTATCTTTAGCAATTTTCTTTTTCTGTGGTGATACGAAATTTGCATTGTAAGTATTGCATTAACATGGCAAGATTTTCTGATGTCAAAAATAAAAAATGAGGGTGTGGTTTGTATGCAGTCGAGCCTACTCACAGACGAAAATTCAGATTTTAAATTTTATGAATTTATATATATATATATGTATATTATATATATCGGTGTGTGTGTGCTGTTGTACTTTAATAATAATTTCGTGTTATACTGTTTGACTTCTTTATATTTTAACTGTTGATTTATTTTTTTTCCTTAGCAATTTCTTTCAACTGTGGTGATACGACATTTGCATTGCAAGCATTGCATTAACATTGCAAAATTTTGTGATCTTCTATAGCGCCTGTTTGTGCAACTTGTTTCAGTTAATTACTGATTCATTGATCCGTATATAACTATATTTAACAATTTGAATAAATAACACAAAATAAATCACCAGGTTTTTTTTTAAATACGTGTATCGTACAACTACAAATACTTTTTCTTCTTAAACATAATTTTTGAAATGATTTTTTAAAGTATCAAGACCTAGAATATGCTAATGATATTCAAAGTACAAATATTTGTCAAGTAAAAATATGTGGCGCTTACATTCTTTTGTTTTAAGAACAATTAAAAATTATCTAACTATATATATGTAACACAAATATATGTATTCATAACAAGGGTTTCCACAACATATCGTATGTTTTTCGCTTATATTAAATTCAATAACAACACAGAGAATTTTTATTTATGCATTAATTGCTCTTATTATCTCTTAGGATCGCCAATTTCATTTTTTTTCCTGTGCATTTTTCAAGGATAATATAGACAAAAATATTTATGAAAATGTTGTTGGAAATAAATATTTATTTTATATTACATCTTTCTTAAAATTATAGCTCTGACATAATGAAATATGTGCTGTATTCTATTAAATCATACGTTTTTCTTTTGCTGTATGAGTGATAAGTAAGAAAAGGAAATTTAAGTAAAAATTAAGGAAATTTGCAATTATTAAAGTGTTATTTCTAAACAAATACACTGTATATTTTATTTTTCGTAAAACCTACGAATATTTGTAAAAGTTATAATTGAAATTATTGTGAAATTTTATTGTACACCTTTTTGCCTTTTACAGAATAGTATTTTTAACATACTCATTTTTATTTTTTGAATATATATTTACGCTAAATTTCTAAATTAATAAAACACAACTTTAATTATTTTCTAAACTTACTTGCACTCTCCAATGTTTACGGATTTTCCCCTTAATCTCTTATTTATTAAATTATAAACAATTGACCCGGCGACAAGATGATGCTTTTCAGGTAAATGATTTTTTTTTCTAGAGAAACAAAACAAAACAATAAAAATAAAACTTAATTTAACGAATTTTTCAAATGGAGAAATTCCTTTAATTGAGAGAAAACATTTTTATATTTTTATATAACTTATATTTATAGTTTTCTTTTAAAAATATATCTTCAGTTATAAAATATCTTGATTTCTTTTTAATTTAATTTCCTTGCATATAATCTTTAAAACAAAACTATTTGTGTTGGTACGTTAAACACAATTTGGATATGTTAAGTTAAAAGTGAGAAATGAGGTGCGTTCATTCTATACATAGTTTTACAATGCAAAAATTCATATTTATTTTTTCAGAGAAATTAATTAAATCGTATGTTATGAGCGAAATGAGTATGCCTATTTTTCTCATTACGTATCCCACGTTTACAGATGCGAATTTTCTTTTTACACCAGAAAGCGCTGCAAAATTCACCATGGAGATCTTGCTTTCCAAATGATTACCTCCATGGTTTAATATTTCTATGACTCACGATGAATGAATCTCTTGTGTTTATTTACTTTAATGGGTTGAGATATTCGGCTGTTGATCTAATTTCCGCTGAAGTGATCTCAGAATCTATAATTTTTTTAATGTAACTCATCTCTCAAGCAAACAATTTTTTAACGATCTTTCTAAAATTGCAACTTTTATGCAATTTTATTCGAAAAAATAATTTTGAATAAAAATGGCCGCTTGGCATATGAAAAAAAGAAGTGGTTATCCCGTATTTGTTTTCCTCAGTCACATGACTTGCGATTTTATTACATAGATTACGTATGATAGGATTTAATAGAATAAAAAAAAAACCTTTTTTTAATATCTTTTTACGTTCTGATTTTATTTTCATAAAATTCTATATGACTCGACAAAATTATCCAACGATTATATATATTAAATTTCATGACATTCGGTTCGGTAGTTTTTGCACTGTTATATGCGGATGTATAGATAGACAGATGGAGAGGACGTATTCATATAATTACGGAAGCACCTAAAATTGAATATAACATTCAAAAGTCAAATCTGCATAATTCCTAAACTATTTCACTGAATGTCTTGCCTTTTGGTATCTTATGCTGAACGTTTCTGAAATTGCTAAATACGTTATCAAAATGGGATGTTCGTAGTGAAAATATCAGAGATTATTACAATTTCTCTATGAAGACGGCCTTAAAATATTTTCTTATACATAAATTGAAGGAAAACATAATTTCCAATCGAATAACTGTTTTCTTTTTTTCTGTAATGATTTTGTGATTAAAATATATGGGATATGTTATCTTTTTTGGTGGACTGTAAAATTGCAAAGAGTACTTGACATGCTCAAGAACAAATAACCGTACATATACACAGTCCAGTCACTTTAATGTGACCACCTGTCAAAAGCCAGAATAACCACCTTTCGCAGTGCGGACCGCTGCGATATGTACAGGAAGAGTGTTAGGTTCTTGTAGTTGTTCTCTGGGATGTTGAACCATGCCGACTCCAGTTCCGTGACCAGCTGCGCTAGGTTACATGTTTGAGGATCCATGGCGCGAACAACCCGATCGAGATGGTCCAACAGCTTATCGATTGGGTTTAAGTTCGGAGAGTTTACAGGCCAGGGGAGTACGGTACACTCATCCTGGTGCTCTTCGAACCACGCACGTACACTGTAAGCTATATGACACTTCGCATTACCCTGCTGGTAGATGCGATCATTCTGAGGAAAAACAATTCGCCCTGTAGGGGTAGACATGGTCCGCAAGGACATATGCGTACTTGTGTTGATCCATCGTGTCTTCCACAATGATTAGTGCACCTAGAGAATACCATGAAAATTTATCCAGACCATAATGCTCCCTCCTCCAGCTTGGACCCTTCTAGCAAATGTTGAAGGGTGTTTGTTTTCAGACGTTTCCGGCCGTATACGCCAACGTCCATCTGTCCTATGGAGCATAAAACTTCTTTCATCTGAAAATGCCACCTGTAGCCACTCAGTGGACGACCAGTTTCTGTACTGGGGTGCAAATTTCAGCCTTCGTCGCCGATGAACAGCAGTCAGCACATGTGCATTAACCAGGTGTCTGCTTCGAAGGCCCATACGAAGCAACTTTCGCAGAACAGTCGTTGAGGAGACACTGTTGGTAGCACCCTAGTTCATCTGGGCGGTCAGTTGCTCAACGGTTGCACGCCTATTCGCCCGAACGCACTTCCGCAGCCTTCGTTCATCTCTGTCATCTATGGCCCGTGGTGCGCCACATTTGCCACGTTGCTGATTTTCGATAGTGCAATTTTGCCATGCACGGTATAATTTTACCACGGCGGCGGCACGCGAACATTTTACAAAATTAGCCGTTTCGGAAATGCTTCCACCCTTGGCCCGAAAGCCAATGATCATGCCTTTTTGGACGTCGGATAAATCGCTCCGTTTCTGCATTACGCCAACGATTGCAACGTTTTTCGATTCTCTCGGACACTCTTTATATACACTCCACTGCAATGTGCTACCACCTGTCTTCTGTGATTGTTTATTTCACGTTGACGTCGAAAGTAGATGGTGGTCACATTAATATAACTGGACTGTTATAAAACTAAACTTATCAAAAAATACATATGAACTTTTTCATATTATATACAGGGTGATTTTTTTTAAAGTTGTGAAAGTAAAACACTATAACAAAAGAACCACTGATCCAAATGACCTGAAATTTCACCAGTATGCTCCCAAAGCAATGGGAATTTTTTTGACACGATTAAAAAAACTTAAAATCGCACCGACAGATGGCGCTGTAAGGTAGCAGAAACAAAGAATATCGTCTGTGGGAGGAAAACAATGAATGGTACTTTGAGAAACTATCTCCCGTAGGCCCTCTGTCGTCATTGGACCTTTTCTTAAATTTTTAAGTGTCCTAAATATCCTAAGAGCAGTTGCTGCACTGTCATTATTTTGATAATACAGTTTCACTAACAACGCACGGTCCATCAATGGCGCAGTCATTGCGAGGACTTCCGTAGAATAATGAACACGAGGTGTGCGTACTTCACGTTTTATTGCCAATGTGCGTGTGCCAGGCGCAAGTTCGTCTCCCAACTTTACTGCATGTACAGCGCCATCTGTCGGTACGATTTTAAGTTTTTTTTTTTAACCACGTCTAAAAAATCTCCATTGCTTTGGATGCATACTGGTGAAATTTTAGGTCATTTGGATCAGTGGTTCTTTTGTAATAGGGTTTTACGTTCACAATTTAAAAAAAAATATCACCCTGTATTTAAATATAAATTATTTGAAATGTATGCTCGTACAATCCAGAAATATATTGTTCAAATTATTTAAAGTTTCGAACCTTAAATTAACGAAATATATATTACTGCAGCTGCATCAAATCCATATGTAACTATGTGAATTTTATTTCAAATAAATCTCTTCTAGTACAGTGATGTATAACGTATGCTTTCGTAAAATCGACGCTATATCTAATTAATGTAGTATATACAAAAACTATGCATTACTTGTGCTTTTCAAAATCGAGACTTAAACACAGAGTTACTAAAGAGAAGAAAGTGTTAGAAAATGAGGAATTTTTACTTTTGACAATCAATTTTCTCCGTAGAAAAGTTTTTATTGTGTTTTTCTTATCTTGGCCGAGAAATATTCCTCTTTTTTTTTCTTTTTTTTTAACGCTCGGCTGAAGGTATAACTTTAAAAAACAAAGTTTTAAAGGGTTTTTCTCTCTGATAAAAACATTTAAAACATATTGGGTGCCAAATTATGAAAATGCATTACATTCTCTGGAGCTTAAACCATCATTTAGTTCTTCTTTACTTATCTTATTTTTCTTCCTTTTTGTCCCAAAATTCCCGTGATTTTTACGATTTCTTATTTCATTGACAAAGAAAAGAGATAAAACCTTTAGACTTTTTGCATTATATTCATTGCCATTTCAGTTACGCATGTAAATTTTTGCGTGTCAAAAATGAATAATTAGTATTGTGCTACGGAGGGTACCTGGAAGTGTCGCGCCAATCGGGCGACCGTTTTTCTCCGATCACAAGTATCTAAAACCTATTAAGGCGCCAAATTATGAAAGCATTACAATCTCTGGAGCTTATACCAACATATAGTTAAAAAAGTTGATTTTAGAAAAAGAATTCCCTCATGTGAACAACAAATCTCATTATTTCGCCATTTTTGTATCTTGTGTGAGTTTGAAAAAAAGGTAAATCAATGGAAATGATACTTTTCGGTGCTACCAGCTCCAAAAAAAAAGCAATCATCTTTCTTTTTAAAAAATCTAAAGATATAAATGAATCTTTGATATAAATGGTCGCCCAGATTGAAAAGCATTGTTTCTTAGAAAATAAAATACAAGAGTTACGTTCAATGAGCAAACAGCATTGTGAGGAATTGGAATATTACAAAACTGCTTTAGAACAATAATCTACAAGAAGGATTAAAAAAAGGTAACATTAAAAAAGCGTAAATTTTGACCCAAAGAAGTAGGGCTTCCCATTAAGTGATGGTTAAATCAACGTTATATTCTCCTCAATATTTAACACCACATTACGAACTCAATAATCCAATCTTACCTTTAAAGTGCATTTAATTTACAGATATTTCAAATTCAATTTCTTTATGTACTCTGAAATAAATCACGTAAAAATGACCTGAAATTATTCATTCTTTGTAAGTACAGTCGGTCATAAAGGGAAAGAGAAAACACAACATACATTTTAAAATTGAGAGTTAAACAGACACAGTTATTAAAAAAGAAAAAAGTACACAAAAATGAGAATTTTTTACCTGAATTTGTTTTTTAAATGCTGTATGTTTATTGTTTACTTAAATTTGTTAAATATCTGAATGTAAGTAAATGATAAACACTGGTATTTTTATATAAGGAGTATAAGAATGCATCGGTGTTTTTATTTTTGTATTGCTTGTCTACATTCTCTTTTATCTTTCATAAAAAAATCAAATAAAAAAGTATCTTTTCATTAGATATATTCCAGGTATTTTATCTTCGAAGAATAGAAAAATACCATTATTCTGAAAATATAACAGTTTTATCATGCATGTTTTTTTTTTACGTTTTATTGGAATAAAATTTTTGTCTAAGGTATCTTGCATGTAAAAAGTTTTGAAATATTTTTCTAGTTTGAAAATATTATCTTAACAACTTCTGTAGTTCCTGAACAAAATAAAAATAAAATTTTTTATAATTATTTATTAGAGTAATAATTTTAAATTTCTGTATTATCTTTATACTGTAACAAGAATCATAGTTAAAGAATAATTTAAATACGCTTATTAAAGTATTTTTAAAATTTACAGTATTAATGCATGTTTTCCAAATTAATGATTGTTTATTGTTAACTGTCAAAATCTCCACATGCTAAAAGTATGTACAAAGTTTCTTTCCTTTTAGTTTTTATTTTTAAAAATCTGTAGGAAAACATTAATATTTTAAATTCTGTGACTAACAGTTTTTCTGCACTACGTTAAATATATGTATCTGCATATTATTATCGAAAATTAATTTTTACATAGCAATTAATTTTAGCTATGGAAATAAAAAATGTAAGGAAAAATCTAATATAAAGAACTTTAAAGGTGTCAAGAAAGGAAAACGATAATAATCATCTTAAAATAATCCGTTAAATTTTATGCGTATTCTAAAAACTGTATTTATAGAAAATGTTCGTATAAATCTAAAAATATTCTCAAAAACATTCTGTAACGGTCGAAATGTCGTTAATTTTACATTAAGGATGTTTAAAGAGACTGAACTAGAAATAGACAAAAATAAAATAACAGATTTGGTAGCATGATCTTTTTTAAGAATGTGGAGCATAATAGACAAAAAGTAAATGTTAGAATATAAAGATATTTATAGAAGATAAACTCACAAGAAGGGTTATAGTAAAGTGGTACGGTTCGATCATTTCCAAACTTTGGTGTTTTGAAGGTACTCTCCAGGTATAAAAATTCGTGCATAAAATTTTCGGTAGAATGCTAAAAAAATGGCTAATTGATTCTTTCACTGTTTTAGGGATTTTGTACACACTGTTTTTTCTCACTGTGATCATCATCTCGTTTAATGTATTTTTTGACATTATGATGGTGCTTCGTCCTTAATATATATCCCATATATTTAAAAAACAGTTCATTCATATAGAACACTGATGTAGATAAGATTATACCTCTTTCTAATTCCAACTTTATGTGTGTTTCTTATTGATTTTTGTTCATATTCAAACTTTTTACAATATTACTGGTAGTTATTTTTAAATGAGAAGGCATGTACTCGATCCATTGAGCTAGAGAGCTGCTGATTGAAGAGAAATGGATGCATCATAAGCTGATGCTGCTAGATGGCTTAACCAACTATGGTTTAATTAGCATCATAATGTGTAAACGGTTCTTTATTCTTAGTGAAACTATTTCCGAACATTAATCTTTCTGTTATTTAATTCTACACTTTGTGCTGTATTTTAAAACAAAAATATTATTTGAAAATAATGGTACTTTAAACTAAAAGGTCATAAACGGGATTATCGTTCGAAAAGTCTTACGATTCCTCGCATTGTTGTACATTGATTTTGAGACAATCTATAATCCAAAAAACTCAGTTTCAATGAAGACCTTTCCTGGTGGAATACACACTTAATAACCCATTCTAAACATTTATTTCCAACTCATTTGTCATGCAGAAATGTGAAAATTACAATATTCATAAAAATACATTTTTTATTACAGAAACAAGGATATCGGATACTACCGGCATGATCGAAGTGTGAATGATTGAAGAACCATTGTATGTCTCTGTCTCAAGAACAAACAATCGAATTTTCTATCATGTTGTACATAAAAAAGCGTAATTTTTAAAAATGTATCCAGAGTCATTTTAAAGAGTGCTTCAAATCATGCAATAATCTGGAGGTAGCAACGTACCAGTTTCTACCAATACAGTGTTATTCCAATACACAAATAGAAAGAAAATAGAAGCGGCGTTTAAGCTGGAAACGCCTTGGATGCATATGCGATACCCTATGCAGGCTCTCAATAATGACTTTACCCCAATTCATGATAATGCTGCAATTCATCGAACTAGGCTTATTGACAAATGTAATACAAGTAAAAGTATAGAAAAATGTACAGGCTACTTCAATCTCAGTCTTTTAATCTATAAGTGGGTTTTGCTACATTTTTGGAAGATAAGTGACTGCTTTAAGAAATGCTGAAAGTTTCTTCAAGCTGCTACAACCGTTTCTCTGGTTGATCTTGTTTTTTTTCATTTCAATGTCTGATAACAGAAATGATGATATCCATATGCGAAGTCATGCATTCATTACAGCGAGGAGGAAAAATTTTCTCTATTAAACCTAAGTATTTAAATGTTCTTAGGACACTTTTTCAGCTATTCTGTGTCTCCAAGCTAAGATATAATAGGGACATGCATGGTATCAAAAGTCTGAAGATATAATAAATTATTGTTTAGTGAAAATTTTCCCCAGATTTCATATGTTTTATGGCTTGATTTTGACTAAGAGAAATAAAATTGTCATATCTTAATCTTTAGTGCTATGTGTATATTGTTATAATAATAAACCAATAGATATCGTAGAAATATTGGAACTTTATAACAGTAATCAAAAAATTAAATTTTACTATGATGATTACAAAATATATACTAACAGGAGAAAATAAAATCCGACGAAAAATATAAAGAATGAGTTTGGAACTTTCATTGATTTTTGATTGCAACACCGCCATCTGCGCAGGCACTGAAACAGCGCCATCTGCTTGATCGCGGTCGACCTCTACCCAATGGTATAGGTGTCTTGCACTTTCGCTTTCACGTGCTGTGTCTTCTTTTGCCCATAGCCGTTCAACACTTCGTCCGCATGCAAAGCCCTGAGTTTTTCCTGGAGGGCTTTTTGAAGCTTATAAAGCGGTATGACAAATGTCTCAATGTACTCGGTACTTATGTGGAAAAATAAAGTTATGTTTTATCTTTAATGTCTCATTACATTTTTTCTCTTTCATACACACCTCTGTCCACAGTCGACAGGGGAAACTTATTTTCCGACTGCCCCTCGTATTTATGAATTATGTTATTCGTCTATACGTATGCCTGTTTGTCAGTGCTCTAACTCTTGTGAATGTAATTCGTCATCTACAATATTCATATATGTTTATCAGACTTACAATGACATGTTCCCTATTGAAAACAAAGCATGTAGTAGTTATAGTTCGTTTACAGAAATACTAAAAAAATTCGGTTGCATTATAGTACATGTGTAAAAATCGTTTGCGATGTATTTTAATGGTGTTACCCTTTTTTAAACTTATTGAAATTGATATGCATTTTTGAGGTGCAATAATCATACTTTCTGTAGAATATGAAGTACAAAGCATTTATCATTCATTTACAGGATCAAACCACATGATTCAATTACATAAGGGTTTTTCGGGGAAACATTCAAAAATAATGAAAATTATGTACATTACTGATGTGTATAGAAGATTATTACTTTAAAATATAGAGTGCGTGGCAGTTATCGTTTATTTACAGGGACACGGAAAAATATATGTTACAGTACTATCTATGAGCGATAATTACTGTAAGTACGTTTTTAAGTTTAACCAAATTTTTAATTACTGAAATTAATTTAATTATTGAAAAGTGTTTATAAATGGTATAGCTCATATTTAAGACTGCATACAAATTCGAAAGCTTTAATATATATTTGCGTGAATTACTTAATGATATGCAGATTAAAAAAAATAACTTGCTATCTCATTCATTAATTCTAATTCATTGCCATCTATGGATGTTAATTGATGGAAGTATGTTTTTATTTAGATTATGCGTTTTTATCTAATTTAAATTATAGTTTCATATGTGATGCGCCTAAAAACCTGTATTTAAAATAACATAATAATAAAAAATCGAGTATATTTTCGTCTTTTGGCGGTATTGCTGGATGTGACATCTCAACAATGTTATGTGTTTTCTAACTGGGCTGAATTATCTAGTGTGTATTGTATACAAATATATTGTTCATTTACAGTACTGCACAAAAAGATTCGTGTACCTGTCTGACCATGAACGAAAATTGCTGAAGTTGAATTTTCAAGTGTTTTATGAGTTTTCAAAATTGTTTACTTAAGATATATTATTTCACCTTAAAGACAGTGAATTTTCGTTACAGTTTTCTTGAAGTGTTTAAAATATTTTCATAATAAAACTACTTGACGAATATTTTTTTTTGTGTTTATTATAAAATTTACTTTTATAATTTATTTTTAATAGATTGAATATCATGTATTTAGTAACAATAATAATCTATTGCCGATTACATTTTGGCGAAAAGTAATTCTTTTAAACTTCAATATACACACTATTAAAACTTTTGGGGTGGGTTGAATCAACATTTGGTGTTAGCTAACAACCGAAAGATGCTGAGACCTCGTCCCAACATTTGTAGCTATGGTTCTACCGGAACACCGAATATTGGAAAAATATTTCACCATCTTATATTTGCAGCTACTACAGCACCAAAAGCTAGTTCAATTCACCACATAATTTTAAAAAAGTGTATGACTATATACTTCCTAGTTAGTGGATTAAGTATGTGTGATATGAATACATTTCTCGATAAGTTTGGTATAAAGTATTTAAAAATCACCTAACTAATGAAATATATTTCAATGTAAGTATAAAATTTAAAATAATATTTTTAAGACGACAGTTAGGGTATTCCATATGTTGTTCTCATACGCCTGTCTTGTCATATTGGAAGTATTCATGCTTTCATTTATAAACAACATAATATTTATAAAATTGTCAGTTATGCTGTTTGCGAAAGTATTTGAAGTATTTGAAAACTACTTTAAAAATTTATTAAAAATCACTTTTCTGTAATGCTGTTTTATAATTTTATTAAAAGCAGTTATTTAATACAGGTTCCATGTTATTCAACATTTAGGATCATGTCATTTTATTGTTCTTTTAGCAGCTGTATCATGCCATGTTGTCTTGTTAGTTCACAACTTTAGCGTAGGTTAGAATTTACTAAAACATGTAATATTCAAGTGCAAAAATTGAAAGAAAAATAAATGTTATGCATCTTCAAAAGTATGCATAATATATATTTTATAAAAATATTCGTCCAGTAATTAAACAAATGCATACAATAGTATTGTTCATGAAACCAAAACAAGTTCGGAAGTAGAAATTTAATTGGATATTGTGTCTAAATTACTCTAAATGCTTTTGATAATCAGTGAAAATATGAATTCAATGCAATGATTTAATAAAATACAATTAATGTAAAGTAATTAATTCAATGAAATGAATTAACATTACAGCTCTTAGTTGAAACTTAGTATTATAAATCAACTCTAGCAAATTCAGATTCATTTACGCATGTACCTGAGAAAAGGACGCTTTATCACGTTCACTGGCTGTGAAATAATGCAGTAATTTAAATCACGATGGTTTCTCAAGTGTTAGGATGCTGCCTCATTTAAACAGAAGACCGAGATAATGAACTGTCTAGATGTATGTCAATAAATATCGAAATATATTATTTTATTCCTTTTTATTTTTTGAAAAACCGTGAGTCAAATTATTTTAAATTGAAGTTAGAGATATTTGAATTGTTTATTGCAAATACAGAATTTACAGTTTCGAAATATTTATGAAACCTGTCTAACCAAGCTAAAAGTTTTCTTTTTTTTCCTTTTTTTCCCATTTTTAAGAAAAAAATTACGCATGCAAAAGACTCCACTCTGAATCAAATGGTAAAGACATTTTTCGTTATATTTAAAGCGCAGGGGTAAGAATATATCCCCCTTAACAGTTATGATGCTTCTGAAATGAAATTAAATTTCACCTATATAATTTCACGTTTCACTGTTATTATTATGTTACTGAGTATAGGTTAAAATCTAATAAATCTAAAACTTTTTAATAAAATCGATTGATCGATTAATTGGCTGATTGCAAAAATTCAAATAAATTCAAATTCTGGAAAGAAAACCAGATACTTCGGAACTTAGAGCATGCCAGGTAACATGAAGAAAAGTGTATGAAGTAATTTTCATAAAGTAGCTCAGCGAGAAATATTATAAACAAGTGAATAATTCTTATATTACTAATTTAAAAGCTTCTAAAAAGAAGTTTACATACTAATTTAAGTTTCTAATTATGCTGTGTTTGCAGTAGATCGAAAAAGCGAAACGAGGGGATACAGAACGTTATTTTAGTGGTGTTTTCCACTAATCAAAGAATCTATCAACATATTTAAGAAGACTATTGTTAATTCATTCTCGAATACTTTGTGTGTTATAGAATTTCTGGAATCAATTGAATCAGGACGTCTACAGTTTTATGTTTATTTGACCAGATTGAAGTATTTGCTATCAAATATCATACATTTATTGATTATGGTATATATAATAATAAAGTAGATGCATTTACTGACAAGGATTGTTTGTTGTTGAACTTTCAACAAATTGATTCAAAAATAATATTTGTATTTAATTGCACATATATTTTTAAGAGCTTTCCAAGATTTTTCCCCTGAGCATTCTGTATATTATTGGAATCACTATTTAACATAATTTTTATTCCGTTGTTTATTTTTAACATCAGTCCTTTTGCAATTTCCCCCTCCGCCAGCATTCTCTAAATAAAAAGTTTCTAAAGCTTTTGAGTGACAGAGCATATTTGAAATGTAAAGTTCAAGGCATAGCACCCAATTTCATGTCGCAGATATACATTGTATTTGATAAATAAAATTACAATATTGTTGCCGAAATAAGTAGTTTCACAATTTAAGCATAAAGTAATTAAAGTTTATGGTTAAAAAAATATTTCATTTATGATTTTCATATTACACAAAGAACTATAAGCCAAAAGATAATATAAAAGAAAGAAGAATCATGACAAAACGCGCGACAAAACATCTGAAAATGAATTCAGAAAAAAATACTGAATAGTCACAATTCGTATTCGTTACGCATATAAACAGCTGTTTAAAGACATTGTTTAAGACAATATTAAAGACAAGTTTTTACTTGCTTTTGGTGAAAAAAATTCAATGCGAAATATGGGAGTGTACGTGTTTTAATTTTGACACTAAGACTATATCGGGTTAAATTTTGGAAAGTTGCAACTAAATATCGACGCAAGCATTCATACTGCCAAGATTCCAGAAAGTTTTTTCAGTACTGAATATGAATTTAGTCGAGCATTTTATTTAATGTCTATTTCTATTTTTTTTAAATAAGACTCATAAATATCAAGCAAACATAACAAATGTGCTTCAAACTCGCTTCATATAGCTACACAAACTTTAGAGAAGAAATCGATTTTTTTAAATCAATCTCGTGCTTTTCATTTTTAAGTGTCAAAACCCAAAACTTGCGTTTCTGTTAAAATACTTCAATTTTATTATTAGTATCAAAAACAGTTCATGCTTCTCCTTGAATTGATAGACATACATCATCCAGTTTTTTTCTAAAATATCGTCTAAATACCCCCAATATCAATGATCGTCTCCCATCGGCATTCCCAAAATCTAACTCTGTTTTACTAATTAAGATTTGGATTTAATACCTCAATTCAAAGATGTGTATGATACTTTTTCCATGAAAGAACTATTATAGAAACCACCATTTTCCATGAAAGAACAATTTCTGTTGCGAGAAGAAATAGACGTATAAAACTTCAACGTATCATCACACAACGTTTTGAAAATGAATCTCAACTGGCGTCTATATTTTGTGGTTCACATAGAAGTTGCTAAATATATTTTCTGTTGTACTCATTGGTGTTCTACACGTTACTTATGGAGCCAAAAATTTATTAAATTGAGATATTTCCAATGATTAATTTCTTTTAAAAACAATAATCATTTTAATTTAAACAAGTTGGAAATTGTACGTCAAACGTGACAAATGAGGTGTGTTCGTACTAGTTAGCTAGTTATATAAATATTCAGATCTTGATGATTTTTAATTCTGTGAAATGAATTATATCGTCTGTAGATTAATTTCTGTAATAAAGTAAGTATCTCGGTCGCTTGACGATTAAACCTCGGAAGCTCCTACAACAAGAAAGCACCGATTTAAAAAAAATCAAATTTCTTAATAAATGATTTTATTAATATCTTCTAAAAGTTTGATTCGATTTTCATAAACTTTGAAATGTCTCGACAAAATTCTGCAAAGATAATATATCTTGTATTTCAAACCATTCGGTTGCGTAGTTTTTGCGTTGTTATATGCGGACGGACGGACAGACAGACAAACGGACGGACCAGACGACGACAATAGATGCTACATATTTATATAATTAAGAACGCACCTAAAAAACACATCTTTTTCGCGGAGCACAGTTTTAAAAACTTTGCTATAGATTATTTGAATCCTTAATTCCCATACATGTTATTCAGCTGTTTATTTTTAGCACCAGTGCATTTTCCGATTTTTGCTTATATGAAAGCATCAAACGTACAACGGTAACGGGATATCTTTAAAAAGCACAGACGAATTGAGGATGAAAAAATCACATATGGTTTAAACAATGTAAATAATAAAGGCTTTGTGAATTACTATACAACACTTCCATTCCTCAATTATAATTATTATTCAAAGATAAACTGTAAATTTAATTAATGGAATGACAGGGACTTCCAGAAGGGCTTTGCTACAACTTTAAAATAAATTTTATATGAAAATTTACCAAGGATATAAGGTAGCAGCGACTCATATACTTTTGAAGTAATTTAGAACTTTTATTTACAGATATGAAAATATGCTATCAAACTTCCTGTAATTCCAAAGCAAAAAGTAAAAAGATACACTACAGCTTTTTAAGGGAGAGTTCTCGAATTTAAACTTATCGTGAATGATAAATACGAATTATACTAAATAAAATTGATAAAAAATATATTTTGTAGACTAAAATTCATAAAGATACAACTAAATGTAACTATATTGCTTGAAGGTGCGTAAAACATGCATAAAACATTTAAAAGCACATTAAAGTCCTTTTAAAAATTCAAAACGTTTTCAACCGAACTACTCGGTCATCATCAGTGAAAAACCAATTGTTGAGTTGAGTTGTTGTCTCTTCGCGTTTTCTTGCTTGCACGGAATAAACTATTTTACTTCAAGGGTTTAGAATATAAGGTGGGATGGGAAAGGCAATCAATGATGTATTAATACATTCCAGACTGCGGGCTTATCATATGATAATACATCGTTACAAACTATTTCTTTTTTAGATATTATTTCTAGAGACTCTCTTATGATAGCTTCCTGGTGATTATTTGTGCGGAATATAATTTTGGATCCATTGAAATCATATGAGTATGAGATCATATGAGATCATAAGAGAGTCTCTTAGAAATAATATATAAAAAAGAAATAGTCTGTAACGATGTATTATCATATGATATCCGCGCAATCTGGAATGAATTAATACATCATTGATTACCTTTCCCATCCCACCTTATATTATAAACCCTTGAAGTAAAAGAGTTTATTCCGGACAAGGAAGAAAACGCGAAGAGACAACAACTCAACTCAACAATTAGTTTTTCACTGATGATGACCGAGTAGTTCGGTTGAAAACGTTTTGAATTTTTAAAAGGACTTTAATGTGCTTTTAAATGTTTTATGTATGTTTTTACGCACCTTCAAGCAATATATAGTTGTATTTTTATGAATTTTAGTTATTAAACAAGGTGAATATGCACTGAAATTTTAACTTTTTATATTTTGTAGAGTTTATTTTCGTAGCCGGAATCTTGACTACATTGTATTATCAAGGAATCCAACTAATGAAGGCAACTGCAAGATGAGATGTAATACTTTAATATAATGTCAAATATTACTAGGCATATTAACTATTACGGATTTTTACACTGCAACATTACGATTAAGTTCCGTCCTGGTCGGGCTCCATTTCGAGAAACGTACAACTATACAAAATACCTTTCTTCCACACAATCTTAACGCACTTTAATTTGAAACTAATTCGAACCCAAAATATTTAATCCCAAATCAAGCACTATAAACAAAAAATATAGTCGAGAGTGATTCGTTTTAAAATATATAGTTATTTAATCTGACACAATATTATGGACTTGCTTTTGAAAAATCGGATATATCAACCCCTCCCCCCCCCTGCCCCACCAAATATATAAATAAATGAAATAAAATAAAATAAAAAGTCAACCCAATCTGCCACAAAAATGTAACATCCAAACAGACACCGTGGCTTGCTGTATTTACGGCAAAGTATGATGAGCACACTTATTATCCTTATCTTACATAATTGTTTTTTTCACAATGTATACGTACAGAAGGTCACGTTTGTGCGTTAGTTTTCATTCATGACACCTTTCTAACCTGTTGAAGAGTGAGGTTTGGCGTTCTCTGCGAATCTAATGATATGTGCATAAGGTATTACCTTACAAAAGGTGAAACATAAAGGTCTTATGTCCATCCAGAGTTTCCTTTTTAATACGCAATTGCATGCAATTAAAGAAACAAATTCAAATGTAATGTCAGAGGTTAAGTAGAAATTCGTCAAAAGATCAGCTAGTTTTTTGCCAGCAATACTGTTTTGTGAAGAATGCCGATTAGGGAAAATTTTTAAAGGAAAATGATCCTAAATTATCTATTCCACACAGGAAGACTCCTGAAAATCTCGCAGACCACACTAGTGCAGGATTTCCTAAAATGTCTAATTTCTTTGTCAGCATAAAGTTTATAAAGATTCCCTATATGTTTCCATTTAGTACAAGATTTATACATTTTTTGTACACAACTAAGTTTTAAAACACTCTAAATCTTTAGATAAAAGTATTTATGCATGATACTGAAAGTAGAATTTTTTAAGACTAGCTAATATAATTTACACACAGGAAATCTTTGAAACGAAATTGATTATTTTAAATTTAACAATATATTTTTTGTGTTGTACGCACAAATTAATTATTACTTTGATGTGTATATAAAAAATGAAGACAACGTTATTACAAAACAAAATTTGTTAACAGCCAAGATTTTGACATTCATATATATATTTTAAAGATAACTTTGAAATAGAACTTTAAAATACGTTGTACACAAATTTTAATACTTAAAAATAAATAATGCCTTTGCGTACAAAGAGTATAATACATACTTCAAATATTTAAAAAAAAATCAGTACAATACAACGAAAAAATTAATTTGACAAAGTTTGTCACAGATTATTAAAAAGCAAAATATAATAATTAATAATTTAAAAAAAGTATAATAAAATTTTAGGTTTATTGAATAACAAGCGTATAATATATATTTAAAGAATGAAAATTCAGTAAAATGAAAAAAAAATGCGATTTTCGAATTTATATTTGTTACTTATTACTGTTTCATAGATCAAGAATAAAATGATAAATAACATTCTAAAATATTATTTATTTTTAAGTGTGTTGTATTAAATAATATAAACATATCTCTTTATCGGAAATTAAACTGCACATAACAAAAAAGAAAATGAATCTTTCATTCTATTAACTTGAATGTATTTCACTAATCCTAACAGTAAAGGAAATTCTTTTAAAATAATCCTTATTATACTTGCTAACAGATTTATTGATGAAGCAGATGTGTTCAAAACTCAGCTGCTGCAATTGAGCAATTTAGATAAATATGACATTTATTTAAGATCCCATTTCCAGCAATTACATTCTAAAATAAATTAATGCCACGGGAAATTTACAGCGGATTTGCTCGCTTTCATATTTCGGTCTTTTCAGCAATAAAGATAATGTATATCATCAATCAAACTCCTAAAGAATAATAAAACATTCGATAGGTTGTTAACCAAATTCTGAATAAATTATGAATGTGTGTTAGTCTCAGGATTGAGTGAATAACACAAGACCAGATTGTTCGGTAAACTTGTGAAATTTAATGAAATTATTTTATGCTTAAAAAGCGTTTTGAAAAAATTAAGAAGGTATTATTGTATACGTTTTGTCTGGCTTGTTATTATTATCTTGTGGAGTAACTCAATAATTGTGTTTTCTATAAAATGTGTTTGCAATGTTTTTTTTTTTCGTTTATTTTTGTCCAAATGACTTATGTTGTTAAAAAAATATATGTGTCATAGTGTATCTATTTACCATTAGATGAGGTTTTTTCTTTTTTTTTTTTTTTTTTTTTTTTGTAAAAATTCAACTACGAATATTGCAGTTAAAATTTTCAAAGTGGAATGAATAATTAATTTTGTATTATTTAAAATTCAGAAATGACTTAAAGAATAATAGTTTCATTGAATGAAATGGTATAAGCTCATTGTGCCTAAGTGTAAAACGATTTTTTGCACTTTTGTCACACTTAAAATCAGGGTTGTTTAGGTTTAAACCACGCTGGTTTAAACCAAAGGTTTTTTTTTAAAAAAACAGACTTATTAAAAAAAAACTTTTTTTAAAAAGAAAACTTTTTTTTAAAAAAGAAAAAAAAAACATTTATTTTCCTCAAATGTGATGAAAAATTATTTAGATTTGTATAAATAATTGGAATTCAGAAGCAGTGAAACATGCTTATTGCGTAACACAATTAAATGATGCAACTCAGATTCTGATGCAAGATGTCTGGTATGTTCTCATCAGGTATCTCCTTATTGGTTGATTGTTCTTATTCCATGTGATCCATGTGATGTGTTATTCCATGATTGGCAGTTACTCTAGTTAGAGAATCTGCAGTTAATAGTTTTATTTTGTTCTTTTATTTAGCATTGAGTTTAACTTTTGATTTGAAAAATAACATTTTTATTCTCAGTTTGTCATTTAAAAAAATAAAATGGCCAATATTACTGGTAGAAAAAAGATATAACATGTTTATCATTTGATGAAATTAAAAATGAATCCAGGAAAGGTGTTAAAGCCAAATGTAAAAGTTGCAGTAAAGAATTAGAAGGCGAAATAAACAGAATGAAGTATCATGTTTCTAAATGTCCAGGAAATGAAGATAAAGAATGTGAAGATTCAAGTAAGTGCTGTATTTTTAATTATGCATATAAAAATGAAATAACTTTAAAATTAAACTATAAATTTAAGATTGCTAAATTAAATAATAAATTTAACATCCCATAGTTTTTATGTAACAAAGAGAAATTTTAATAATATTCAGTAATATTATACTAATATTAAAAGTAATATTAAAAAATAACTGAGTTACATAATTTTTTTTGTACTTTGGCAATAATCACTTTGCAAATGCATTATATAGATCACATACAAATGTTTTGAACTTAGTTCTCCCTAGCGAAATTAAGTAGCATTCAATGAAAGATGTACTGGAAGTTTACATTGAAATTTGGGCTACTTTACTGAACATTTGCAAAGAAAACAGAGAGAAAATCAACACAAGTATTAAAAACGTTAGCATGTTTAACATAAATATTAGAGTATTTAAATATTTCCTTTTGCCGACCCCCCCCCCCCTCCTAAAGAAATACATTGTTTTATTTTCTGATGCTCTTTGTGTATTTGTATCAGGAAATGTTAGAAGATATTTTCTTATCACATTACTTGAAACTCCCCTTCTTCAAAAGGTAAAAATCGATTTCTGATTTTAAATTGCCGCATCCAAAACAATCTAGTTCACGATGCTTAAATATGTTTAATTTTCATTTTCATAAAAGCGTATGAATCCTGGAATAAGATTGATTTAAAACTAATTTTGTTTTAATCTAATTTTTGCATTATTTTATTTAAAATATATACATAATATTAGATTTACCTATTTTTATACTTGTACCTAGTGTTATCTTATGAGTGTTATGTTACATAACATATTCTAAATAATATTAATCAGTAGATTTAGCCCTTAAATGCATTATTTTTAATTTTTATATGTAAAAAATATCAGTACTTTTATGTTAGCCAGGTGCCAGTGATCACCAAATTTTTTTAATCTTGCCCATCTTTTAACATTAGCCAATAAAATACAGCTAACATTTTAACATTTCAATATATTATTTTAAGAAACTTACTTGAAAATAGCTAAAATATAATCGTGATAAAACATGTAAACACAAACATATCAATACAAATAATAAAATCTCACATAATCGGGTCTATTAATGATTAGGCTTTGTCAATAACAAAAATGTTAAAATAGACATAACATAACAGGAGACATTTTATTTCATAATGAAAGGGTTGCAATTTAAATGAGTCCAATTGATACAAAATTTAGTGAGTTATCAAGTGGCGCCCAGCTAGTATAAAAAATATTTATAATTCTAATAATTAAAATTTTCATATTTTTATTTATTTTTAGAGGATGTTGATGAACCTACAACTTCTAATTCAATACCTACGGCTTCCAAAAGATTAAAGTTAGATGGTTTTGTAGTAACAACATCTGCCAAGGAAAAAGATAATTTTGATGAAAAAGTTCACAATTTATTTTTGCAGCCAATTGCCCCTTTAAATTGGTAGAAAATAAGGAATTTAAACAGTTTTGTATGTCTTTGAGACCAGGTTATAAACCACCTAGTCGTGCCGATTTAGCGGATAAATGGTTGCCCAAGATTTACAATGATGAACTTCAGCGATGTAAAGCTGATTTAGAAAACAAAACAGTTTGCATGGCAATGGATGGATGGTCGAACATCCATAATGAACCTATTGTGTGTATAAGTGTTATCAAACAGTGTGGTAAAGTCACTCTTGTTGATACTATTGACACATCCGGCACATCACATACTGGAAATTATTTAGCAAATTTGGTCTTGAGTTCAGTGCAGACAGCAGAAGAAAAGTTCAAATGTAAAATATCAAGTTTTGTCACAGACAATACTGCAAATATGGTTTCTGACAAAAACATTCTGCATGAAGAGTTTGGTTTTTCGGGACTTACATATGGGTGCAGTGCTCACATTTTAAATCTGTTAGCCAAAGATTTGGTTAGAAGTGATGTAACAAAACATGTTACAAGTATTTTAAAATATTTTCGCAATCATCATCTCCCGAAAGCATGGTATCATGCAGAAGGTGGAAGTGTGTTGGTACTTCATCTAGAGGTACGATGGAATACTTATTGTGATTCACTTGAATCTTATGTTAAAAATTGGTTAATTCTTACAAAAGTTTGTGAGGATCACAGATCTGAGATTGATAGTGACATCTCCAGTAAAATCTTAAATATCGGTTTAAAAAGAAATGTTGAGGACATTATTGCTATTCTGAAACCAATCGCCGAAACTATTGATTTTGTACAGAGGAATAGCTGTTCTCTCGCTGAATGTGTATTAGCATGGAAAAAGCTAGAATTGAAGCTAAAAGAAGCGTCAACATCAAACAATAAAAAGGCCATATGATCAGCGTATAAACAGAGACATGAACAATCTTTAGTAGATGCGCATTTTGCTGCATTTATTTCAAGCCCATCAGTATTAATTTCTAACCTAGGAATTGATGTCACAAAAGAAGAGAAAAACAAGGGTCTTGAATTTATCAAACAAAAATGTGGCTCTGGTTTCTTAGCACTTACATTAAAATTTTTGGGGAAGTTGGAACCATTTCATAATCATGATCAAAATGTTTTTTTGACCCCAAAGTTGTTGAGACAATGTCTGACTTTGAATGGTGGAATAGTTTTTATAATGTTTCAGGTAAATCTTTGATTACGGAGAATGATTTGGAATTTGTGAACATGCTAACTACAGCCAAAGCATTGACTGCCTGTGTTGAAAGCATTTTTTCAACATTTGGTATAGTTCATTCAAAATTGCAAAACTGATTAGGAGTAGAGAAAGCATCAAAATTTGTGTTCGGAATGAAACAAATGAACAATGATTGATGGTAAAATTTAATATTCATTCCTATTATTCAATACTGCTGTAAGATATCTATTCAAGAAATGTCCAGTTTTTTTCTTCTTTCCTTAATAAAATGTTTGGATATATTTCATTGGTTTGTGATTCTTTATCTTCAGTTTGCAAATATTTTTCAAATAGTTGTTATTTGTGTCAGTTAAAATTTCTTAGTTTAATTTTCTTTAAAAGAAAAAATAGATTAAAGGAGGACTGTGTTAGTAGTAGTGATTGATTTATATATAAACATATATAAGTGATAGTTTTTATTGTTTATTGTATATTAAAATATTATAATAATAATAAAAAATATTATAATGGTTAAATTAAAATAGTAAAAATCTTATTATATAATTTCAACAAAATAACTTAAAGTAATTTTTGTTTAATGCTTGACTTCAAATATTTGAAAATATTAATATTCATCGTTCTTCTAAAATATAAAATCATTTAAACGAAAAAAAACCTGGTTTAAACCAAAAAAACCAGGTTTAAAGAAAAAAAACCCGTTTTTTTTTTTTTTTTTTTTTTGCCTGTTTTTTTTTTTGCAACCTTGTTTAAAAATACAATTCCTGTTTTAGTAAATTTAAAATGTCAAATATAAGTACAAAATAGAATGTTATGTTTTTAACTGTAAAATAACTTGTTTTAAAGAAAGTTAATTTTTATCTGTAACCTTTGTCACTTTAAAGTCATTATTGTGTCACATTTACAGCAGTTACATTTTTTATAAATATTCTAAGCACATAAATGTGACAATATATTTTATGCATGTTGGTTCATTTTATTTTTGTTAAATTAATTTTTATAAACTTAATACTGTTTTATAATTTAATAATATATTTTTTGACATTCATACTTTAAACATTTGGATAAATTAATAAACAAAAAGTACCTAGTGAAAAAAATATATACTATATAACAGCAATTTGCCGACAAAATTGTTCATTACTCAAAGTTGATAGAAATTTTGGACCACTTTAATTGGAATTTAGTAATTGCGGTAATGTGATAATTTATTTAATTTCATTCAGTTCATAAAATATTTTATCGCACCGTTCTGGCCACTCTGACTTTTAAGACCTCCTAATACCATTATGCTTACTGCCACTATTTAATCAATCTTATTAACCCATTAGGCGTCGGTACATACATATTAACCCACTTTTGTGCAACACTTGTTTTTCTTTATGAATAGGAAGTATTTAAAGTACTTCTGAGAAAACAAAATCGAATATTTAGAAGAAACATCATGTTGGTATTTTTTTTTTCAAAATTTTTAATTATGCCTCTGTGCATTTATGGTAGTTTTTTCTCAGTTCTTTAGCTATAAAAGGAGTAATTCCATTCCGAAACTGATATTTTAAGAGGAGTTCATATAAATTAGTCCAACATACATCTACATTTATAATAAAATTTAAAAATAAAATTACCGATCCCATAAGCATTTTCATTATCCACCTGTTTATTTTTCATCATTACATCATTTTTGTCCTACTATTTTACATGAAAATGATTTAATATATTTTATGCAGAATTATCTTGCATTTTTATCATTTTCCGAATTTAGTTTTTTAACTTTTTTTTTCTTTTTGCACTTTCTTTAGTTTTTCCTATAGTCCGATTTGAAGATTCATCAGTACTTACGTCTAAAATATCAAGTCTGCGTTTAATACGTTTTTTTTAAACACTAAATCAGATATTTCTTGATTGTCTGTTGATTTAGAATTTGCGCAAAGTTCTACTCCAGCAGATATATTATGGGGTAAATCGTCGCATAATTTATTTTCTATTACATCTTCCTTAACTGTTACAATACAGCGATTTGGTGACAAACAAAAGATTTCCGGAACATCTGAAAGCTCATCCAAATCTAAAATAAAAATTGTTCAATCACCTTCCATGTAAAATAGTCGAAATAAAATGATTTAATGGTGAAAAATAAAGAGATGGATAATGAAAATGCTTATGGAATTGATAATTTCATTTTGTTTTGTTTTTTCATTATAAATGTAGAAATTTGACTAATTTATATGCTTTCTTCTTGAAATATATGTGTCATAATGATTTTATTCCCTTTATAGCTCATAAACTGAAAAATAACTACTATAATTGCGCACAGGCTTAGGTAAAAGTTTTTAAAAAAATTACCCACATTAGGCGCCATTGTTCCCATTTTGGGAAAAAAGATACGCTTTCGGTAATTGTGATTGATCTATTATACAAGTTAATTCCGGATATATGCGATTGTATGCAGTTTTATTCCCCTCCCCCCCCCCAGGGATTGTACTTATACTAAAAAGAGAAAGCTGAGTTCCCGGGGCGGTCATCTCTCCCCCTCTTGTACATATTAATAAACATATTTTACTAAAAAAATAATTTTTATTATGGAGTTATTTTAAAAATAAGATATTTATTTCGAATGCACCCAAAAAGCTATTTTTCATCTTTTTTTACACGTTTTAAAAAATGGAAAATTTAAAGGAAACTTAAAAAAGAAAAAAAATACAGAAGTCACCTCATATATTTAAAATGCATATAACATGAACCTTCTAAGAATACATAAAATACTCACTTTAAAAAACAATCCTAAAAAAATGTTTTCAAAATGAGAGAAATGGCACCTAATGGGTTAATTACAATACCTGGAGCCATGTCACCCTTATACTCGACCTTTACATATCTGCTAAACCTGATATTCTCATTGAACTCTTTAATTGGAATATTTTAAACTAGAGCGACTGCTTCAAAAATAAAAATCACATTAGCGTAAATTATAGAAACTGGATTGAAGAGAAAACCATCCTCAATAATATTTGTCTCTGTTTCTTCCTTTGTGCTTTTAACTTTCCATCTATGCTACATTGTTTTCCTTATTTTGTCAGTAGCTTTTTTCGGAGCTGCAATGTCGTTTACCTTTTCAATTTCTTCTTTTTGCGCGTAAGCTAAGACACCTGAGATGAAAATAATTCAACAATGTTCAGTCATTCACAATTTCTGCTTTTAAACATAAGTTTATTTTAATATATGAAAATACTGAATTATCTTACTGTGGTATTTAATTTTTGTTTGTGCAATACATTACAAAAGTAAAACTAATTAAGTCTACTGAGATATAAAACTTACCTTAGTAGAAGAAACTGTCCAAAAATGTGTTAGGGTCTACATACGGGCCACTCGCTAAAAGCAGGCAAAGGTGGTTGCGCACGGTCGTGGGAATGGCCCCGAATGGAACTGCAAGAAATGGTGGGAAAGTGGTGAGTAGATGGCCCGCGTCATTGGCCTATGTGGGTTGGTTTGAATTGATTTCAACAGAAAAAATATTTTTAAAACATTTCAATGTATGTGAAATTTAATTTCTCCCTTCCTTAGTTCTTCAGTAAACCAATGGAATTCCATCTCATCTCAAAGTATATCTCCTGTGCTTCATGTAGAGCACCTGTTTCAATCAATTTGTTTGTTTTGAAATGGCTGCTGAAGCCAACAACGACAAGTACTTACTGTATGGTCTTTACACGGTCTACCATACCGAAGACAATGAAGATGATGAATTGGCTGTTTCTCAGGGGGATAAACCTGGAGACGACAATGCAGTATGCATTTTCTCTGATGCGCTCTTTTCAGATAATGTTACAAGGGAGTTTTCGTAACAATTCTACAAGTGTGGAGGTTGGGTACATTCCTAATGTACTATGATGAAAAAAAAGGTATACATCTGCGACTTTTGAAAATAAAAACTGAAGAAAGTGTTATTTTTTGTGCATGAAGTTTAATAGATTTTGAACAAAATTTGGTGGGTTTTTTTTCATTTATTTATTACGCGAAAAAGTACTAATTAGCTTTAATTTAGTACTTATTAGTACTAAAAAGTACTAATTTATTTAAATGTTGACTGAATTAAAATTTCTTTATTATTGTGACAGATTGACATTTACCTCAAATTTATTTCAAGTAATTCAATAGGGTTTTTTTTTTTTTTTTTTTTTTTTTTTTTTTTTTTTTTTTTTTGTGGGAGAGGTGGGGGGAGTGTTTTTGTGAAAGAGAAGTTAGTGCGTTTTGAGATAAGATGCTCAATAAGTTACTTTTTTTTTTAAAGTAAAAGATTTAAAATATATATATATAGTATATATAATTCTTTTTTTATCCTCTTACTTGTCCGTAATTTATTCACTAGAAAAAATTAAATTATAATTTAACTGTTGAAGCTGAAGAAAAGTTTTTAAGTCCAGAATGTGAAAATGTAACACTCCACCCGATATCCATGTTAGTATCCATATAATTTAATTTCGGTATTTTTAAAATCAAATATTATTTATATGTTTCATATTATACAAAATATTGTTTAAAGATTTATATAGTATAAGATTCTTCCTGTTTTGAAAAACTCGCATTACATTACATTGGAAACCGTTAATGCAAAATGCATGATAATTAACAATTAACATTTATGGTAGAAAAGGTAAAATTAACATGAGTTTACGTCAATATAAACAATTTCTTTTGATGCGTGTTGTCTAAGTAAATCCCTGTTTAAATTATATTGAAAATATTTCGAAAGGAGGTATGAGTTCGAGTTTGAGGCATATAAGCATTCAGTGATTTTCGGCGTGTTGAAATAAAAGATAAAACAAAATTACGGTATTACTGTTAAACATTCCAAAAAGTTTAATATCAATGGCAAATGGGTAGTTACAAATACAGAAGGTTGTTCGCACTTTATGGAAACGATTTTTACAGTTAATTTTGAACATATATGCCATATTTTTATGCCAACACTTTTACTATATCTAAAAGGTGGATTAAAACTTTGTGCCGTTATATTAAAAATAAATGTGCAACGTTAAATTAGCACAAATTAGATTCTAATTTGTGCTAATTTAACGTTGCACATTTATTTTTAACTTTTACTATACTGTATAATCCTGACTCTTGAGTATAACTCTGTATCGAAAATTCCATCATAGTCGATTTTTCGTTTAGTACAATCGTATCAATTTTCTCCTGCACCTCTTGATCAACTTTCCAAAATCTTTTGAACGTTCGTGAATTCATTCGAACAAGCCAAATGCAGAAAAAATTCACTGAGGAGGAGGTTTGGGTACGTCCGGTGATTTTAGTTGTAGTTCTTCAATTGGGACACAATAAGTTTATTTCCGTTAGGGAATCTTTTTTTGCTATGGAAAAGTAGGTGGGAGGACTTTGTCCATATGAAGCTCTAATGTCTTTTTCATATAAAGCTGGAATTTCTTCTTCAAAAATGGATTCTAAAATATTTTACTAATAATACAGCTTTACTGATTTTACTTCTAAATACTTTATTACAATTTTTCCCTTTATTTTAATTTTATAACAACATCCAGACGCAATCCTGAATCTTTTATTAAAACTTTTCTTTACATATACAAAACCATTTCTTTTTTTTTTTTAACTAATTGTTAAAAATTGTTCTTTTTTATACACTCACTTAAATAAAGCCATATTTCATCCAGTTGTACAATATATTCTTATATATCACCACCTATGTGTTTGTTAAAGCGAACGTTATAAAGCACTATCCACAACACATTGGAAGACTTTGGAAAGTTTTCAAAAACGCGTGGTAGAAAATTGATATGATTGTACTAAGAGAAAAATGGACTATGAT
The DNA here is from genome assembly GCA_963931845.1 of Maratus michaelseni. Taxonomy (NCBI): domain Eukaryota; kingdom Metazoa; phylum Arthropoda; class Arachnida; order Araneae; family Salticidae; genus Maratus; species Maratus michaelseni. The sequence goes on from OZ007590.1 coordinate 197,392,180, forward strand.
GGAAATTTCGATCCAGAATTATAATCAAAAGTCAAGACTATATAGCAGAGCAAAATTGTCGCAAAGACTATGGCATATATTTACAGAAATTAATTGTGAAAATCGGTTCCATAAAGTGCGAACGACCTTCTGTAAATAATGCAAACAACATTTTACTGAGTTCTGTAGCTTTGTTACTGTACTATTACCCACCTATGTTCCTTATTCACATAATGCTATACGAGATAGAATACCACTCCATCTACAAGTCCCATTTTAGAGCTGTTAATACTCATCAATCTGGCCGATGACATTTATAGCACGTAGTATTTGGCTAATGTTACAAGAAAAATAAAGCAGACTCTTCGGCTGAATTCTTAATTGCACTGCAACTGTATACTTCAAATTCGTTTCGTCAACAGTAAACTTGGGCAAATAAATCACAGCTATGGAATGCGTAATAGTGGACAGCGAATTGTTAAAGCAAAACAGCAAGCCTGTGGCAGTTCTCATGCATTTGCTAATTGCCATGATGAAGCCGTAGGACATCTTAAAGTCAAGCGGGTGTTTTGTGTTTTCGTAACAAATTCCCGTTTACTGACGGATTTACGACTTGACGCATTTGTTTAATCCACTCTCACTATTTCCGTGTCATTGCGTGCAAAAGAAGTAAGAAAATCCTTTCAATTTTGCTTTTTAGATCTGAATGAGTCATATTGATTTCTAATGAACATTTTTCATTGGTAGATAAATATGTTACACTTTGAGCGCCCTTCTATTTATATTGCTAACGTAGAAGTTTAGAGGGTCCTGCTGAACTCTTTGAATTTGTAATAACTCAAAATTTCTTCACTGTTACATGCCATGTTCTGCTTTATCCGTGTTTTGTAAACTCATTCAATCCCCATAGTTTCTTTGTGATCTTGCAGCTTCTAAAAACATGCATGTATTATTTCATCATAGGTTTTACAAGAATTTACTTTGGTTTGATTTACAAACAAACTAATGTAATTTTCAATAATTTGTAATACATTCCTTTAATACAAAATTTAAAAATTCTTGGGCTTTTTATAATAATATGTTATCAGTGCTTAAGTTGAGTTAAATTTTTTGATAAAGTACACGATTAAAATAATGCGGGTAACAAGAAAGGTTGATCCCATACCTTTATAACTATTCCTCTATAAATAATGTGTGAAGATTTTCATAAAATATATCTTTACGATTATTATTTTAAAAATATTAAAAAATATTTTCTTTTAAGCTATCCGAACACCTTCGGAGGTGATTTTTTGAAATTTTTGAAATTATACCAATACTTTACTTTATTACATATATATACTTTATACCAATTTTTTCTAATGACATTTAAGTTAAAACTTTGAAAAGTAGATAAACATTTTAGGAATTATACAGAAAAAAAATTTAAAAGTGAAAAACAGTCAAAATTATGTGAAAAATTGATATTTTTACAAAACATGATAACTCAAAATCAAATCAATACATTCACATTTTGTAAATTGCATAATAAAGAGATTTAAAATGTTTCTAAGACATAGACTAGCAGCATTATAATAGCATCTCTATCGCAGAAGCTATGGCACTTGAAGTACTAATGAATGAAACAATTGTAAAATTTCTTGCACCTTTTTAAATTATATCAGTGTAAATGTAAAACCAATTAATATATCATCATAATTGTAGTCTATTCCCTCAATAAACGTTTGTAAAATAAGTAAAAAGAAATTCAAGGCATTCAACTTCATTTTGAGAGAAAGTTAAAAATAACTTTTAAAGGCGGTTCTTGCTATAAAAATAATTATTATTCTTTAAAGGTTTAATTATATACTCCATGTATTTTCTTGAACATATAATCGAATTTAAATGCTAAATCTCGAAAATGAAGAATGTAAACATATATTTCAGCTTACTTCAGGTTTGAAGAACAATATTTCCGGTTGTAAAATTCTTGGGCAAGCTGTAATAGATGTAACTTTAAACAGCTGTAACTCGGGTTCTTATTCAAATAAAGAAACAATTAAAACAGAATTAGATAGAGAAACGATCGGATTTTAATATTATTGCAAAAATGAAAAATCAATATTTTCATCGAAAATGACGTTTTAAAGGTGCTCGGTTACTTTAAACGATTTTTAGACATTTTTGCGTAATTAGTCAAATTTTATGTTTTAGCAAAACATTAAAAAAAATACGACATTAAGAAAACATTAAGAAAATTTTCATTCTTTGAAAAATGATTATCTGAAAACAGTTTTTAAAGGCAATGCATTTCCGAAGATTTATTTCTTTTATTCGTAAATCTGAAGTATAACACTTTAAACTATTTGTGGAATTCAGTATGAAGTGATTATAGGTCTTTTTGGTAACAAACTATCTAAAAAGGTTCATCAAATGTGTTGGTTTAAAGCCATCCAGCATTTGTTATGAGCACGCATATCCAGATGTGCACTGCCCCCTCTCTCATAGTACAATAAATCTGAGACCATAACTTAGAGTGATGAAATTGATATGCGCTAACTGCTAAATCTACCTGTGTGTTATTTAAGTACACTGTTAAAATTTTGCAGCAAACTGTCCGGTCATTTGACCGTTTTTATAGAAAACGGTTACATAAACGTAATTTAACGCTGTTCTGTCCATATTATACGACTATGTAACCGTTTTTTACAAAAACGGTCAAATGACTGGACAGTTTGCTGCAAATTTTTAACAGTGTATTATTTTATATATGTAACGTATTTCGTGCTCGTTTAAAGAAGTGTTTTGTCTCACTCCACGGGCTAAATGATTAAACAGAAACAAACTATGACAGGAGATACTATGGTTATGATAACTATATATATATATTTTAATTTAGTGAAATCAGAACTAATAACAAAAGAACAATTGATAAATTAAACGTTACAGATCTAACTGGAACAAAATATTTATTCGGATGTTTAAAAATGAAAGTTGCTCCAAGCTTTAAAAAACTAGACTTGAAATAAAATCCGAAGTCTTCATTGAAAAATGTTCTAAATAATGATATAAAAACTGTGACGATTCCATAGAAGAAGAATTCCATAAAATTATCCTTGTCGGATAAACAGGTGCTTCAATTCTCTGGCGAATAAAATGCAAAAATACTGTGGGGAAAACAAAATCAACTTTTACCAGCCAATCTGAAAACCAAATTATTGATGCTTGAAATGTATTTAAAAATTTGGAGATAAAACTCGATGAATTAGCGAACGATTCAACGGGACATGCCTTCAGATGAATGAGTTCTGCGTCAATTCGTCGCAATGAAAATGTTTTTGAAAGCTCTGATGATAAAATAAAGATAATTTAGTAAAAGTATTTAATGATAATTAGCTTTTTAGATATAGAGAATTATAAATAACAATTTACAGATCATTAAATATCTTTACTAAATTACCTTTATTTTATCATCAGAGCCCTCAAAAACATTTTCGTTGTGCGATGAATTGTGCGCGATGAATTGTTCCGCGATGAATTGTGCACGATGAAATGTTCCACGATGAACGCGACACCAGATGAATGTCTAGAGATAATCAGGGAAGAAAAAGCAACAAAGCGTTTTCTGAAAGTGCGATATGAAGGGACAACTGCGGAATTGCTGTTCTCGAGAAAAACAAAAGTTCAAGCACAAAACTTTGTTGTATTTCCCGATGGCCAAATAACGTATTTATAGGAATTTATATTTAATTATTGGAATCAAACTTCGACATATGACAAATCTAGTGGGAATAAACAAAGTGAAAAACTCCACACGATGATATTTATTCAGCTAAAGGAAGACCCAGCTTCACCCCATAAATCTGAAATACGTGATAAACATTTGTGGTTAAATAGTGACGAATCATGTCTTATGAGTAATGCAATATGGCAACATGTATAACGCAACGTGTATAATACGACATAGTTTGAAAGTATTACACCTGAAGTAAAAGACATATATCAACCAGGTAAAAAATCCAAAATTATTTCTGAAGATATTGAAACTGTTAAATGTTATATTTATATTCATAGAAATTCTATAAAATTAATTATTAGTAATGTTGGTCATATTCCACGATTAAGATATAATTTAGTAGCACTTACAACTTTAAAAGAGAAAGGTTGTGGATTGTTTCAGAAAATAGCACTATGCTAATGTTTCATGAGTATGATAAATTTCTAATTAAAAAAGTTAAAATGAACTTTCAAGAGATTTACCATGAATCTTTGCATAAATTTGAGTGTTATTTTAATAATAAGTCTAATATAGTAATTATGAAATTTGGCATAATATTTTGCGCCGTTTAAATCCTACATACATGTCTAAAATGACAAAATATATTGTTCTTAATTATGCAAATGTAAATTATTTAAAAAGTGATACATGTGGCTTTTTTCTTGTACCGTTAACTAAGCCCTTACCTGCCCGGCATGAGTAGCTTGACGAGTTAGTACCTGATTGCGGGGCGATATTCGCCTGATCACAGCATGGCTGTGATAAACCTGTCAATAGCTTTGTTGGCATCGGTGCAGTGCTCTTTAGTGGTTTGCTACAGTTATCTTTGCTTGCCGGTTCAAGATTTCTAGTTAAATTTAAAAAAAGCAAAAATTAAAGAAGAGAAAGAAATTGGTCTCGTAATTTACGGCCTTGATCAGGAAGCGAGATCTTCAATTGACTCGGCACTTCCATAGGTATAATTCATAGGGAACTTAGAGGATTTTGCACCCACGACGGATTTTACATGTAACAGACGCCAATCGCGTACATTGATTTACATATTTGTCATGTCTGTTGGCTTGTCACGTTCATGGTGGATTGCCGCTGTAGTGTTCACCGCCTCTTTTATGGGCTGATTTCACATTTTGTTTTATTTGTCTCTGTCAGGATTTTTGCGGCTTTTATGGGCTCACTCCTGTTGCGGGTAGTTTCTGTCTATTATCATTCGTTAGTGTTTTGTCTCTATTTTGATAAACTGATAACTCTAGCTTGTGTTAGTGCTGGTTTTCACATTTCGAAGCTTGGTTTTCTTGAGAGAGTTTCACTGGTTATTATGTCACTATCATTAATTTTGTCATATTGTAACATTTGTTACTCTTAGTTGTCACATTGTAACTTTTGTTACTGGTGGATGTCACATTTCTGGGTGTTGCACACTCATTTTTGTTGGTTTTGTCACTTTAACTCACCCGTGCATTATAGCTGGGTGTTTACATTTACATTTTTTTCTTTGTGAATACGGTTAATGCGATCAGTCCATTGAATCCTAATCGCTGTTATCACTGCTTTTGAGTTTTGTGCAAATTGTTGATTTGTTATTTGAGAAAATTTGCGCTCTAATGGTGAGGGGCTTGTTCCGTGGCCGTTATTCCGTCATATACCTATGAAGCTGTATTCAGTTGATGAGACACTATTTTTTTCACTATTCATTTTGTGATACATGTGACTTAAAAAATAACCAGAAAAAGCCATCCGAAGATTGATATTAACAAAAGTCTAATATTTTGGAATTGACACATGTGGATCAGTGAGGACCAATGCAAATTGAATAATTTGGCGAAGCGAAATATTTTAATTTTAGTAGTGTATGATTTTTCTGGCAGATATATTACTTATTTCCTAAAAAGTAAAAAAGAAGCATTTGATGTGTTTTCTTAATTTGAAGCTAAGTATAAAATGTTAAAGGTAAAATAATTAAATTTTTGGGGAATGAAAAGGGGCTAGACTTTGCAAAAACGTAGTTTGATAATTGTCTTGCTCATTCAGATATATTTCTTGAGAAATACATGCCAAATAATATTATAAAAGCACAGTTATTAGCTAGCTAATGGTGTTCTTTTTTAAAGGTATTATTACATAAGAGTGAACGTCCAATACATACTAGGCAAAAGCTATTAATTGTAGTATACGGGTATCTAACGTAACACTGCATAAAGGAAAGAAATCCTTTAAATATTTGAATAGGTAAAAATTACAAATAAAATTATTTAAAATTTTTTGCCTTTGTAGCTTACATTCATATTCCTTAAATAATGAAGAATAAATTTGATGTTCCAGTAATGAAATGTTTTATGTAAGGATGCGCTATAAAAAGACGTATCATGTTTATGATATAAAAAATTGAAAAGTGATCACACAATGATCCATTAAATTCAACTAATCTTTAAAAGGACTTAATTTTCTAAGAAAAACAAAAATCACTGAACCTTTGAGTATTGAAGCGTTAATAAATAAAACTTCTCTAGAAGAAAATAATCATTTTAGAAAATGTTGCTGATACGAAAGTAAGAAGAAATGATTACTCAATTTCATTAAAAAACGAACTCAAATCGTCTGGTAGACGCACATGTCACCGACGTAGGTCAAATAAGAACTAAAAAATAAAATGAATTATAGAATTGAAAATACGTTTGAAATTAGATGGTCAGAAAAAATGAATTCTAAACAATTGTCATCTAATTTACCAGCTAAGTTAATTGATAATGTTCTGAGTATTTTCTTAGAAGCAAAACCTAGTGGTTATTGTCGTAATTGGGAAATGCAAATGGAAAGAGAGTTGGATTTATTAAATAAAGGCAAGATTTGGGAAATAATAGAGATGCCTGAATTTATAAAAAATAATCGGCTTTATGTTTTAAAAAGGGGATAATAATGAAATGAAATACAAGCTTTGTTTAATCAAATAAAAAATAATGATTATGTAGAATCATATTCCCCAGTTGTAAACATGGAATATTTTAGATTACTAATTGCACTTGCAGCTAAATTAAATATGATTGTTCAGTTTTGTGATGTAAAAACTGCATATTTTTAAGGTGATTTGAAAGAAACTTTACATATGTCACCACCACCTGGTTATGAAAATTCAATAGAGGTTAAAGAATTTTGTATGCTGAGAAAGAGCATTTATGATATACCCCAATCTGGCAGAGACTGGCAACTGAAAATGTAATTAGAGCTAGAAAATATTATATTAACTCAGCTTTCTTAGGATAATTGTGTATTTAGTAAAGTTGCGAATGATAACCTTATTATGATGTGTCGATATATAGATGAATTAGCCATTTTTGTAATAATCAACCACTATATGAAGGTATTATTCCTAAAATTAAAAATACATTCGAATTACATGAGAATAAGAACTCTAAATTTTTAGGCTTGAAAATTGAGAAACATGAATTGCTAATAGTGCGCGACAAAACTGAATATATTGAGTCATTTTTGGATAAACATAATTTAGAAAATTATAAATATGTGGAAACATCATTTGTTGCAGTTGGAGATTTTTTTATTTTTATTTTTATTTTTTTAACAAATGAATTAATTTATTTACATAACAATGTATAAGGAATTATTTGATAAACGTTTACAATTTGTTAATAGTACATGTCCTGATACATCATTTGTCACAACTTATTTGTGTCAATTTCATAAAACAAAGAAAATACGATATATTTTGGCTAAAATCTTATTAAGGTACTTAAGATAAAATATTAGTTTAAACAACAAATTTGGTTTTCTCAATGCTAGTTTTGACATATAGTTGGGGGAGATGCTAAAAATGGTAAATCATTTTTAGGTGGAGTAATTTTATAAGGTTGCATTTATTGCATTTATACAGGGTGGTTATAATTAAACTTCCCCTATAAACAGCATCCTACAGCGCAAACAGGTGAACGGAATGTAACGAAATTTAGTATTTAGATTATACACGAGATGCGATCACGGAATTTCGAAAAAAAAATTCCGTTTCAAAATGTCCATCAGAGAGCGCCTTTTCCGAAAAACCCCTCCCATTAAATTTAACATAATAAACGGCAAAAACAGAATCCAGAAACAATATTAACGTTTATTGACTATTTTCTGATCACCTTGTCATCGAACTACTTAAGTAAATGTAAGGAAAAAATATCAGTACGCTGTTTGACAAAAAAAATTTCAGTTTGCAAAAATAAGAACAAATTAGGACGAAATTGACAAGAGGATCAGTTGTTAATCGTGTCCAGGACGATGTAGCGAAAGATGCTCCATGTAACCACTCTCATTCACCTGCAAAATTTCAAGTCGATGGACAGTGTGTTCAACAACAGATCGTAACTCATCGGGTGCGATGCTTTGCGCCTGAAGTGTTATGGTGTTATTTACGTCATTCAACGTCGCAACACCTCCACGATACACCAGACTTTTTGTGTGGCCCCATAACCTGAAATCGCACGGATTTAGATCCTGCAAACAAGAAGGCCATGGATTACGAAAGAAGCGACTAATAACACGTTCTTCTATGAAGTGTTAGAGCAGTAGCGCCTTCACAGACTCATGGATACGTGGGGGCGCAACATCCTGCATAAAAATGGACGATATATGCTGTAGTTACGGCACAACAAACGTCTGCAGCATGCCATGGTACCGACGGCCCTTAACGGCACATGTGACCGGACCACGTGCAGTTATTTCCTCAAAGAAGAATGGTCCAAGGACGAATGCCGCCATGAATCCAAACTAGACAGTTACCTTTGGAGAATTTAGGAGAATTTCAGTGTGAATCTGCGGATTTTCCTGAGCCCAAATACAACAATAGTGTGTATTCAATCACTGTCCCAGTGAGGTAGAAATGAGCCTTGTCACTCCACAGAATATTAGAAGGCCATGACAGATCAACAGTCATTCTATTGAGAAAACTGACTGCGAATATGAAACGATGTGGCTTGTCCCTATCCCTCAGCTCTTGGGTATGGTGGATCTTGTATGGAAAGTAGTACATTATTTTTATGAGCACTTTTCGGACGGTTTTGTAAGATTAGCCTGTCTGTCAAGAAACTGCACGTGCGCTACTGCCCCCGAACTCTGATATCTGTGACTGTGCGGCTACAGCTGTCTTGACGGCATCAACAAGTACCAATGTGACAGGTTTACGGCCTCTTTCACGTTGAACTCCTAATTTTCCCCGTCTCTTCAAATCTCTTAATCATGGCCTGGATACCTTTAGTAGACATAGACATTGGTCCACGCCGTAGGTTCTTTATACGACGAAATTCACGAACTGCAGCAGAAGCATTCCCCTTGTTTTCGTAAAACAGCTTCACCAATAACGCACGTTCAACTAACGATACCGTCATCATTACAGCCGGAAACATCGATATAAGACTTGAGAACGTCTGCAAACGTTTTATACCGTAACCTGTTTTGCATAAAGCTTCCTTTTCTTCGCAAGAATCCAAATCTCGACATTATTTCCCTAAAACTAGCAGCTTTACTCGGTTTTGCATTTTATTACTCATAATTCTTGTTCTGGATTGTTAATATTGTTTCTGAATTCGTTTTGGTCGTTTTTTTGTGTTAAATTTAATGTTTTTTTCGGAAAAGGCGCCCTCTGGTGGATATTTTGAAACTAAATTGTTTTATCGAAATTCCGTGAGCGCATCTAGTGTGCAGTCTATATAACAAATTCCGTTGCATTCCGTTGCATTAACCGTTTGTGCTGTAAGAGGCTGTTTAGAGGGGAAGTTTAATTATAACAACGTTGTATATTATTGCATTCATTTGTTTCATGGAAATGCCAGGAATAAAAAAGTTTCAGTTTGTCTACTTGTAATTCTGGGTGTTTTTCTATTTCTGAGATTTTTAAATATACTATTTGGACTGTAAATTTCTTATATGATGGTACGTTTAAAGAATGTAATAATTTTAAACACAAGTAGCCAAGCAACAATCCAGTAAATAAAATGCATTTGGTTATCAAATAAAACAAGACGCACAAATCTACGTTTATCTTTTGTTAAAGAATTATTATTATATACTGTTTTAACATTAGAATATGTTCAATATAAAAATATTATTTAAGATTTTCTCACAAGAGCTGTTTTTTACATTACACAGATTATAGAAGACAGTTTAATAAAACAGATAATGAATATGCATTTTCGATAATATTATATTTCATAATATTCCTTATATATTTTTCAGTGATATACACCAAACAGAATCTAAATAAAAGCACAATGAATATTATATTTAGAGAAAAAAATTCCCGAAAGAAATAGTATCAAAGTTGTAGTTATGTTTCATTATCAGAAATTACTGTTTTTGGTAATATAAATAAAGGTCCATTGGTGGCGCATAATATATATACCTATATGTGTTTAGATATAAATAGATAGACATACATAAATATACATAATATATATTTATTCTCGTATAAGTAGTAATAAATCGTTACTCGTTTAATATTTGTGATTTATGTGTTTATACAAATAAAGACAATATATGAAAACAACATTATATTTTAAAATAAATTTATATCATGTAACATATAAATATCCTCCAGCGACTCATAGAAGCGAAGCGTGCAATGAGAGAAAACTTCCTTTAAATAGGTAATGCAATTATTATTTTTCCCTGTCGTTAATATTTGAGCAATAATTAAAACTTTTTTTTTTATCCTTGAGAGAATTATTATGCATTTTGAATTTAAATAAGTTCTTAAATGCCATAATAAACTGCATGAATCCTATACTCTTTGGTAAAATATTTACTTGAGAATTGATCCAAATAGCATCCAAAAATCCGAACTGATTAATGCAAAACCTAACCGTAATTGTTTCCAAAAATTACAGGCAGCAGAAAAAAAAAACTTTTGTGTCAGAAGTGCTTTTCTAAATTTCGGAAATTTATTGGTTCCTGAAGTTTCAGTAGATAGAGAAAAGGTTTTCAGAATCATGGGTAAATCGCAAGAGGTTATAATATATTTTTGTAACCTGTATTGAATTTCTTAGTTTTTACACAAACATTTGACGATTTTTACAGTATAGGAACGCACAGAATCAATGGGTTATTTGTAGATACTTTTATAATAGAAATATTGAAAGTACACTCTAAAAACATTAAAAATACTGACTAATGATCTGAAAAAAAGAAAACAATAATAACAATATGCATGGGCCACTTTTTGTTTTCTGGTAAACTCTTCCCCATTACTGTATAAATGTATTTTTTTTTTGTCTTTATTCCATTATTGAATTTGAACACACTTTTTATTTACACTTTTTGTTACAATTACGATATGCTAATTTTAGTTGAGATATAAGGTTTTAAAAGATATTTAGTTTAACATTTTACTCAATGTGCATACTAAAAATGACATATATTTGTAACGCTGCCAAATATTTACTAATTAAACATTTTAATCAAAGATATCATAACTTTCATAATTTAAAAATAGAACCTATTACTAAAAAATATTTTATAACCAAATAAAAAAATGATCGAATTTCTAATTTGGAAACATTTTAATTTTTTTTATTAACGATAATTAAAATACGTCTCGACAAAAAAGTAAGCTAAGAATAGATTATTAGAAAAAATAGTCGAAAAGCTTGATAGGTTTAAATTAATTTCTTAAAATCCAGTTAATTATTTTAGAAATCAATAAATAAGATATGAGTCTCCAGAACTTAGACTTTAATTAATTTATTCCTTATCTCTTTAAAAAAAGTGTGTTTATTTTAATTGCGGAACAAAATGTAAAATATGGATTCATAACTTGATTTTCTTTAAATATATTCTTGAAAAAAAAAAACATTTTGACTGATGCGGATTGAGGAATAAGTCATTGCTGTTTTATTTTGAACTGTATGGTTTATATATTTTGTTTATGTCATTAAAATGGAATAGCAATTTAGGATAAAGGAGCATTTTCGATTTTATGAAAAGCAAAAGAACGTTATATATTTACCAAACAAAATAAGTTGTTCAGTTGTTATGTATGGCTCTTTTCTAAGTTTCATCAAATGGTCGCGTTGAGTCGATGCTTTTATTGAACATACATATTAATATTGACTTTATTTTTTATTGTTTAGCAGATTCTTATATTACATTGAGAATTTATGTTGCCTTCCCCTCATGATAATCTGTATTTCTGAGGATGACGTTTTCCTTGCAGTGTTGTTTGTTTTATTGGACTGAACATATTTTACTTCACACTACGTTAGTTCAAATTCATAGAATACCATTTCTTTTAAATCCGATATTGAGGTAGTGCAGAAATCTTTGTTTTGGCCACGTGTGAACTTCCCCTACCTTCCTTTCACGAATAAAGGATGATATCAAACCAATGTCGCCCTAACTTGATATTTCATTTTAATGACATCATAAAGAAATAAAAAAATCAACAATAAATATGAAACTAGCAAAAAAAAAGCTAACTACAATTACATCTAACTCAACACAATAAAATTTTATGAATAAAAATTATATAGTAGAAATAAATGCGTTAATTATATTTAAAAATACTGTCATATAAAATAAAAATAATGAAAGAATTTTAAATTTTTACTACAGATTATAAAACATAATATGAAAAAATATCAGAAATATAATAATGCAGTTAAGACGAATAAGTTAAATATCATGATTATTAAATGATTAATTTTAATTTTATTTTTCGGTTTTGAAAGTTCTGACGTCATTCATGTATAATCCATGTTTCAAAATATAATTTTATGTATACCTCTTTCAGAAAATAAGCTATAAAGAATGAAAAATAAACTATTGAGAAAAAATTTATCTTTTTGCACTGTACTGCATATCTAGTAGTCATTTTATAAAGCAATCTAACATTTCAGAAAAAAAGCTTTAACTTCATTTAATTTTTTATAGCACTGCTTTTTCAACAAATTAAAGTAATTAATACACTGCAGAGACTAAAAATATTATTTCATCAACTTAAACATTACTTTCTAGAGCTTTAAAAAATCAAGTGCTTATTTAAATCAAAATTTTTTCTTCATTTGAGAAAATTATAATTAAATGTTATTTGCTTTTTCTCTTTTTATATCATTTCAATTGTTTCATAATTTGTGTTAATTGTAAGTGATTCTAAAAGTCTTTCTTTAATTTGCTTGCTCGTAAATGTTCTTTTATTATTTAAAACACAAATAAATATCCCACGATCTCATAAATTAGAAGACTTTTTCAAATGTAAAAATTCTTATTAATAGCAGGGTTGTGATTTCATGCAATTTGTAAGTACTAATTAAGATGAAACGTTTGAAAAATTTATAATTTTGTTTGCAGATATTTAAACTTTTTTTAAATTTAATTATCTACGGGCTTTTAAATGTCTTAAATCAATTTTTAGATAAAAAATTGTTATTATTTTATAAATACGTAAAATTACTTTACATTCTTATTTTATTTCATAAAGGTATATAACATAATTGAGATAGTAAACATAAAAATATGTAAATATTTGGGCTCATTTCAGTTTTATCTATGCATGTTTTTTAATATTTTTTTAAAACTTTTTACATAGTTGAAATGTGTATGTCTTTTTATCAGTCCGTACTATCTGTTCATGACTTTCGTACATATTCTTGGATTGCTACAAAATTTAAATATAATATTAAGTTTTACTATAGCAAGTTCCCATTTGAAAAAATGTGTTCTTGGCATTTAAAATTATTTTAAAGCGGCACAAAAATATATTTTGGTATATTGTCTATGCGCGGTATTTATTTGTTCTGCGTTTACATATTGTAAACCTATTTAATAATAAATAAAACGGATGTATGTTACATTGATTACTGAGCATATTCTCTATTAAAAATGCTATCTGTAGCATGTATTTTCTTCTATAGGAAGACATAAAGGTATTCAGATACATGACAATATATTTCTTTGATTTGTGTATAAATGAACATTAATTATTTCAATCAGAGTCAAATTAATATAAGTTACTAAAGTTCTCGACATCATGTCCCCAATGAAATTATTACTGTTATATGAATAATATTAGTTAGGTAAAAATTATGTTTCTGATACATTATTGTCCCATCGTATGCAGCTTTTTCACGTTTATTTGAAGAACATCGTATTTTTTTTAATCTAAATTTTTTATATGGCTCGTGTCACTTTATTCCCATTCGTCGTACTAACGAAAATTTAAAGAAACGAATAACGCAACAAAAAAGTGCAATTAATGCGGGAAATTTACAAATAAAAAAAAGTATACATTTAGATTTGAACATGCTCCTAATTTAAATGACGCATACACTCTATATGCAGGACCTCATACAAGGACTTTTTGTCAAGGACGTTTTGGTGTGATGCTTTCTCCAAATGTATCATCAACGATAACATTCATATTTCCGCTGCAGTAAATTTAATGTGACTACATGTACATATATAAAGACTAGCATGCTTCATCCGCTACGCTGGTCAGTTTCTCTAAACGAACCTTGAATCAAACGAAATAAATTGGCGAATTAAACCTTTTTGTATTAAAACAATATGGACCTTTAACTGAAATGTCCCGATTTCATGAAAACGATACGCACGCCATTGCACTTTTATATTTTCTAATGTGTCAGACAAAATTTGGGCTGTTAAGGACCAACGCTTTTAGTTGATCATTTACGGTTGGCATAGGTAAAGAAGGACAGAACGATATGCACCATACTAAAACCATCCTTGAAAGTCGGTTTCTCACTAAATTTTATCCAACCTTAGCAATTTGGTTAACTAGAAAAAAAAAATTCTGTAGCCAAATGAAGAAAATGTTAGCAAAATAGATTAATCGTGAAACACTGAAAAATCGATCTTTAGAAACTTAATGTACACAGTTGCTTCTTAATATGTTCTAAAATAACCAAATTTTTGGTAACTGCTTCTTATAAATCAGTTATTCATCTCAATTCAACTATCCGTTGCAGAAGCTATTAAAGTAAGCAGATTCTAAATGGTTTGCGCAATGAAGAAAGAAATTCCAAACTTTATTTAACTCATTAAAATTATGAAATAAAACTTTCCAACCCCCAATTTAACTCAGCATTTTAAGATATTACAAAATAGCGATTTTTGATTTAATGTTGTGAAAACATATACTAAACATTGCTATGAGATTTCAACAGGCCGATAGAAAAAATTGATCGGCCAATGACATTTTGCATACATAAATGGCAATGAGCGATAAATGGTCAATACCAGCGTTACATCACAGCAAAAAATTTCCCTATTTGGAGGCAGATACAAGTAACTTTGTTTCTCTTTCTTCCGTCGTGAGTCTGTCTCATAATTAATGATTAACGGACAATAAAGAAGCACCTATTAGCTTGGCCCACGGTGCTTTGACATTGTCTACATAGCCCTCGCTGTGTCTTTGGCTGTTGCTAAATTGAGTTGGTGTTGAGTCAGTATCTCCAAAAATAGAGAAATGTAAATGGTACAGAGTCATTGAACATGATAAGGGACATTAATCGTTCAGTAATGCGAATAAGAGGTGTCGCCTGTACTGGTATATACGAAAACAATCAAAAAATGAACAAAAATTGAGCAATCGCAATTTGGTGAGTCTAACCGTTCATTTACTCACCAAATGAAGTATTTTGTCGCGATTTGGCGCAATGGCGGGCGGCAGCGAGAAACCTGCCTGGAAGGTTATCTATCCAAGTCTCATCAAAATCCGCCCAGTAGAACTTTTTTAAAAAGCTAATCACTCATAATCGGGATCACCTGTAAAGAAAACTTTACCTCATTATTCTATAACTAAGCAGCGTAGAAAGACATGTTATATACTAGAACCCTTCACTAAAAAATTATCTGACAAACAGTGCAAGTCCCATGAAAATCCATTTTGCAGAACCCAAGTTATAAGAGGCCAGAATGAATTTCGCATTTGAAATTTTGTATATATCGTAGACAATTTCCCGGGACATATATGAATACTAGATATAGATTACCTCTAGATTACCTATAGATTACCAAGATTACCTCCATATCTGGACATATCTGAATGCATTTTTACAAATGATTGTAAAATTTTGTAAATGATGATTTTAGGTTTACACACATTTATCTGAATTTTAATTATATGAGAACAGATATAGCTTTATTTATTTAAATATCTGTTATGCGAACTGGAATTAAGAAATTATCCAATAATTTTGTATTAGAAGTTATACCTGCCGCGCACGTACCTTTCGATTACATACGTCTGCCAGTTATATGCAGACTTGTTAACGTTTCGACATAAGAAAGCGTAAAATAATCCTATAGATCGCCCAGTTCAGGATACTCGATAATTTTTTTTCTGTCAAATAAACATACGAAACTTCATTTCGAAAATGTTTATGAATTTTAATTTTACTCACACTAGTGTCGTATTCATGACATATTGCCAAGGTATTAATTTAAGTCATTAACTCTGCAGATGTTACAACAGCATTCTACGTATCTTGACTTCTAATGTAACCATCAATTATAAAGTCCTAAGTGTCGGCAAAATGGGGAAAATTTTATTTTAAAAAAATCCATTAGTTTTCACAACTAGTATTCTTCGATTTATTCAATGACAGATATTCCGTGAATAAATAAAAATTAGATTAGTAGTCGAAAAATAGATTACTATTTTGAATTAAAATATCCCCAATCTGGCAACACTTAAATCATTCTATTATTTCCAATAACGGCAATTTCATGCATTTACACATTTATCATCGACGAATCACGTTTTCAGTTAAACTATTAATCAAATAAAAAAGGTAAATTTTTTTTTTCAAGTTTATGCAAAAAAATTTTTCTTCAAGATGAAGGTCGTATAAAGAGCAAAGGACAATACACAAACTTTAAAAATCATTTAGCTGAAAAAATCGACATTTAAGAATCAAAGGAAGCTACTGTAAGAAACATATTTAAAAGTATGTTGTTTACGCTGCGCTAAAGTTATTGATTGAGTGGACTGCATTACGAAAATATGTAATGCATTGATGCAAATAATGAAAAGAGTTTCTAAACTACTAAAATGTTTACATACATATTTACATTACATTAGGTTAAATCCAACGTGCTGGCACCATAGTCAGTTTCGAACACTATCATAATGAATGAGTGGACAATACCACTTGAAGAACATAACTATATTATTCTTACGATCATTAATAAATAACATAACTATATTATCCTTACTATGATAAAGAAATGACTTCTTATTGCGATATTTAATGACCCCATAGTCATTTTAGCTAATAAAATAGCTCCATTTTGCGGTTTACTCTATGTCGAATTATTCGTGCGAATATCACAACAAATGCGTTAGAGACTAACTGATGTCATGCGGCAAAAACAAAATTATGAATTAAAGTCTTCTGAAAGACAAAGGGAAGTCGTAACATATGTGTTCTATGAAAAATGCATATTTGAATTCCATACGTATAAATATAGGTCAGTAATTCAGAACCTAGGGATGTCCCAAAAGGAAAAGAATCGAAATAGATTAATGATTTAATATCTGACCTATGAATGTTGCAGTCATTTAAATATTTGTGAGAAGTTTAATGATTAGGCTATCTCAAATTTATGTAAAACCAGATTAATTTACCATTATTTTTTCAAATAAAACCCCAGTTTTTAAAAATCATTCGTGTCGTTCGTCAAACACTGCAGGTAAGAAATGAATCCAAATTTATTTAACAATTTCGAAGGTAAGCGCAAAGCTACCACAAACTTGTTTTCACTTTGTTTAAGAAGCACGAAGGAATAACCATGTTTTTATGCTGATAACAATAAACAAAGTGTGCAGGCAAATATACTTTCTAATTTAATATGACAATGCTTGAAAATGTCAAAAATGTCCCATTATTCAATTAGTGACATGCCCATCTTCCCGATTTCTCTTCTTTGACAAGAGCACAACTTTATGCTTTCAGGAAAATTATACTAACTTCAATCATTTGGTCTAGGAAAATACGGTTGGTGAAAGGCTATTTGATTGAGATTTTTGGTTTCGTATTGGCTTCCTCCCTTGGCTTACTATAAAGACTATTCCTTTTACTAGAGTAAAAAAAAAAGAATTTTATTAATTTTGAATCTTTATGTTCTGCATACGTTAATTTCATTTTAGAGTAAAGTGACATCATTGGATCATTTAAAAGAATAAGAATTTTTCCAAACATAATACTTGCGTTATTCCATTGGAAGAAAATAAAAGTTATACTATTTTTGACAATGATAAAAAGAGAAAATAAAGTACAGTCAAACTCGCTTATCACGAGCTCTTATTTAACGAGAACCCGCATTTAACGAGGAAATCCGAAATACTTGGTTGGTACAATGTTAAGTCTATGGGAGCATAACTGGCTTTTAACGAGCAAACCCGGTTATAGCGAACAATATTTTTGTGATTCATAAAATTTCTCTTGACTTCTACCTCTCCAGCTCAGCTAATTGTTTCTTGAAAAAATTCCTTTAATATTCCGAAGTCAAACGAAAGTTAGTGATGAGTCATAAATCCTGAGAACAAGTAATAGCCGCATTTTTCTTCGTGTGAAATGCACGTGCGAGGACCGTCCACGTCGAGCTTGCGGAGACGTACGGAGAGGACGGAGGTTGCTGATTGGACGGAAATTTACTCTGCGTAGGAGTGGCAGGGTAGGGTACTTGTGTGGAGTGGAAGTCATTCTTTGATCTGCATTCATAGGATACGCTCGTCAAATTTTTTCTTGCGATGTCGATACGTAAAATTTTATTAGTTGACGAAAAAGTGAGAATTTTACGGGAATTAGAAGATGGCTTAAAAAATTCTAAAATCTGCAAAAAGTATGATTTATCTTCTTCTACTGTTTCAACGTTGTTAAAGAACAAGTAAAAATTAATGGCTGCATTCGATCAAAATAAGAATGACGGTAAACGTTTGAAGAAATGTGCTAAAGTAGATTTGGACAAAGCTCTTTTAAAGTGGATTTGTATAAAATCAGGCACGCCCTGAATAAATAGGGCTGCCATTTGTGAATTAGAGTTTGTATAATTTACTATCATTCACTTTTCAATTTGTAAATGTGTTCCCATGGCACGCCCTGATAAATAGGGCTGCCACTTATGATTGATGATGTAAGAAACTTTAGTTAATCCGGAGACGGTGGTGTCGTTTGGAAGGTAGCGATCTTCCTGCCTTGAGCTTGGGGCTTGTCCCGATCATATGCCAAAAGCGGATCCTCAAGGCGGGTGACAGACAGCCAGACAGACAGCCAGTGGGTGCAACGTAGTGCAGATTTACCTGTAAGTGGTCGACTTTTAAATGTTCAAGCAGAAAAAATTGCTGAACAATTTGGCTAGTCTGGATTTGTATGTTTGAATGGATAGCTTGATCGAGAATAGATATGGGATTAGATATGTTATCTATTCTTTCATATATATCTCTTCTTTCAAGAATAGATATGGGATATCCTTTGGAAAAAATTGTGGCGAAGCAAAGTCAGCAAACAGGGCGGATATCGCGACATGGATGAGTGAAAAGTGGCCAGTCATCAGAGAAGGATACACAAAAGAGGACATTTATAATGCCGATGAAACGGGGATTTTCTACAGTGTAACCCCACAGCAGACTTTTAAGTTCAAGTGTGAAAAATGCGTAGGAGGCAAGCCCTCCAAAAATCGATTGACATCTTTAGTGTGCTCTAATATGTATGACACTGACCAGAAGAAACTGTTGGTTATTGGCAAGTCCAACAATCCTAGGTGTTTTAAGCATGCCAAAACAAACTTCCTGTTGATTATGGCCACAGCAGGAATGCCTGGATGACTGCGGACATTTTCACAAAATTCATTTCAAAATGGGACAGCCAACTAAGGAAAGTAAAGCGTAAAATTCTCCTTTTAATTGATAATTGTTCCTTGCATCTCGGAATCACTGGACTTACAAACATCAGGATTGAATTTTTACCACCGAATTCTACAAGTGTTATCCAGCCTATGGACCAAGGGGTCATCAGAAGTTTTAAATCAAACTTTCGCAAGCACTTGATTGTGATGCTTCTCGATAGAAGATAAAAAATAGGAACAACTTCAAATGCTAATGCAAACAAACTGGAAGCGACACGTTTAATGAACGATGCATGGAAAAACGTTGCCTTAACATGAATTACCAATTGCTTCCGTAAGGCTAGATTGGACATTTCTCAAGAGGTGCAAATCTCTGAGGAAAAAGCAGAAGTAGACAACTTGAAAAATTTGGAAATGAGTAGAGAAGAATTTGAAAATTATGTATATGACGCCAATGTTATCACTTCCGAAATACCTACTCTCGAGGATATTGTAGCTGAAATGCCAGCTAAAGAAGATGACAAAAATTATGAAAGCTACGATGATAACGACGAATTTGAAGAATTGCAAGCTAAACCACCCCCAACATACTCAACGGCTTTCGAGTGCGCTAAAAAACTTCAAACATTTTTCGAAGGCAGGGGTGCAAATGGCGATGTTTTTCGGGCCATGAGTCTTCTTCGAAGAACAGTAACACAAGAAAGAGACAATAAGACAGGTCAAAGAGAAATTAACCAACTTATTTTGTACTCTACAGAAATAAAAAATAAATAAAGTATGTATAATAAAGTAAGTAAGCATGAATTTTTATAATTTTTTAGGAACCCGTTTTTTACGAGCACGCGGTTATAACGAGAAATTATCACTGTCTCTTCACACTCGCTATAACCGAGTTCGACTGTAATTGTTATTATTCTCTCATTTTTAGATAGTTTTGGTTATATCAATGAAAATTTGAGACCAAAATAGCTAGAATCAATCTCATTAATTTGATAACGATGAAATTAAGTCAAAATATAAGCATGTTCTCTCCCAGAAGCTAACATTAATCTCATTCATTTGATTAATATGAAATGAAATGAAAGAGATAAAAGAAGGTGAAAAAGAGATAAAGGAAGTAAGTAATTGTGAATATTCTTTCATTATTCATGGTTTTCATTATGTCAATTAAAATTTAAAAACAAAGGAACTAAGACTATTCTGTTAATTCGATAAATATAGAATTAAGTCAAAGTCAAACATGTTATGTTTTAGAAACTAACATGATCATTCATTTGGTAAAATCGGACTGACATCAAAGCCCCCAAAGTTCAGGTTCAGTTACAGTTTCAACTTCCTTGGAAGTTTTTGATGATGCTAAGGATAAAACGGATAATGATAAAGAAATTGATGATGATGAAACACTCCTAAGCTATGTAAATTTCTTTTCATAAAACTGGGTAGAATAACTATCAGATTGGGAAGTAAGAATAAACTTTAAGCGTTATGTCAGCCGAACTTGAAATTCAATTATCTGCAGTGAAGTACTTCCCAGCCTCATGGGAAAGGTTTCAAGCCAAGATTCAGGCACAATCACATAGCATTTCTGAATAAATGGTTGCAAGCTGTGATTTCTTGTTGAGGTTAAAGATCACTCGCTTACAGAGTGTGATAGGGGCTTCAAAAACCATTAAAACTTTATTTATAAAATGATAAAGTAACTGGAAAAATTATTACACGATAAAATTATTTTAAAAAGGTCGTTGCACGAATACGGTTAAAATAAAACAAACTGCTATTATAGTTATTTTCCTAAAAACCAAAAAATTGATTTAGGATGTATGAACATATTTTTCTTATGGATAAATGACACTGAGTTTCTTCGAAAGTAAGATCAAATACCGTCTTACCGGTCATAGATTTCAGTTTTGATCCAAAAATTCGATGAAGGCTTATTTTCTTACGTCTATTTAAAACTTTCAACAACATGCATTAAATCTAAAATTTCACATCATTTCATCAATGATTCCCATTATATGTGTCATTTAGATTAAATTTTGGCAGGTTTCATCTCGTTCTATTTTCTATGCAATTTCTTATTAGCAGATGCCCATGTTCAGTTACAAATACTTTTGTAGATTACTAATACTAGTTGTGACACTTGTTGATGTTATGTGTCCAGGTATACTATGTGTGCAGGTATCTTAGTAATGTCTTTAACGTAGTAATTGTTTTATTGACTGTTCATTGACACTTTAACAATATGGTCTGTTGGCTATATATTATTCCTTAGTAATGTATGAAATATGAAAATATTTTGAGTATAATTTTAAAGCCTTTAATACAAGTTCAGAAGTAAACAATTTAGCATTAAACAATTTTTTTCATCTTACCAGTATCAAAAAGAAACTTTTTAGTATATGATTCTTATATCTTCGTCCCATGCACAATATGGTCAAAGTCCCCGGAGAAATACACGGCGAATTCTTCTGAAACTTCAGGGATATTAACTACATGTTTAAAATAATATTTTTGTGTGAAGGATTAATCAAAAAGACAACAACAAATTGAACAAAAACAAAAATATTTACGATCACCCTGTAAAATGAAATACTCTAAATTACCTGTAATTGCAGCACATGACTACGTGGACCTTGTGCATCATATTTGCGGGGTTTTTTTTCATATAAAGGTTTTCTTAAAATATTTGAGAAAGTTTCGCATGTTTTTGGTTTGTAACCTCCAATAGCTTTGAACCAAATTTAACGCCATTCTTACAAAATACAGTAGAAACAACCTATTACACTTTGATAATAAGTATTCCATGAACTGTGAGAAATTCTGTGAAATTATTTTTAATTTTGCATTTGCGAAGTATAACAATTTGATTTTAAACAGATTTTTTTTATATACACATCCAAAATTCTTTCAACTATAAGAATGTATTTCATAATCATAGTTTTGCAGCATATCGGATAATAAATTTATCATTTAAAATAGGTGGATTTAACTTTGTGCCGTTATATTAAAAATAAATGAAAAACGTAAAATAGCACAACTAAAAATATATAAAATGACAAACAGCTGTTTCGGAACCCTTAAAGCTCCAGCATCAGTGCCAAATTTAAAAGATTAAACCAATTCAAAAGTTCAAGCCATGTAAATATGCTTGCGTCTCTCGCACGCCCCCAAGATTCGTATAATCTTATTTACATGGCCTAAACTTTTGAATTGGTTTTTAATGTTTTAAATTTGGCACTGATGATTGAACTTTAGGTGTTCCGAAACAGCTGTTACCCATTTTATATATTTTTATTTGTGCTATTTTATGTTGTTCATTTATTTTTAATAGATTTATCTGCCAGTCATCAAATATTACGTGAAAAGAAATATGTGTATTTTCATACATGGAATACAAATTTGCTATTTAAAATACAGATCAGCGAAATTCGAGTAAAATTTATATTTTATAAGCAACTTAACTTTGCAACAACAGTCTTTGCAAAATCATTTTGCAAACCCCAATATACTTTTACGCAAATAATGAAACAAATTTCAGTGCAGACTTACTTTTTAAAATGCGTAACAATAGCCCAAAAGTCAGTTGTTCCACATTTAATTAAAAAACATTTTTAAGCCCTGAAGAAAATATTAATGAAAGACTCTTTTTCTAATTTCACCTAAGTTTTTTTTTAAATCTTACTCGAGTCTTCAATTCCTACAAGAAAATTTTCTTGTAAGTATTAGGATTCGAAGTTAAATGCTAAATTAATTTCATTCTGTCTCCCGTTCAATATATATTTTCTTTTAATCATGTACAAATAAATATTCAGAGCATCCTCGCAAGAATAGGAATGGAGTGAAAAATGAAAATGGGTGTAAAAATTGTCATTAATCACAAAATATTTCTTAAAGGATATTTCCTCTTATTAATCGAAAAACAACTTATTAAAACCATTTTGTCTGTTTTTCTCTTTTGCAGTTTAAGTATTTAAAAAGGATTTTTAATTCAAATCCAAATTTTTCTAGTTATGTTTAATCTGTCTGCTAAAATATCCACCAAATGTCATTCTTTTTTTTTTCTAACTGCATGCAATTGCATTCTTCAGCCGTTTTGTAATTAAAAATATAAATAAATTACCCTATTTAATGGGATTGTTTAGGCTAATATTTCATAATAAAAATTAAAAACAAACAATTAAAAATAATTGAATATTTTATAAACGCTGTTTTTATACGGTCCTTGAATTCCAATAGCACTATCCCTGAGAATCAATCCTTTTTTAATCGTACAAATATATTTCAAAAGATGAATAAATATTACTATTCAGAAATAGTTGTACTGGTATTCAAGGGCAGTGAAAAATCTGTAAAATATTCTGTTTTTTGAAATATCAAAGAAGAATTTTAATGTAGTACTCTTTTTCTTCTTTCAGCCAAGTGTATTTCAGTAGTTCTAACGTTTCTTCTAGTATTGTTACTTGTGTAAATAAGTTGATTGTAATTAAATTTTTAAACTAATTTCTTTCTGGCTCATGTTTAATATTTTTTATTCATCAAACATAAATAATTATTCAGAGCACGCTCGCAAGTTTGCGAAGGGTCTGGGGTGAGGATAAGAAAAAACATTAATGAAAACATGCTTTTTAAGAAACATTTCCATGCACTAATTAAGAAAATGATAAAAAAGCATTTGTTTCTTTTTTGCCTTTTATGATTTATATTTTTTACTTAATTTTACAGTCGCATAGTTATTTTTAGTATGTTTGACAAAAATAGTCATTGAAGGTCTTTTTTTTTTTTTTTGTAGCTACATACATTTTCATATTTTGTTCTTTTTCAGTCAATTTGTAATTTATAAAGTTTTTGAAATAAATAGCGTCAGCTGATGAAGTATTTTAACCTACCATGTCTTAATGCATTAAAAAAAATTTGTAAAATAACCTATATTATATGGATTATAAAATATGCTTTTTATAAACATAAAAAAATAAATTTAATCAAAGACGTTTTTCTTTCTTTCACGCAAGTGTAATTAAATCTTACTGGAGATTTATTTATTTATTTTACTCTTTTGCAAATAATCTTTTTGTGCGTGCGATTGTTTTGGTTGCAAATGAAGTTTTAAACTAATTTCTTTCAACTTCTTTTCAATATTTCTTTTTCTATCAATCAAACACAAATAAATATTTTGAATATGCTCACCAGAATGTTGTTTGTCGAGAATGCAATGTGTCAATTATCTCAACACGATTTTAAAAGAATATTTCCGTGCACCTAATAAAGAAAAGAAAATTAGACATATTTTTCATTTTTTCATTCAGATAAAAGCTTTAATTTTAATTAGCCTTTTTTTTTAAATTATTAAAAGCTTTCATTTATTTAAATTTTTGTTTGTTTGACAAAATAGCCAACTAGTCTTTTTATTTCGAAAATATATAAATTTTCGTCACTACGTTTTCATTTTCAAAACTTTCTGTTACTAATTGTATTATTAATTTCATATTTATTTATTAATTTTATTATTGTTAATTTTATTATTATTCATTTTATTAATTAATTTATATTTATTATCTATTTTATTAATAATTTTATATTTATTATTAATTTTATTATTAATGTATTATTAATTAAATATAACATTTTATTATTAACTTGTTTTAAAAAATGAACTCCAAATAATGCAATTTTATAGTCATAATACATACAATTTGAATAATTTTTCACATCAAGCGTCAATCGAATGTTTAAATTATAAAAGACAACTGCTAGTGGGTATTTAACAACAAAGGTAAGTTTAATAGGTGGCTTTTTGAACATTTTTGATTTTCAATACATAATGAATATCCCTGTAATATCTTTTTATTAATGAAATATTGTAATATGGATTGGTAGTTAAAATATTACTGCCTAAAATTCGATTAATCTTATGTTTTATATAAAAAAAGGCCTTGGGAAAGATTTTTTTAATTCATTTAACAAGACAACATATTTCATGAATAATTAAAAATAATATTCAACTTATATCCATTTTTACTGATTCAAAAGGATAAAATTTGCAATAGATAAGTCAGTTGTCCCTTATTTTATAAAATATACTTTTTTAGTCATAGAGATGGGAATTTAATGCAAGATATGTTTCTCCTTTTAAAGATGCGTAGTTGTATTTTGCATGAATTTTTAGAAAATAGTTAAAGTTTAATAAATATTTATAACTGACAAACAATAATGTTTTCTGTGTAACTGCTTAAGAAAGGATATTTAAAACAAATTAAATTTTCGACAAAAAAAAGAGATTGACCCATCGATGAATGAAGAGTGGAATTATATTTAACAATGTTTTTTTTTTTTTTTTTTTTTTTTTTTTAAATATGTTTTGAATATTCACTGAAAGAGTTACTTTGAAAAACAATTTCAGGGCTGTTAATTTTAAAGGGGGATATTATACCATTTGAAAAACAAAAACAACAGTTTATTAGTTCATTTAAAAGAGGGTGAGCAAGAGCAGTGGAGTAAGCAAGATTAATTTAGATGGCTCAAAGCAAACTTAATAATGAAAAAAATAATAAAAATAAGAGAGGATACAAACGTTTTCCAAATTCGCTAAAATTCATATACTCCAATAAACTCAGGATTTTTCTAAAACAGCCCATTCTCTTCTAGAAGCACAATTCGCACTTAATCTCACTTAACTAAATAGACTCCGTGTAACTACATATTACTTTATTCTAAATAGATGAAAACACAACTTCTATATAAGCCTTGCAATAATTCCGTTTCCCAAGTGCCAAGCGAAGACTAAGTACGTCATGTCCAGGAGAAGTCTTCCTACAAGATTTGTTTCCGTTGCAACTAATAAAAGGTTTACGGCGAGATCGCTGGAAATCCGAAGTTTCTTGCCAACACATAACTATACATAGCCACTCCACAATCACAGTAACTTTATTAACATATCTTTGCCGAATAACCCTAACAACCAATACCGGATATCCATACACTAAAAACACCAACGTTTAACACACAATATCATAGTACAATGGACAGACGTACGTTTCGTGAGTAACTTGGACTCACTTCCTCAGTGTCAATAAAATAAAATTAAACATTATTGTATCCCCCCCCCCCAAAAAAAAAAACATGAAATTCAATCGAGAAAACAATTAAATCCGAGGAAGTTAATTAATTTTATTTTATTGACACTGAGGAAGTCAGTCCAAGTTACTCACGAAACGTACGTCTGTCCATTGTATTATGATATTGCGTGTTAAACGTTGGTGTTTTAAGTGTATATTTATCCACACAAGATTTTATTCATAACAGGATATCCAGTCTAACTTTGTAAAAATTAAAGAAGGAGATAGTATATTTCTCATTCATGCGCAAATATTACCGATTCAGGAAATACAATCGCACGCAAAATCATAAAAACTCATTTTAATACTAGAGTACGCTTATACAAATGTAGTGCTACTTCTGTAAAACGTGATAAATCTTGTAAATGTTAGCACTGGAAATTTAAAAAGTTATATGTTATATAAATGTTATTTTAGAAAATTTATATTGTACTATTGATAAGGAAAAAAATGCATACAAATGTTCTTACTATATATTCATTAAATTCATCAAAGTGGAGAAAAGTTTGATTTTTTTTAATGGCTGTTCACTATTCCATTATATTAATTAGATTTTACAATTAAAAAAAATCCAAAAATAACTTCCTCAAATTACAAAAATAAATAAATACAAAAATTGAAAGATAAAAGAAGAGTTTGAATCCAATTTGGAAATGTTAATATAATCTAAGGATTTAATTAATTAGATTTTAGAATCGACATTAGATATTTCCATCTCTATTCATTTCATCTTAATTAAAGTGATGAACTGAACAGAGAGCATAGCATATTTAATTTATACGTTGCTTGAAGAATAACTTCGCCACAATTATAATCAGAAGAGTCTTTTGGGAAAATAGACATTTAAAATAAAATCATTTATTCTATTTCAAATTGTAGTAAAAATTATAAAAAAAATAAAAATGATGCAATTTTAAATTATTACTATTGTTGTTATACAGGGTAAGTCAAAATGAATATAGCGATTACAAACGGCTGTAAATATTTAATGGAAAAGAATGTATCGATAAGATTGACACATAATGTAGACGGAACTTCAAAATTTTGTATACATACGTGATAGATGTCCTATGTGACTTCCCTTGGTCACACGGGCAACGTCTAGGCGGTAGTCCATTTCACGCCATACATTCGGAAGCATATGTTCAGTCACCGACGCAAGCGCATAACAAATGCGTAATTTGAGTTATTCAATTGTTTTGGGCATGGGAGGCACATGCCTTCACATAACCCCACTAACGGTGTCTTTCACATAACCCCATACTCAAAGGACGCATTTGTAATGCGCTTGTGACGGTGACTGAACAAATGCTTCAGAATGTATGGTGTGAAATGGACTACCGCTTAGAAGTTGTCCATGTGACCAAGATAAGTCACATAGAACATCTATGACGTATGTATACAAAATTTTGAAGTTCCGTCTACATTCTGTGTCAATCTTATCGACAAATTCTTTTCCATTAAATAGTTATAGCCGTTTGTAATCGCTATATTCATTTTGACTTACCCTGTATTTTGGCTGAATTTGAAATGTATTTTTATTATATATTAGACTGTGCTTAGTATGATTGTTTTACAATTTCAATTTTTCCTATTGAAAAATTGCTACTATTCATTGGTCTCAATTTAAAAATTTAAAATAATGTGTTTTCATTTCTTTGTGATATGGTACACGAAAACGTAAAAAATAGCCCAAACTGAAATAATGTCTCACATCAAGAAAGATTTATCTTAGAACATCAATAACATTTTGCTATTGATTTTACATATAATCGCGATTCATGTGAGGAAATGAATATTATATTATATGAGCTGCAAGAAATTAACTTCACATTATTTATTGTCAGAAGAATACTTCTCTCAGTTATGATCTATTACTACAACAGAAAATGAAAAAATATTCTATATGTGCTTTTGGGATGGTAGCAAGATGGATTATTCCTTCCATATATAATCGCGATATGATTCGTGTTAGGAAATGAATATTATATTATATAAAGCTGCAAGATACTTACTTCACATTATTTATTGTCAGAAGAATATTTATCTCAGTTATGCTCCATTACTAGAACAGAAAATGAGAAAATGTTCCATTTGTGCTTTTTGTGATAGTAGCAAGTAATCTTAAGATGGAGCATTCATTCCATATATATTAGCGATATGATTCTTGTTAGGAAATGAATATTATATTATATCAGCTGTAAGATATTTTTTCCCATTATTTATTGTTTTGAAGAATATTTCTTTCAATTATGCTTCATTACTAAAACAAAGAATGAGAAAATGCTCCATTTGTGCTTTTTGTGATTGTAGCAACTATCTTAAGATGGAGCATTCATTCCATATATATTAGCGATATGATTCGTGTTAGGAAATGAATATTATATTATATCAGCTGTAAGATTTTTTTTCACATTATTTATTGTTGGAAGAATATTTATTTCAATTATGCTTCATTACTAAAACAAAAAATGAGAAAATTTTCCATTTGTGATTTTGTGATAGTAGCAAGTATCTTAAGATGGAGATTTATTCCATATATATTAGCGATATGATCCGTGTTAGAAAATGAATATTATATTATATCAGCTTCATGAAATTTACTTCACATTATTTATTGTCTGAAGAATATTTCTTTGAGTTATACTCTATTACTAAAACAGAAAATGAGAAAATATTCCATTTGTGCTTCTGGGAAAGTAGCAAGTATATTTAGATGGATGATTCATCCCATATATATTAGCGATATGATTTGTGCTAGTAAATAAATATCATATTATATCAGTTGGAAGATATTTACTTCACACTATTTATTGTCAGATCAGTTATGCTCCATTATTAAAACAGAAAATGAGAAAATGTTCCATTTATGCTTTTGTGATCGTAACAAGTTTCTTAAAATGGAGGATTCATTCCATATATAATAGCGATAAATGATTCGTGTTAGGAAATTAATATTATAATATATCAGCTTCAAGAAATGTACTTCACATTATTTATTCTCAGAAGAATATTTCTCTCAGTTATGCTCTATTACTAAAACAGAAAATGAGAAAATGTTTCCTTTGTGTTTTTGCGATAGTCGCAAGTCTATCTTAAAATGGAGGATTCATTCCATATATATTCGTGTTAAAGGATCCATGAGAGGAAATGGATATTATATCATATCAGCTGCAAGAAATTCATATTATTTTTTGTCAAAAGAATATTTTCCTCAGTTAAACTCTATTACTTCCACTGAAAATGAGAAAATGTTCCATTTGTGCTTTTGTGATAGTAGCAAGTATCTAAAGATAGAGGATTCATCCCATATACAATCGTGATAAATGATTCGTGTGAGGAAATGAATATTATATCATATCCGCTGCAAGAAATTAACTTCACATTATATATTGTTTATAAACTATTTCCCTCAGTTATGCTATATTTTTGCCACAGAAAACGAGTACATGTTCCATTAGTGCTTTTGTGATAGTAGCAAGTATCTAAAGGTAAAGGATTCATCCCATATATAATCATGATAAATGGTTCGTGTGAGGAAATGGATTTTATATCATATCAGCTGCAAGAAATTAACTTCACATTATTTATTGTTTATAAACTATTCCCTTCAGTTATGCTCTATTACTACCACAGAAAACGAGTACATGTTCCATTAGTGCTTTTGTGATAGTAGCACGTATCTTAAGATGGGAGATTTTTCCTTTAAAGACTAAAATAAGCTTTTATAATGCATTTAAGATATTTTATAATTTTAGTTTCTTCATCAATTTTCACTGTGCAGCTACATTTCAATGTATAACAGTTGTGAATTTCTAATTTCATTTACTGTATTTTTTTTTTCATTTAAGCTGAATAATTTTATTGGAAAAATATGTTTTCGTGATTTTTATTTTTTTCTAATTAGAGTGAAAACAGTTTTTTTAAACACTGCTTTAAAAGCACTAAATGTTTATCTTAAAACTAACCTAATTTCCTGACTACAATTCATTTATTTCAAAAAATTGTCTTTTCTATTTGTGTTTTCAAATGTTTGGTTTAAAATATTTCGTTGTTGCAGTTTTACCGAAAGTTGGCCTATTTTGGCGAGAATGGTTTGAAGCATAATTAACTCTACTTTTTTAACACTCTAATAGTTTTAACCATAAAGATAAATTGCGGATTTTTACCTGCAGCCGGCTAACAGAAAATGCCTTATAAATAATTTATTCATTTATAATTATGTTCAAAAAATATTAAAATATTGTATTATCATCGAAAACATATCCTTGTACATAATTTTTACAATTCTAGTATATCAGGAACAGAGTGAAAAATCGATTATAACATTTCCTCTTTGCATACAAAAACCAAATAAGTTAAATAAAAGTGTGTAATAAGAGACTAATTCATCTGCCTTGTAAATTTTCAAAATTTCTTTTAAAATCCATATAATAATAAAAGAAAATATTACATATTTATCAATGAACTAATTCGAAACTGTATTTGCGAAAAATACCGAATTAAATAAAAGTTGTAAAATATCAAATCAATCTTAATTAATTATATTTGACTCTCTTCAAAATGTAACAAATCACAAAATAAATATAATTCGTTAGGGAAGTACAAATTCTGTTTACAATCTGTTAAATTTTCAGAATTTTAATTTATTGTTTCAGTAATAAATCTAATCAAACTGAAAAAAATAAAATAACAGTTAAGTAAAGCTAAGAATAAAATGTATTCAGTTTTTAATAATCGTGATACTTAAAACAAATCTTATGAGGATGCTAGTTTGATGACGTATATTTTTATATATTTCTGTACTTTATTTTTTTATATAACAATATTAATAACTCTTAATGAGCAGTATTTTATTGCAACGTAGATATTTATTTATTTTTTAAATCTTAAGATGATTTACTTTACTTTGATAATTGTTGTTTAAAATATAAAAATTGTACGCAAGAATAAAAACTAATCCCAAAGTTCTATTTCTATTCAAATCCATGTTTAACAAATAAACGTTGACTATGAAATCCACTCTAGTTAATTAGCTGCAGCTTTCTTTAAAATTAACCTAATTAAAGAAAAAATAAAATCACTTCTGAAGTAAAAATTTATTTTCATCAGTCTGCTTCAGGAAATTTCATTTATCTCTGATCCCTCCTCCCCTGAGTGGAGAATGTATGTTTGTTCATATGCTGCGTAGGCGGTACTGAGTGTGACTACTGGTGGGCTCTGTTGCGGTCAAAAAGTGTTGAATTCCCGGCTGTATTTCCGAAAAAAAATATAAGAAGATGTATGTAAATACGAAGAAATTTGTTATAAAACTGAAAAGCATAACGAAAAGTAATTTAAATTTTAACAAGAAATAATTTGTTGAAAAGTTGACAAAAAAACAGTATAGAATAACAGTTAGTAAGAAAACAAAATTAATTTTTATGCGTCAAATCGTTAACAATGACGGACATTCAGTGCCTGATTTACGGCAGGGCATTTGGGGCACGGGCCAGGGCCCCCAATTTTCAGGGGCCCCCAAATGCTACTAAAGGTTTTTCAATTATTGGCCAAAAGAGTTTTAACTGTCAAACAACAAAATTAAAACGAAAAAATCTGTTTGTCAGAGATTATCTATGATATGTCAAAATAACTTCATTTTTTGCTGATTGTCTTTTAACAATTTATGTGAAGTAATGTACAGAACTCCATTTTTGGGATTACCATATTATTTCATTTTTATTTTACATGTAAGGCCCTCATGGTTAACATGGACAAAGTCGTGTGGTTCTTCTAGTTACTTGTGTAAATTTAGTTCATTTTTTTTTCATACAAAGCTTGTATTGGAAAGAAAAAGTCGTTTGATTAATAGGATATGCTAATATTTTAAATAATTATAGCTTGGTACTGCGGTAAATTTATTATTAGTTGTGGAATACTTTATCATTCCAGATATATGGACTTGCATAGAGAAAGGTAATCAGCACCACACAGTTTATTGTAAAATTCAATTAAAAATTCATAATTATCAAATAATTATTTAAAAGTAAATTAATGATTATCAAATTTAATTTTTTTAATTAATATTTTAAAGAAATTATCAAAGTCAGTAGTGGTTATCTTAATAAGTACTGCTTTCGATATATTTTTTTATTCAAAGAATCTGTGCAAGGGGGCCCTTCCATACGCATCTGTGCCCAGGGCCCCCAAATTTCTAAATCGGTCCCTGCGGACATTACTTGCAAAATTAAGAACACTTTCGTTTTCATAAGGCAAGGAGGTTGTTCCATAATATTTTGGAAGGCCTTTGAATGAAAAGGGAAAACATATATCCCATTTCTAAATAATCGCATTAATGCTATATATTACCAGGAGGAGCTGAATGGGTACTTCTTACGGGTTTTTGAAGAAATAGAAAGGCCAAATTTCATGATTCCGCAAGACAATGCCCCGATTTGCACTGCCAAATTGTATGCTTGAGCGGTATTATGAGTTTTCTTGTTGGTACAAAATATTATTTAAGATTATAAAGTAATAATTCAAAATTATCTTTAAAATGTGGTGTGGGGCCCAATATTTTGGGATGTAATGTAAATATTTAATAACTCTTCTCTAAAAATTTTAAAATAGACAACATGTTTAGAAAATGCTCGTTTAACTATATCCAAATTCTATTTTTACTTATTTCAGTTTTATTAAGAAAATAATATAGTCACATTAAAAAAAGTAATTTGGTTTCAGAAATAATATTTTAAATAAAAAACACATTTCTAACAGAATTTTTTGTTTAATTAAATCGAAATTACTATTTATCAATTAATTATTTCAAGGTTGCATTTCCGTGACATATGCAACAATTGAACGAAAACTCCCAGAATATTTAATTCAGTCTAATTATTTTCTTTTACTCCTCGAAAATGAAACTAATAGGGAAAGAAACACAAATAATTATCAGAAAACAACTTTCATATACATAAAGTGCGATTAATTATTTCTATCATGGCTCCAAATAAAATTAGAAATAAAGTATTCTAACTTCACGATGAAATTAAATCTACTCAGAAACAGCATTTATAAAATTAATAAAACAGGGAAGAGACAACACGTTACTACAATGCTAGTTTTATGGCATTCATGTTTTAATTTTTTGTATTATTTATTTTCTTTTAAATAATAATGACATTTCTTGAGCAATAAATTTTATTGGACGGGCAAATAAGCAGAATGTTAAACATTAGTTTTTTTACTTGCGTAATATCTTGATTAAAATAGAAATATAAGATAAAATGGAACAGTTTGAATGGCATATTTCTGATAAAGCCTTTTTAACACGAATTTAACTAATATGCGTGAAATCCATTTTAATTAATTAACCACGAATCATTTTGAAATAATACTTATTGCTATAAAAATAAAATTACATTAGGG
This sequence comes from Maratus michaelseni, assembly GCA_963931845.1. Taxonomy (NCBI): domain Eukaryota; kingdom Metazoa; phylum Arthropoda; class Arachnida; order Araneae; family Salticidae; genus Maratus; species Maratus michaelseni. Next base: position 197,426,287 of record OZ007590.1, read on the forward strand.
GATTAACAATTTGTTTTACTGTAATATATTTCCACAAATTTTATTTATTGCTCCTTAAGTTAATCAAAATTAAACTATGAATTAAACAGCTGTTACCTAGATATTATATAGGGTGGTTACACATACTTGGGACGATTTTGATGGTAAATTAAAAAACAACGAGAAACAACAGAGGGGGGGGGGTAATGTGGCAACATGTAATAACGTGATAACTGAAATATTAGCTGCTATGAAAAAATATTGTCTGCTACTGAAATGGCACGCGAAAGAAGCGAGTGGCCTCAAGGTTATATATTTGCTCTTTCCGAAGAGAATTATTCATACACTGTTAAAAATTTGCAGCAAACTGTCCAGTCATTTGACCGTTTTTATAGAAAATGGTTACATAACAGTAATTTAGTGCTATTCTTACCATATGATTCGCCATATTATGGTGAGAATCGAGGTAAAATACGGTTATGTAACCATTTTTTACAAAAACGGTCAAATGACTGGACAGTTTTCTGCAAATTTTTAACAGTGTATTCCGTTTTATGAAAATCATTTAGCATGTGATAAGAGACAAACAATTGTCACAATTGCTGAAGCATGGCTTTATCTAAATGACTGCAATTAAAAAAAGATCGATTTATTACCGGAAAACAGGCCAAAAAGACTTAAAAACTTTAGTTAAAACACTGCAAAAAAAGTTTTTCCAAAGAATTTATGGTGATTGCTGGAATCTCTTACAACGGAAAATTAAAGATAAGAAAAGTAGAGTAAACTGTCAAAATTAACGCTACTTATTATCAAAAGAATATTCTAATTCCCATTTTAAAGTAAAAAATCCAAAACATTATCCTACACACGTTAAAAGTGTTGGGTTCCCCCACGATAAAGAGAGCAGCCATACATCCAAGAGCACAGTCGCATTTCTCGAAAAATTGACAAGAGAAACTGGCATCAAGCGTATAATGTTTAGTCATATTCCAACCAAGTCCCTAGATGTTTCACCAATGGATTACTGCGACTTTGGACTATTAAAACAAGCCCCTGCGAAATGCCTACGTTGAGTGGAATGTGTAGTGGAGGGATGGAAAAAAATTCTACTTCCAGTTTTACAAAAAGCCCAACTATCTTGGAAATCCCGCTGCAATATGGTAATCCACAACAAATGCTACCAGATAGAACATGTTAAAAACTAATTGTTTTAATTTTTATGTTTTATTTTTATTGTCAAAATCGTTCCCAATATGTGTAAACACCCTCTGTATTTAGGCATGTTTGATATGTTTGTATATTCGTAAATCTAAAAATTTTGAAAAGAGAAAACAGGAAATTATCTTTTGACGATATTTTTATTTTATCCCTGTTTGAAATATGTTTAATGAAAGCGGCTTAATACATTTAGACAACACAATATTTTCTGCAGAAGCGAATTTAAAATAGAAAACATATTTTTCCTTATAGGATTTTTAAAATTAGAAGAGATGTTTCTAAATGAAAACAAAGTAGAATACTAAAAATGTTATATTCAACGATATAATGTATTACAGCATATTCACACTAGTGGTGTATCGTGAAAACTTTCATTAATCATTGTAATAACTAGAAAGTAAACATTTACTTCGAGGAGAATTTAGTCCTATCAGTTTCAGTTCCAAAATCTGGATCATTATATCTGTTATCTATACAACCAAATTAGAAATTAACTTCTCATTAAAGAAACAATTAAATCTACGTTGATTAATATTTTGAAATATAATAAAACTGGAAAGAGACAGCACATTATTTTTTTTTATTACGTCCCTACTTTAATTTTTCGGATTATTTATTATTATTATTTTATTTTACCGACAACTTTTAATTAAGAAGAACGTTTAAAAGACTTTTTTCTTTTGCACTTACTTAATATCATGATCAAAATAGACATATACATTAAACAATGCAATAATTAAATTTCTGTATCTCTAATTATAAGGAATTTAACATAAGAATGTAGATTGTCAAATCTATTCTGATTAATTAGCGACAACCCATTTTTGAAATTAATCAAATCTCGGAAAAAAAGAATGTTAAATTAGGGAAATAAAATGTGTTTTGTACCAGTCTTCTTTAAAAAAAAAAATAATTTATTTCTTATTTTACCAATTCAACAGTAACGTAGTAATTAAGTATGTATTATGTAATTTATAATTTAATTTATTAATTCTTTTATGCTTTCTGAAACTACAAATGATGCAAAATTAGAGTTCCAAAACAACTTACTTTGCTATATCCAGATTGTAGCACTTCTAAAATCAATAAAACTTGAAAGATGCTGCATGTTAGTATAGTGCTTGTTTAATGACAGCTAGAATTTTCCCAAATGGCATTAAATTTTTATTAATAATGAATAATTTTAAATGATAAGTTTATGTTTTCATTAACCCGTCAGTGTACGGATTGGGTCTATGAGACACAAGCAAGTATGTTTTCCTTCATTTATGATATATTGCAGCAGATTCAACTTCAATCTACTTTGCTATCTGTGCTATGTTAGTTATCACGTAGACTGACAGCCTCGCTCATTGTCCTAGTCACTAGCTATTAAATCATATTACGTGTCTTGGGACTACGAGACCCCACTTGTCCAATCATGTAGGATTTTATACCTTTTTGCGTTATTAATATTAGAACTTAGACCAGTCAGTGGTACAGATATTAAAACAGAAGTTTTTTTATTTCTACCTTTATTTTTGCTGGGCCTCAAGAAAAAAATTATCGTAAAGGTCCACAAGATTTTATAGCAGTACATGTTCTGTTCGAAGACAGTGAGCCAGATGACATTTCTGAAGACGATGATTCCGACGCAAATACTAACTTTGTCATTCCCAGTGATCATAATACGGATACAGAGAATTATACTGGATATCACCAAAGTTTTTTAACAAGTGCACTCGCGAGTCAAAATAGAAATAATGCAATTTAATGCAAATTATCCTTTTTTTTGTTTGATTATTTATGGGTTTTATTACAGACATATTTTTTTATCATAAAAATATTAATATTTTATTTTATTTGCTTATATAACTTCTTTTTTAAATAGTAATAATACTGTCGACTGCAAATTAATATTTTTAAGTAACCCACTTCTTTTCTAACTAATTTGTATTGTACAGGCAATTGTTTCTCAAAAAACTGTCGTAAAAATCTTTTTTTGTATATTTATGTTTTGCTAAGATTTAAATATGTATGATAAAATAAACTAATTTTAATATTGTATTTACGGTAAATTATATATTAAAAATGTATGTATAAATATGTAATCTACTTAAGTTATTTCTTTACAAAATTGAACAAATTGCGGAGACAATAAAACTACACCAAGAAAATATTTTTTTCAGGCTATATCACTATTTTTTTTAAATTAATTTTTTATTAATGCTGCTGTTGCTGTTTTTAAAGCTCCCTAGCCATATCAAATGCAGACGAGGTACTGAACGCCCTGGATAAGGCAGCTGAGAAGTGGAGCATCCCTTTAACGTATCCTAACATGGTAAAAAATTAACGGTCTCACTTTTTCTCGTAATTTTTTTCCATGCTGGAAAAAGTGCCTCCTCTCCCGGCTCAGGACCTTTATCCTATCTATCGACAACTTAGGGGTATAACTTTTCACACAACCAATTTTACGCGAGGATATGATGCATAGCAAGAAAGGGGACAATGTTCTGAAAGCGTCACCTTGTCATGTCGGAACTCAATCAATGCTTCTCCCCTTTGATGTTCGGATGGGTACCGCTGTTTAGCATCTTGGCGATTTGCCGTTGGTTTGTTTCTTCTATTAACCTTGACTAAGAATTAATAGTTATTAAAAACAAAATAGAATTATTTAAATAAACAGAGCTATTTTTTACAGCAAGAAACATTCCTGCTATTAATTATTACTATTTATTATTGATTATTTATTCTTATATCAATATTACGTATTGTTACCAGGCCTCGCGGCGTACAGGAAATTTTTTTATTGTTTTTACCTGTATCCCTAATCAATAGTCTTCATAATAAATTTCATTAACGTATGCGAAAGAAATATATCATGGCGATAATTATTTCGAAATAGCAGTACATTTCCCCTATATGTGGCAAGGACTGTTACTCTTTACTATTTATTTGGCTACAACAGAATCTACTAATTTTGAAAAGAGACAGCATGGTTCATAAAAATTAACCTTTGATAATACTTATATTTTATTTATTTGTGCTTCAAATTAATTTAAAAAGAGAAAATATTTTATCTCTTTAAAGAATACAATTTTAAAGAATATGTAAATAAATTTTAAATAAAAATTGTTTTAGAGAAAAAATTTATTGATTGAAATGAAAATAAAATTCCAAAATAGTCATAATAATTTGAAATAAATATTTTTGTAGGAAATCGAATGTAGTACCTTAGAGAAAAACACTCTAGCCATCGAAAGGAAGTAGAATATTCCTATCTACTCCAGTTAATTACCATCCACTCTCCAAGAAATCACACTAGCAACAGAAAAAATAATCAAATTATTTGGGAATTCAGTTTCTTTTGTTAAATTAATTAAGTATTTTTTTTTTACCAATCCAGCCAAAATTAGAAATAAAATATTCATGAAATTAAAGGAAAAATTATATCTATTGCTTTTTTTAGTATTCCAAAAACTAATGAAACTGCCGAAAAAATTATGCTTTATTCATTAAGGAAGTAGAATATTCCTATCTACTCCACTTAATTACCACCCACTCTCCAAGAAATCACGCTAACAACAGAAAAAATAATCAAATTATTTAGGAATTCAGTTTCTTTTGTTAAATTAATTAAGTTTTTTTTTTTTACCAATTCAGCCAAAATTAGAAATAAAATATTCATGAAGTTAAAGGAAAAATTATATCTATTGCTTTTTTAGTATCCCAAAAACTAATGAAACTGCCGAAAAAATTATGCTTTATTCATTAAGGAAGTAGAATATTCCTATCTACTCCACTTAATTACCATCCACTCTCCAAGAAATCACACTAGCAACAGAAAAAATAATCAAATTATTTAGGAATACAGTTTCTTTTGTTAAATTAATTAAGTTTTTTTTTTTTTTTTTTTTTTTTTTACCAATTCAGCGAAAATTAGAAATAAAATATTCATGAAGTTAAAGGAAAAATTATATCTATTGCTTTTTTAGTATTCCAAAAACTAATGCAACTGCCGAAAAAATTATGCTTTATTCATTAAGGAAGTAGAATATTCCTATCTACTCCACTTAATTACCATCCACTCTCCAAGAAATCACACTAGCAACAGAAAAAAATAATCAAATTATTTAGGAATACAGTTTCTTTTGTTAAATTAAGTTTTTTTTTTCCAATTCAGCCAAAATTAGAAATAAAATATTCATGAAGTTAAAGGAAAAATTATATCTATTGCTTTTTTAGTATTCCAAAAACTAATGAAACTGCCGAAAAAATTATGCTTTATTCATTAAGGAAGTAGAATATTCCTATCTACTCCACTTAATTACCATCCACTCTCCAAGAAATCACACTAGCAACAGAAAAAATAATCAAATTATTTAGGAATTCAGTTTCTTTTGTTAAATTAATTAAGTATTTTTTTTTACCAATTCAGCCAAAATTAGAAATAAAATATTCATGAAGTTAAAGGAAAAATTATATTTATTGCTTTTTTAGTATCCCAAAAACTAATGAAACTGCCGAAAAAATTATGCTTTATTCATTAAGGAAGTAGAATATTCCTATCTACTCCACTTAATTACCATCCACTCTCCAAGAAATCACACTAGCATCAGAAAAAATAATCAAATTATTTAGGAATACAGTTTCTTTTGTTAAATTAATTATTATTTTTTTAAATTCAGCCAAAATTAGAAATAAAATATTCATGAAGTTAAAGGAAAAATTATATCTATTCATTTTTTAGTATTCCAAAAACTAATGAAACTGGCGAAAAAATTATGCTTTATTCACGATCTGCATATTTTGTTGTTGTGGATTGTTGTGATTTTTTAATGACAGTCATTGAGCATTTTTTATAGCACATATAACTATAACTAAGAATAAAGTTAAGCATTTCCCTTTGCATGCACAATACTATTTTAATAAATTTGTAGATTAAAATAAAATTAAACATGCAAGAATGACCCAATTCGAATGAGCATCTCTGATGCATTCGATATTTTTAAAAAAATGCTTTTAGAACTAATTTTTCGTCAAAGAAATAAAACATTACTAGCGGGCTCAGACCCTACTCGCTAATGCTTGCCAACCCCCGTGAATTACGTAGCAATTCACATTGAGACCGCTACGTGGTCCCAGTTCGCTTCGCTATCTCGCCCCTTTTTTATTTTTGAAGCAATTCTAAACGAATAACTAACTACCATAAATCTATCACAAACCACCATAAAATTGAGAATTTTTTAATGTAAAAGAATAATTGAAAACTTCGTTGAAAACACAGTTAAAAATGCATTTAGTTGGTGCTACCAATGGGCATAAATCATTTAAATACTATGAAAAAAAGATCTTAAAAATACAATTAGTTTAAAACTCATTGCACCTATAACATTGTACAGCACGGCTTAAATTAACAAAAAACACTACGTGATATGAAGATAGTTTATATATATCATCAATCATTGTTTAAATTTCGTGAAACTGTTCTAATTGATTATAGATATTTGCAAATAAAATTATTTTTACTTCATCAAGACAGCAATAGATGGCAGCAAGTCAATCTAGACAGTTGATATTTTTATCCTCTCCGATTTCGTGTGAGGTAAATTCTAAATAAGAGAGAGAATTCATTTGAAATTAACGATATAAATCATAATTAAAATGAGGAATCATCTCAAACGCTTTTGATTACGCACATGCTATTTAATTTTAATAATTGTTAGTTTGAGTTTCACTGCTCTTTCACTGGCCGCCATATTGGAGATTATGGAAACTACGGTTGTTGCCAAATTATAATCTAGAAATTCAGCCCTTTTTCCGCGCTACCTAAGAGAAATATATATATAGATTAGTATAGGAAATAATAATTTGCTTTATATCAGTCTCATTTGCCAAGCTTAATTTAATTATTCTATTATTTTAACCACAACTGCAGTTTAAATATTTTTTATCTTTAAAAAAAACGAGTCCAATAAACTCATTGGATTTTCCCATAGTGCAAATTTTGAATAGAGACCAAAAATACAAATCGTGCGATTAACGATTAGATTCTTTCTATCACAATTTTCAAACTATTTGAATGTTCTCACTGGTTTGAAATAAACGTTAAGCTAGAACTACTGAATACAAATTGTTTAGTAATAATTTTCTTTGTCGGTATAACGTCTTGATTAATACAGAAATAAACGTGCAAAAAAGAAACAATACTAATGCTGTGCTGTATTGATGATTAATTAGGGATTAATTGAAACTACGTAGAATGTATTACGTTCATTAGTACCAGATTTTAGTTTTTGATGAGTGTTCTTAGATTTGCATGATGTGAACCAGACATGTAATTGTATTAAATGTAATTTCTTCCTACTAGGCATTTATTTGATTTATTTATCAAATTAAAAACAATTATTTTTCGAAACATGCAAAAATGGAGAGGGGTAAAAAAAAATCACCATTGGTACTAGGAAGATTAATGCAAAACATATTCTCAAAATTAACTACAATTCATTTTGAAATTAAACTAATCCCAGCACAAATAAAGTTACATTAAAGCAAAGGACATTTCTTCAACACCAGTTTGTTACACGGAATTAAAATTATTGCTCTAATAATTAAATAATTACAGGGTATATTAAAACATTCTTACCAAGATTAATTGTCAAATTCTGAAGACAACTATGTATTCCTAGCTTTAACACACTTTGTTGCACGTGTATTAAATATATTAGCAAGATTTAAAAACAATCTATAAAGTAAAGCTAGGAGAGTCTGCGCACAATTCAAAAGAATAACAATAAAAAATCTAAATATTAATTTTTTGCTAAACTATCCATGAATAATTTTTACTTCTTTTGTTTTTTATGCATTTCCATTGCTATTTTGTTGTTATGTTGTAATTTAACAGAACAGTTGTAATAAAACCAAAAAAGTTAGTTTGTGCAATCTGTCCTGACAGGGTTGGTGTCATTGCACACATGGGTAGGTGAGATTGTTACTAATAATAATTACAATTAAATTGTTAACAATAATAATTACACTTAAATGACATTGTTGTAAGGTTTTTGTGAAAAAAATATTATTGTATTAGGAGTGAATATTTCAACCTAATGATTAAAGAATCAGAAAAAGGAAATAATTTTAAAAATGACAAAAAAAAAATTTTAATTAAAGGAAAAAAAATAAAGAATCAAGTCCAGGATAAGATTACAAAATAACATTTAAGTTACTTGATAACACGCTTAACTTAAATTAGTCCATTTTCATTTTTACTTAATTTTTATGCAAATTCACCAATAAGCTGCGTAATCTCTCCTAGCATGAAAACTAATGGGAACAATGCGCCATCTTTCCTAAGTAGCAGATTCGCAAACTCCCCAGTTTCAGTAGGAAAGATTGCGCGGCCTTTTATTTAAACATGGCCGCTACTAAAACGAACCGTTAATGTTCACACTGTTAGTCTAGATTAGTAGCTTATGTGAAATCGTTTAAGTTTAAAATATTTTATACTACTGACTGTATAGAAATTCTGACGAATAGCTATGAAAATTCAAGCACTTACTTTGGGAAAACAAAACAAAATATCAATTCTTTACCTTAGACGCTCAAGACAATCAACGTGCACTTTCAAGTAGACACTCCATTACTGCTGTTGTGAAACTACATGGAATCGCTGCGCGCTCACTCTACTCCTTCCCCCTGAACCTGTATGTGCGAAATTTCTCCGATCGCGCCATCTCTCCTGGCTTTACCTTACCTCTTAAAAGCAGGTTTTCATAATCGAAGACTACATTCAGGTACATGAAAATTATAAACGAATAATAGAAGCATTTCGAAGTGACGTTAGGAGTCAAAGTTAGCCTCCACATGCAATATTCAATGAACACGCAAAAGTTTTTAAGTTTTGCAATGTACCCAATATCCTAGCTGTGAGCTGCCTTCCGCCGTGACGGTAATCATCCAAAACGGAAGTTCATGTCCTTAAATTTTTCACTTGAATAGTTTATATATTTTTTTTAATTTTTTGATTTGACGAAGACACCACGTAATTTTTAAATAATTAAACTTAATAATAGCTGAAAAATTGATGTTTATAAGACGTAAGTAGAATTTTGCAAACTAAAAACTTCTAACCACGTGCTTTATCTAACTGTTTGAATGGGAACATTTTATGGAATATAGACTATATTGTTCTACACATAAGTGAATCCCTCTGTTAAAATAATGTTTTTTCAAAATTTTTATTTAAAACTTTAGAAATTTAACTTTTACACAAGTCACCACATTTTAAACACATGAAATTAAAAAGTCCTTCCGGCCTGAACCGGGAGGAAAAGGTAGCTTTCCTATATCTTCGTTTTAAAATTTTAGCTAATCTTACACGAAAACAGCAAGTTAAAATGCAAGGAAACCGCTTACAAAAGATTCGTTAATACTGAATTTGAATAAGAAATTCGCCAAATTATTGAGCTATAGCCAAATTGGCTTCATTTATGAAGACTTATTTTGGTCGCCAAATTTGGCGATATTTCGCCAAATGTCGCCAAGTTTGGCAAGAATTTGGCACTAACGGATATGAATATATAGTTTTATGCGTATGATTGGGAAAATTATTACAACAATGAAAGAAAATAATTTGCGAAAAATCGCGTTCACTAAAACTCATAAGTTAATCGTTGGTATTTTGTAATGTGCTGTCTTGTTTCAAAATGTCAGCCACCCTAGAATTTCAAACTGCTCTATCTCAGCCATTTTTTAAGATAGAGGTAAAACAAAAAATGCTCCGGAATCCTTGCACCAAGGCCTAACACGTAAGCAAAAAATAAATTTGAATTTTTAACTTTTTGTATATTTATTTTAGTTTTAAATTTTTAAATGGCCGCCATCTTGAAACAAAATGGCGGACCAAGTTGGCCAACGAACTCGGTCGAGACATTAGTGACCTTAATACACACAATTAGTTTCATTAAAATTGATTTATAAATACGGGCGTTATCGTATGACATAGATCAGATATCTATCTATCTATCTATATATATATATAAATCAAAATTTGAACGGAGGGTGGTTTTGGGGTCTGGGGGTCATGATTGGTGAAAATATACCAAAATTTTCCGGAATTGCTTTCCTCCGAACGGCTGCAATAGGTAGCTTTATACTTTTTTGTATTGAAAGCTACCTAAAATATTATTTTTAAAGAACTATAACAGGCATTAACAGAAATATGTTTGGTAAACATTTAGCCTCAATTTTAAATGAAATTAACAAAATAAATAGTGTTAATTCGTTGTTGAAAACTGTCAAACTGTTGCTTTCACATATCTGCATGCCAAACATTTTTATGCATAGGACGTGTTATACATAGTTTAACATACAGATGTGCGTTTATAATTCTGTTCAATAGCTAATTCTAAAACGTTTATTTTTTAGGTATATTTCAATTTGAAAAAGAAAATGTTTAAAATGTGATTCGTCATCATCTTAGAAGCAAATTTTGTCAAAACAGTCAAATTTTATAAAAGTTACGAAATTAAGATATTTGGTCCTAAGTGTTATATTTAGTGGAAACAATTGCGTTCTTTAACAAGTGATACCGTTCTTTTATGACAAAACTTAAAGTTAACTGAATTTTATGAATCTCCAGCTTTTTCAGGCGCAAAATATGCGTCTTACTTGTTTGGGATTATAATTTAAACCCCACTTTTTACTGTACCATTAATTGTTAAAAATATTGTAGAAAAGCACCAAATTTTAGGAAATTATCTATTTATTAAAATTAAAAGATTTACTTTAATACATTTATGAAAGAAATTAAATATACTCGATTTTTTTTTTGTTATGAAGACGAATAGGATATTCTTGTGATATATCCTTCTTTAAAGAACTATTTTTTTAACTTCTTGTAAGAGCATTATTCACTCCATTACAATACATTATTTCTCTTTACTAAACTACACTTTAATAAAAAGTACAATGTCCCACAGTAAGGATTATACACTATAAAGGTTATAAAATTTCAAAATATTCTAAAACAACGCCGCACGTTGGAGGGGGGAAAAACTGGTTTTCCGTTTTCTAAACTAACCAATTCAATCCTTTTATTTCTGCAGCAAATGAAATCAGCCAATTGAAATAGAAACAAATCTAGAAGATAACCTTGGTTTCGCTTTGAATGTTTGCTGTAGATATATTCAAATCATAAGTTTAGTTCCAAGTTTTGGTTATCAACCACATGCGGAGTTACGATAAAAGCATTAGATCTGTTAAATTATAAACTTCTATTGGAGTAATTATTTTCATTAGTTTAATCCGTATTTTATTTATCGACAGAAAACATTTGCGCAACTGGGGTACCGATACCAGTGGTACTTTACTTTGACGAAACTAGTGGTACTTTAACTTCGAACTAAAAATGGCTTTAACAGACGCACACGTCACTCGTGGGGGTTACTGCTGCAACCTTCTAGTGTAAAAGTCTCTAACTACAGATATTGAAAGGCGTCACTTCCGCAGTGATGTAATTTTGAATAAAAAAGTATGACCATGGCACTCACGTTATCGTGATTTCTTATAGTTTAGAAAACGGAAAACCAGTTTTTCCCCCCTCCAACGTTTTAGTACCTGTTTCATTTATCTGAATAAATTTAGTCTAAAAAATGCATTTATTGTTGTTTTTTGCTTCAATTTGATGCATTTTGTACAGGTGTCGACGACTGGTTCCTTGATATATCAACATATGCAAGCGTGGACAGCTATGTCAAGAACTTGAATACCAGTGACAATTGACGACGTTGCAAATAATGTGCGACAGTTGTAAAATAAGCTGCATCGGTAGAATATATTTTTTGGATAACTGACCAGGACGCAAATGGTTTAATTTATTTAGCGAAGGAATCCGACAAGTTTGTCTCAAATAACTCCGAAATTAACAGCAACACGAGCTATATCAGTTACGATACGTTGCTGAAATGATTCGAGAAGGTCTACAGCTAATTGTCAGAAAACGTTCTTCGCTCAATACTTGAAGATTCAAAGAAAGTGTTCTACGTTGGCGAAAAGAATTTTTTCTAAATTCTAACGTTATCGCTTTAAAAGGCGAAACTTTTAAACATCGTACAAATTCAATATTTTTATCGTCGAATAGGAAAAAAATATTTTCTTTCCTTTCAAATGCAATTTGTTTAAAAACTGTATCTCAATTTACTGATTTTTTATGGTTTTTTAATAATTTTCAAAAGTGATTTTTTAAAAATGTATCTCTATCGCATGATGATAGATTACGAAGTATTAACCTGTTTGTACTTAAAACAATCTAAATAGTGTAGCATTTGTTTCCGGTTAATATTCCATAACAAAATTAAAACTTCATCAATAAAAAAATAAAGTCATAAAATAATATAAATAAAACACAAATTTAAAAGACATGTAATCGAACCACGCGCTTGAATCACTGAAATTATCAGAATAAAAACAGCTGCTGCAAGTAGTTGTCTTTACCGATTTATTTGAGTATTAACGCCTGGCATGCGGTTAATACGAAAGTATCAAATTTTAAACTACAAAAGTAAATTTTTAAACTTTATTTCAATACATTATTGATGTTTTTCATATACAAATACCTGCTTTTACGTGTTGTTTCTGGGTAATCTAATATATATATATATATTAAATGTAAAATATCTGCTAGAATTTTTTAATTAAAAAATTGTTTTTATCTATATTCTGTAACCCGGTAAGACCTGTTTGGATCAGCTAGTCTAAAAAAAATTAATACTTCATTAACAATTAACTGATATGGGTAAAATATTATGTTTCTTCAGGCGTATAATTTCATAAATGAATTCTGCGCCTTAAAGAAATAATTTCTATCTGAAAGGAAAAAAATCTCCGACAAAGTGTGATTCGTGTTAATCGATAAAAGTCAAAAAACGATTTTAATCTCAAAATTATTTTTGAATATTTAATTTCTGAAATTTATAAATATATATACAGGGTCATTCATAATTCCCTCCGGGGTTTCGAAACGTTATAGTAAAAAAACGAAGACGAATATGAAAAAAAGAAACATATGAAATTATTCCGAAACTATTCAAGTTTTACTTACATACATTACAGGTGTTCTATGTGTGAACCCTTGGTCACACGGCATACATCCATGCGATAGTCCAGTTCCTGCCATACTCCATTTCTTTAAATTTCCGGTACCACACATGAATTGTTTTGTCAGTTGGTCCCTGTTTTCGATATTTATTACGAAAGGCCCGTTGAACTGACACCACTGATTCAGATTTAAAGAAACGGAGTATGGCAGGAACTGGACTATCGCATGGATGTATGCCGTGTGACCAAGGGTTCACACATAGAACACCTGTAATGTATGTAAGTAAAACTTGAATAGTTTCGGAATAATTTCATATGTTTCTTTTTTTCATATTCGTCTTCATTTTTTAACTATAACGTTTCGAAACCAAGGAGGGAATTATGAATGACCCTGTATATATATATATTAGACGGCATTCTCTTTTAACACAGAATTTCAAGATTCGAAAGGATTCTATTCATTTGCGGTACGTTGAAAAGGAAGTAAGTTTTTAATCTTGATTAATCTTGAGTTTCAAAGGAGATCTAATTTAATGATATAATGAGTGAAGGGTGTTTACGAAACAAGTTTAGCTGGGGAAAGAGAGTAACTTTGAAAAAAAATTAAATGCTTATTTTCATATTTAAATTTTATTTTGTCTAATTTAGAAATTATATTGATAAAATATACACATGTCTTCATTATATAAACCGAAAACTGATTGTTTTTTAATATATATATATTTTAAGCTTTCACATTTTTTTTTAAATTTGTGTTCAAACTTGACTCATGCATGGGTACATTTCAACATGCTAGGGTCATGTCTGAACAAATTAAGATATCTATATTTATAAATAGAAAATGCAGTTGAAAATAAATGCACTGGTGACTTTTGTATTGGTGACCTTTAATTGAAAGTATAAGATTAAGAAATAAAACTGTAAATGTTATGTCTAGAAATGCCGAACATTATAATTAAAGTAGAATATTCAGAATAAGATTATTTTCAGCTAACATAATCAAAATAAAATAAAGCTAAAAATTATTGCTAAAATATAATATTGCTAATAGAATAATATTGCTAAAATAATTTTAAATTTTTAGACGCTTAATTTCATAAATATATTTTACCCCTAAAGCTCTGCACATCATTTCTCGCCAAAAAAAAGAATCGCCGATTAAAACTGAGATGGAATAATTGAAAAAATCCTAAAAGAGACTTTATTTTCTAAGTTAATTTCGCCTAGTTCTTCTCTGTATTTAATAATTATGTGATTCTATAAGTCAATCTCTTTTTCTGGGAACACAAGCTTTCAACATTTTTGGGGTTTCTATTGATTTGGGGTAAGTTGAATTGAAAGTAAGTAATTGAAAGTACTAAATCATTATTCATATCTAATTTTGAAAATGTATATAACTAAATGATTAAATGAGTTAGAGATATCTAAAAGACCACTATAGAATGCATATGTAACTGATTACACTGTTAAATTATGTGTGTAAAAATATTGTAAAGATCAAGCAGGGCGGTCGCTCTGCCAAGCCAAGCTTAAAAAAAAAAACGCCACACAAACAACGCCAAGAACTGGAATAAAGACCGCTAATGCTTATATACAGAAAGCAACTTCGCAATGTTAAATCGACAAAACATGCCAGATTAAAATATCAGATATCAAACAAACCAAGCGTCGTAGAAAAAAAAACGAATACTAGAAGAATCTAAGGAAGAATTTCTTCAATTTAAGACCAAACTCATCTTCATAAGTGATTTATAAACAGAGATATAGCTTTTTTTAAAAAACGTCGAGTTACTTAAAATGATCACTATTTTCTTCGTCAAACTTTTTTTTTCAAACAAGCTACAGGCCTTAATATTGGGCAGAATAAAAAAAGGATTGCATTTTTGGACAAGTAATTACGTAATCTATGTGCTTTTATAAAATTCAGTGTAAAAAAAAAATATTTTCTATCCTTAATTAGCAAAAAACTGTTAATTAACTTGGCGATTAAAAAATTATGCCAAAACAGAGATAAAACCCGCCAACGACCATGTACCATCTGTATTAAAATAGCACAAATCAGTTACAGGTTATAATATAACCACATCAAATTTCATCTGCAAGTCAGCCATTTTCTTCTGAAGATATATTTTTTTTTAAATAAAACTTCACAATTATAAGAACACATATTTTATCAAATAATTAAATATGACTGCAAACTGTGGCAGATGATTGTTTCTAACATGAATAAGTATGAGAAATTGCCGGTTACGGATATGGATCTGGGTAGCTCAGTCGCAGAGCGTCGGCATGGTACGCATAAGGTCCCAGGTTCGAGTCCAGGCCCAGGTCAATTTTTCACTCATGTTTGTTTAGTGTACTTAATTGTCTGATAAAATGCGTGTTCTTATAAATATTGTAAAATAAAGTAATCAGACGTAGTGTTTATGCTTTAAAAATATTTTAAATATATAATTTACGTTTTTAGAAAGATCTTTAAAAATAAATTAGTTTTTGAGGGAAGATGTGCCTTCTAAAATGTATACATTAAGAGTTATCGCCATTTAAAATTTCTTTCCAAACGTAAACAAAAATTTTGAAATGAATTAAATGTGATTCATTTATTTCTAAAAATAAAAAAACACGGTAAAGGACAGGCATTTCGTTCGCAGGTATACCTTTCACGTCATGTTAGCCTCGCTATATATATAAAACACAAACGGAAATTTCGTTCCGTTCCTTTATAACTCGAGATCTGCTGAATGGAATTTGATGGAACTTGCACTGTTCGAGAGATAATTTTTCAGGGAAGGTTTTAGTATGCAACACAACGTTCTACGTATAATAGCTATCGAATTATGATAGAAAGTTCTGTTATTTTGGCTGAAAAGGTTACCATTGCTAATTTTTTGGCGATCATTACTGTTGCAGAAAGAAATGAAAAGGCTATACATCTCGAAAAATAAAAGAAAAACTGTTACTAATTTTATTTAAAAAAAAAAAAAAAAAAAGAAAGAAAGAAAGAAAGAAAGAAAAAAAGAGTTTTGATGAGAGAATATTATAAAACGAAAATATTTAATTTAAACATGATTAGAAATGTTCATAATGCTTAAAACATTATTCAAGGGGCAAGATTTCTATTGAAACAAATTTGGCGATTTAACTTTTGTTTTTGGCGATTTTGATTTTACTTTTGACCCCAAACAATTTGATTTTAAGCCAAAAAGTGTCTTTTTTTGTTGCAGAAAGAATTGAAATGGCTATACATCTGGAAAAATAAAAGAAAAAACTGTTACTAATTTTATTTTTTTTAAAAAAGAAAGAAAAGAAAAACAGTTTTGATGAGAGATTTTAGGCCAAAAGGTGTTTTTTTTTCAAGTATACGACTGCATTTTCGCAGTATTTTTTTTTGGTACTTTTTGGTTAGCCGGGCGCCAGTGATATATAACGTTGCTTAGTTCTAGAATTATAGGGGGAAATTCGAAAATCGGGTGACCATTTTTTTAATCAAATATTAGCCTTTTCAATATTTGATTCCGATTATGAAAGATTAGCCTTCTAAAAAAGTTCTACTGAACGGATTTTGATGAGAGTTGTATTGTTAGTTAGATGCTATTTCAGAAATGGTGTTAATGTACTATATATTGTCCTACGTTGCTTAGTCCAACAGTTATGTGTGAAGGTTATATAGTCAAGTGAACCCGATTCCGAAATATTAGCCTTTTTGATAGTTTTTACTGGGCGTATTTTTTGCGACTTGCATTGTTAAGTAGATAATTTGTAAGGATTGTTTTAGTATATTTTATATCGTTTTGTTGTTTTAGAATTATGTGGAAAAGTTCAATAATCAGATTATCAAAGATTAGCCTATATAAAAACTCCTTCTGAATGGATTTTGTTAGTTAATTTGTTTGCATTGTTATTTCGATAATTTTTAGTGATGGTTTTAGTATATTGCATATAGTTTTATCATTCTTTAGCAAACCCTAACTGTAAATGACCAAATAAAAGAGTTGGTCCTTAACAGCTAAAATTTTGACTGCACATTAGAAAATATAATAGCGCAATCGCGTCATTTTTCAGTAATGTGGAAGGATATTCCGCGTAAATATACAGATTGCTTTCAAATACAAGGTCAAATTAAACGATATATTTCGTTTGATTCAGGGTTCATTTGTAGAAACCGACCAGCGCAGCGGTCGCAGCGGGCGTAGCATGCTAGTTTTCCTATAAATTAATGAAATCCAGTTGTTAAATTATTTTTGTTTTAGAAGTGAAATTTCCATTTAAATTTATTGTAACAGTATAATGTTTAATTGAATAAAATAAGGTAAATCTAAGAAATTGCTAAGAAATTCCAAGCATGCACAGGGCAACGCAAAAAAAATAAAATAATAATAAACAAAAAATAAAAAAATAGATAAATAAATAAATAAATAAATAAAAATCAGCTTTCAGAAATTCTAAAAATTGTTCCGCTATTCATATTATGTATCTTCGGGGTCCATCTTCCCACTTTCAGCCCTCCCACCCAAAGGGGGCACTTTTCTAAATTTTGCCGACACCTCTCATGTGATATATCGTTGGAAAAGTCTGTGAACGCTTAATCATAATATTGAAGGGGGTGGGGGGTGGATATTTTCTAAATTATGCACATACCCCTCATGTGATACATCGTTGGAAAGGTCTGTGACCGCTTAATCCTATTATGCATCTCCGGTGTTCATCCCCCCTTTTGCCCCCCCAAGCGCGATTAGCTTTCACCACCAGGGGACGCTTTCCTATATCTGTTCCTACGAGTCGGATCACGACGGGGTATGGCTCATTCGACTGGACATCAATAGAGCTTTCCGATTTTAGTTCGTTTTTTCACCACCAGGGGGCACTTTTCTATCTCTGGTTCTATGGGCTAGATCACGACGGGGTACAGTTCATTCGACTCGACATCTATAGCCTTAACGATTTCAGTGCCCGAGGTTCATACAGAACAGATTGCGCTACCTGGTGGTGGAAGATGGATGGAACTTGAGCGTGCGCAGCACGACTGCTATACGGTGCCGAAGGCAGCGGGGACCCGTGTCGGAAGTTAGTTTGGTTAGAGGTTTATACTATTCGATGTGCAAATTAAGGGATTATCCGGTGCCGAAGGCAGCGGAGAACCAGGTCGGAGGTTCGTTCGGTTCGAGGTTTATCTTATTCGAGGTTTTACAAGATTCGAGGCCCCGATATAAATTAGGGGTCCGCTAGCGGGCGAAGCCAGCTAGTGCTAATAATAAAAGAGTGTGATATCACGTTTGATTTCAAATGCAGCGCTGACACGCTATGTACGTATTGCATTTTTATTCATTTCATCGATAAGTCAGTGATATTTTTTAACGGGGGATAACAAGTATTATAACAAGCCACATTTAGTATGTTGTTATTAGTTTAATTTAAAAATCTACTGGTATTTCTAGTTAACCTTTTAAACAATGACTGAAAGTAAAATGGAATTTTAAATTATTTCTCATGTTTAGATTATTTAAATTATGTTTATTCTGTTTTAAAAAAAAGAAATGATATCTACAAAAACAACTTTTCAAAAGTAAAAAAAAAGCCAAGCGTAAAAAAAAAAAAGTTGTGGCTAAAAAATGGTGTGATATCAAATTTCCAAGCTATTGTATTACTTTTTAAACTTTTTTCCATTAAATAAGTTATCATATATATAAGTCGAGTGCCGACGTATATGTTAATAGAAATCGTTTTCTCGTGTACTAAATACATCCTAACGAGTTTCTGAAAATTCAATTTTTTTCAAATTATGCATGATGGGCTTGGCGGCCATCTTTTCATATTTCTAAGCACCCAAATTTCTAAAGTAAAAGCGTAATATGTTTGCAATGTAATATGTTTATAACAATTTCGAACTTCAGATTTTAACTACGGACAGATAAATTAGATAAGACTGATATTTTGATAAATTGATTTTTACTCGTTTGAAATTATTAATTACTGTAAAAAATAAATCATAAGATGAATCTTTAAGATAAGTCATCATTATCTTAAGACACAATTTTCAGATCATACAAATCTATAAATGAAACGCTTAAAATATTTGATTAAATAACAATTTTGAACTTCGGATTTTAACTACGGATTTGAATGCTTAGAATTTTGTGAATAATATGCAAAGATGGCCGCCAAGCCCATCATGCATAATTTGAAAAAAATTGAATTTTCAGAAACTCGTTAGGATGTATTTAGTACAGGATAAAACGATTTCTATTAACATATACGTAGGCACTCGACTTATATATATGATAACTTATTTAATGGAAAAAAGTTAAAAAAGTAATACAATAGCTTGGAAATTTGATATCACACCATTTTTTAGCCACAACTTTTTTTGTTTTACGCTTGGCTTTTTTTTTACTTTTGAAAAGTTGTTTTTGTAGATAATATTTAATCGAAGGTAATGAAATAAGAACTGAAACTCTAAATGACATTTTAGAAATGCGAAAAATTAGTATTAAAGAAGTATTTTCAGAATAATAAATTAATCAAGTCTAATTATCAAAATAACATTAATATCTCATAAAAAAGTTAATAATATTTCTTAAATAACGTTAGTTCCTTGGGCACTTAATTTCATAAACACATTTGACAAATTTATAAAACACAATCTAAACACATTGATAATTTGTGTTACTACCGAGGTGCAATAATTCAAATCACAGTTTTAAAACATTAAAACTATAGTTTTAATGTTTTAAAAACTGTGATTTGGATTATTGCACCTCGGTAGTAACGCAAATTATTAATGTGTTTACATTGTGTTTTATAAATTGGATAAGGTGAACTTGACGTTCGTATTATATGGAATTTTCTATATATTTTTAACACATTTAACGTCTGAAATAATCCATTTTTTGAAAACAATATGAAAATAAATGAGAGCCTGTATAATCGATAACACCTTAAAAAAACGTCTTTACACACTCAAGATTATTTTTTTTTCCAATTTCATTTCTCCATTTAATAATTATAGAATTTTAGACGTCATTGTCGCCTTACGCAGAATTCTAAGATCCTTCAAGTTTCTATTCATTCGATATACATTGAAGTGGAAGTAACCGCTAAATCTTGATTAATGTTAGATTTCAAAGGAGATCTAATTCAATGACGTAATAAGAGAAGGATGTCTGAAAGACTGGTGTAGTATGCATTGGTGATCTTTAATTGAAAGGAAAAAGTTACGAAAGGAAACTATATATATTATGGTAGAAGTGCGGAAATTTATCATTTAAAAGAATTTCAGAATTTTCAGTAGTTCGGTACTCAAAAACATTATTCTGAAAAACTTTATGTGAAGTTCCTTAAATTAAATAAATAAATTATTTATCATAATAATAGTTTAAATTTTAAACTAAGGACTTACGATATAGTTCTAATTTTGGTCTAAGATTGGATTTTGCTTCTCACGTAAGATAAATAATTATTTCAATGTAAAAAGTATATATTTAAAAAATACAGAAATGGACTATTGAAGAAATTCACATGTATATAACAAAATTTAAAATTGATCGCGATAAGCCAAAGTATTTTTATCCCATCCTAGTCTAACTTACTCTATAATATTTATTTCCTCCGTTTATTAAAATATTTTAACTCTATTTATTCCGAAAAAACCTCATATCTAAATTCCATATTTTAATGGCTGCTAATTAGTTCAATAAATCGCGTCTTTATCTTTAAATTATAAAACTCCCTAATATTCATACTTTTAAAAAAACCCGCATAATTCCCTTTTAATTTTCTAAATTCCTAAAAAGACTGTATTTATTTTAATAAGTTCCGATATTAAAAATAATTCGCCAGATCATAAAATCTTTTTCTTATATTAAAATGTAAAAACATTTATTCTAATTCCATTCTGGCTATGTTCCAAACTCGATAAACCATTTCTCTTATTTTCTTTTGTCCTTTCCCTAAAAGTCAAAATCATTCCATATTCTCCTACCAATTAACTAACGGTAATCAATGAAACTAAAACACTCTGGGTCATAGCTAAATCATCGAACATCATGGACTTTTCGAGAATCTTCCTTCGCGCCAAAAATTAGCGGAAACCATTTTATTACAATATTCTGGAGCCGTCGCAAAGAATCCCAGTTAGATCCCGGCTCATGATTGGCGCACAGGCCCTCACGTGATCTCTGTATCCCTACTCTTACTGAAAGGATATATCGTCGCTTTTTCCGCCTCAGAGAGCATTCGTTCGGAGAACATTCGAAGATTTGATGCACTGATGCAAGCTAGACGTATTCGTGTAATAGCATTCGAAGAGATGGGCGCTGGAACGGTGTTTGTTTGGTTAAATCGAACCTCTGCCTGGTATTAGCGAAGTGACCTGTAGTTCTTCTGATGAGATTCGGAATGAATATTTATAAAAGTTAACCAGCCGGCTTCTACTGTAAATAAAATTTGGTCATCTTAACTAAAAAGATGGCTCGTGTGAAATCAGATCTACAAATGATGTCGTTTACTTTTCTAAATAAAAGTTTGATTGTATTGTACGATGAAGTTTTGTTCTTATGCAGACGTACACATGCCATCTACTGGTAATAACATCACTGTCATTAATCCGAGTGCTGAAACTTCCTCTTCCGGTGATTATGTGAAAAGAACACATCTTATTTTCAAAAAAAACATTTATTAAAAAATGGTACTGCTGAATCAGCTCGGCCCTAAATATCACCACAGAATTATGGAGTCGACAGGATTTATCTGTGTTTCAAAGGATGCGAGTAATAATTTTCGAAGGAATTATCGAGTGGATTTATATGTGCGACGTAAGATGCGAGTGATGGAACATTGTCATGGAACACCAGTTCTGACCGGAGACGTCTTTTTATAGTAAGTCAATGCACGAAAGTTTCGGTGATAAAAAGATTTTGCAATGTTGATTCTAAGGGGATTAAAAAAGTGTAAGACTTTGGTATTGTCAGGAAATTAAAGATTTTTTAGATTTGCGAAATCTTCTTGTGAAATTTGTCCAGAGTAACTGTAAGTTGGTATTTTTATTTATTGATATTTATTATTTCATGTTATATTTAAAATGTTTTATTCTCTTGTTCTTCGTTGTTTACTCTGAAATTTAAAGATTTTATATACCACGTTATACTGATTAAATTTTTGTTTTAGAAATTTATTTCTGTTGCAAATATAGTTAGTTGTATACAAATATTTAAATGTTATTAAGGTTAATTTATTATTTAGTAAGTTACGTCATCATAATGTTATAAACAATGGTATAGATTTTAGACTTTCACATTTTAAGATCAGAGATTTTTAAGCAGAATTCTATTGTTTTTCAATATGTTACTGAGATCTGATCTGTATTTTTTAAAGAGGCAACTTTTATCCTAAGGGAACATTTCTGGCACCATGCCAACCTGAGTTACAAAACAGCTATTATGAGAAGAAAAAAAATGTTGAATAATAAAAGTGACTGGTGGTTTGAATTGTAGGTAAATTAATGAGCCACTGAAAGATTATTCATGATGTAAATATGTAAATAGAGTGTTAGTATTTTATTGTTTATTTAAACTGTGACTATATAAAAATAATTTTAGTATGTTATTGTTTATTTTCATTTAATGTAGGATTTATGATGCATTTAACAACTTTCTAAAATATCTAATATAGAAACTTTGAAATTTTTGATGGTGTTATAATATTAATAAAATGCTTAAATAAAATGCTAGGTCAGGTAGAAATTAATTTACTGAAACATGTAGAAAATTAGCACTGTGTTAACCTAGCTGAATTGCTCTATTAGGTAATTTGAATTTTAATAAATCTTAAGCTGACCAATGGGGAATTTTTTTACACCTCATTTTGTCTATAGCTTAGGTAAAAATAAGTTCATTATTTACCAAGTTCCTTAGCAGTAATAAATTTACTAGAATTGAATACTCAGAATAATTATGATGTGATGATAGAATTAATACATGATGATGATAAATATAAAGATAAAGTCATGTTTTCCTTGATGACAAATAATAAAAATATTTAGAAGAGAAATTGGAAAATTTAGGTAAGTTGCATTCAAAAAATTCATGAGGTATGTAAATAAAATTTTGTTGATGATGTTGATCTTCTTATTCCTTTTGCTGATGATACAATTGTTATTATTATTATTACTATGATAAAAAAGTTATTCTAAGGTAATTAATGCAACATATTAAATTTAAATTTAGCAAAAATAATATATAAAATTTAGGAGATTTTTATGTATTTTATTGAATAAATGTTCTGGTTAGTGCTTAATTTGGATTCACAGATTCGTATAATTCTTAAAAATTCAAGAGGAAAGGTTTGAATTCAGTTATGTTTCTGTCAGAAGGGCATATATGGTCGTAGTTTGGAAACATGGAACAATTCGCAACCATATATTTCACCAGATAATTTCAGACTATTTCATGAGCAACCCAAACAACAATCAAAACCACAACAAACATCACAATCACCATCACAAAATCAAACTAAAGTAAAAACAACAGAGTAAATTCTAATTCTTTAAATATCTCTTATTACAATAGTTTTCAATAGTATCAGGTATGTCTTTGGTGCGCAACAGAGATATTACTCATTTTTGAAAGTTTAATATTTAAAAATTTTAAAATAAATTATCTTATAATTATGTCACAGCTTTTATTTCAACATTGTGGTTATATTTTAGCCTGATCAACTAAAATATTTACTTGTTTTTGAGAGTTTTTGAGGTTGAGTAGACACCTTATGCAGGCATAAGATGTGTATTTTGATTTTAGGAATTTTCAAATTGATGTTGAAAAATTAAATTAAATGTTTTTAATTCTATATCAAAATGAACTATTTTTACTTTATTTACTTTTTCTTAAACCAATTGTTTCAAAATTTAATATTATGTTATTTATTTCAATAGATAATCAAATAGTAACAGTTAAATATTTCTATAATTATATAAATAATTGGATAGTGATGATGTGATTTTACAGTGATTGTTTTGTGTGACAATAGAAAATTAAGTATCTAAACTAATTGCCTTTGTAGTCTATTTCTCAACTAAAATTAACATCTTTTTATTGTTATGTATTGTCTTTATTTATTCTAAGTTTGCCAAAAAACAACTCTCTACATTTAGGATATGAATACTTATAACTTAACAGTATAATTTTGTAAAAGGGTATTAGAGAGGAACAAATTATTGTAAGGAACTACTGGTTGAGAGTTCACTTTCTAAATATTTAGATTTAAATTTATTTGGATTTTGAAATTATTATTATATATTTTTTTTGTATACTTTCGACTGGCAAAAATACTTTCTTATATGATTAAAAAATAAGAAATTTATTTATTTGCTATGTAATTATTTTATCCTCAACCAATATTTTCCCTAACAATAAATAAACAAACTGTGATATTTTCTTAAATTATACTAATGTTATTATATTATTATTATTTCTACTATTGAATTATATTATGAATTACTACATATGTTGAGAAGTATTAGTTATATTGAAATTTATTATTGTTATGTTTATGAATTGAATTTTATTATAGTATTTATTTACATTATTGAAGAGTTATATTACTTATTAGTGAAAAAATGTTTGAAAAAAATTTAGTTAAATATGTTGGGATCCCACAGGAATATAACAAAGATAACATATTCCAGCTACAAAATAAACGACCAAGAAAATAATTTGATAAACAAACCTTTGAAGGTAGTTTAATCATTACCAAAAGACTTGTTTATTATGTTAAAAAAATTACTGTGATACTTAAGGGAAAGATGTTGTGACAAAATGCTAGCATTATAAAGTCATTATAAAGTCATTATAAAGCATTATAAAATATTGGCAAAAATGACTACAGTTTTTAAAATTTGATGGAGTAATGTCTTTATTTTCAGCCTTTATATAAAAACTGCATTTTAAAATGAGGGACTGCAGTAATCATTTTTTAAAAAACAAAATGAGGACTTATAACGGTCCAAGAAAGAGACTGAAATAAAAAGTTGGATCTAATGAACTCAAATTTGAATGAAGTCGAATTTTTTTAAAACTTTGTTTAAACAATTTGCTTGTGACTACTTATTCTAAACTTTGTGAACTTGGTGAAAGCAAAAATTTTTATTATTATTATTTTGTTTTTCTTGTTTATTAATATTTATTATTTATTGTTATTGTATTTTTCTTGTGCACTTACAAATGGTAAGTGAGATTGTAACATTTTTGTATTTCAGTGAGATCTTCTTTCACGCCCTTCTTCAAAATTGTTAACTTCAAAATTATTATACTTCGTTCTTTTTGATTGCTTTTCCTTCGCCAATGCGAGTGCAGGCTCACTCTAAGCAACTTTAAATTTTTTTTTTTCTCGTCTGAAACCGCCGTTTCTAAAACAGCTTGTTCAGTCAAGAGTTTTTAAGGGGGGGGGGGGGAATAATATAACAAAATTTAAAATTGATCGCGATAAGCCAAAGTATTTTTATTCCATCCTAGTCTAACTTACTCTATAATATTTATTTCCTCCGTTTATTAAAATATTTTAACTCTATTTATTCCGAAAAAACCTCATATCTAAATTCAATATTTTAATGGCTGCTAATTAGTTCAATAAATCGCGTCTTTATCTTTAAATTATAAAACTCCTTAATATTCATACTTTTAAAAAACCCGCATAATTCCCTTTTAATTTTCTAAATTCCTAAAAAGACTGTATTTATTTTAATAAGTTCCGATATTAAAAATAATTCGCCAGATCATAAAATCTTTTTCTTATATTAAAATGTAAAAACATTTATTCTAATTCCATTCTGGCTATGTTCCAAACTCGATAAACCATTTCTCTTATTTTCTTTTTTCCTTTCCCTAAAAGTCAAAATCATTCCATATTCTCGAACCAATTAACTAACGGTAATCAATGAAACTAAAACACTCTGGGTCATAGCTAAATCATCGAACATGATGGACTTTTCGAGAATCTTCCTTCGCGCCAAAAATTAGCGGAAACCATTTTATTACAATATTCTGGAGTCGTCGCAAAGAATCCTAGTTAGATCCCGGCTCATGATTGGCGCACAGGCCCTCACTTATCTCTGTATCCCTACTGTTACTGAAAGGATATATCGTCGCTTTTTCCGCCTCAGAGAGCATTCGTTCGGAGAACATTCAAAGATTTGATGCACTGATGCAAGCTAGACGTATTCGTGTAATAGCATTCGAAGAGATGGGCGCTGGAACGGTGTTTGTATGGTTAAATCGAACCTCTGCCTGGTATTAGCGAAGTGACCTGTAGTTCTTCTGATGAAATTCGGAATGAATATTTATAAAAGTTAACCACCCGGCTTCTACTGTAAATAAAATTTGGTCATCTAAACTAAAAAGATGGATCGGGTGAAATCAGATCTACAAATGATGTCGTTTACTTTTCTAAATAAAAGTTTGATTGTATTGTACGATGAAGTTTTGTTCTTATGCAGACGTACACACGCCATCTACTGGTAATTACATGACTGTCATTAATCCGAGTGCTGAAACTTCCTCTTCCGGTGATTATGTGAAAAGAGCACATCTTATTTTTTTTAAAAACCATTTATTAAAAAATGGTACCCTAAATATCACCACATGTATATCAAATTTAAAAATCCACTGATTACACTTCTATTTAGTAAATTTATTTTCTAAATTTAGTATTGTCCAATACATGGAGTTTACGTAGTTACATCAGCGGTTATTGTACATCAATATGTTTATTTTTTATAAAATATACATATTTTATACAGATTTTTGTATGTGTTTTTAGCAGGGGTCAGCAGATCATTAAGTTTTATTGTTTATGTGCTCTTTAAACCAAGACCGCTTCTTTTTTTTCAATTTCCGCAGTTTAACTATATATACTAATGAAATTTTGTTTTGTTTGGAGCCCCAGTACTGGACTAGAGACTTCTGAATAGGTAAGTATTAATTATGATAAACCTGATAATGCACAAATAGTATCCTATAAATTAATTGAGCCTTTTATTAATTTTTTCATCAAGCGATCTCAGAGACCGCTCATAGTATCTATGAGGCATTTTTTGTCACAGCAGTTAAGAGACAATTGATAATAATTGTATTTAAAGTCATCATTGTATATTTTATGTATTATAATTTAGATCTGAATCTCGTGTATGTCACATCAGTGTAGACACAACCACATTTGCTGGAATCCAGCATACATTTTATTACTTTTAAAATAATATTGAGACAACTATTCATGAATGTGCATCTAGATTAAAAATAAAATGTACTCTTAAATTTACATGGTAGGGTAATATTAGCTAACAAAGCAAATTAGGATCCTGGAGCCCGGACATTATTACGGCCACTAGGGCTAATTCACTCTAAAGTGTTAAACTGTAGAGTACTCTCGGGATGCTCCCCTGTGTGTAATTCAGGTAGAGGTTAACTTGATAAATAAAAGTATTTTGTAAATATCTAATATGATTTATTCTGTAACCTTCCATAATTTCTAGAAATTTATAACAGAAATTATAATTAATCATTCAATACCCAAAGGTTATTATGAAAGTAATTTGAAAAAGTTATTATATATCTAATTTAGATAAAAAATTTAAAAGGAAAATTTAAAAATGGTCGTGAAAAGAACCATGACATCCTAAATATTTCTTATCAAAATCCAAATGTAACTATATTTGGACATTAATGTTTGGAAACATTGGTCAGAATAGCTTTAGTTTGAACCATAAGTATGACCAATCTAAAGAGCGATTTGACGCGCCTTAAAATACAGAGGTAATTTGTAATTTATAGAAAAAAGTGTGACAGAATTATCTGATCAAAAAATTCAGATAAAACATTTACTGAATTATGTTATTCGCAAAATTAATAAAATTATGCAGTTGTTATCTGTTTTTATTTTTGATCGAATTGTGGCCCACTAATATAAAATTTTATTTATTAAGTGATTGTTTTCATTAATTTATTTATACGTTAAATATATATAGCGAAAAACACTTTTATTGTAATTGGCAGTTTGATTTTTTTTTTTTTTTTTTTTTTTGGGGGGGGGGGGTTTCAGAAAATTAAGATTTAACTAATTTAAAAGGTAACAATTTTTTAATTACTCTTAAAAATTAACACAATGCGTTGTCAATTAAAAAAAATTAAGTTTATGTAGTGTGTCATAAAATAATTTCAAACAAATTAAAACTTTAACAAAAGATTCAATAGCATTGTTACTTCAAAACCTTACTCTATAACAAGGTAATTTAAAATCAAGTTTGATTAATTTTCTAAATTAAACATTTCAGTTTCTTTTCCTCGATTGTAATTAAAATAATTTAAAAAATAAATAAAGAAAAATAAATTAGGTGAACAAGTGAAAAGCCTAATATAATTTAAGTTTTTAGACTGCAATTATTTATTTCAAGAAACTACAAATAAAGTGTCAGTATTCCAAAAAATAGTTAATTAAATCCTTATCGGCATATAAACTGTGTATGATTATTTGTTTGTGGAACATATGTAGGTGTATGAGGCACACAGAGTTTGCAGAGTATCGACATAAGACATTTATTTACAACTAAACGACGACAAAATATATACAGCTCGTATGCGACTGAGCGCCGACATCTTTCTTAAAGTAACAACTGCTCTCGCTTTCGGAGCATCATCATCGTAACTGTACGCGCATGCGCCATATGTGCGGAGAGGAGAAAATGAACGTTGTATTCCAACAATTCCCCCCTTACAACGTGCATTTTCTTAACAAGGCATTAATTACTCTCCTATTATGCAAATATTATATGCAAATTACAGAGAAACAAAATATAAAATTACAAATACAAACAGTATATACTTTAAACTTATATGGAAAAAGGATACAGAATAACATTGAATGTTTTTAAACACTTAGTCCTATTAAATCACAACATTTCTTATGTTTATAGGTACTTAAAGCTTTTGTTAAAATGTCAGCAGCCATATTTTCAGTTTCTAGATATTTAACTTCTATATCTCCATTCTCATATATTTCGCGCACAAAGTGATGGCGAATGTCAATATGTTTTGTGCGAGAATGATAAATTGGATTTCTTACTAATTTTTGAGCAGACTGATTATCGCAGAATATTAAAGTAGGTGCAGACACTATTTCAGGAGAAAGTTCATTTAAGAACCGTCTGAGATGTAAAGTCTCTTTAGCAACCTCTGATAAAGCCATATATTCTGCTTCAGTTGTGGATAATGCAACAGTTCGTTGCTTTCTCGATTCCCAAGATATAGCACCACCAGCATATTTAAAAATGTATCCAGTATAGGACTTTCTATCATTGACATCTGAAGCCCAATCAGCATCAACAAATGCAACTAAGGACTTAGTATCACGTTTAAAAATCAGTCCTTGATCTTGAGTACCTCTTAGATATCTTAAAACTCTTTTTGCAGCTATCCAATGAGGTTTGCCTGGATTGTTGTTGAATTGACTTAGAAAATTCACAGCATGAGTTATATCAGGTCTAGTTGCTACTGATAAATACATAAGAGAACCAATTAGTTGACGATAAGGAATATTATTCATTTCAGACTTTTCTTCTTCAGTTTTGGGACACATATCTTTAGTAAGCTTCACATTGTTATCAAAAGGTGTAGATATTGATTTTGATTCTTGCATATTAAATTTGCTCAGAATATCTTCAATATACTTCTTTTGAGTAATTCTAATACTGTCCCCGTTTTGCATAAATTCTATGCCCAAACAATAGTGTAACAAACCTAAATCTTTCATTTTAAAAGATTTGGATAATTCATCTCTAATATATTCATAATCTTGTTTACATTTAGTAAGAATTATGAGATCATCAACATAAACAATGATAATTGCTTCAATTGGAGATTTAGAAAAATAAACACATTTATCAGCATTTAGTGATTTAAACTTCATTTGTTTTAATTTTTCATCTAATTTATTGAACCATTGTCGACCTGATTGTTTTAATCCGTAGAGGGATTTTTTTAATAAACAAACTTTGTCAACATTAGATTCATATTTAAAACCTTCAGGTAACTCCATGTATACTTCTTCAGTTAAATTACCATTTACATAAGCCATAATAAAATCTAATTGATAAGCTGTAAAACCATTTTGAATACCATAAGCGATCGCCGTTCTGATCGAACTTAATCTGGCTACAGGCGAAAAATTTTCTTCAAAATCAATTCCTGGTTTTTGAGAACACCCCTTTGCAACTATTCTCGCCTTAAACTTTTCGATTGACCCGTCTTGTTTATATTTAGTTTTTAAAACCCATTTACTTCCTATAATTTTCTTATGTTTTGGCCTATCAACTATTTGCCATGCATTTTCTTGCATTAAAGAATTAAATTCTAATTCCATTGCATCTATCCATTCATGTTTAAAAGGTCCGTTTAAAGCTTCAGAAAATTCCGGACATGAGTCAGAAAATAAATTTTCCATTACAGCTTGAGATTTTTCATCTTTTGGAATTATCATTTTAAATTCTTTTCTGGGTCTACCTCTTTTACCAGTTTTTAATTTTCTCGGCCGCCCGCGCGCTCTTGTAGAGGAAGAAAGGGGGTCAGAAATTTCATCCGATTGCATATCAATATCACTGTCGCCACAGCTGTCTGGTTCATTTTTGACGGGAGGAGAAGATGTTTCTGATTCTTGCGTAATTGTTTTATTTTCATTATTTTGAGAAAAGGGAAAAATTAATTTTATTTCACTGTTTGAAGGTAAATCGTTTTCAAATTCGTTAATAAATCGGACGTCTCGGCTTATAACAATTTTTCTGGAATTCTTATTCCACAGCCTGTACGCTTTTGATTCATTTGAATATCCAACAAAAATATGCTCTTCTGACCTAGGATCAAATTTTCCTTTACTTTGTCTTTTATTTAGTACAAAACATTTTTGCCCAAATATTTTAAAATATGATAAAGTTGGCTTGATGCCAAAAAATACTTCGTAGGGTGTTTTGTTTTCATTTAAACGTCGCGAAGGACAGCGATTACGTATGTATACCGCACAATTAATAGCTTCAGCCCAAAAAGATTGTGGGAGATTGCTTTGTAATAGTAAACACCTCGCCATTTCAGCTAAAGTCCTATTGGCCCTCTCTGATGTTCCGTTCTGTTGCGGAGTTAGTGGTGAGGAAAATTCTCGTTTTATACCGCTTTCTTCGATATATTTATTAAATTCTTCTCCGAAATATTCTTTGCCATTATCCGTACGAAGAATTTTTATTTTCTTCCCTACGCGGTTTTCCACTGCTGCTTTGTATTTAACAAATGCATTTTTAACCTCATCTTTGGTTTTAAGAAAACTGACTTCAATGTAACGTGATTTATCGTCAATAAAAGTAACGAAATATCGCGATCCTCCGTGGGATGGAACTCTCATAGGACCACACAAATCTGAATGTATAAGAGTCAATAAATCGTCACTTTTAAAGTTTGATTCTTTAGGAAAAGAACGCACAGTTTGTTTACCTTGAATACAAATTTTACAGTCTTTAAGAGACTCATTATCACTGAAATTTAGATTTCTAACCATATTCTTTGATTTAAGTCTTTTTAAATCAGACTCATTTAAATGACCTAATTTAAGATGCCATTTTAGAAATTCACTTACCTCTGCTATCGCAGCTCTTTCGATGCTTGGGTATACGTAATACAAATCCCCATGACGGACAGCATGTACTAATGTAGAACCATTTGGTTCGATGATTTTAGCAAATCGTTCTTTAAAAATCACTGAACGATTATTGGCTGTTGCTTTAGATGTTGACAGCAAATTACACTTTAATTCTGGAACACATAGAACGTTCTTGAGTGTGAGAGTAGTAATTCCACTCCCATTAGGTACTGTAATGCAAACTGTTCCTATTCCTGTAATTTTCGCTGTTTGGTCAACTGCAAGCTGTATAGTAGAATTCGTATGAGGATGAAACTCTGAAAATAAATTTCTATCTTTACACATGTGAGATGTACAACCACTGTCTAAACACCATGCAGAAGGTTCTTGATATGCGTCATTAAATGCCATACTAGTCGGTTTTTCATAATTAGTGGCTATCATCGACCCTTGATTTCCTTTATTTAAAGATGTAAGCTTTTTATCAGCTATTTTCTTTCTACATTCGGAAGCTTTGTGCCCCATTTTCGAACAATAATTGCACTTGAAATTTCGGTAACACCTTTCCGAGGAAAAATTTTTGTTTGGATTCATTTTCCATTTTTCATTCTTCTTCTGTTCTTGATTATTTCTTTTATTTTCTATATAATATGCGTTTTGTGAATCTTGAGTGGATTTTCCTTTTCTTGCATCCCATTCTTCCAGCATCTTAATTTTCAAAGATTCGGGTTTAGGTAACTCATCTCTGGATTCTATAGCGCATCTAAAATTTTCGAAGTTCTCAGGAACACTATATAGGAGTAGAATTGATAATAAATCATCCGCGATTTCTATTTCCATATTTTTCAGTTTATCAACTATTTCGAAGAAAATATTTAAATGATCAGCCATCGTTTCATTTATGGACATTTTTCTAAACAGAAGTTGTTTTAACAGAGTTGCTTTCTTTGCGGGTCCCCTCGATTCATAAACATCTTTCAGCTTATTCCATACAGCACTTGAAGTCGTACAATGCTTTATATGACTCAGTTCACTAGGATTTATAGAAAGAATTATATCTGCACGAGCTTTTTGATCAGCTTGGAGCCACTTCTTTTCTTCGGCGGTTCCTTCAGCCGGTTTAATTTCTTTACCAATTACGTAATCCCAATGATCATTTTTGATTAATACAGCTTCGATTTGAAGCTTCCAGCTATCAAAATTATCTTTTCCGAGCTTTTCAATTGTCGTTACATGAGACATAATTATGCAGAGTCTCTCACAGCCAGAAATAATGCAAATGATAAACAGAATGAAGAACAATTCTTACTTTCGATTAGGCTTAAGAGTTCCAAATCCGAATGTTCGAATTAAAAATAATTTCTGCTAATTATAGCGCAGTGAAGTAGCGTCTCTGGGCCCATAACCATTTGTAGGTGTATGAGGCACACAGAGTTTGCAGAGTATCGACATAAGACATTTATTTACAACTAAACGACGACAAAATATATACAGCTCGTATGCGACTGAGCGCCGACATCTTTCTTAAAGTAACAACTGCTCTCGCTTTCGGAGCATCATCATCGTAACTGTACGCGCATGCGCCATATGTGCGGAGAGGAGAAAATGAACGTTGTATTCCAACAACATAATTTAAAGATCGGATTTGATACTTGTTTTTTTAAAAATATATTTCATAAATAAATACATAAAGTAAAAAAAGTAAAAAAAAAAAAACACTCTTTTATAAGCATTCAATATTTATCTTGACATTATCTTGTCCTTCCACGCCTAATTTCCAGTATAAAATTCATGCTATTTCCAAAATAATTCCATTATAATACGTTAATTTGACTTACGCATTGAATCTGATTATGGAAATATCAACGCATAGAAAGCAAGAGCTAGTGAATTTATAAAAAAATATATAGATACATTTTTTTTCTCTGTTTCTTTTCTAATATATGACAATAAGAAAAAGAAAACATTACTTAAACAACTTTATATTTTTAGGTTTTCTAAATTCATATCTGAACATACAATCATGATTTAATTAAAATTAAACTATTTAGTGATTAAAGATATTTTACAAAAGTAAATTACAGTCCTTATTTTTTATATCTATTTTCTATTTTTTAATGTTTAAACTATTTTGTTGCTGCAATTTTATAGCCAGTTGGACTATTTTGGGGAGTACGCTTTGGCGCAGATTAAAATCCATTATTGCGTTGTTGTGTCGGGTTAACGTATAAATGCCTTAAAATTACTGTATTAAACTATAAC
This sequence comes from Maratus michaelseni, assembly GCA_963931845.1. Lineage (NCBI taxonomy): Eukaryota > Metazoa > Arthropoda > Arachnida > Araneae > Salticidae > Maratus > Maratus michaelseni. The sequence goes on from OZ007590.1 coordinate 197,460,484, forward strand.
TAAGTTCTAAAAATATTGAAATGTTGTATTGTCATTGGAAACACACCTGTGAACATAATTTTTAGCTCACAGGCTATCAAAGCATGAGAGCTTATGTGCTGGCCGGTTCTGTATGTATGTATGTACGTACGTACGTATGTACGTAACGCGATAACTCTTGATAGAACTAACCGTTTTACTTTAAATTTTGTTTATAGGTTCCTTGTGATAAGGCGCTTCCCTGATTAGTTTTGGAGGTTCATTGGTTAAGCATAAGGGGGGAAAACAGGGGGCTAACCCCCCAATAATTTAGATAAATAGGTTTTTCGTTTTTCATGCAGAATTATCCCATTTTCTTCAAATTTTGTATATAGGTTCATTTTGATAATGCGCTTCTGTCGATAGTTTTGGGGGTTCATTGGTTAAGTATAAAGGGGGACAGGAGAGATTGCCCCCCCCCCTAATTTAGATAAATTAGTTTTTCATGCAGAATTATCCGATTTTCTTCAAATTTTGTATATAGGTTCATTGTGAAAATGCGCTTCTCTGAATAGTTTTGGGGGTTCATTGGTTAAGTATAAAGGGGGAAAGGGGGGGGCTAATCCCTCCTTAATTTAGATAAATGGGTTTTTCATGCAGAATTATACGATTTTCTTCAAATTTTGTATATAGGTTCATTTTGATAATGCGCTTCGTCAATAGTTTTGGGGGTTCATTGGTTAAGTATAAAGGGGACAGGGGGTTTCCCCCCCCCTAATTTAGATAAATGAGTTTTTCATGCATAATTAATTATCCGATTTTCTTCAAATTTTGTATAAAGGTTCATTTTTATAATACGCTGCTGTCAATAGTTTTGGGGATTCATTGGTTAAGTATAAAGGGGGACAGGGGGTATTTCCTCCCCTAATTTAGATAAATGAGATTTTCATGCAGAATTATCCGATTTTCTTCAAATTTTGTATATAGGTTCATTGTGATAATGCACTTCTCTGAATAGTTTTGGGGGTTCATTGATTAAGTATAAAGGGGGAAAGGGGGTTAATCCCTCCTTAATTTCGATAAATGGGTTTTTCATGTAGAATTATTCGTTTTTCTTCAAATTTTGTATATATAGTCATTCTAATTAGAGACTTTCCTGATTAGTTTAAGGGGTTCATTCATTAAGTATGAGGGGGGTAACGGGGGGATGACCCCCATTTAATATATTGTTGATTTCTTTATTTTTCGAGGGGCTTATTTCCAATTCTTTGAACTAAGAGTTTAATTTACAATTAGTGTGAATAGCCTGTGAGCTCAATGCCCTCAGTTTAACTGGGCAGTTTTCTTTTTATTATAATTCTAACACATGAGGAAGCGAGTGCAAGAATTTATTAAAAATTCCGTCTTTACAAGTTGAGAACCATGTTGAGTTAAATAAAAGAGTGTAAAAGTGCACTGGTTTCTAAAGTTTCATAACAGTATATAATGAAAACCAGTATCATATATATATATATATATATATATATATATATATATATATATATATATATGTTACATATATATATCTGCATTATTTAAATTTAGGTTTCGTAAAGTATTTCAGTCATTGTAACTGAATGTGCAGTTATTTAATTAAAATTTATCAAAAAGCAAAACAATTTAAAGTCATTATTTCTAAAAATATAAAATATAAATGATGTTCTTTGTTAAATATTTTTATACGTTTATGATAAAGCAATAATTAGCAATCAGTAATAGAAAAGCCCTTCTTAGTTTAACTGTGCAATTTACTTTTGAATTTTTTTATGATGCTTATGCTTCTGTATTGCTACATTCGTTTAATTTTAACAAGAAGAATAAAATAAGTGAAATTGGTTTCAAATTACAAATCTGCTGACAAAATTTTTAATTGAAAGTTTATACATATTTGCCCTAATAAGAAAGCTAGTGTGATCTTTGAAAATAAGAACTTTCAACTGCCTTCAAATTATAAATTGGGTTAAGAATATTTTTATTTGAAAGTGTATATATATTTAACAATTACGATGATACTTTGTGCAATACAATATACACAGTAAAAGCAACGTTTTTACCTCCAGAACATTTTATTATATCACAGAGAAGTTTCGGTAGCATTTAGCATACCTTCATCAGTGCAAAGAATGATGGATTTTTGCTCAAATATATGGAAGAGAAGCGGATTAAACGGCTATGTTTCTTGAAGAATAGAATTACAGGAAATTACAGGGAACAGCCACTGGGAAATTGTGTAGAGAATGGAACTGGTAATATGAAATAATGCTAGTCAAAGTTCAGAAAAAGAGCTTTTTATATAATATTTCCAACAATCTGATAATGGATAGCGAAGTCACAACTGAGAATATTTTTATGATTTATATGTATGTGACAATGCGTAACAATGCTAATATTGGAAGGAGAAGAAGACTGAGGAAGACTTCTCTTTCCAATATTAGCATTGTTTAATAGGTATGTTCAATGGCAAAGCTAGATTTAGGAAAATAAGTTAAATCAATGTTGAGAAAAAGACTGAAGAAGACTCCTCTTTAAGATATTAGCATTTTTTAACCTTATTTTCCTCAATCTAGCTTTAACATTGCTAAACTTTTTAAACAATATTATTTCAAAATAATGTTCACCCTGTCAACAAGCGTACTCTCTCATATGTGAAAGATCCTATTGAATTATCAAATTTATGGGGTATCTATAGCATTAATTGTTAGTGTGGTCCTTCCTATATTGAACAAACTAAACGTGGTTTAAAATTTCGAATTAAAGAACACAAACAATATATTCAAAAACAAGAAACCAACAAATCTGCCATTGCAAAACATTGCAGGGGATGAACCATTGATTTGACATTAACTCAGATAAAATCATCTCTAAACCCACTTCTATACTTGAACTTAATTTTATTAAAGCATTACATATCTATAAAAATATTGTCTGTGGTGACTTCGCTATTCCCCCATTGTCAGATTATTGGAAATATTATGTAAAAACCTCTCTTTCTTAATTTTTACTAGCATTATTTCACATTACCAGTTCCATTCTTTATGCAATTTCCCTATTGGCTGTTCCCTATAATTTCTTATAATTCAATTGTTCAAGAAAACTATCCGTTGAATCCGCTACTTTTTCCTATTGGCTGTTCCTTGTAATTTCCTGTAATCCTAGTGGTCAAAAAATTACCCGTTGAATCTGATTCACTTCCATATATTTGAGCAAAAAATCATCATTCTTTTAACTTATGAAGGTACGCTAAATGCTACCAAAACTAGTTTGCGATAGAATAAAAAGTTCTGGTGCTAAAAACGTTCTTTTAACTGCTTATATTGTATCTATATTTTCTCTAATAAGACGACTAGTGAGACATTTGAAAAGTTCATAACCGATATTGAAAATAAAATGTCTAAGTTAATACAGGTGGTATAGAAAACTCTTTCCTTGAAGCATATCTGGGTTTTACTTCTTTCTATTTCTGGGTGACTCAATCAAAATTGGTTTTGTCTATATATGCACGAATCATGTGGCAATAAATTGCGGTAGAATTGTACGGTTCTTGTACTTTTCTATATCAATGTACTCATCTCAATTTTGCATTGCTTAGCTATATATGAAAAACGGTTAATTGTAACTATTTTTATAACCGCTAATTTGTCTAAATTCTAATTAATTAACACTTTTTAATACATATTTTTAACTACACATAAATTAAAATATATATATAGGTTTAAAAATATTTCTTAAACCTAACAGTTGAGAGGAAAATCTTGATGTTACTCGTGTTCATGTATCAGCGAAAATTTATTTGCTTATATATTACGGCTATTTTTAGAGTACACATGTTAAAAATATGCAAAATTTTCATAAATTTTATATGAATACATTCTATGTACATCGCTAAAAACATTATAGAAGTTTGCAGTTTCTCCTAATTGCGAATCGTAATTTATTTGCCTTAAATTAAATCAACTATTTAAATTAAATCAAATTTATGCATTACAAACAAGTCGTAAAACACTATTTCATTACGAGGGTCACTCTGAATGTTTTGTAATAGGGGAAATTACCAGGCGGGATGGTATAAGCGGAGACCGTTTATTTAAATATGAGTCCTCAGTAGGAGGCCTGTCAAATTTATCCCGCTAACTCCTTGTTACGTGGCTTGCAGAGCTAGTTGCAACCAGTTCTTTTGCTGACTCAGTCAGACTATGGATGTGGACCTCACGAGAACATTTCAGCGTAATGATTTTTTATGAATTTAAAAAAGGTTTAATTTAAAAAAGACTATTTTCCAACTTCTCAAATTCATATTCAACCATGTTTAGATAGTTTCTACTATTTAAGCATGGAAAATCTTATTTCAAAGATGATAGTAGAAGAGGAAGGTATTCAATAGCGTGAAAATGAAGCTAAACCTAATTTTAAACGATAACCTATACATTATATATCCATTTATCCAGCAGACTCTGGATACTGGATCGGCAGAAATTTTTAAGTTGCTACATGAAAATTTAAAAAAGAGGTTTTGTAGCAGATGGACGCCCGATCAGCACACCTAGGTGCAAAAGGAGACAAAAGTGTCATGGTGCCAATAAATGTAGGTAAAATTTGATTCGGGCACCTCCAAGCGTGTTTATGACGTTTTTACGGTAAACGAAACATGGATTTACCAATTTGATCCACATACTGAAACACAGTTTGTGTGTTTAAAAATTAAGAACTGGCAAAGAAAGTCAAGAGGCCAGGAAATATCGGCAAAAGAAATGTGGTAACATATTTTTCCACGAAAAGTCGGCATGTTGCCTCAGCATCCTTGGAAGAGCGAAACGCTGTTACTCGCAATTGGTATACAGAGATTTGACTACCAACGGTCATTAAAGAGTTGAAAGAAAAACGACCAAAGACAGGCACAAAATGAATTCTTCTTTACCATGACAATGCCTCAACGCATTCTGCTTCAAAAACAAAGGACTTTTTAGAAAATAAAATCCAATTGGTTGGGCATCCGCCATACAGCTCTAACCTTGCTGCACGTGACTTTTATTTGTCTTAAAAATGAAGGAAAGCCTTTGTGGCACAAAATTTACAAGTGTGAATGTTGCTCTTGACCATCCTCGAAGAAATCATCCTGGATGCCTGGGAAAAAAATTAAAGTTTTCAAAGAATGAATAAAGGTGTTGAGTAAAAGTTGATTATTTCGGCAAAAAATCAAATTTTTACATGCTGTAGATTTTTGGTATTGGGAGACTTTCAAAGTGACTCTCTAAAAAGTCATTTGTCTTTAACATTTCATTTTTATTAAATAACAATGCTTGTATTTCGCTGCATAAACATACTACAAATATAAAACAAATGTAATATATATGTATGTATGTATATTTCATCTTTTTAAAATTAGAATGCTTATTGTATATAAAACAATATCCGATAACAATATATATTTAGAAAGCATAAATTTGAAACTTTAAAACTGGTACATGATTTAAATAAATACTTACTTCAAGCTTTATCTTTAATCAGGATATATAATATTTGTGATTGCAGCACGAAAATTATTATCGTTCTTTTTAAACTTAGCATTTTCATACATTAAATTAGATCATCGGGCCGTTGTTTGTTAATATAGACTTGGATTTTATTTCTAAAAAAGTACGCGCAGGAATGTAAGTTAGAGATACAAACTGACTCTTAAGAAAATTATACTGATTGACTATCACAACCGCTTATTAAAACAAAACAGAAAATCGTTAATAAAAGTATGAATTTGAATTTTTTTTTCAGCCATTCAAAAACATTTGTGTACATGGTTATTCTTAAAACATTAAGATCATATTCGAAAACTAAAAAAAAAAACTTATATGTATTAACTATTACCGGAACATTGATAAGTAAACTGTACTTGAAATTTATTTAGAATATATAAAAATTACTCAACTACAATCGCATTCCGAACACAAAGAAAATTCGGTTTTAAGATGAAAATAAATAATTTCAAGCAGAGTTTAAAATTCTGATATTGCAAAGAGAAACAATCATCATATGGTGCTACAAAAAATATGCTCAAACGTTCGAATTTTTATCTAAATCTGAAATCGAAAATAATAAAAGAGCAAGAGAGAATTCTGTACTTCCTTAAACTTGTACCTTTTTTTATTGCGTAATTTTGTTATTGTAGCAAAAAAAAAGTTATTTTAGTTATTTATTCATTTTTAATAATATTTAGCGCAGGAAAGAAAAATTATGAAGAATATATTTCTCTAAAACAACTTTCATAGGAAAATAGTAATTTTCAGTATAATAAAATGGAATGATTGATGCAGTTTTGAGAAAGATTATTTCAGTAGTAGCGAACAGATATAGACACAATATTGTACCAGTTTTGCATTCTTTGAAAGTATATCAAATTTCAAATTAACGTTGTTTGCAAATTTATGTTGAATATATTTTCAATGAAATGCCAATATTACAGAAATATTACGAAATATTACATAATTCCTTTACGTTGGACAAATAATTTTGCAAAAAATAACAAAAGTAAAAAACTCACAATATTGGTGAAATATTTAACCAATTTGATAACCAATCCAATAGCTAACCAAGTCACCAACATTTACTTCAGTTACCGCCAATTATTTAGCCAATATTGTTTTGCTGAGATAATTGCTTTGCCAATCGTATTTAAAAAAATATATAAACAAACACTTAAAATCTAGTCGGATATGTTGTATATTCAGATACTGGGTTAAAAATCTGCTTCAATAGGCCGCACCTGCATGTCACATGTAGTTTTTTTATAAGTAAAAAACATGCATTACAATGGAATTCGAGATAAGTGAATTGTCTAAATGGTTAGTAGTGTTTTCAGTTTTACCCATCATTTGCTTCCTGAATATTCACGATATATTATTTACAAAATGTACATTGTCTTTATGTAAAAAGATTTTATCTGAAAATGTTGTCGAAAACTTTTTTAATTCAATCAGTATTATTTATTAAAATTATTAAAATTGACTTATCTATAGTTACAATTAACAGCGTCAAATGATTTATCAGAGTGTATGCAAGTTGTTTCATAATTCCCTCGGGTTCTTTGAGAGGTTACTCTTATAAAAACTAAAACGTATACAGCAGAAATTTTGCTATGTAAAGAATCAGCATGTAAAATATCACCATGTAAAAATTCGTTTCAAGTTGCATCTAATGGGTTGAACGTACTTCGCACACTATAAAAATTCACAAGTGTTCCTTCATCTACGAAAATATAATAAAACACGTGTGAAACTATGCAATAACCTCATCCGAATTACCCGAAAAACCTTGTTTATATTTAGAACCTCGGACAGCAATATAATTTCGCTATTTAAAGTATGTATCAAAGAATGAAAAACAGTGTTTATTTTTCTGCCACTAAGTTTCGGAAATGTTTCCGAGTAGTTTTGATAGTGTAATATTAAATTTTCTGAAGCCGGGATATTGGATATTAGGATAATATCAAATTTCAATTAAACCTTTTCAGGTACGTAACTGAATTTATACATAATAATAACAAAATAATTTTAGTTTTAAGGTTAATAATAATGCTGTTAATTTATCATGTTTGTCTAAAAAACATGTTTTTTGAACATGAAAATGTTTACTAGTTAATTTATAGCATCCAAAAATCCTGTATTCCAGATTGAGAAAACTGTTTAATACACTATAAAAACTACTTGGAAATGTGAGATGTTCGAACGAGCATGGTAAAAACTTCATTTTAGAATTGAAGTATGCCGCGTGACTAAGGGTGCCCAGAACATTTGTAAAATTTAATATATCTTGAAGTGATTCTTTGTATGGAGTATGAAATTTTCTGCTGTATTCATAATATGTTTTACAAATATTTTCCCCATCACAACAGGGAATTACGATTATCCTATATTTTTCATTAATGCTCCTATCGTATTTCCTACATCTTTAAAGATTCATTCAATCTTTGATTTTGTAGTGATATGATATGTGCATGACCCGTTGAATGGATTTTCATTTGATGGTGACAACCCAGCCAGGCGTTACTATGCGCTTGGGACCAAGTTTCTTCGAGGTCGGTTGGCGAGAAGCACCTCCTGCTAGCCACGTCAAATGAACTAGTCGTTTCCTCCCTCCCTAGGATTTGATATTCGGAAGACGTGGTACATTAATGGGAAGTGTGAGTGTTCAACATGGGCTAAGGACCCGGCTCCCCTATGGGAAACCCGGCTACGAAGCTGTAGTTCACTCTCACTATCCGCCCAAGTGTGAAATAAGTGGTGCCCTCTAGCTTGGGCTTCACCGTATCGCTTCGACCTATGTCATCAACTCATTTGGGAAAAGGTGACGAAGTGCAGGTAGGCTCCCGGCCCGTTTCTCCCTCCGGCTGAAGAGCACCACCTTGAGGGTTCCCGGGTAAACTGGCTCCTTGGTCGTGACTCGTATGGGCTTACGAGATCCTGGAATCGGCGGATGACGTACGACCGGCTTCGGCGGCCATAGCCTCTCATTTACCGATGGTTGATACAGATATTTTTCCAATAAAAATTTCCTTTATAAAAATCTTTACTTTGCAAATTTTCTAACAAACATTTTGTAAATATCAAATTCCTTTTTTAGTATTATTATTCCAAAAATATTCTGTTAAATTGAATTTTAAGTACAGCTAAAATAATTCTTTTGATTCCCTCTAAAGAAAAAAAAAATGTTTCGAAGAAAAAAAATACATGTGTAAAAAAAAATTACAACGAATTATAACTTCGTTTTATATTTATTGTATTTATCCAAGAATCCGTATTAGTTTTATAAAAATAATGATAAATTCTTTGTAATTTTTTTTTTCAGTTTCTTTGAATTAAGAGTTTTTTCAGCTTCTTTGACTTAAGAATTCTTTAACTTTCTCCGAACTAAGAATTATTTCAGTTTCTGTCTTGAAATGTGTTAAAGTAATGAAAGGAATTATTTTTAATTTTTAAATGTAAACGCAGTCATTGAGTTTCTTTAATTTTACATTATGGTAGACATTAAATATTTTCATTTTCATTTATCGCATCTTAAAAAAAAAAGAAGAGAGAGAGAATAATAAGTATATTTAGCTTATTTGGACTTCTGTAAAAAAGTTTGTTATAAAGTTTATAAAATCAAAATTCTACAGGAAAACTAATGAAATGATAATATATATTTAAATCATAAATTTGTTCAAATAAGAAAAAATCTGTCCTTTATGAAGTTTAATTCCTTATATAAATATGCATTAATGCTTATTTAATATAATTGTATGATACATGTAATTGAGAAGAAATTAATATTGCTGTAAGAATGACAATTTTTTATTCGAGAGTTTTTATTAGTTTAATAGATCAATGTTATTTCCACCATTTCAATTATAGGAAAAAATACTTTACTTTAGTTATGATGTATGGGCTAGTGATTAAAAAACGCATTTATTCGATGAAATCACACTCAACATACTGACAATTTTAAAGGCATGTAACTTATGCGGGAAAACTTGCATAAACAGTTAAAAATGCTTAGACTGTTTTTATGTCATTTGAACAAATGCTATGTATCTCGAAACTCTACATATAAATTAGTAGGATATGAAGAGCACAGTACAAGGAACAATATTTGTGAAACTAACATCACAATTAATTCAGACAAAATGTATTGTAAATTTAAAAACGTTTAACATAAATTGATTTCTAGAATTTTAAATATATCGATCCAAAATTACATCTCTTTCCGCCACGTAATTTATAATTTATGCTAAAACACTCCCCACATTTTAGTTTGTTTTACAGTTATTAAAAAAATGATTTCAACATTATCAGATTAAAACTTTGCATGTATAATTCCTAATCTTCTTCACGAATGACTTTGCGTTTGGTATCCCATGGCAAAATGTCCCCAAACATCCAAATACGGTGGGAAAATTATGTCTTTCAAAGTTTGTTACATACTCAATATGAAGACAATCCCCTAATCTTATTTTTTATCATATATTTAAAGAAGGTTTTTGTTTTACTCTGCGTCTATTTGGTAATAAAATAGTAAAGAGGGTTTTTTTTTTTTTTTTTTTTTTTTACCAATTGTTGCTGGTACTTCCCATATTTTTACATTTAAGGTAGATGAATTAAAAAAATATATCGAATGGATAAGGACAAAAAAAAATTCATTTTACATTTAATATAAGCTTTTGCAGGTAGGTAGCAAATCTTTTAATGGGAAGCATTCCCTTGTAGACCCTTGCGTATTTATTAAAGCTTTGTATTATCTTGCTGAGGTAGCATCGTAAATCATATTTTACTCATATTGTGTTTTTGCATTTGTTTTTAAAATAGTTAATGCGATATTTAAGAAAAATCTTCTTTTCACTGACTCATTTAGCTGCACTGGGTCGTATGTTGGTTGTGCGTGAAACTTATCCCAAAGGCTACGTGTACCCCAATCAGGGGTCGGAAATAGCCCGCTACAACTTGCGAAACTATAGTAGTCGCTACATTGTGCAGTAGTTTGTAATATAGCTCGCTACATATTGAACAATCTAATGTAGCGAGTAACGCGATACAAAAAAGTCAGTAGTTTGTAGCGAGAACCGACACTACTTTTACCGCTACTTCTGTAGAAAAAAAAGTGTCATTCTTCAAATCACGTGGTCGAATCCTTATTCTTTTGCTCAAAAATTTGCGAATCTCAGATGCAAATTTCAGTTGCAGTGACTAGCAATGCATCGCCTGAAGTTCATTTGCCCATTGACACTTACTGCTAAAATCAAGTACTAACCATCTAAAAGAATTAATTTTCTTGCTTGCAACACTTGTCTATTTACTCGTTATTAGGTCTTATGTTTTAACGCCAAATTTCTTATTAATCGGAACTGTTTTATTTATATATATATTTATTATTTGTATTTAGAGTTGTTTTTCTATAATTTTCTAGATTTTATTATCGCTCTTAATTTTGCTACAAAATTTACAATGTCTGTATAAATTAACATTTTGGAGACAAACACAAAACATTTTCAATCTTGGATGTTATCTTTCTTAACTGTTTAATGACCTCGTTTATGTCGCACTTATTTAATTGTATTTCGGCAGACACGATATAACAGGAAGTCGCGGTACTTTTTAATCCGTGTCTTTCATTTCGAGTGTAAATTGAATCCTTTGACAAAATCAGAAGGTAGCAAAGTAGTGACTACTTTTGAAAATTAGTTTGTAGTCTATAACTTTTTAAACAAGTAGTTGTTGTTGTAGTTCACAACATTTTCGATAAAGTAGTTGTAGTTGTAGTTTTCTACCGTAAAAAAGTAGTTTTTCCGACCCCTGATCTCAATTTTAAAAACACTATGCTATACTGCTGCTATCAATCGTTCTTGTTAAATCGTATCTAACAGAGAGCACATTTGTCAGAACTGCAAATCACTGTGTGCGCTATATTTCTGATGTAGTTAATGAAACTTGATATACCAATTTTATGCTCTAATAAATTTTACGTATGCGGTAATTTCTAAAACAGTTTAATTCTCTAATATTTTCGTTTATGTTATGTTAAACCTTTTTAGCCTTTTATAGTATGTCCCAGCTTTATCAAAATCATCTCAAAATTTGTTTATGATATTTTAACAATATTTCTATATTTTATGTATTCCTAGTAATGGCAGTGTAAACTAATCAGTGGAATGAATCCGAACGTGATTTTCTGCTCTAAATTTATTAGCAGAAAATTTAACTAAGATTTAAAAATTTAACATGGTATATTATTGGAAATTTTAAAAGTACATGTTATATTATACAAGCGTTATATTATGTAGTAATTATGCCAGTTTTGCCTTCACTTTTGAAAATGAAATAAACATATATTTTAATATTGAATATTAGCTTTCATATTCTTTTTATTTTACAAAAAAAATATTAACAAATATCTATGTTATCAAAACAGATTTAGTCACTTAATGTTTTTTTCTCGAAATGGAATATTTTGATTTAAACATAAGTATTTTTTTTTTTTTATAAATGAACTTATTTGAATGCTACCTTTTAGAAAAATGCTGTATTTAGCGAAAGAAGCTGAAATTCAAATCCACTCTAGTTAATTACTACCGACTCTCTCAGACATTATACTAATAAAGTATACTAATAACAGGATAAGTAAAATTTCATTAAGGTAAATAAGAAATTTTATTTGCATCAGCTTCTTTTTCAAAATTTAATTTATTCTCTCTGTTTGTTTTCTATTCAGCCCAAACTACAAATTAAATATTCATTAAGAATTTAAAAGAAATGGAACATACTGATTTTTCTAATTTTTTTGTGAAACAAATAAAAGGGGAAAATTAGACGAAATAATAGATCATGCGTGTTTCGTGGCATCTAGATATAATTTCTGTTAAAGTAAGGCAAATATATATATTTTTTAGTATAAGTTTTTATTTTTTGTTTTAAGGACTAATATTTTTAATGTACATAAAGATTAAAGAATTGTCAGAACTTCAAGATAACACAAATAAGCCGCGTTTTGTTAAGCTTATATTTATTCATGTATTCCTGATTGGTGTTAATATCTATTTCATTCTTTTGCGTTAACAGGTATAAAAGTAATAAGAATCCTTAATTTTAATTTCATTTACCGTTATGCATGACTTTTAGCACTATTTTGAGTGTTTTTGTAAGTGAATCTTGGGAAGGCATAACAAATTTTTAGAAGGACTTTTGAATACTATGTTGTATATTAAAAGATGATGTGAAAATTGCTATATTATCATACAGAGCCCACAAATATATATTTTATTTTTTATATAATATTCTAAAAGCATTGGAAAGTTTATCCAATGAGTAGGTTACTTTTCAGTACTTAATATAATTAATATTTTAAAGCATCATCATAAATTGCAGTAACACAACCGACTTCTAATTTGTTGCATTATAACACAAAACTACGAAAAACAAAAAATAAGCTTTTATTATTATTATTATTGAAATATAAAATAATCAAAATTCACAAAAATGCTACTCATTGTATTTAATACGTAAAAATAGCAATTAATAGAAAGGAAATTGGTATTTCTTTATTTATTAAAAAAGGATTCACGTTAGATTATGCACATAAAGTGTGTAAATATGTCAGTTACTACATCAAAAAATTATTTAGACAATTTAAACTTTAGGATTATAAAAAAAAAATCTATATAAATTGAAGATGATTTGAACGCGGCTCGGATTATAATATTCCACTGATCGAATGAACACAAATAAGGCATGATTTAATACCTAGTTAGTTTTTATTGTGGCGGTACGTGAAGGTCATGGCATTTACTCCAATCATTTCTGTTATCTCAACTTTAAAAGACGACATTTTTTTCTTAATCTATGAGATGTAACATAACCACAAACGAAACTATAAAATTACTTCTTCTGAGTTATCCACGATTCTGAAAAAAGTTCTCTATCTGTAGAAACCTCGTATACTAATACATTTTTGAGATTTAAAGAAGCAACTGTAAACACAATGTTTCCTTTGCTGCCACAGATTTTTGAAAACGTTTCCGAGTAGTTTATATAGTGCATTAATGCGTTTTTCTCAACCTGGAATATAGATATTTAGGATGCTTTTAATTCTGAAGAAAATATTTTCCTGTTCAATAAACAAATTTAACAGACAAACATGATATGATAAATTAACAGTATTAGCATTAACTAAAAATTAATATTATTTTGCTACTCTTGCATGAATAAATTCAATAACGCAGATGATCATGTTTAATTCAGAATAGATAGCATCCTAAAAAAGATATTCTGTATTCAGAAAACTGATTAAAAAGCTATAAAAAACAACTTGGAAACGTTTGCAGAAATCAGCGGCAGTAAAATAGACTCTTTTATAAATGTTACTCTAAATCTCGAAAATATATTGTTTTATGAGTTTTCTGAAATTAAAGAATGCATTTCGTAATCGTCTGTAACTCGCAATAGGTTACTGTATATTTTCGTACGTGATTCTGTAATATTTTCGGAAATTAAAATACATTTTTCTCTTTCACAGCATAGAGGAGCTAAAATAGCCAATTATAGACAATATTTACTGCACTTCAAGATCATTCAAGTTTGCTGGAAGTCAGTTGTCTGCCTCATATGTGTTATGGGACTAACAGTTCGCGTATAGAAAATGAGTTTAAAATTAAACATTCCTCCTAAATTTATGTTACAGGAAAAATAAATATCTTGCATTATACTTGTTTATCATACGTTGAAAATGTATTTCTTAAATTTTAAATTAAAAGTATTTATGATCGTAATTGGAATGTCATACGTTATCATATTTAAAATTTGTAAATATTGGAGAAAAAATAAAATTCTTAACACTCTCTCTTTTCCTTAGGAATAAAAGTTATATTCCAGTAAGTTGATTAAATAAAAACATTATCAATATAATAAATATTTAAAATTTTCTGTGTTTCGTTTTAAATATAATTTTTTGATATAGAATTATATTCTTTAAATTCTTTAAATTTGTTGTAAGAACATTCTCATCTTCACTCTATTCGATGAATTACAACTGAAGGATAACAAATATTCAAGAAATACACATCTGAATATAGAAATCGATCCTTCTTTCTCCATAAAATGAAAGCAGCTGATGATTGAAACAGAAGTAAGTGTAGAAGATAACTTTAGTTTCGCTCTGAATGCTCTGTTCTAACCATTTTAGTTTCCTTTTACAGATTTGGTTATCAACCAAATGTGGAGTTGCAAAATCAGTTGAATTTTAAACTTCGTCTGAAGTGATTTTTTTGCATTAGTTTTATCCAGAATTTGTTGTCGACACAGAAATAATTGAGTAATTAATAAGACGGGTAATTTTTTTATCTATCAAATGAAGATTTGAAAGTCTAACTTAAATTAGTTTTATTCGTCTATTAAGTTAGGCTAATAAGCTATATATACTACAAATGATTTTAATTACTATTCAATTAAAATATATTCATTCGTTTAATACATGGAAATTCGTATAATATATTGTAAAAATAATATATATATATATATTAAATGATATAAAAATTATTTACATATTTTTTATAAAGTAATTTGTATCAAATATGTATTTAATCTTTAAAATATTTCATTGAAAATATGTTGATGAATGAATAAACTTTACTTTATATTGTTTAAATTAAAATTATAACTGAGAGAAATGGCATTTTGAGGTATACAAGTATTTCGATTTACACATATTATAATACATGAAATTAAAATAATAATAATAATAGATAGTAAATAAAGACACTTGAGAAAATTTCAATGGTTATACATACGAAGATAAAATTCAAGTAGTATTAATGATTTTATAATTTGGAAATTTACTTCAAATAATACATTAATTGTTTTTTTCAGTTATGATTGAAAATCTAGAATAATAAAATTTTTAGCACAGGTTAAAAATTTTTATGCGAAGATGATGAACAGAAGTACCCAAAATAAATTTAATATCACATCTGAAAGTATATACTATCATTAGATTAACTTATTTTCACTCGCCACGATATTTCACCAGTAAATGAGGCTTCTAACATGGAGAGTACCAAGCTTGGTAATCAAAGATTTTGATTATTTTTATATATGTTGTAGGGTAGAAGCCCCTTAGTCTAAGGCTCAACGGATTTTATACAATGCTGCTTAGTTCTCGAGAAATAGAGGGTATAATATTTTAACACAACGTAAATACTTACTTTGTAACGAAATTACTGCGTTGGTCGTAGCTTAGTTGTTATGGCGCCTGCTCGTTAATCTTCGAGACTGGGATGAGCTAAATTTGTTTTTCTCATTTTTTGTTTTATAAATATACTTGTAATTGTTATTTAATAACTCTAATTAAAAATTATAATATTATGCATTAATTATAATGTAAAGGTATTTATTTTTTATTTGTAACTAAATCATTGTATAAAACATCATTAAACAGTTATTTTTTAATTAATTTTAAAATGTATTTCATATATGCTTTATTGATGCAATGGTATTGAACAATTGTATCAATTCGTTATTTTAAAGAAACATCATTTATATATTGCCTTAAGAAGGGAAGTCAATGCAACGATAATACTACTCTGTTTTTAAAGTAAGAAGCATAATTATATTAAAATTTAGCATAAGAATTAAATTACAACATATTTTATTTATTTATTTATTTATTTATTTTTGCATATTAAATATTTTAAAATTTGTAATACGTACACCCAGAAAAAGGAATTGATTAAAACTACGAAACATGTTTTGTTGAGTACATTTTGGTTGTTTTAGCAAAATTCAAGTAAAATTGAACCATTTTACTTGAATTAACAAAATTTTTTTTGCTGACGATACAAATTTCTTTTTTGGAATTGCAAAAAAAAAAAAAAAATTTTTGTTGATTCAAACAAAATTTCCATTGACCTATATTTAAACAAAAAGTTTTGTTGGGTTAACCAAATTTTTGTTGATTCAACAAAACTTTTTTCTGGGTGTATGCTTGCGTTTTGAATTAATTTATAATTAATAAAATAAGGTATGCTTTTGTAACGATTTTGGAATTTTTACTAGTTAATAATGGATTCATTAAAAAAAAATCTCTTTAAATGATGAGAAATATGTTCACTAATGGCTTAAAAATCAAATAAATTAATTTTAAATTTAAATATGTTAACATTATACTTAATGTACGATATTAAAAATTTTAATTGAGATTATTAAATTATAATTGCAAGTATATATACAAAACAAAAAAAAATAAGAAAAACAAACATAGCGTGTAACGGTCTCGAACTCGCAACGGCGGATCAACGAACAGACGCCATAAAAACTAAGCTACGACCAACGTATAATGCTGTTAATAATGCAACGTAACAAGGTAAGTATTTAAGTCGGGTTATAATATTAGTCACCCCATTACTAGAGAACTAAGGAGCGTTGTATAAAATCTGTTGAACCTGAGACTAAGGGGCTCTATCCTACAACATATATAAAAATCATCAAAATCTGTGATTACCAAGCCTGGCCCTCTCCTTGTAAGACGAAACAGTTTGCTCCATTCTTTAATTGTCAAAAATTAATTCGCCCAGGAAAAATGAGACAAGATAAGCAGTAAGTAGCTTAAAACCACGTTTAATCTCAAAATTAATTTTGTCCAGTACATTCCGGAGCTTCCGAATTAAATAACCTAATATGTCTATCCCTTCTTACGTGGGATTCCAAGATTCCAAAGACCCCTATTCATTTGCGGTGCGTTGAAGTAGAAATAAACGCTAAATAGTGATTAATCTTTGATTTCAAAGGAGATTTAATCTAATGACGTAATGAGTGAAAGATCTCTGAATGATCGGTATGGAATGTAATAGAAGCTTTTAATTGAAAAAAAAGAAATTAGAAATTAAATTCTTAATAGCATATTAGAAATGCTAAAACATATCAATTAAGAAGAATTTCAGAGTCAGAATATATATATATATATATAAAGATAAATATAAAAGTTAAAATTTAATACGATTTTTAAACTTTTAAAATTTTTCATCGGTATTTAATCTTATATATAATTTAAGGGTGATTCTTTTCACTCACCCCCTCCCTGCGCTAAATAAAAAATAATTTTAAATAAATAAAAGAAAATCCAAAAATCGTGAAGAAAAAGTAAACTTGTCAAGCGAAAAAATCTCAATAGCGAGATATTCTTAAAATTATATTTACTTAGTTTATTTCTGTGTTCTAAATTATATAGATCTAAAGGTTATCCGTTCTGTCACAAAATTATCATACATAATATTCTGTAAATGTTCACGTATTTCAGTGCGCTAAGTGAAAAGTAAACATTAAATATTGATTACCTGTGGTTTCAAAAAATCTATTTCAATGATACATTGAGTTAATGTTGTACAAAATAAAGGTATAGTATATTTCGTGACTTTTAATTCGAGAGAAATTGTTAAGAAATGAAACTGTTCATCTGATGTTAGATACGTTGAAAATTAGCATTAAAAATTTGAAAAAAATTAGTTTGTCTAAGATTGGAATTTTTTTAATCGGAATTTTTTTTATTAAATACGGATTGAACATTTGCAAAAATGTATATTCTGATAATATTATATTAATATTTCAGCTATGAACTAACTGTATGATTTTATTTTTATGGTCTGAAACTATTTTTTGGTTCTCTTTTCACATACATAAATTATTTTATTTTGTATTTAAACAAGTACAAATCTGTATTTGTACAAAATTGTATCTGTAGCATTTACGGATATTGGATTATCCCAGAGAAGTGTTTACATACATTTTTAATACACTAATCATTGTTGAAATATGTAATTCATAGTTAAAAGCACATATTATAATAAAAATCAATAAAATAACACAAAAAATGATGATAATCATTAATATTTTGAAGCTCATTTATGCATTATATTATATTTATATTTAATGTGCTTATAATTATTTTGATCGAATTCATACATATTTTACATCTGTCTTTCCTTTTCATATTTTAATATAAATACTTGATGCGCAGTTGAAAAAAAAAGTAAATCAACATATACTTGTGTTAATTGGAATAAATTAAATCAACTGTTTATCAGTTTTACAACAATAACATTAATATTTAAAATCCCTAGGACTATCTGATTTTTTTTAATTTAGAAAAAATAATAAAGCATATTTCTTTAATTAAATTTCTGTAAAACATTTAAAAAGGAAACAGTTGTACTTAAATTAAAAAAAAAATCTAACACGAAATTCAGTAATTTGTAAAAATACGTGATTGGTTCTCGTGTTAATAGATATGAATCACATTCTTTGTCTGAAATTTTGGAATACATTCCAATTAAATTTCTTGTAAGTATAAATAAGTGACTCTTGAAAAAACCATTAACATTTTCAGATTTCCATTATTGAAGTTATAAAAAATTTTGAAGCTTTTTCACTTGCTTTCATATTAGTATGAAGTTGTAAATTTTATTATTTGAGATATTCGCTATGTAATAAATATGTCATTTCATGTTTAATGAAAGACGCGAGTATTCATTTTTAAGAGACATCGAAAGAAGAAACTTTTGCCTTTGATAGTTATGTATATGTGAATGAATATATGTTCGTATGTATGTATGTACTCAATTATCTCAACAACCACTGAACGGAGTTGAATGTAACTTTTACGCTACAATTATAGAACATCATGGACGGTTTTAAGCTAAAAGGTTTCAAAGTGTCGTGTATAGTTCTTTTACAGAGCCGAATTTAGCAAATGATGTATACATGAGTGTATACTTCATTTGAAACATGAGCGAAGAGCTAAACTGCTGTTATAGAGGTAGAGTTGCAAAGAACCCGTTTATTCCGTGGCTTATTTCCAATAGACCCGGTTTATTCCCAAGTTTAATTCCAAAAGACCTGGTTTATTAAAAAAAACTGTTTTATTCTCAGTTTTAAGCCGGGGTTTTTCTAGTCATTGCAATTCTGTATGGAGGTAACATACAAGAGATATAACTTGTTTTTTTTTCAAAGGATTCCGCGTAAAATGTTAAATAATAAACTACAGTGTCTAGAAAGTGGTGACATACAAGCAATAAAATTTGATTAGTCGAGAGGATTTTGATCAAAATACGCCATTGTCGCCACGCTAATGTTTGTTGACTTATCTCACTCATTTAACTTAAATTTTCCAAAGGAGTATTGTCACGTTCTGAAATGTAGGATGCAGAAGATTGGACAAAATTAATATTCAAAACCTGCACCTTGTGAATATGTCACTCTTCTTTTATGTATAAAGAAACTCAAAGGGCAACAAGGTACATCAAATTTAAATTGGTTATCACGAAAAGTACTTTATTTTGCCAAAACAGTCTCGCTAAAATACTCCAGTTGGAGCTCAATAAGTAAATAACATAATAGGGCAATCTTAATAGCATAAGTTTTTACACAACTGCAAGCAGTTTCTTTATTAAGAAATAGCCACTTAAGTCACGTTGATTTTTTTGTTTCGAAATTACTTGTTTAGAATAGACATTTTTATAAACTGAGGCAAATTGCTGTAAATCGTAACCGAAATTAGGAATAAAATTAACTGCTAGATCTTTATTGTTAAAGCTAATAGATGGGTTGTAGGTTTATATAAATGAAGTGTGACATATTTAGTTAATCTTAAAGTCTTAAGTTAATCTTAAATCTTAACAAAATATATTATTTTCGGTGATCAGATAATTATTTTTTTTTACAGACTTAAAGTAATATTCTAGTATGAAAGAAAGGTATACAAACCTTGTAAGAAAATAAAAATAAAAGCACAGAAAATAAAACGATTTCTGTTTATTTACATTTATAGTTATTTTGTAAAAATAAAACTTATTTTAAAAAATAGATGAAAAATTGCTTTATTGAGAGTTTTATTTACGCATCATAATGACTTTGATATAACCAATCCTTAACTCCTTAAATCCTTAATCCTAGTCGTATTTTTAACGATAGACATATGTAAATAGATGCCCTATGATAAAATATGATGTTATACGATGTTATATTATAGTGTATTTATATCTATCTATACATATATACTTCGGGAGATTATACATCCACACAGTTACACTTACAATCACACTAGAGAAGAGACGGTCTCTGTCCAAGCCCTACTCCGGGCCGAAATGGGCTCAAGCTTGATTTTTATAGTAGTCTTTGTAGTGTTCAATCTAAAATTTTTATTTATTCACAAATTGAAAAAAATGGAAAAGCTTTGCTATTTGAGAAACAAGAATGTTATGATATGAGAATCATATATTAAATTTTAACCTCCCCTACTTTTTATTTAAATTATATTTTCCCCCTGCTTTTTCAAAATTTAAGTGCGTTCTCTATAACTTCAAGTAATAATCCCGCTGTAATTTATACTCTTTCCCTTTTTACAGTCACTTGTACTGGATCGCTAATATCTCACGGTCTTTCGATTAAAATAAAAAGAAAAGAATTAAATCAGCACAGATGCCTTATTGTAAGTTACTTTCCAAAACCATGCTTATAACACAATATATTCGAATGCATTTTTGCGGCCAGAGAGTCAGTTAAAATTATGTCTAGCATTTTCATCCAAATCATATAAATGCCCTTATTTGGTCTCAGTAATAACTCAAACATCCACACCCAGTTCTAAAAATATATTCTGGTCGTTAAAAGCCCAAGCTGTTTGGACTATCAAAGATTCCTTTCGCATGGGAAAATATTCGATCGCTGCAGTTTTCTTGGCGATATTAAATTTCGAAATGAAATGCGTTCTTATGCCAATAATCTGGCACCCTTGCTCGACAAATACCATTAATGAAGTATGCTCCATCTGAAATTGTTCTCGCCTAGACAACACTCTTAGCAACCCTATTTGGCGAGATACATGTCGCTCCGATTCTAAGTCGAGTCGCGAAAGCAAGGCACTTCGCTCCTAGCCTTGCTTTTGTTAACATAATTTTTCTCTGCTATGTTGCCCCTCCTCGGTACTTGTCCGGGTACGGCGAGAATGGAAAGTGTTTACCCGGCGTGAGTCCGGTAATTCTGAACCTGGATTATGTTTTCCTGCTTTGGTGTCTTGAATAAAAGCCTTGTATCCACTTCTCATGTGTGCACCTATGGATTATTCGTCAAATCTCACGAAACACCAAAATAATATCTTCTTTTGAATATGGAATAACTACACTACAGATGTTGTCTAATGTTCTTTCGGAAAACGTTTCACAATCCTTTAAAATCAGTTTAAACTGATTCGTTTTGAAACTGAAGGAAACTTGTTAGGAAACTGAATTGTTATTGGTTGTATATAATGAGACATATTTTATTTGAAACATTTGCATGGCCATTATCAGTAACATAAAGAAGCCTTGGGAAATACGTTGTCAATCCGCGTACTCTGTTTGAAGTATTTTCCACAATTAATGGAAGTCAAAACTCATGCAGTTTGAAATCGTTGTACAATGGTATTTAAAAAAAAGCGGAATTGTGATTTTTGCTGATTTCTGCCAGTGGTTTTATATAAATAACCAATTTGATATTTTAAACAGATTTTCATGCACAAGAAAATCACGAAACGTCAACATGAGGGCGCATTTATAATTAATGCTGATTTCTGGTTAGTAGCTATGTAATCCTTTAAAATAAGGGTGAAATGTCTCCAGGTATTGTTATTAGTAAGATTGATAAAGACTTTGAAGTAGCACATAATGGTATTAAAACTTCTAAAAAATTAGATGTGGCCAGAAGGGTGTTATAAAATATTTTATGAGCTGCATAAAATTAAAGGAGATTGTTAAATTCAAAAAACAACTACATTTTTCAAGAAATTGCTTAATTTCAAAATTTTGCTTATACAAAAATTTGTGTAAAACATTCAGTAATGAAGATTGCTTTGGATACATTGTGTAATGTTGTGAGACTATTCATTACTTATTTCTTAATATAAATGCTGGACGATTACACCATGAAACAGTACTACATTAAAGACATGAGTATAAAATATCACAAATTTACAAAATGGCAGTTATGGGCAGTGGGTGCCTGACCATTCTTCATCAGTAATACGTTTAATGCTGTTAGATTTTTGTCCGTTAGGCGGTGCTTCTGCATCGTTTTTGCTTGTGGTTGGTTGGAACGATGGTTGATGGTTAACCTAGTGGAATTTTTTTTAAATTTGTGGATGGCTTGTTATTCGCTTCTGAAACTTTAGAAGTAATGTAACAACTATTTCCTAAGGACGATCATAGAAGTTTGTCAAAACGTTGATATTTTTAATTTGATTTTAATGTATGTATAAGTTTTAAATTTGACATTTGTATACACCGTTTGGTAAATTTGTAATATTTTATACTCACGTCTTTAATGTAGTACTTATTTCTTGTTGATTGATCTGAATGTTTGAAGTATGAATGTATATTTATTTATTATTACTCATAATACAGTATTAAGTAGATAACAAATAAATAACAATTAAATTATTAAAAGTAAAATGAACTGACATGCACAAAATATACTATCATAGTGAGGTACTATGGACATCTCTTTTAGATTTTAACTAGTGTAAATGTGACAAAAGTAACTTAAATGTGATAATGCTATATTTTTAATTAAATGGCAGATATTAATTCAATTTCTTTTTTAAAGTTAGCTTAGATGAAAAGAATAATATTCAATCTGTTTCTGCTTATCTTTGGCATTTTTTATTTACTAAAATACTAAATATACCCCAAAGGTGAATTTATAGAAATTGCATCTCATTTAGACACAGTAACGTTACATTTTGCTGCTACATTTTAATGTACTTAAAAGACAAAACTAATTAAAAAATAAATAAACTTTTTACATTTGTCTAAGGTGTTATGATATTAATAAGAATTTACCCTTTTTTTACATATTTTAAAATAAATTACACAAATTGTATCATTTTATGAATTTAATTGTTTTTCTTTTAATACTTTACATAAAAGTTGGCATTCAAATAGAAATTCCAAAAAAACATTAGCGTTTAGCTTTTTTAGCTAAAGATTACCTTTTATATGTTTTGAATATGTTTTGCTAATTTTATATAAATTTAAAAATCGCGAATATTATAAAATTTTTAATATTAGTGGATTTAAAAATATTTTATAAAGTATATAGTAAATAACAAACATATAAAAAATGCACGCTTAATGTAAGGTTTATCAATGATGGCAACAAAAAGTAAGAATATTAATCGGAAAAGCTTTTTACTTATTTAGAATGTAAAGTTTTCATATATTTTTATTATTGTTAGGTAAAAATAATCTAGTTGGGGTCGATAAAAAGTTGAAAAACACATGTCTGAATCGACGGTCAAAACATTTTGACGACCCCCTACTGTAAGCAATTTTCGGACCCCTCGTATACGTACAACTAGATTGTTGCCAAAATTTCACTTTTTTAACGCCGTCTTTGGCTCTGGACTTATATATAGAATATTAGTACTATGCTTTTTGCAGCGACGTTTATAGTTCTATCCTATTTTCTATTGGCTTGAAATGCACTAATTTTATATTCGTGGTTATTAATTTAAAAAAATTGGTGATCGAATTTTTAGATTCAAATTTCCTACTCTTGTCGCAGTTATGATTTGTTCATTCACTGATCAGTGTATCTCTGTGTAAAGTCAATGAAATGTACTGCACTTCCTATTCATAATTGCTAGCGTGTAACTGCGTATCTTAAATTAATATATTATAAGACATAGATAAAAGTTATGGGTTTAATCACAGCATTCAAGTTTTCTTTAGCACGAAATATTTATAAACATATTACTCTTAAAAAAAATCTTTCATTGGAGAATGAATAAAATAAATTTGAAAACTAAAGTATCTTAATTATGAAAAAAATGTTAGTGGTTAGAATTTTAATAACAGACATTAATTTTACATACTATTTAATTAATTGTTTTACAAAGAAGATAATTTGTAATTTAAATAGGAGTTTCAATATATATCCCAGGGTATCTATCTGAAACACACTTTTATCTTGAAACATAAAAATATATGTTTCAAGGTCTAGAAAATTTACTTTATGATGCACTAAAAGCAATTGTCTTCATTAATCCCTTCTTAATATTGTGTTTATGTTTATTCTGAATGTCGTAAAAACATTATAAAACATCTTTTTCACCTGCAAATATAATAAGAGACAGTGTGTTGAAAGAAACAAGGCGGAAAACAAATGCGACTTGAATGAATGTTATTTACGATAAAGGAAATTTTGTGAAGATTTATAAATATGCTTAATGTAGGGTTTATTTATCATGGAGACAAAGAGTACGAATAAAATAAGCGCAAAAGGTTTTAACTTATTTAGAATATTAACTTTTTAAATACAATCAAGTTAAATTATAAACTCTAATTTCTTAAAGAAATTGTTTAATTACAATATTAGATTAAAATTGTATGATAAAATGTCAAATTTCAGATTAACTGTCAAACGATATTTATAGTTTTGCAACTTATATCATTTCTTAAATCTTAGTCAAGTTTGTGAAATATTATTTAGAATCCGGGGTGGAAACTATTTTAGTTACAAATTAAAACTTGATAACTTCTTCATTTAATAATAAATTTAATATTTACCCCGTATTTACATGTTACTATTTACAAAATAACTCAGTTAATTTAACATTACCGCTTAGCTCAGATGCCTTGTCGGCAACAAACTCTGTAAACATTCTTCTCTTCTGGTAAAGTCTAATTTACTCAGCTTGTCAGTTCTTTTGAAAGAAAAAAAAAGAAAAGGAGAGAAAATATGATGGAGTGCGTATAGTTCGAAGGAACTCTTCGCCTCACACTGTATTACTGGTTCCTCAGATACAGTATGCATTTCTTGGGTGAATTCCTTCGGGATGCTTTCTGGTGACTAAATACTTTTATTGTTCTCGTGTTTTTTTAACCTTTCGTAAACATTTGCTGGCTGGGCCTCTGACGTTTCCCGGGTATGCCTCTTGGACGAATGAAGCCTTTAGAACATCCACCATCATCTTGCTTGTAAGGAAACAAATCTGATATATGATAATTTCCTAAGGGAGAAAAGGGGTTTTCTTTAGTAGCAATGGTATAAGAAGTAGGAGATATTTGTTTTAAAATAACATAGGGGCCATCGCGACGGGGCATGAATTTAGTCGTTTTGTAACTTTTCTTTTGGCTAATGGGATGCAAAGTAACCCAAACATGATCGCCTGGTTTATATTGTTCAGAAGCTTTTAAATGTTTGTCGGCATAATATTTATGCTTATCTTGGCTTTGTTCTATGCAATCTCTTATCTGCTTAGTAATTTTAGCAAAGTTTTTTAAATAAGGGGTTATTTCCGGTAGGAAATTATCATTCGCAATTACAGGGCGTAAGTCATGAGCAACATCATCGGAGGTACGTAATTCACGACCGAACATTAAATATGCAGCTGTGTGACCTGTGGAACTACATCTTGCAGTATTAAGGGCAAAACGGATTACTGGTAATTTTTCACTCCAAGTTGTATGATCATCTCCAACTAGCATCGCTAAGCGGTTTTTTAAATCTAGGTTTTTTTCTTTCAACCGGATTTGCTTAAGTTAAACTTTGATCTATCTTTAAGAAAAACAAACTTGCTGCATCACAGCACTGATGAATTGCGGTCTATTGTCGCTAATGATTTTTCTTGAAAAACCATATCTTAAATACACTTCCTCAATTAAGGTTACAGCACATTCCGTGGCTGTTGCGATATTTAATGCGAAAAGTTCTACCCATTTAGTGCTACAGTCTTCAATTATAAAAATCCACTTTTTACCATCTGCTGTTTCTGCAAGGGTCCAAATAAGTCTATTGAGAGGGTCTCAAATCTTTAACTATGGACAGGTGTTTGTAAAAGTCCAGAAGGTTTTTGGTTACTCGCTTTATAACGAATACAGTCTACACAATTTTTAACATAATCTGCGATATCTTTTCTCATTCCAGTCCAGTAATATCTTTGGGATACTCTGTAATAAGTTCCCTTGGCTCCATAATGGCCTGCGGTCGGTGAATCATGGTAATTCTTCGAGACTTCTTTCCGTTCTTGAACAGGAACAACCAATTGGGCTTCTTCTGACTCTGATTCTGGAGAGTAACGATATAGGACTCCTTGGTTTAAGAGGTAACCACGTTCACTCCAATTAGCAAAATCTGTATTATTTTCTTTAGATTCAAACGCTTCAATGATTTTCTTCAAATCTTCATCCTTTAATTGCTCTTCTCGGATATCTTTAGGAGATCTAATAGGCATTTCAATCGAAATTGTGCAAATTTCACAAGAGGGTTCTTCATGACTGCAAATAGGGTGAGACAACATATCAGCAACAACGTTTGCTTTTCCAGGAATATATTCTATCTTCAGGTTGAAAGATTGTAACTGCAAAGCCCATCGGGCTAGTCTGCCTGACTATGATTTTAAACTCATCAGCACACTCATCAGCCATTTTAGGGGCGGATGATCGGAGGCAACTGTTACTTCATGTCCTTCAATGTAGCCACGGAATTTATTTAAAGCCCAAATGACAGCAAGTGCTTCGCGCTCGGTGGTAGAATAGTTTCTTTCTGGTGCAGTTAACAAACGACTCGCATATTCTATTGGATGCTCTTCTTCTCCCTGACCCTGGAGGAGGACAGCACCTAGAGCATATCCACTGGCATCTGTACGAAAAAGATAGGGCTTGGTCGGATCATTTTGTTTCAGTATTGGAGGATGGATTAATGAACTTTTCAATGTTTCGAAAGCGCTTTGTTCTGCTTCTTCCCACTTCCAAGTTGCATTTTTCTTCGTAAGATTACTTAGAGGTCTAGCTATATCTGAAAATTTGGAAATAAAACGTCTCTACCAGGATCAGGACTGCAAAAAATATTGAACTTGTTTAACAGTCTTAGGAGCAGGCATTTGTTGAATTGCAGCGGTTTTTCCAGGATCAACTTCGATTCCAGAGCTTGTTATCCAATGTCCCAAATATTTAACACGGGGGCAAGCAAAATTGCATTTTTCACGATTAGCATACAATTTGAATTCCGATAGTTTATTAAAAACTGCTTCTACGTCAGACCAATGTTTCTCAAAACTTTCCAACAAATTTATAATATCATCTAAATAAGACAATACAAAGATGTCTTTGAGGGACTTTCGAAAGTTATCTATTTATCTCTGAAAGGTTGCTGGGGCATTTTTCAATCCGAAAAGCATTCTAATATACCGAAAAGTTCCGAATGGACAAATAAATGCAGTTTTGTGTCTATCAGCAGCATTTACTTCAATTTGGTGGTATCCAGACTTCAGGTCAATAGTGGTCATATAAGGTGTATGTTTAGCTTCATGGAGCAATTCATCTACCCACAGTAATGGATAATTATCCGTCTTTGTGATGGCATTTAATTTTCGATAATCAACGCAAAGACGAATTTTTCCATTTGGTTTTGGGACCAATACCATAGGCGAGGCTTAAGGAGATTCGCACTCTTCTATTATACCTTTAGAGAGTAATGCATCTAGTTCTTTACGCAAAATTTCCTTTTTTGCTGGTGACATGCGATAAGGGGGTACTGCTACAGGAGGATGTAATCCAGTATCAATATAATGTTTAACTTTAGGTGTAGCCTCTTCCCCTAGTTGGAAGCTACTTGTAAATTTTCCAAGCAGCTCATTCAATCTAACTCTTTGCTCTGAAGTGAGATGTCTACCTTCATCTTCTCTAAGAAAAACAGTATCTAATTCAAGGGTTTTTATTGCTAATTGACTGGGAGGTTTATATGTATCTTCGACGAATCCATACTTCCACCTGCATCTATCAGCAAAGAACCATTCTTGATTTACTACATCCAAAACAATTTTTGCTTTGCGTAAAAAATCGATTCCCAAAATTGTACGATTATTTTTGGCATTCGGCAGAGCATAAAGTGTTGTTTTAACATCACGACCTTCAATTTTAACATGAACTTCTGTTTTATAAACTTCGGTAGTGTTTTGTAGCCCATCCGCTAAGACTACGATCATTTGAGTTTTTTCAAACTTCACACCTTGGTCTTTTAATACAAAACTTCACCCGCAACGCAATGTGTTGCGCCAGTGTTAGCACAAGCTGTGCCAGAGAAACGATTTATACTTATTTTTACCAATAATATTGGCGATGTTTGCATATTACATGTACGAAATTCTAGAGATTGAAAGTGCGCCGATACATTTTTCGGAGAACAAGTTGGACACTTGGATTTAATAACTCCCTGGTTTCCACATCCATAGCAACTTAACATTGGCCGATTTAAATTTGAAGGATAATTAATTTTATTTCTCTTGGACTCATTTTGATTGCCAAATTTACCAAACTCATTTTTTTTATAATCTAAAGGCGTTTTTTCAAAGCAATTAGAATTCCCGACCTCACTGATTTTATTTGATCTCTTTATTTCTACTTTGTGTGACCTCAAATTATCATATAAATCTAACTTTTCAGCTAATTCAACAGGATCTGTTAAATTCTCCAATTGGTCTAAATAATATTCTTTGCAATCAGGGAAAACCTTTTTCTTTAATTGATCAGCAATAATTAATTCTGATAGTTTTTCAAAGGAATTTATATTTAATTCGGATAGCCATCCCTCAAAAAAGCTTCTAATTTCAAAGTAATATTCTTTCCAGCTAATATCGGCTCGCTTTGGATGTCGATTAAATAAAACTGTAAACCTTTCAGCAGTTAACTTGAACCTCTGCAACAATATATATTTAATATAAGAATAATCCTCAAATTTTTCTTCCGGTTCACGCGCTATTAATTTACCGATTTCATTTGGAAAGACTCCAATTAAATACGTAATCCACAGTTTTTTAGAAACTTTTAAAAGTTTCATTTGCCTCTCAAAAGTTATTAAAAATAAATTCATATCATCCTTCTCAGGATTGAAATCGGGTAAAACCTTTTTCAAGTCAACGCGGATTGAAGAAGTTTCTAGAGGGTTGCTTGTATTTGCAACAACATCTCTTGTTCCTGCTTCTAACCTGAGCTTCTGTAGCTCAAATTCTCTTTCTTCGGCTAAACGCTTCTCTTCCTCAAGAGACTTTCTTTCTTCAATGTTATTTTCAAAAATTCCCTGTACAAAATCTATGTTATCTTTAAATGCCTCACTATTTACAATTTTATCACGTATTTTGAGAACTTTATCATCGCTACTTATTTGTACTTTTAACTCTGAAGCCAAAGTTATTAAATCAATTTTCTTACCCTTAGCAAGAAACGCCATCATTTGAATTAATTATGTTTTAGCTAACTTCAAACTTAATTTGTGTTACGAATAACTCTTAGCAAAATAATTTACTTTTATGTAATTTTTCATAACATATATGGAACATAAATAACATACAATATCTTTCAAAACTCAATATAATAACCAACTATTTGCCTTTTTTTCCCTACACAATAATATCAAACATTATTTGCAAATAATTTAAATCAATTCTTCATATAATAAATAAAATAATGCCAAGCACTCATTTATAATAAAAACTTCAATAATAATATAGCTCAGTGCAACTATATAAATGTATAAAATAAAGCAAACGTTTTTTATTTTTCAATAATAATTTTTAGATATATTTCTCTTATGAAAATATTCATTTAATTCAGATACTAAAATACTTGAAGCTGCAGACGATTTTTCGTATTTCAATTCCAAGGAAAATATCATTCAGGTTGAATAGAATAATTCCAAAATATTTCGATTCTGGGCGAATCAAATACAATTTTCAAAAATCCTCAGATTCCGGATGAATCAAAAGAAATACTTTTTGTACTTTAGTATCTAAATTTTCTTCTTAAAACAGTTTAACACAATTAAAAATAATACTTATCTTCATATCTTGCTTCTATTCGGCCCGACGTTGGGAAGCCACTTTTGTGACATATTATTTAGAATCCGGGATGGAAACTATTTTAGTTACAAATTAAAACTTGATAACTTCTTCATTTAATAATAAATTTAATATTTACCACGTATTTACATGTTACTGTTTACAAAATAACTCAGTTCATTTAACATTACGGCTTAGCTCAGATTCCTTGTCGGCAACAAACTCTGTGAACATTCTTCTCTTCTGGTAAAGTCTAATTTACTCAGCTTGTCAGTTCTTTTGAAAGAAAAAAAAGAAAAGGAGAGAAAATATGATGGAGTGCGTATAGTTCGAACGTTACATGTTCATGTTTCTTCTACATTAGCATTCTTGTTATTACGAGATTATATGTGTGTATGCATGTGTGTTTCTTTACATGTATAATGTACACCGAGTAAAATGTACAGAGGAAAAATCAATATAGCAACTTTGACGATGCATATTAAACAGATTTTTCTTTCAACGTGATAAAACCATGCGCCAGCATTCCTCAAATAGATCATGATTTTGGCAGGTATTTATAGCTAAGAAAAGTCGAACACATAAAAACAAATACATTTTGAATGAAAAAACACTCAAAAAAAAAAAGACGCAGTTTTTATATTTTAACTTTGCGAAAACAAAAAATAGTACATGTAGCCAACTCAACAATCAGAATCAATCAGTTATAACATTTCACAGCCCATCAAGCCGAAATTCAACTGTATTGATATCAATCATAAAATAAATGCTTCTCGATTTAATACACATTTTGGACTGTTTGCGGATTAATATGAAAATGAAAAACATACATAGCTTTGGTCAGTAAATTAAATTATTTCTAAAGTACTTAATCTTAATTTTATAAGATAATTTGTAGCAAAATCAAATTACTTTTAACATGATCTATACCTAATAAATATATATCTGTTGATATAACATGATCTATATGACCAGCTTTACTTTCCAGTATAGTTGAAAATAGTTTACGACTTCATTTGTCTGACCGTCTATCTGTATGCCTGCACGTTCTATCACTCTCAAAAATATACTCAGATTCCCATGTAATTTATATATGGTATTGAGGTTTATTATGGCCTGTTCTGCATTAAAAAATAAGTGTGTAGCATTTCTAGTTCGTTTACTGGGACACTCAAAATAATTTGATAGATTATGATCTATGTAAAAAATGCATCTTCAATGATTTTGAAGCTGGAATAATTGCTGGAAGTGTATTTTCAGCTATGGTACATGTTTTTACAGTAAATCCATTTTTTGCATATTTCTTTTTGTGTATATAAATTCTATAGATCATATACAGTTCTGCACAAAATATCTTTAGTATAATTCGGTTTATTTACGGACATTGCTAAAGGGTGAACGAATTTCTCAACTGAGCTAAATTTTATCACACTACCTAGTGTATATACAAAAAGTTGTGATTGAGCTCACACGCCTTATTGTAAGAAGTACAGTTGATGCTGTAATGTTGCCAACTGCTAAATCGTAAAAGACAGCAATGGATTATTTTAAAATAGCCCATGTCCCAGTTAACTCCAGCTACCCCAGCTTTGATGCAGTTACTTCAGCTTACCTTACTGCTTGGACGTTTCAATGGTTTGCTAACCAAACTATCTTTCATTTTGGAGCGCCACTTGTTTAATAAAGACCTGTGGGCTATGCGCTGGTTTGATAACCTGATACGACTTTGCAGTTTTAAATGCTTGCAAACTAAACCATCTTCCGTTTTAGAGCGTCAATTGCTTAATAAAAACCTGTGCACTATGCGTGGTTTTTACACTATTGTGGCTATGTAATAAGCAGGTTTGAAACCAATTTATATCCTGGTTTTTCACACATGCTTCTCATTTTATATTGTAAATTTCCTAGTTTGTTTAAATATAATTGGAATTTAATTTAACTCATTTAATATTAAACTATGATCAGAAAAATGTTAATGGATTTCCCCCCCCCCCCGAAAAAGTTTTTTTTTGTTTAGCCGTTATTTGTTACATTCAAAATGTACAAGATCAAAAAATGGACTATGAATGAAACACTTCTTCGAAAATGAGAAAAGGAAGGAAAACCCCGCGAAAAAATTTAAAATTACCTAATTGGATAATCCCCTGTCATTACTATTTCATAATAAAAAACAAATTAATTAATTAACACTAGAAACGCGATGTCGTGTACTTTTGACTTGTACCAAATCAACATATTCCGATTCGAACCAGAAATTTCTATATAATATATAATGTATAATATATAATATATACATACCGCAGAAAAAAAATAAAAAAAAGAGTTAAATATTTAAATTAAAGAGTTTTAGATAAAAATTCAAGTATGAAATATTTTTTAAAAACTTCGATAACATTTCTCGCAGTTCTACTGTTAAATCCATAAGTGAGGCAAACTGATATTTTTTTCATAATGATCGGCATGCAAACATTCCATTAGCATAAAAAATAGGATATTAAAAACAACGAAAAACATTTTTTTAGAAGTCAAAATTTCCCTGTACCTGACGCATTTAATATATGTATTAATATACTATAATATTATATATTTCTGTAATACGTAAGAAATTAGTTTTTCAATTCACTTTATTTCAAGGTTTTACTATTTTTTTTTCTGATGTAAAAATATGTATGATGATACAATAATTATCTGTACTACCTATTAAATCAGATATTAATTAAATTATAAAACACATTAAAGGTCACACATCGTGCACATGTCTAAAAACTTCAAAAAACACTTTTAAGTTACACTAAAACTAGTCAATATGCTTAAAAAATTTTTAAATATCTTCACCTCTTGGTTCCGAGGCATCTTTAGTTACTCATTTTGTTTTTCTTCCTACTAGTCTCTGTTGAAAACTTCCTTATTTTTCCTATTCCTAATAAGGTATCGCACCATCTATTATCAATTTTTGCGTGCATCATATAATTGCTGATTTTGCTGTAATTATCTCTATGGATTCCCTCTGTAATGAGTTGTTTAAATTATTATAACTTGCTATTTCCCCGACATTATTGAAATCTATTGAAACTGGGGATGAGTTAGTTAATCTAGTTATTGCAATGGTAGATTTATTTAGCTTTATATCTCGTCTGTGTTCTTTCACTCTGTCTTGAATTATCCTTTTTGTCATACCTATACATGAAATAGCTCTCCGTTCTTTATCATTGAATTCTATTTTGTATATTCCTGAAGTCTGTTGATAATTAATTTTCTCTGCGTCTGAAAAAAAAATATTTTTTGAACTATTTAAATTCAGATAATTAACGTACAATGTTTAATTAATGTAAAAATATGTACATAACAAAAAAATATGTTTTATGTATAACACCATCAAGTTATTGATTTAAAACTTAATCGACAATATCATAATATGATTATTATATAGAATCGCATTTTTAAAAAAAGGTATTTAAAAACTAAAACACAGTGAAACTGAGAAAAAAAAAACTATTCTTAGTGCCCTATACCACAAAATAATATATTTTGCTGTAAATATTTATATTGTTTTTTGAAAAAATCTGGGCCACATATTATAAAATTTTAATAAATAGTCATGATTTTGATTAATTTGTTTAAAAAACGTTTTGATATTTAGTCCCTTATTTTAAATTTGAAGATTGTTTTTCGTTTACAAATAACAATTATAGTTAAATTAGAAATAAAAACGTTTTTAAAAATCGTATTTCAAATAAAGTAATACGTACACACTCTAATACATTTTTCATGCGGAATGTCAAAACATTTTAAGTAATTATTTAAATTTTTAATACAAGATGGCAGAGCATAATTATTTCAAAAACTTATTCTTGAAAAATATAATTTTAAACAAGGTAGTAGCGCAATTATTTTTCTAACTTGAAACATTTCCAGTTTTTATTTCCCATGATTCCAATTAAAAGAAGTTTTAAAGGAATAAAGAAATTAAAAACACACTGAACGAATAATTAAAAACCTGAGTTCAAATTATTTTTTTTAAGAAACCAAATAATTGTATTAAAAAATAAGAAATTATTCGTAAGTCAAAAATATTTTTAATTAAGTCCTTATCTCGTTATAAAATGTGTGTGATTATTTTCTTTCAGTTACATAATCTGAATTACTGATTTATTTTTTGCAAAGTTTCTCTTTGAAATGCAAAAAAAAAAATCGTTTTGTTTTAAAGTGCCATAAGAGAAAACTCATTTAAATATAATACATTTTATAAAAAATTGCTGTCATGTAAACTAGTATTTATAGTTCAAAAGTTAAATTTTACAGACACAGCATTGTACAGACATTAGGATTATACAGATGTATACATAACAACACAGATGTTACAAACAATGTATAATTTGTCGCACATTTCAAAATGTATCCATTTTTAATTATTCTTTTCAAGATTCAAACGCACTTACATGACTATATATATAAATTTATGCATAATGCAATTTACTATTAAATTAAAATGCTAATCGAAAATGGTCATAGTGTAGTTACTTCGAAAATGTATTCTGCCAACATGTATTTTTAAACCACCTAAAAATATATTACTTTTTAAACCATTTTAATTTAATTTTCATGCATAATGCATAATGTATAATTATTAAAATTTTAACAAATAAAAATTTGAAACCTATTGAAATTTGATACAGTTTGAATGTAAATTCATATAGGACACGCCATCGATATCTTAAGCAGAAAGTGGCTAAGGAGAAAGTGAAACAAAACGATCCAGTATTAAATGCCGCACAAAAATTTAAACTGCTCCATTGAAGAAAAAACTGACAGCGTTCTCTCTAATAATGTTTGGGATTTACGGGTTATTGTAGGCGTCTAGTTTCTTCTTGAACGATGTACATATAATGCAGTATAATACTATGATTTTTGTGTAATCTTATAGAAAACAACCGTCCTAAAAATGCTCCATTCCAATTCAAATGTTCTTATTATTTGGGATAATGTAAGCAAAATATGATATCAGATATATTTCTACAACTAATTTTAAAAAAGTTGTTAATTAATTACTTGTGATTAATTAAGACAGTGATGACCACCTCGGGAACTCAGCTTATGTTTTAGAGCAGCGTTTCCCAACCTGCGGTACGTGACGGACCTGCTGGGGGGTACGTGAAAATAATATCGTTAACAGCGGATTTCCCAAAAATGGCTTAACTCAAATCACATAAAGTAAGTTTATAGGTTTGGATTAAAAAGTCTGTCTCCAGTGTAACTCAAAATGAGGGAAAAAAAACACTCCATGCTTAATAATTCATTGATAGTTGAATGTCACTAGCTCCGAATACTGCTATTCATACTGCAGGAGTATTTCTATAAACCCCCTCCCCCAACAACTGCCACTAATCATTATACAATACTATTTTCCATTATTCAAAAAAGGAAACAAACAAGACCACGAAAAAATTGGATAGATGGTATAAAAAAAAAGCCATGTGAGATAGAGGTCTGAAGAAGGAATGGACCCTTGACTGGAAGAAATGAAATGGTTTCTTGTAGATTTTTCGGATGGCGGCACCTGACGCCATAAACAGAGTTTATATATATATATATATATATATTTCCATTCTTATTATTTCGTTTTTAATAATAATTGCAGAATGCCTAAATTACGTCAGAGCTTCTGGTTTTAATGTTTTATTTTAACCCTCTAAGCGTTTAGAACGTAATATTCCGTTCACTAAGCTCCAGGTTTCACTGCAATATATGCAATGTTTAATATAATATAATTCTATAGATTTAATGAATTTTCAAAACATTGAAGAATGATTAATACTCTCAAGGGTTACATTCATATTTGTAATTACGTTTTATTTATAATGCTGAAAGAATCATATTTTTTTAGCATTTAAAACAAAATGCGGAGAAAACAACATTACAATTTTACCCTTTTTCAAAACGCTCAGAGGGTTAAAATGTGTACTGTATTCTTTTAAGAAGCCTAAAATGTATCAGTTTCTGAAAAAGAAAAATTTATTGAACTTCCCACTGATTTTTCTTTACAATCCGATTTCAAAAACAGAAACAGTGATTTCTGGATAGCAGCAAAAGAAGAGTCAGGAGAACTCAATTATGAAGGTATAAAATACTTGTTGCATTTCACAAATACAGAGTTTATCGGAAGAGCAGTTTCGTATTATGCATATATTAAGAACAAATATCGCAATAAGCTTACCGCTTCTCCTGACTTGCAATTATATCTCTCCGGTTTGAACCTCGGTTTGAAGTCGTCTCTATGAAATGAGCTCAAGGTATTGAGAGTATTAAAAGCCATTTTTGACTGTTTACATATCATGATGCAAAATTGTTATAAGCTTTCATCATAAGTTTGTTTAAAAAAAATTAATGATATATTGATTTCTTTTGCTGTTTGGCTATTATTATAAAAAGTAATACTAACTTTAAAATGGAAGATACATAGTAAAATGTTAGAAATAACAGTGAAATTTGCGTCTAAAAATCTCAAAAGGCTCAACGTTTTCTCCGCGTATTCCGCATTTTCAGGAGATTCCGCAGCGCTCCAATGAGATAAATAAAATTTGAAAAAAATAAACACAATGAAAGTGAGCTACATTTCGAAATGTGTGTACGAATTTTATTGTTACAGCATTCAGTGTGAAATAAACAATACTTACAAATAATTTTATGCTTATATTAATCTCGCTATACAAAATTTACAGTGCAAACATTCATTTCTGCTGCCACAGTATTTTTACGTGTCCCGCATACGACAAGCGAAAAATTAAAAGAGAAAGTAGATTTAAAATAAGAAAACAAGTAAATTCATTTTGAACGAAAACCAATCCAGTTGAATTTCGTCATCTGATATAGTAATGAGCTCTCTGTGTGATTTGTGGTAGAGTGTTAACCAGAAGCTTCCGGTTTTCTGAAAAAGCGCAGAATCATTACGAGGAAAACCATTAGTGTAGTCAGAGAGACCAGAGTCCCATCCCACCACCTTCTCCGAACAGAAATATTTATTTTTTTAAATTGTAGAAATTTGTTTGTGTCTGTGCGATTAAAAAAAGAAAGTTTTTTGTGTCTGTTAGTAAAAATGTGTGGGATTGTACCCCTTGGTGTTTCTTTGAATACGTCGTTCAGCCATGAAAGTTAAACCATCTTATTGTTTAAAGAGGATGCGCAAAGAAAATACTTGTTTAAAAGAAAACTGTGACAGCACTCGCTAAAAGAATTAATTAAAATATACTAGAAGTTTGTTACCTAAAAATTAAACGAGTGGCTTCTGTTGTTAAAGCTCTCACCATTACGGGAAATCTTATTAACGCTTGTTCAATCAATAATATCAGGGATTTACTTTACGTAAAACTTGTTAATTTAGTTTCTCCAATAATCTGTTGTCGTCTTTGAGCGACGTATCAGCGATATCGCAGCTGACTTAAAAGATAAACTTATCAACAAGATGTACTGCTGAGATGATGTAAGAAGATGT
This sequence comes from Maratus michaelseni, assembly GCA_963931845.1. Taxonomy (NCBI): domain Eukaryota; kingdom Metazoa; phylum Arthropoda; class Arachnida; order Araneae; family Salticidae; genus Maratus; species Maratus michaelseni. The sequence goes on from OZ007590.1 coordinate 197,498,342, forward strand.
ACTGATGATGCGCCACAGATGTATTGCATTTGCAATACAAATACTATATGAATAGACTTATGTTGCGGGATTTTTAATTTTAATAGTATTTGTTCGTTACGTTTACTTACAAAAATATTAGGAAATCTTCTTCTACTGCAAACTAACACACCATGAGAGGAAAAAAATAATATTTTATATGAATTCATATCATCAAACGAAATATAATTAAAAAACTGTGACGAAACATGCACGGATTATGCAAAGACAATGATCGGTCACAGTGCTGCCGCCGTTATCAAATAACAGTAGAAGCAGTAATTGCGTTCTTCATAGACACGCGCTAGCGTTGAGGGAACTGTCTTCAATATCTATAAAAGTGTTGAATGATGTCATTAAAGTAATAAACTGTATAACATCACGACTTCCTAAAAGCTTATTTTTTGTGAAGATAAGAGAAGCCAAAATCAGTTGCTCTTGCTCAATATTGAAGTAAGATCGTTATCTTGAGTAACAGTATTTAAACGGATGTTGGAATTGTATGTGGAGGTAGCAGCATTTTTTATGGACCATAACGCTCAGCTGTCAAAGATTTTTAATATTACAAATTACATGTGTAAATTGATGCATTTAGTCAACATGTTTTGCGCAATGAATGAATGAATCTAGCTATCATTTCAAGATAAATTTGACACAATTCTTGATGTAAACGCCAATAAGACTTCTTTTAAGTGGAAGCTTTTGTATTGGTTACAGTGTGAGGGAAAATAAGACATCGGTTGCTTTACATAAAAAAAAAAGCTTCTTGAATGTAAGTAATATCCAACTTGAAGACTAATTGAGGTTAATTCGAAATTTTGACAGCTAAAGACAAATCGGATACTCAATATGTTCACACAATGTCAACATAAAATCAGTTTGCTTAAACTTGGTGAAATATAAGATTGACATTGATTCAAAATTTCAGGGCGAACTAAAAGTCGCATTTTAAAAGTAAATGAACCAATTTTGCAGTTGAAATAAAAATGTTGTCTTAAAAAAATAGTTCTCCTGCTTTTCTCAACAGCATTCACTTTGGGATGGAAATCTGCGATTTTCAAGAGTCACCAATACGAAATATAGAAACACTCACTTCAAATTATCAGAAGTTTAACCTGTTATGAAAGTATGCAAAAAAATACTACCAGAAGTTTCATATTACAAAACGCTCATACATTTTTGTTTGTCACACAGATAAAAAAACCTATTGTAAGTGAAATTCTTTGATTTAATGAATATTGGAAACATTTTACGTATGCCCAAGTTTTTACAATATTAAGTGTTTTATTGGTAATAAAGAATAAATTGAGTATTGTGGTAATTTTTTCAAAATATAATTTTATTACAAATACAATGCACAATTGTTTAGACCAATATCAACCTCACGTTCTCTGCCCCATATCCATGCATCTAAACACCGTTAACAACTTGTAAAACATAAGACTGTAAAGCTTAAAGACCTCCGTTCTATAAATTCATTCAAAGACAGGCTCTGCGAGCCCAAAAATTTTGGGAACAATTGTTCTGAAGCATACAGATAATTCTATTAGAGGGAATATGAGGTAACACACACAGTATTAGCTAAACGTGGTATGATAAACGTCTTGAACAGACATGTGCATTCTTTTACATTTTAGCAAGATATATTTTTAATTCATTTTAAAATATTAACGTACATAACGTTAAAAAGTTCCCTGATTGATGATGTTGTAACTGTTTTTAAATTGTTTTAACAAAATGTAAAACATTTATAATAATCAGCGCGTAACAGGAAAATCAAAGTCAAAGTATACATTCTGTTTTTTTTTTCCGAAGACATTTGTATTTTTGATTATAATAATTTTTTTTCTTAACCAGAGCAAAAACATTCAAATTGCCTGAAATTTTATGAATAAACAAAACCATTTTTTTCATTTGCAAATTATTTTGTGTTTTATTAAAAGAAAGTTTAAAAAAAAGAATCATTTATTGTTTCCAAAAAATGTGAAAAGAAAACGGATTAGAAGCATATAACAGTGTACGTATAATTTTTCGATGTCCATATATGTTTCTGTGCACACTGACATTTTTATACTAAATACGTTATTTTGTAATCATCATGTTGAGGACCTTTCGTAACTTTAACCCAATATAAATAAAATCAATCTATAAATGTTTATGTAAATCGTCGAAACATGTACAAAATACTATATTACACAAAAATTCGGAAAATCTATTTCTAAATTTCAGTGCACATTTAATATTTTGCTAGTTAAAAAAATAATAAATACGAATGACAACAAAAATACCATTAATTAAACATCTTACAAATTATATTTACTCGCCACAACTTAATTTTTGTAATACAGTTAAGTAGAAATTAAATTCAACTCTCCCCCTTATTTTGTTTACTTTCCCGGAAATGTAATTGAATCTTACACGTGTTTTTTATGCTCTTATAATTTTTTTATGTAATTCTTTTTGGAAAAACATTGTAGTAATTGTAATTAAAGTTCATGTTCTTGTTTCCATGCATTAGTTGAATAGATCTTTTTCTGTTTATTTAACTTATATCTTTAACTTATAACTTCAGTATTCAGAGCACGTTCTGAAGAATAAAAATAATGTGCTTGGAGTGCGGAAATATTCATTGGTCGTAATAAAGTTTCGTATGTTGTTTCCGAATATTAATTAAGTAAAAACACCTGCACATTTTTTTGCACATTTTTCTTTAAAATTATTAATTTTCGAATTTTAAATATGTTCTTTCACTTGTTTTCAATCTACAGAAAATACACTTTAAATCATCATTTTATATGCATGCAATTTTGCTTAAATAAAATATTCTTTTAAATATCTGTGAAACAATATTGAAATTTAATTATCACATGATATTTTTTTTTTAAAAGAATATATATATATAGCAGGTACAAAAACAGTAAGCTCGAGAAAAAATTGGATTTTGAATAAAATAAACGGTGTCTAAGTATTATTGTTATGAGAGTTTTTTTCTGTTATTTGTAAAAGGTTTTGCATACCGTTAATTGTATCTGAGACATATTTGTTTAAATTTTAGAGAAATAACTCAGTTTTTTTTCATTATCTTCAACTTAGTTACTTTTAATAACGCAGAGGCTTATTTTATATAAAGAATATACATTTCTAGATAGATAAAATGGTGATAGAAGCGAATTATCTTCAAGATTTGTATGTTTCTATGATTCTACTCAGACGTTTAAACATCCTAAGAGTGAAAGTGGGTAACGTGGTTTTACCTTACTGGCAGTTTTGTTTTAATGTATTATATTTCTGGTGTATAGAGTTAATAATTTGTTTTGAAAAACATACACACTACATAGTTCTTGTACTTTTATTTAATTTGTCTTTATCTTATCTTACCATATGAAAAAAAGCCTGCATTATACTTTTTAGAATCATAATATATAGTTAAAAAATAATATGTATAATGTTGTTTGAAAATTATTTTTATATTTAAATATTTATATTTAATTTCATCAATATAACGATTTAGATTTAAATGTTGTTATTGTTATTCGTATTCTTTATTCAACAAACATTTATCTTTCTTTGGAAAAAACGGCCATGTTCAATGTACGCTCTGTTAAATAACCAAACTGTTTCATACATTTTATCTAATTCCATCTAATTCTAAGTACATCTAAAAAAAACATGAAATTGTAGAATAAATATACAATTTTATCCAATTGTGAACTTTTATTTCAGTAAATTTTTAAATTATTTTAAATTTACAGTAGAACACATCTCTGAAAACTCCTTACCATTATGGCGTTAGTGTTTTAATGACATTATTATTATTAAATAAAAATATTTGTAATTCTTTTCACTTTCCGCTGAAAAAGGTTTTGTTTTTTAGAATTAGAATGTTTTTCATATGCAGTGTATATAAACTATAATATATATAACAATATTGCTTTAGAATAATAAATTTTAAACTTTACGTCTTTTACATAAATGTCTAAATTATTTTTTTGGTTATTAACACTGATATTTATACTTGTAGCCGTAGTAAAACAGAAAAAAAGCATTATAATATAATTTTAGGTAAAAGAAGACTTTAAAGTATAAGATGTGTTTCCACTTTCCTATGTGTACGTTGTATTGTATACAAATTTTATATTGTTTTAAACAGTTGTCTACACTGCAAAAGATTTATTTGAAAGATGTCTCAATTTGAAAGTCCTCTACTTTATAAAATGATTTCTCAGATACTATATTTTTGTTACGTCGTTTATAAAATCTCTTACATCGTTTAATATTCATAATACTCCAAATCTTTCTATACGTATTAAAATTCAATTACCTGACAAACTGATGTTGTACCATACCACTTTGTTGTGACTACGGTTGTTATAATTTATTTACTGCTACAAATTGCTTTTTTAAAAAATCATGAAAGGCATAATGGGAATTTTTCAACTATTTCCGGCCCTTCTCTATTATTATTATTATCATTATTATTATTATTATTATTATTATTTAAAAATGTAATGTTTTTGAAAAAAAATCTCGAATCACTTTATAGACTAAATGTTTTAATAAAAAATGTCAAGACAATTTTACAAATAATTATAATTGTGCTTTATGTTTTATTTTATCCAAAATCTCTTATTAATTTTATAAACAAGTTTAATTGTTTGAACAAGTAATTCATTGAGTTTCTGTTTATAAAGTCTCTAAAAGTAAACAATCGATTTAAATTTCGTTTAAAATGTTAATATAACATGTGAGATCACTTCATTTGGTATTATGATACGTCAAAATATGTCCTTTTTTATTTATCTAACCTTAGTTAAAGAGATGAAGAACAGGTATTTTTGGTTTAAGGATCATTTGAAAACAAAAATTAATTTGCTTAAATTACAAATTCAATATTCCATTTCATATATTTCTTCAAAATCGAAACGCGTCTATTTTCAGGATAAACTGTGACCTCATCGCAGTATGGGACGTTGCGCCCTTCATTTACCCTCCAAATTACATATTCTGAATTGCTATATGCCTCTTTTTGTAGATAGCACGATGCCGTTTTATAACGCAACTCATGCTAAAGGCCTGAGACTAGAGAACCCTACAATGAGGAATCAGTAGCGAGTAGTTTGAGTGGAAACTCTACTGTCAGTTGCCGAACAAATGTGTTGTTAGACAGAGGCAGTGGTGTAGTCGTAAAAAAAAAACCACAGCGTAAAAAAACCACCGCTGTAGCTTTATCTCAGAAACAGATGTATAATGATTTCCAAATAATAATTCCTTTTAAATGAATTCCTTTATAATGATTCCTTGTAAAAATTGCAGAGGGTATATGGCGTATACAACCGTAAACCCTCCACTACATCTCTTGAGAGGAGTGGCATTCAGCTTCTAGTTTCTCGTATCTGTCAACATTAAAGATCGGTTACTTATGTATCTTTTTTGGAATACAACCTTCAAGTAGTGTGGAGAATGCATTTTAACACCACAACTCGATTCCATATTCGGGAAATCACATTTAGGGATACTCCTGTGGCGTTTACTGCTATTTTGTATTGTGTCTGTCATCGCTAAAGATCGATCCTTATGTGGCTTTGTTGACATACGACCTTGAAGTAGTGTACAGAATGCAGTTTAATCCCACAACTGGATTCCTCATTCTGGAAATCACATTTAGGGATACTGCCATGGCATTTACTGCTATTTTATATTTTGTTTGGTCTCCTTCTAAAAGACAAATAACTCTGCAGATTCGGTTGAATGGTGTTGCTTACATATCGTACTCATAGGTAAAACCCCGATTTTTCGCGTTCACTGATATCGCTTGTAACTCAATATATCACATTACATGCAATTATTTGCCTTCGCAGCATTAGAATATTGTTTCACTTCGGCGGTGTATACTTACAACATACCGATTACGATTTAAGCGAAACCCAAACTTTTCAAATAGTCCCTACCAAGATCTCTTGAAGCAAGGAAAAAATATATAGCACCGGAATACACATCGCAATATGCAAGTTATTAGACCTGCTATGTTCTATCATCCATTAAATTTGTGGTTATATTTTGAGGTTCGGGCTGAAGTCGGTATGACTCGAATTTTCCTATTATATGAGTCACAATAAGGTTAGCATTTTATTCTTCCAAAATAAGTATGTTTTTTTCTTTTTCAATATTTGTGATATTTTCTCTTTTAGATGAAAAAAAAAACTATATGTGTGAATATAGATAATTCTTATATATTTTGTTCAGTTAGTTATTTCCTCTAATAATTTATGTTCAAATATACCTGATTCCTTTACAAAAAAAAATATTCATTTTTTACATAAAAGCTTTAATGTTCTTTTCAATTTAACATTTTTTTACAGACCTGTAAATATGTTGCAAAGTTTTACCCAACTGTAATTTATATTTTGATTAAGATTTTCTTGATTAAATTAGATTTTTTTTTATATGTATTATAAACTAATCCAAATGCTGCGTAATAGAAATGCTGTATTTAGCAAAAGAAGTTGGAATATTAAGTCCCTTCTAGTGAATTATATTCAACTCTCTTAGACATTAAACTAATAACGGAAGAAATAAAATTTCATTACGGTAATAAAAATGTTATTTATATCAGTCTCTTTTTCCGAAATTTAATTTATTCCCTCTGTTTACTACCCAACCAAAACTAGAAATGAAATATTCATTAACTAAAAAGAATAAAAATGGAATCTATTAACTTTACGGATTTTTCTAAATGTAATGAAACTTGAAATGATACAGCATGTTCATCCATGTTTCTTTAGCGGATGATCGGAGTTTATTTTTGTCAAAAAAATCAGAGACTTATTCCTCTATATTTATATTCATTTTTTATCTTCAAATGTTTAATTAATATAATGTAAAAAGGTTAGTAGAAGTGAAAGATTATTGTATATGGTTGTATTTTATTTAATTTTTTTTAATTTGATTTTTAAGTACATTAATACTTTATAGTAACAGTTTATTTTTTCAAATTTGACAAAATGTTCTGTACGAGGGTCATACTAAATTTTTTGAGATACGGCTAAAAGATACAAGCTCAACTTACTAACTTTTAGGAATGTTAAAATAGTTCAAAGTAGTCCCAGCACTTTAGTAGTCGGATTTTCCAATGATTAAATGTCTCTAGTCATCCATTTCTTGGAATAGATGAAAACAATTCTTCTATAACCTCATTAATCTCATCTTCGGAATGAAACGTAATTTTTTTAAATTAAAAATAGCCAAAAGTCACATATTCAGAGATCAGGAGAAAAGGTTGGATGTTCTATAACTTTTATGTTTTTTTGTTCAAGAAATTCGATTGTAATCCTTGCTGAGTGAGAAGATGCATTATCATGGTGAAACATGAGTCCCTTAACATTCACTTCTTGAAGAATTTCTGGAAGACACTTAGTGGTGTACCAGTTAGCTCTAACTGTTTTATGTACCTCTAGCTTAATGGATTTGACAGTATATGTACTTCTAAAGAACAGGTCATTCATTGATCGTTGTCTTTTCACCATTGTTGATTTGGGATCATCTTCAAAGACCCATACTTTCTTGACTGGTTGAAACATCAAAAGAAGGTATTTACGTCTCATCACCAGTTATGATTTTAGAAATAATGCGATGTCTACCATCATTAAGTAATTTTAGTGTTTCTTTACTAATTTTCCCTTGCTCCACTTTTTGGTGTTCTTTTAAATTATGGGTGACTAAACGATAAACAATTTTTCATATGCAGCTCTTCCTGGTTCATTTTATGTATAGCGGCGGATCTATTAAGTTTCTTCTGTATCATTTGGTAGGTACAGCGATTATCATCGATTAACATTTTTCGTACAGCCGACACATTTTCTGGTACTGCAGGTGACAATGGTCTTCCTGTGTGCTATTCATCCAAAAAATAATTTCGACCTCTTCTAAATTCTGTAAACCCTCTGAATACAGTGGCATTGGATTGAGCTTAATTTCCATATGCTAATTATTGATGTTAAAGGCTTTCTTCTTGATTAAACCTCACATTAAAATCATAGAAAATCATAGCTCGATAATGCTCTCGCATCAAATCATTTTATTTATTTATTTATTTATTTATTTATTTATTGTAAATTTATTCTATAATAGTTAAATTGCAATTGTTGCCACAAGTTTTTGTCTGCGGGCATAAAAGTGTTCACATTTACATATCCGACCAATAACTTTTTTGGCACATATCGTCTGCCCCTGTCTCAAAAATTTCAGAATGACCCTCGTAAAACATTTAAGTCCTTGTTTTGCTTTTCGTTCATATTTCTTAAACGTACCTGGACATTCTCATAAAATATAAAGCAACTTCCTGATTTTCGGTACGTCAATTTATTTTATTTGTATATTTCCGATTTTAAAGATACTATGTACAGTGAGCAAAAAAGTATTTGCACACTAGGTGAATTTGTTGTATCACACAAACTCTAAACGAACTACGAATGAAAAATATTTACAAAATATTTACAAAACAAATACACATATTTAATATTTGACTTGATATTTATATTTAAAAATAAGAAAATATAAAAAAGTAACATTTGTGATGCCAAAAAAGTAGTTCACACTAGCAGTGAGAATAAAAATGTTGTAAATATTTCTAAGTAAAAAACAGTGCTAGTATTTAGCATGCATGCCCTTTGCTTCAATTACAGAGTGTAATCGTCTAGACATTGATTCGATCAATTTGAGACACGTTTCGCTGCTGATTTTTACCCATTCTTTCTTAAGAGAATAAAATATAGATTAAGATCATCTTTGTAAGAAATGTTCTTTTTCCGTACTTGCATATCCAAAATATACCCCAAATTTGTAATAGGATTGAAGTCTGGTGATTGTGGTGGCGTTTTTGCAATCGATTTTTTACATTATATCGCAACCATAACCTCGTAAGTTTCGCCATGTGTTAGGGATCATTATCTTGTTGAATATGACATGAATTCCCAATTTCAGAGCTCTATTAAATAAATTATCTCGCAATATACTAATATATTGTTTGGTGTCAATATTGCCTTCAATAAAAAACATTTCACCAACTCCATTAAAAGACATGCATCTCCAAATCATTACATGACCAGCGCCATGTTTTACAGTTGATTTCAAGTTTTTTATTTGAAGGGACTTATTTGGCTTTCACCACACAGTCTTCTTTGCCATCTGAGCCGAAAATATTAAATTTACTTTCACCGGAAAAAAAAAATCATTTTTCCAAAGCTCCGGTGGTTCGCCGGCATAAGCTTTGATAAAAGCAAGTTATTTCAGCCTATATCATTCACTGATAAATGATTTTTTTAGGGGCTCTGCCTCGAACATTTGTATCATGAAAGGTATTTCTAACAGTTTATGGTGTAATTATTCTTTTCGAAGTTGAAACGGCATCAATAGCCAATTCTCGAGCACTTAGGAAGGGTTTTTTTTGTAGATTCCTTTATGATGACCTCCTTTGCCTTGCATTTAGCTTTCTTGGACGCCCAGTTCGCAGCTTATTTGTTGTCATACCAGTCTCTTTTTTTCTTCTTTATTACAAAACTATCACAAAAAAAGTTCAAATTTAACTGTTTACCTATTTGTCGGTAATTTAATCCAGAATCGCGAAGAGTTATAATCTTCTCACGGATAGCTAATGAAAGCTCAGACGAATTCGGCGTCATGGCAACAGAAACTGTCAAAATCCCCGTTCCAGGTATTATATTGTGTTATTTCAAAGTGCCGGACTAATGTAGTGCGAGACTAATGTGCTAAAAATTTGCATAATGTTCACGTTTAATTGCTTTTCAAACTGCCAATGCTTCGTGTTCAAATACTTTTTTTGACATGACAAAATGCTGTTTTATTTTTTTAAAGGAGTATTATTATTTTTTAAGGTCAAAGGTTGGTTATTTGTGTTTGTTTATTATTTAAATAAAGTAATAGTTAAAACAATTTCGTCACATTTGCTTTCTAAGGTTACTTATGCAAAAAATTGTGTGTGTGCAAATACTTTTTTTGCTCACTGTACCTCCAACACTTTATTTAAAACTAGATGGAACCCGTCAAAATTTGACGGCAAAAAACTTGATAGTACCATAAAAATAAAATTCATAGCTGCTTTAAAATGTTTGAAACTTTTGCAGAATAATTCAAATAAATAAAAAACCCACTTTGAATTAAAGCTAGGTTGAAGAACAGCAATTGGCTAAGTTTCACTGGCACATGCACTCGCGGAATTTCTTTCATTTGACACATTTAGCGCTGTTGTGCAAGTAAATGGTAAGTGCCCCCTTGGGGAGGGGGAAATGGCAGGATGGACCAAGGAGATGCATAACATGAATAAGCAGTCAAAGACCTTTCAAACGATATGTAACATGAGGGGTGTGTGCAAAATTAAAAAAAGTACCCCCTTGGGGGGGGGGGTAAAGTAGGGGATGGACACGGTACATGCATAATATGATTAAGTGGTCACAGACCTTTCCAACGATATATAACATGAGGGTTGTGTGCAAAATTTAGAAAAGTACCTCTTTGGGGGGGGGGCAAAGTGGGGAGATGGACATCAGAGATATGCGTATGATTACGCAGTCACAGACCTTTCCAACGATATATGACATGAGGGTTGTCTGCAAAATTTAGAAAAGTACCCCCTTGAGGGAGGGGGGGCAAAGTGGGGAAATGGACATTGGAGATATGCATATGATTAAGCAGTCACAGACCATTCCAACGATATATGACATGAGGGTTGTCTGCAAAATTTAGAAAAGTACCCCCTTGGGGGGCAAAGTGGGGAGATGGACATTGGAGATGCATAATATGTTTAAGCAGTCACAGACCTTTCCAACAATGTATGACATGAGGGTTGTGTGCAAAATTTAGAAAAGTACCTCTTTGGGGGGGGGGGGGCAAAGTGGGGAGATGGACATCAGAGATATGCATATGATTAAGCAGTCACAGACCTTTCCAACGATATATGACATGAGGGTTGTCTGCAAAATTTAGAAAAGTACCCCCTTGGGGGAGGGGGGGGACAAATTGGGGAGATGGACATTGGAGATGCATAATATCATTAAGCGGTCACAGACCTTTCCAACAATATATGACATGAGGGGTGTCAACAAAATTTAGAAAATTGCCCCCTTGGGGGGGGGGGGCAAATTGGGGAGATGGACATTGGAGATGCATATGATTAAGCGGTCACAGATCTTTCCAACAATATATGACATGAGGGGTGTCAACAAAATTTAGAAAAGTGCCCCCCTTAAAAGGGGGGAAATGGCGGGATGGACCCCGGAGATGCATAACATGAATAAGCAGTCAAAGACCTTTCCAACAATACGTAACATGAAGGGTTTGTGCAAAATTTACAAAAGTACCCCCTTGGGGGGGGGCAAAGTGGGGGATGGACACCGGAGATGCATAATATGATTAAGCGGTCACAGATCTTTTTAACGATATATAACATGAGTGATATGTGCAAAATTTAGAAAAGTGCCCCAATTGACGGGGGGGGGTGGGGGGGGGGATGGACCACACAGATGCATAACATGAAAAGGCAGTCGCAGGCCTTTCGAACGATATATCATATGAGTGGTGTCAGCAAAGAAAAGTCTCTGCCCCGTGTGGGCAAAACATACTCCCCCCCGCCGCCATAATTATTGATGCGGACTCATTTTTTAAATTCGTTCGCACCCCTCTTCTCCCGCAAAATGTGAATTTTAAAAACTCCCCTTCCGAATTTTTTTATACCAAAAGCACTTATGTCCATCGTCTGCATGCAGAGTTTTGTGCTTACAGACGCCAGACACAACAACACACACACAGACAGACGTTTACCGACATTAATAGCAGTGTTTCACCCAGACAGTTTCAGAAGGGTGCTGCACCCTGCCTGCCCTTTGGTTTGCAAAATAGCACCCTTCTTGCCCCTCATAAAAATAATTAGCACCCTTCTTGCCCCTCCAGCAAAATAATTAGCACCCTTCTTGCCCCCTCCAGCAAAATAATTAGCACCCTTCTTGCTCTCAGTAAAAAAAGTGCCCTTTCTCCTTTTTGCATTAAAAAATTTGGTTTCATAATAAAAACTGACTCAATGTTGTATTAAAAAGAGTGTTTTGACTTTGAAATATCAAAAGTGGCTTTAAAAACCAAAAGAATACCTTTAAGCTTTAACAATTAAAAAAGTGCCCTTAAGATTCTGAAAAGTGCCCTCAAAAATCCAAAAAGTGCCCCTAAGAATAAAAAAAGTGCCCTTTTTCTCACCAGCAGCACCTTGCCCCTTTTTAAACCTGGGGGAAACTCTGTTAATAGTATAGATGATACTCAGTGCCTACACATTTCACCCTTTATAATTCAGCCAATGAGTTGACAGTCGTTCATTTCCAGAAACGAAACAATAATTCTTTAGGATGAATTTTGTTTGTTTGGCGTCACAAACTTTTTAGGGCACCTGCAGACTAAAAACATATAATCAATCTTCGCGGGAAAAAAATCCTAGATTTCGTCAAATGATCACAGGAAAAACACTAATTTCATCAAAGGATCATGTAAAACGTGAATTTTGTTAAAAGGCCACAGAAAAACGTGATTTACGCAAAAGATGAGCAAATTTTGTCAAAGAATCGCAAAACAGGAAATTCCACCAAAAGATAGCGCTTTCTTGCCAAATTTCGTCTAAAAATTTGCGGAATAAAATGTATTTTATCAAAAAATCGCTGGAAAACGCACATTTCGTTAAAGTATCGCGAGAAAAATGCGAATTTCTTCAAAGATTGCTGAAAAAACGCGAATTTCATCGAAGGATTGCTGAAAATTCATGAATCTTATCAAAAGGCAGCAGAGAAAATGTGATTATTATCAAAGCATTGCGAAAAAAGAAAATTTCGTCTAAGGATCACAGAAAAACACAAATTTCATAAAAGAATCATGGAAAATAACGCAAATTTCGTGAAAAAAAAATCGCAGAAAAAACACAAATTTCGTCAAATTATCGCTGAAAAAAAACACGAATTACGTCATAGGATAGCTGAAAAAATTGTGAATCTCGACAAAAAAAAGATACAGAAAAAAATGCGAATTTCATTAAAGAATCACGAAAAAAAATGCAAATTTTGTTAAAGGATTGCGCAAAGAATGTGAATTTTTTGAAAGGTTCTTGTGAAAAATGAAACTGTCTTTATTAAAAACAGCACACACACAAACATCTATACAAACCTCAATACACACAAACATATTATAGGCAGGGCTTGAAATTCAATTTTTCCAAGGACGGGAGTCTCCCTACCAACATTTTTAAATGGAGGGGAGTTGTAATGTTTGGGAGGGAGAAAAAAAAATTTTAAACCCCACTATTATTTTACGTGTTATTTAAAGAATTACATTAATGCAGACATGACAAAATACCATTGAAAAAATTAAGTCAACTGAGAATGATTATGTAAAATGTTTATTTTTATTATAAAAAAGGGAAGAATGTTAAGTTTTATATATGCAGTGTATTTTTCAAGTTCCATTAAATGTGTTAGGGACCCTTAAAAATTAGGTTGTTAAATAAATTTCTGACTTTAGATTTTACTTGATTGAGATTCACCGATCGATCGTGGAAAAGACGCAAAGTTCATCGATCTGTCGCAGAAAAAACGCTAAGTTTGTCGATCAGTCGGGGGAAAAAAGCAAATTTCGTCGATCGATTGCAGAATAAACACAAAGTTCGTCGATCTGTCCCCAAAAAACGCAAGGTTCGTCGATCAGTCGCTTAAAAAACGCAATGTTCGTCTATCTGTCTCAGAAAAAACGCAAAGTTCGTTGATCTGTCGCGGAAAAAAACGCAAAGTTCGTCGATCAGTTGCGGAAAAAAGCAAATTTCGTCGATCGATTGCGGAATAAATGCAAAGTTCGTCGATCAGTCAGGGAAAAAAGAAAAATTTTATCGATCGATTGTGGAATAAACGCAAACTTTGTCGATATGTCCCCAAAAAACGCAAGGTTCGTCGATCAGTCACTTAAAAAACGCAATGTTCGTCGATCTGTCGCGTTCGTTTGATGTCGTTGTTGAAAATTTATGAATTTCTATTATTAAAGTAATTTTTTCATTTTACCGTATTTATTTTATTTTTGTGTTGTATGTATTTTGCTACTTTGAATTTTTTTAAACTAACCCTTTTTTTTTTGGAGAGTGAGAGAGAGAGATTTAGTAATTTGGTGACACGAAGTTCCGCAAATTCTTAAAATCCACAAATCGTTTCCAATGTAAACAATGAAATTTACAATTAAGTTGCAAGTGCAAAATTTCAGTTTTTTAAAATTTTCATGTCATTCTGTACACATTTTAATATGTCATTCTGATCATTATACATATTTAGTTACGCATTATTAATTATTTACTTGACCTTTACTTTTAATATTTTAAATATTTCAAACTTACAGCTGAATGTAATTATTAAAACATTTGAAATACTGCATTCGAAAAATGAAATTTCAGCTTAGAAACGCGACAATTACTATTAGGTTAAAAAAATTTAAAGTAGAAAAGTACTTATGATATAAAAAGAAGAAAAAAAAATACACCAGAATTTATCTGTATTACGAAAGCCGGAGAAATTATTTTCTGTGCTATACGAAAAGATATCCAAATAACTCAATCATAAACATAGAAATAGGTATCGGTTTCTATGTTCATGTGCACTCAATCCAAACTTGAAACTTTTAAAAAGGTCATTGAATGAATGAAATTCATCTCCGCCTTTCACATCCAGAAAACTTGCTGTGTCGCCAATTATGTTTATATTTTATATATATATATAAAAAAATAATAATTCAGGCACTTTTCCGTTATACGGACACCATTGTCGCCAAACATACATACATACATACATTTTGGCATAGTGTCCGTATAACAGAAAAGTACTAAAGTTCATGGTTTAAAATCACAATAAAATATCATGAAATTTATTGATTAGTTGTGGGAAAATATCGGGGAAATAATGTGTTTTTCGTGAATTTTTTGTTTTGTTAACAATGTGGTTAGAGAGCCAGGGAGAAATCCAGAAAACTTGCTGTGTCGCCAATTATGTTCATATTTTATATATATATATATATATAAATAATAATTCAGGCACTTTTCCGTTATACGTACACCATTGTCGCCAAACATACATTTACATACATACATACATTTTGGCATAGTGTCCATAAAACAGAAAAGTACTAAAGTTCATGGTTTAAAATCGCAATAAAATATCATCAAATTTATTGATTAGTTGTGGGAAAATATCCGGGAAATAATGTGTTTTTGTGAAATTTTTTGTTTTGTGTTGTGTTTAATTGTAAGCATTCATTATAATTTTCAGTGCATTATTAAATTGAAATTTTTGTTTAAAATATGTAAACAAAACACTGACCAGAAACCTGCACAATTTCTAATATAGATAGATAGATAGATAGATGCATGCATGTAGTACTTTTAATTATTTGGTAAAAATACTGTGATCGTCACTGAAAAAACCTTAATTTAACCTAAAAGTAATTGTCGAGTGTTTAAGCTGAAATTTCATTTTACGAATACAGTATTTCAAATGTTTTAATAATTACATTCAGCTGTAAGTTTGAAATATTAAAAGTAAAGGCCAAGTAAATAATTAATAATGCATAACTAAAAGTAATTGTCGAGTGTTTAAGCTGAAATTTCATTTTACGAATACAATATTTCAAATGTTTTAATAGTTACATTCAACTGTAAGTTTGAAATATTAAAAGTAAAGGCCAAGTAAATAATTAATAATGCATAACTAAAAGTAATTGTCGAGTGTTTAAGCTAATTTCATTTTACGAATACAGTATTTCAAATGTTTTAATAGTTACATTCAGCTGTAAGTTTGAAATATTAAAATTAAAGGCCAAGTAAATAATTAATAATGCATAACTAAATATGTATAATGATGAGATTTTTTTTTCTTGAATTATTCAGTGAAACTCGCCTTATAAATGTACGCAAATAATTCACATCAAAATCTTAAAATAACAAAGTTTTCTTTCGTGTTTAGCTATGCTTAATAACCAAAAAAGCTTGATTAATACAAAAAATTTTTCGTAAAAATACTGTGATCGTCGCTGAGAAAACCTGAATTTAATCATATCACACAGAATTACATATTAAAAGTTTAAAAAACTGAAATTTTACACTTGTTTACATCGGAAACGATTCGCGGAATTTCGTGCCACGAAATCTCTCTCTCTCTCTCAAAAAAAGGGTTAGTTATAAAAAATTCAAAGTAATAAAATACATACGACTTAAAAAGAAAATAAATACGGTAAAATGAAAAAATACCTTAATAAAAGAAATCCATAAAGTTTCAACAACCGAACAACCAAATGGAGTCGTAGTAATCCACATACGCTTCTAGAGAGAGGAAAAAGCCTTCACCTCATTGGCTGAAATATCGCGTCTGAAGATAGTAAAAGCCTCTAGCTGATTAGCTGAATGCTCGCGCATGCCTATAAAAGGCATTTTTGCACGAAAAACTAAAAAGCAGGTTAGCTTTAAGTATATGGATTATGGCTGTTATTCATGCTAGTAATTGTTTAAAATTTTGGACGTTTCCATGTTTTCAAATATACAGAATGAAAAAAGTTTATTTATTATATATATATATATATATATATATCGTCGTATGTTTAAAGACATACGACGAATAAATAGCTATTTTTGCAGCAATTAAATAGTTTAAAATATGCGCATGTGCGTAAAATTTGTACTATTGGCCACCATAGGGAAATTACACATATGTAGACAAAATTTCAGAGTTCGGTGGTGGTGAGGGGGGTGGAGGAAGCTCTTATCTCATATTCAATGTGCTTTAGCTTACAGTGTATAGAACAAATAGTGAATATTGCAAATTATACATTTTATCTAAAAGGAAATAATTTAGCGCTTGTATTTAATCATATATTTTTAATTAAATACTATTGTAATATGCTTATTGTATAAATGGATTAATTACTATTATTTTGTAAAGCTATAAAACACTCAATTAATTTACTATTTTTAAAATGTACTTTGATACAACAATGTTTATAAGTAACTTAAATTAATGCATACCATAAGAGCAAACTTTTAATCATGCATTGAAATATAATTTAAAAAAATGCATCTATTTATTTCTCTGTAAAACTAAAGCTGCTGACATATCCGGCTCATTTGTTTATCTTCCTTTCACAGATATATTTTTCTAAATAAATGCACGTTTCAACAAAAACATCAAATCAGTTGATGTTTAGAATTCTACTTTTGTCTAGAGAAATTAATTTCATTGTTTAAAATTCGAACTATGTTATCAACCAGTGCACAGAGGTGTCAACGATATAATATGAAAATGTATCTATTATCGGTTAAAAGGAAATGAATTAGAGTGTTGTATTTAATCATGCTTTAAATTATACTAAAATATATTTAAAGTATACTTTATTTCCATAGGTATTAATTTGTAAAAATGTGTATTAATCTACTATATTACTATGTATAAGACATATTAATATTTATAAAATGTATTTAGTTAACAAAATGTTTTCAAAAAACCAGAAATGATGCATGGGTAAAAATTATAAAATTTCGATACATAATAAATTAAATTTGATTCTGAAAAGCGATGCTTTAATTTATTTACCAAACAAAGCCAACGGATTGAAATATAGTCGGGAGCAGATGATCAGTGGCAGACTGGATCTGAAAATATTGATTCTTAGGAGGCAATAGAGCCCCACCTATATCTAAAGTGCTATAATTTAATTTTTACAACGATTAAATAAATATTCCAAAAAATAAATGACTAAAAAAAAGTTTCAATTTTAATTTTGGAAAAAAAAAGAACTTTTACAAATTACAAGGTACACTAACATGTTACTTGTAGAAAACAGAAACAGCAAATGAAATCAAATTACATTAAAATGAAAATAAGTTTAATCAATATTCATATTTCTATTTTAATGTCGGATATGTTTGTATTTAAACAGTAATGGTTTTGATTATGTAAACGTTATCATACAATATATTGTATTAGAATACATGAACGAAAAGATACTTTTATAAATAATTTACGAGGTTATATTTTTCTTTCTTCATTTTATGTGTTGACCGTTATAGTATTCCATAATTAGCTATAAAACTTTTAGTTACTTAGATTAAAAATAAAGATTCAATTGAAAAAATAATAATTTTGGTGGTATAGCAAACATTGAATATTAAATATATATGTATATATATATGGATGATAAATGTTGACGGAATAGATTTGGATAGATTTGATTCGGCAAAAAACGACCACTAAGTAAGCACAGTTAAAAGGAAGATTAATTTTCTATATTTTCCCATTATTTGAATTATTGCAAACTAACGCATCAATTTTAAAATAGTTTACAGGTTATATCTCCTAAATATATATATATTCAAATATTTATAACATGCAGTATAACATTTTATTAATTTAAAATTGCACTGAATGTAAAATCCATGTACAGAAACATATATGAATATTTAGACCTGGTAGAAATGTAAACACCCTGATATATTTCCTACAAATAATAGTATAAAAGGGAAACATGCATGCACCGGTACGTGTTGAAGAAGATCCTCTTTTATCGTATATTAAAAAAATACTTAAAACATTATCTCCATTAAAAAAAAAGGTCATAAATTTTAATTCTGCATATAGCAGAAGATGGCCCTAAGATAGATGCCATACGAATTTCAACGCACTTGAATTAGCGTTAGATTAATTTTAAAGATATTTTTGTTATTTCATAAAAGATCATCTCAAGCGTTGTTTCAAAATTGAAATCCGGTACTGGCACTAAGCATAAAAATAAATCAAAATAATAAGAAAAACATATTAATATTATAAATATTTGCTTTCAGTGCAAAAGGAAGAGAAGCTTTTTACAAAAACTTTGTGTTAACGGGAAAAAAAAAACTAAACAGAAAATGCAATTATACTCGCTTTTAAAAATAAATTAATTTACGAAGACACAAAATCCGTCAAATTTTCAAATCTTATAGCTTAATCATAAACCTGTAATATTAAAATTAAAAAAAAAGAATTAAAAAACTATGTGTGCGTGTGGGGAAGGGATCTTAAAATTTACTTTTCGCGGACTATAACTGCACTTTTAAACGCACATTAAAAGTATTTTTTGGAAACGGAGTGTTACTAATGGAAATTTAAAAGTTCGTTGAAGCTGTAAAACAGTAATAAAAAAACTGTAATAATAACTGTTATTTTCGTCCGATTGTTGCCGGTACCAGTATCATTATTATATGATATTTTGTGGCCAAACTAGTAGGATGTTTTTACTTTCTTTCCCATATTGTTTATTTTTAAAATTTAAAATCAATTATATTTATCAAAAGTTTTGGGAATGCGTAATCTATTGACACTTTCATATTCCAAAAAAATTATTCTGACGGTTGATTAAAAAAGAATTCGCATATGTGTGAATGTTATAGAATTATGTAAGTTTACACTATAAGGAATTGTTTGTTTTTACAGATAATACATAGAGGACATAGTGCACATGGATTTAAAGCTTACAAAAATTTGTAAAAATCAATGTTTCTAGAATATTCTGAAATTTAGAAAACTTCTCCGAAATTATCAAAGGTGCACTGTTGTTTCCGAAGACTTTTCGATATTCCTATCATATATCCTCTTCATATATTTCTCATTGGTCATTAATCAGATGTTTTTATAAGTAGGAGAAAAATTTTCTGGAATTATGGGTAACTAATATGCTTCATTCAATTTTCAAAAACATTTATAATGTAAGCAGAAAAAAAGTTTTTTATTTATTAGAATTTTTTTATAACATGCCTATCACATCCTAGTTTATTCAATGTTTTGTTTATGTGCGATATGTTTACGTGTAAATAAAAACCAAAAACTCAGTAACCTAAGGTTTTCAATGAAGTGTAATTCAATAATTTATTGAAGGAATAATCTTTGTATGCGCCTGTTATAGGATGATACATTGTTATAACGGAAAGGAAAAGGTTAAAAGCTAAAGCACCAAATGTAAAATACTAAAAATTGGATTCAAAAAATATTTTTTTGATATTTTAAAATTGTTTTTAACTTAATTGAGAGAAATATTTTAAAGATTAATTTCGAAAATGTGAATGCATATTCCATTTTAATTAATCCATACGGGTTTGGCGTGTTAATAATAGGACATTTCTTTTCATTGAGTGTTGTTTTGTTTTAGTAATTCTGTTTTGTTAATATTTGCATCTCCAAATGAAGGTTTATATCTATACATTTTATTATTAAGACTTCATTTATGATAGATATAATAATAATAATAATAATAATTACTTAATTCTGTTTACAACGTTAGTGACTCGTTTATTCTAAACCTTATGTTTCACTCTTTCAATTTAACAACTTTTCCAAACGAATAACTTGTGATAAAAATTGAAAAAAAAAATAGCAGAAAATTGTTATGTCTGTTAATCCTGTTCTTTCCATTTCTGTTAATTCATTTAATGGTGAAAACCCACCTACATCCGAGAGGTTCTTTATTGGGTGGAAGGTTAGTTAAGACCCATACCTTTCTGTTGTTAATTACTGCTAACTCCTCCCCCATTGCTTGTTTCCAGAGCTCCCATTGAGGCGATTTTAAAGCCTGTTTGTATGTATTGGGTACAGCCTGGTCTAGTCATGCATCGGAGTTGTTGGATTCTAAAATGGAGAAATGTGGTGGTGTACTGCCTGGACTAGAACTAGCGCTTGAGCATCGTGAGTGTCCATGTACAATACTTTCATGTTTGTCTGCTCCTCTAAAACAAAAAATAGTTGGATTAAATTTAATTCCATGTTTTAGACAGTAGTCACGGACCTCTCTAATTGACCTTAACCTCTGTGTCCCTCCAAATTCATAATAATAAATGTCTGTACGCCTTCCATCAGGCCTTGTTACAGGTTTTCTAAACCAGGTAACTTCCCTCAAAGTTCTTGAGAGCTCCTCGCCCTCCTCCTCACTCTCATCCGTAGATGGGTGTCCGGCGGCGGAAGCAGAAAAACCTTAGGTGCTTGCTTGTGTTATTGGAATTACAGACTTATGAAATTTTTCAGGTTGAATTTCTTTTAGTGGGTCAATTTCGGGAGGTTCAGATGATAGTGTGTAAGTGGGTCCCAGATCGCTTCCGTTGTGCTGCTCTAAACTAGCAAAAGGGTCTGTGCCTAAAGAATAAATAGGGCCTTGTTCAGTTCCAACGTAGGTGTCTTTGGGTACGGTTGCTTCTTCACTGAATCTTACGTTAATTGTTTCGATGATCTTATTTGTGTCTGGCAACCAAATTCTATACCCTTTTGTAGACATTGCATATCTTACTAAAATCCCCTTTCTAGCCTTAGGCTCAAATTTTGTACTTCGGAGTTGTCTGGGTACTCCCACATATGCAACTGTGCCAAAAGGACGCAAGTGTCTTATGGACGGTTTATTTCCACAATAATATACAAATGGAGTTTTCTTATGTGACTTGTGGCAAACACGGTTCAGAGTGTAAGTAAAATACAAAATGGCTTCTGGCCAAAACTTCAGACTTAGTTTACTTTCATATAGTATAGAACGTGCCCCGTCTACAATGGTTTGATTGAGTCGTTCCGAGACGCCATTTTGTTCTGGAGTATATGTGTTGGTGAACTTGTGTTTTATACAATTTTCCTTAAAATATCTTTTAAAAGCTTCGTTTGAAAACTCCCGCCCATTGTCACTACGTACGTGTTTAGAAAACGTTCGGCCCTTTTGACATGGTTTGTGAAAACTTTAAAGACTTGTGATTTACTACATAAGGGGTAAACTGATGCCTTACGTGAAAAATCGTCTGTTATTGTTAAAAAGTATTTTTCTCCCCCTCTCCCAGTTACTGTAGTAGGTCCCCACAAATCTGTATGTAAAAGTTCAAGTGGCTTCTTAGACCGGATTTGATTTATTGGTTTAAAAGATGTACGTCTATGTTTATTCAGTTTGCACGTTTCGCAATGGAAATCTCGGTCTTTAATGTGTGGTAAGTCTTTTACGCCATTACACCTCTGTGTATGTTCTATTAATGTGGGACTGAGGTGACCTAGCCTACGATGCCATAATCTGAGATCATCCTTTTGTACTGTCGAGGCCTCAAAATGGACCTGTTTAAATTTTATGTTGTTGCTAGGTTTACTTTTACTTTTAGAATTGGCATCAGGGTGGAAGTAATAAATCCCGTTTTTAAGGGTAGCCCTAAATAGTTGTTTATCATTTGTGTAGGCCTTAACTCTCCCTTTCCCTCCTTTGAATGTTACGCCTCTACTATCAAGGCGAGAGTCAGAAAAAGGATTACGTCTTAAATTTGGACAATACATAACATCCCCTAGACACAAAGTTGATCCATTTAAATCAAGATTAACAGTGCCAGTTCCTTCAATCGGGAAAGTTGCTCCATCGACAGCGACGGCTAGTTCATGGTTATGAAGAGGCTGGAAAGACACATAAAGTCCTCGATCTTTGCAAAAGTGGTGCGAGGCACCGGTGTCGAACACCCAAGCATCGTCTTCCCCCTTAACTTTACTAAGGTTAGATTGAATGAGTAAGGTTACCTGACTATGGGATGTACTTTGATGTTTTCGACTCAGTCTGGATCTAGGAGCTCCACTTCTATTCTGAAGATTGACAGGGCTGGTTCTAGATGTAGAAGACTCTCTGGAACTGGTGCCAACTGAGGACTCGGGACCTGACGTGGCTGGAGAAGGTGCCTTACATTGATTTTTGAAGTGACCAGTCTTTCCACACTTGTGGCATCTGCCTTTAGTTTTTCGTCGGTAACTCGTGTTATTTGGTGGACGACGACTTCTAGAAAAATGGGACTGGACGGCAAGTTGGTTTTTGTCCTCTGACCTGAGTTTAAGACGAGACTCCTCGGCGACTAGTTCAGTCAAGATGTCAGAAAACACAAACTTTGAATCTGGCCAACGGAGTATGTTCTGGACTAGACTATCGTATTTTTGAAGGAGCCATCTAAGAAGCTGGAACGATAGATAAATTTCTTTAATTGGCTCATTCATTGCTTTCAGTTGGTCAGTGGTTCGGTTGAGGAGAGCAGCGTACATGTCTATCGACTCCTCTGGTGCTATTTTACATGCTAACAACTCTGAAAATAACTGCATGTGGCGGGCTCTATTATCAGGTTGGAAATGGGATCGGAGCTTTGCCCATGCATCTTTCGGATCATCAATGTTCTCAATTATTCGACGGAAGTCAGGCTCGACATTCAGGTAGATTATGGACAGTGCTGAACGAACTCTAGATTGATAGTCCTTGTATGCTGCTGTATCACTTGTATCAGGTACAGTCTCTGTTCCGTTAACAATGCCCCAGGCATTTTTGTCCAATAGGAGGAACTTGATGTCAGCTGACCAGTTTCCATAACTATGCAAATTTAGCTTAGTTATGCTCGCCTGTATGTTAGCCATTGCCAAGGAAGAATTTTTTTTCAAAAAAAAAATGTACAAAAGGTACAAAAAAATATAAATTTTCAAAAAAATTTCATAAGTTTAAACCATTTTATAACTGACACTAAAATTTATGAAATTATGTAAATGCGCCACCCCCCACTAAAATTCACTAGTGGGTCTAACTGCCGCCATCTACTAACACTTGTCAACTAGCCCTTGCCAAAGGTTACGGCCCTTAAAGTGTTAATATGGCTTAAATAAGCCTGGGGGCATAACCGTGATCGCGGTCCGGATACAGGGACCGGTCTAAAAATAGAATTAAATTGAAAAACAGAGTATGTGGAAGATTAATGGCTGAAATTGGCAAGGTAGTGATTAAAGTGTTGAAAGTAGATAATACACATTGATAACACAGTTTTTAGGTTTAAATTAAACTAACGTTTATTGAGACATATCACAAAAATAAAATAAAGATGAAAAACATGACAGACAATTTAATTAAATAAAAATATAATGGCATATGGCAACAAAAACAACACAGGTGGCAAAAATATGAGTATGAACATCAGATAAATGAAGCCTTCAAAATATACTTGTAAAAAAGTTCATTTTTAACTTACATAATTAATTGAATGGAACGACACACCAAATTAAAGCAGGCCCTTTTTTATTATCAGTCCCCATTGCGTTGATGTGAAGAAAACGAGTTGAAAAGAAGTCCACACATTATTAATCTTTGAAAATGAACATATATCACCACTAACAGAAGAAAACCGGGACTTCAGCAGCCGAAATAAAACAAACACTAAAAAACGTTTAAAACCACCACTGCACTCAAAAACTTTACAACGCCACTAACATCGTTTCTTCTGGCGGCTACAAATATCATTTTACTAATGCTGCCTCTCTCTCGCTATCAAAACTGCCTTTTCCATCCCTTATAAAAAGCATCAACATACCGCTTTCCGAAAACGCCCCCTTCCATACGTGCAAAGTTGAGAAGTCCTTAAACTGCCTATTGGCAAAGTAATTTAGAGTGCCTTTGAAAACCGTGTCACGGCACCGGCGCATGCTTCCTCTATAGCGTTACGAATGAAAAGATATCGTAGCTGGTGGTTGCAACTGAATCCGGAAAAAGGCTGAGAAAACGATAGTCGATGTGAGAAACGATATCGAGAACGAACAGTTTGGAAAATAAACATTATCGGCGGTTTGAAAAACGAAAAGAAAGATTTGAACGATACCAGAAATGAAAAACGATAGCGACTGAAGAAAATGAATACAGGATTGAATGGAAAAATTAGACAAGTACGAAAAGGTGACATTATGTATAAGTTTCAAGGCCCAAAATATATATATAGGGCTAACAAAGACCATAACAACGTTTTACATAATTTGACATAGGATTTCGTACATGTAGGATAGGTTGGGTATTTTCTTTCGTAAACGTGATTCGATTTTATTTAGCGAATATGGTATTATGTAGCAATGATAACAATATTGTAATATTTTTTTTATGCATGAAAAATTTATATTATTCTAAAAGAAATATAAATAAAGCCATATTGTTGCCCATATCGTTCCCGCTCCTTAGTAATTATTGGCATGAATCTCAATTACGAACAAACTAATTTTTGAATACGTTTATTTAGATACATACTTTTACTATTTTATGATATCTTAGCCTTCTTCTTTATTTATCAAAAGCTTTTTACTATATTTTTAACTAATATAATATAACTATAGAAATGAAAAAATTTATATATGTAATAATTAATTAAACAAATGAGGGGGTCGGGGAAAGAAAGTGCCAAGCCACCTTTTTGGTGAAATACATCTAACACTGTAATCTGTTGCTTAATTTTTCAATCTGTAATATCCAACATATAATTGTTTTTCTAATGTCACTTGGTGGCAGCATATGTGACAGGTTTCGCTTTTGCCCAAGATGTTTATGCCCCGAATGAAGATAGCTAAATTACAAAAAAGTAATAGTAATATCATTAAAGTAATGCCAACTTGTTACTCAGAATGTCACAAATATTACTAAGACGTTGGCTAATAAATTTTAGGTTATATGTCTTGATTTGTGTATTTGAGTACATTTTCAAATTTAAATATCTCAGAAGTTCATAAATGTGGCTTGTCACTCTCTTGTCCCGACCCCCTAAAATGCATTCGAAAACACACTTTTTGTCATGACTGTTAGTATTAATGACTGTCAGAATATTTGGTAAATTATGTGTTTAAAAATGTCTGTAACTCTCTATGCAATCACAAACACATGCATACACACACACACAAATATATAAATATATATGATACATCCTTTAAATGTTTTATTTCTGTGTACGTATAATATGAAAATAAGCGTTTTTTTTTTTATTTAACATCAAGATAGATGTTTTCTCTGCCAAAGAAATAGAATAACTTTGAAAACAAAAATGCAAAGTAAATTTAATAATATGTTATTCCTTGAAGATGAATACCAGAGATAAAAATATTTTACATTTTTTGTTCATCATAATTAGCGTATTCATCTTTTAACATGACTCGTACAACGCAAAGTAACTCATCGTCTAAACTCTCATCTCTGGGTAAACACCGCTAACAGAAATTTACACATACCTTAAAACATTAAAAAACCTGTTTCAAAGCTAGAATATGTAATTTATGGGGACACAAAAGAGATTTTCTTCATTGTGCCTCTCTTAATATGCAGTTTATGCTCATGTGAAAAGTCGTAAAAGCATTTAAAAGCCATTCTTTCCAGCTGTAAAATAATAACAGATAGTAGTGTGTTAAAGAAAACAGGCTAGAACGGATATATGAGTTAAATGTATGTTATTTAAGATGCAATGAAATGTATGTTATTTAGTATGTAAATATTCTTAGAAGTAGGTAAACAAACTTTAAATTATTATAGTGGAAGCAAAAAATGAATTTTTTTCAAATAAAGACTTACATGTGAATGAGGGTAGATATTCTTTTGTAGATAAATTGAATGACTAATTTAAAATCGAATTTTTCGACAATAACTGATATATATTTAAAAAAAAGGGGGGCCCAACCCGGGCTTCATGGGTTACTGAAAATACTGCTTAATGTAAAAAAAAATAGGTGAAAATAATTTTTGATTGAATGTTAGTAGATTGTTTATGTTTAATGTATTTTTTTGGATTGACAATCAATTGGTCCAAAAATAGTTTTTTGTATGGACTACGATAAAATGCAATAATCATGTTATAAACATCATTCATTTTAATGCCAGGTTTTACTAAAGTATCATGTAATTAGAGCCTGCTCCCATTTCGTTTTTTTGTGCTACAAGAATCAATTCTTAGAAACAATTTAAAAACACTTTTAGCATTTTTATTGCTTACGTGATTCCTTTTATTACTTGAAATATTATTAGCACTACTACAGAAATTATTTTTAACTCTTTCACGTATTATATCATTTCAGTATAAGTATTATCTTCATGCACAGTATTAATTTTAAGAACATTAAAATCACACAAACAGGAAACATTTCTGGTATCAATACATAAAATGTTGCAAATGGTTACCAATTCGTTAATTCAAAAATCGTCTTTAATCTGGGGATTCTTTCGTCCTAATCGCCCCTTTGTGTTTGAAATGAAAATCTCGTGAATTTCCGAATTCTTTGGTGATTTTCCCTGTCGTGATCACTGCCAAAAAGAAAACGATATAACTTCTTAATATTCGATGATTTTTCAGATTTTAAGACCGCTTCCAATTCCTTAATTTCGACAAATTTAAACATAACTGAGACAACCAAAATAAAAACTTTAGATGCTGATTATAAAACATATCCTCTATTCTAGGCTTCTTTACGTAGGCTTAGAATATTACAGGCCTAGAATTAATTGCATTTCTGAGCACCACAGGTGCAATACATCAGCAAAAGTAACATGAAATAAACGAAATTGATACTCGAGTTAGCTTTCAATTTAACCAGATATTTTACTATACTAGATGGAATCCGTCAAAACCTAAAGGCAAACAACTTTATGGTACCATAGAAAACAGTTCATAACTGCTTTAGAATGTTCAAATCCTCCCGTTAATTCAAATGCAACATTACGGTACTTTTCTGTTATACCAACGTTATTATTGTTAAATCTATTGTCCATGTATTATTTATTTCCTTTTTATCCTCTCATCTTTTATTCTCATGATGCATTTTCTGTAATATGTACGTGAATTAAAAATTGTTTCTACAGTTTTTAAATATTTTACGGAAGAGGTAGAAATTTTTACCGTTGAATAAATTATTAGTATTTTGAAAGCTTAAGAGGTTAATTGACTTACTTCTGTATGCTTTAAGTTATTAATTGGTGTCCGCATTATCGAACGCTTTAATTAACATTTTGGCGTGTCCGCGACAGGATTAGATTTATTGAAGCAAGATGTTTCAAGCCGTGAGAGGTTTTAAAAAAAACCGATTTAAAGTTTGTAGTAGAAGAACTTGGTGAAACGATTCCGCAAGATTATACGATTGGAACCCTAAAAGAAATTATTTTGAATAGCAAGGAATATAAATAGGATCCTGATTTTGTACAAGAAATTTTATCAACAGCCATTGCTGAAAGAAAAGAAAAAGATAAGAAGTTAGAGTAAGAGATTGACAAGAAGTTACAATTAGAAAAGGAGAAGGAGAAGGTGAAGTTACAATTAGAAAAGAAGAAGGAGAAGTTGAATCAAGAAGTACAGTTGAAAAAATTGGTTGGTTGGTTGGTTGTATTGGGTTTAATGGCACAAGGTCCCTATGGGGACCAGCTGCGCCAAATAAAAGAATATTAAAGAAAACACACAAAATTTAATGCGAACAAAGGCAAAAAATAAACAAAGCTTAATGAGAGAAATAGCTGGATGGGGTTACCCATCCAGATATAGTCAAACAGTGTATAAACCAAAGATGAAGAAATCTTAAAAAAGTAAGGTATGAAATACTACATTAAGAAATATCATCTGGATGGGGTTACCCCATCCAGGTGTCAAGTTAAATAAATATAAACTAACATTGTTATATATAAAACATGAAGGGTATATAAAAACTAGATCTCAAAATAAAAGCCAGAATGTTTTAGAAAATGAAAGAGTGCCGCATGAGGTGTTTCCCCAATGAGGTTTGTCAAGATTGGTGATGATGAATTAAAATAAATTCTGTACAAGTGCCGGAGGCCCAGACAGTCGGTTAAAACATGATAAATGGTCAGGTGATCAAAATGACAATGTGGACACATGGGTGTGTCCTCCCGAAGTAAAAGATGTTTATACGTGATCCTTGAATGTCCAATTCTCAGACGAGTCAAAAGAACATCTGTTTTTCTTGGATAAATCGGAGGCCAGGTAATGATTAAAGGTTTGATTTGGTGCAGCTTATTATTGTATTCTAAATCCCAACTTTCTTGCCATTTATTATGAATAAAATGTTTTATAAGTAGTTTAACGTCTGAGAATGGAATTTTATGTCGTAACGGATTTAGAGCGTGTTTTGCCACCTCATCTGCTTTTTCATTTCCAGGTATACCCATGTGTCCAGGTACCCAACAAAATAAAATATTATATCCACGTCTAGTCAATTAATTATAAAAATCAAGGATGGCTGAGACATAAGGATGTTTTTTAAAAGATTTCATTGCGTCAATAGAACTATTTGAGTCAGTATATATGATGAAGGATGTGTTATGAAGATGAGATATGTGCAACATGGCTCTCTCTATTGCAATCAACTCAGCCGTAAAGATAGAAATCGAAGCAGGAAGCCGATAACTCAAACTACTGTTATCAATAAAATCACCGCAACCAACAATATCCCCACTCTTGGAACCATCTGTATAAACATCAGTGTAGTTATTAAATTTCGCACGATGTGCAGCAAATAATTGTTGGAAAACAGCAGGGGCCAAGTTGTTTTTGTTATAACCTTTGAAAGGATGGAGTGTTGTAATCTTAGGAGGACTCCAAGGAGGGAACACGTGTGACGGACATGGACTCACCTCAATATTAATCAAAGGGCCATTATTAATAATGTTTCTGATTCTGACTCCAAAAGATGGGATGCAAGATGGTCGATGCTGATAAAGAATATCATTGTCGGTATTTAAAATATATGTGTGAAGAGGATGGCCAGGATGAGAAAGGACACGGTAATACAATTCTAATGAAAGTTTCTCACGAGTCTGGTGTAATGCTGGTTCATTACAGTCAACATAAAGACTTAAAATAGGAGATGTACGAAATGCACCAGAGCAGACACGCAGTGCGCTATGGTGCACAGTGTCAAGTTTTTTAAGAACGGATTTACTAGCAGAACCATAGACCTGGCAGGCATAGTCGATTTTAGTTCGGATCACAGCTCTATAGATTTTAAGGAGAGCAGTGCGATCAGCTCCCCAAGAGGTATTTGAAAGTACTTTAAGTAGGTTAAGGGATTTTTCGCATTTTGTCCGTAGCTGTAAAACATGTGGTGAGAATGTAAGTCTATTGTCAAAATGTACGCCAAGATATCGAGCTTTGTCCACAACTGGAATTTGAGATGAACTGATAAAAATTTCAGAATCTAGATGCAGACCCCTATGTCTACAGAAATGCACACAAGAAGTTTTGTCATGAGAAATTAAAAAACCATTTTTGTTAGTCCAGCTAAGAATATTCTTGATTGCAATTTGCAGTTGTCTCTCAATAAAACGCATATCCTGTCCCATACACATAATATGGAAGTCATCAACATAGAGATCTCCCTTCACAGAAGGAGGAAGTTGTTTCAGGATGTCATTTATTTTAATAGCAAAGAGGGTGACACTCAAGACACTGCCCTGAGGTACACCCTCTTCTTGTACATAAAAACCAGACAGAGTTCCCCGAATTCGAACTTGAAAATGTCGAATGGTAAAAAAGTTTTTAATAAAAATTGGAAGATTCCCACGAAAGTCCAGATTAAAAAGATCGCGAAGAATACCATACCTCCAAGTCTTATCATATGCTTTCATCATGTCGAAAAACACTGAGACCAGATGGTTGCGTTTTAAAATAGCTGTGCGTATGTGAGTTTCTAAAAAAAATGAGGTTATCAATAGTAGACCTACCACGTCTGAATACGCTTTGAAAAGCTGCAAGGCATCTATTAGATTCCCAAACATGCACCAGGCGACAATTGCCCATTTTTTCCAAAAGCTTGCAAAGGCTGCTAGAGAGTGCGATAGGTCTGTAATTATTTAGGTCACTGGAATCCTTTCCCGGCTTAGGAAAAGGAATAATAATAGCTTTATGCCAGGCATCAGGAAAAGTGTGATCTGTCCAAATCCTATTGTAGAAATTGAGAAGATTATTGAGAGAGGATATGCAAAGATGTTTCAGCATGGTATAAGTGATCCCATCGTGACCTGGAGTAGATAAACAACTTTTTTTCAAACACTTCAAGAACTCTGAAATAGTAAAAGGTTGATTGTATGTATGAGAGTGACATGAATTAAAATTGATTCTGGTAGTTTCCATTTGTCTTTTGTAGGATAAAAAAGGTTCTGGATATGAGTAAGAGCTAGAATTTGATGGAAGAGTATTTGCTATTGTTTCAGCTATGTTTTTTGGGGATGCTATTGTTTGACCATTGTGTTTTAATATTGAAATGTGACTTTCAGAATACAGAGCCATAGAATTTTTCACTCTTTTCCAGAGATCTCTACTTGAAGTATTAGAATTTATGCTAGAAACATATTTTATCCAGGAATCACGTTGGCTTTTACGTCGCATTCTTCTAGCCTCAGCCTTTGCTTTTTTAAATGCAATATAGTTCGCATTGTTGGGATACCTACGGAAGATGCCCCACGCCTTCTGTTGATTTTTTTTTGCTTTTTGGCAGTCACTATTCCACCAAGGCTTTCTATGTCTTTGTGTGCAAGATGTTTTTAGAATACTAATGTCTGCAGCATTGATAATACACTGAGTGATATTATCAAGCGCATCGTCAATATCACCATCTATCATATCATTTGAAATTTTAGCAAGATCTGTAAAAGCTCGCCAATTGGCTTTGTCATAGATATAGCGTTTAAAGTAGTTATTAGAATCCCTGTTAGGAGTAGTCTGTGTGAAAGGTATGTGTTGGCTCATGAAAGTAGGTATGATCTCCATTATTGAGCAAGCATAGGCCATTGTCAGAAATAAATTTTTCTATTATATCACTACGTTGATTAGAGTCACGGTTGCCCCACATTTGACTGTGTGCATTAAAATCTCCAACAATGATATAGGGAGTAGGGAGTTGGAGAAGGAGATTATCAAGATGTGCTGACTGAATAGTTTGGTTTGGAGGTAGATAAATGGTACATATTGTTATGAGTCTTTTTATAAATACCCGGATTGCAACAGTTTGTAGATTTGTATTTAAAGCGATATGTGTGTGTGGTAAACTGCGAGAAACGAAAAGAGCCACACCACCAGTGGCCCTATCATTCCCTGTAAAATATTTTCTATAGGTCTCGTAGCAGCATAATTTGGCTTTGTCACTGGGTTTTAAATGTGTTTCCTGTAAGGCTAAACATAGAGGATGGTGGTCATGGAGAAAACCACGGATTTCATCATATTTGTTACGATAGCCACGGCAGTTCCAAGAAATTATATTAGTCATTATTTTTTTTTAAATTATTAATTAGATGGAAACATCAACATCATTTTCATCTGTTTGAGATGACGTGGACATTCCTTCCTCATCAGAAGGAGTTGGGTGAAGATCAATTTCGAGAACTGCATATATTAATTTTCCTGTTTTAGTTGGTGTGGGATTTGTTGGTGTTTTATCCTTAGACAGCCTTTTATCTGGTGGAGTGATTTTTTCTAAGCTTTTTCTCCCTTTTTTAAGCTGTTGGGAGTGGACTTTACAGATAATTTATTAATTTCATCTTCTGAATGGTGAATATTTGCAGATTGTGAGTTTTTGTTGCAAGAGATGTAAGAGTTAATTTTATGAGAATTGATATTGTGTTTAGTTTTTGATGCATCTTTTTCTCCTTTATTTTTACTATTATTTGTTGCTAGAGATATAGAATGAGAGTTATTATTAACCAGCAAGGATTTCGTTGTAGAAGTATCTTTTTGATCTACAATGTTTTCTTGAACAGTTGTTTCGGTTTGAGTGGCAATTGATTGATATTTTTTATTACCAGTTAAAGCAGCAGAGTAAGTTATACCTGTGTTTGGTGTGCGAGACTTGACTAATTTCCTTGCTTCTGGATATGAAATGTTCTGTTTTGTGCGTACTGTTTGGATTTCTTTCTCAACTTTCCAGATTTCACATGATTTATAGTATGATAGATGATCTTTTTCGCAGTTCACACAATGAGCAGAAGCTGTGCAGCTTTCACTTTCATGTCCTTTTACTCCACATCGAGCACATGTTAGGGTTCCATGGCTGTAATTTTTGGAGTGACCAAATTTCTGACATTTGAAACAGCGTAATAGGTTTGGTATGTATGGTCGAATTGGGCAGCTTAAGTATCCGGCTTTTATGTTGGTAGGTAAGTTAGGTATATCAAATGTAAGTATTAAATGTTTTGTTGGGATGATTTTACTATCTCTTTTAATTGTTATTCTTCGAACTTCTGTAACATGCTGTTCTTTAAGATTTTCAAGTATTTCTGATTCTGAGACAAATGTGAGGTCTTGTTCTGAGATGACACCACGTGAGCTATTTAAGTAATTATGAACAAATACAGTAACTGGTATATTTCCAAAGAATTTATATTTCATTATATTTTCAGCTTGAGTTGAATTTTTAACTTCAATAAGCAAGTCACCAGATCTTAGTTTTTTAATAGTCTTTGGTTCACCAACTAGTCCTTGTATAGCTTTTTGTATTAGGAAAGGTGATTTGAGGGCAAAGTTGCCTTCAACACATTTTACAATAAAGAAACGTGCATTTCTATATGAAAAATCTAAGTGGCTACAAGCTTTGGTTGCATCAGGGGATGCACCTTTATTTTCCAAATTGGAAGAAATATTTTCCTCGACTATATTAGCCCAGGATGTATTTGGTTGTGGGGCCTCCACATCGCATATCTTATTTCCTTTAGTGGTAGCCATAGTTTAGATTTTTTTTAACCCCAGGCGTCGGGCCTGGTCACCGACCCTTCTTCTTAACCTTACTTCTGGGCGCAGGTCTCAAAAGGGCGAAAACTATTATCAACAAACCTCCGCGTTTTTCGAACGTTGGATTAAACTCGATAGCATTTCCTAATATCTAGTTCTTTCACATTGGAATCAGGTAGTCAGTAG
This sequence comes from Maratus michaelseni, assembly GCA_963931845.1. Lineage (NCBI taxonomy): Eukaryota > Metazoa > Arthropoda > Arachnida > Araneae > Salticidae > Maratus > Maratus michaelseni. Next base: position 197,532,132 of record OZ007590.1, read on the forward strand.
GTAAGCCTTTACAGCTCTGTCCAACCTACAACCCCTTTCACCGAAAGGCACCAGTCTCCCGGTCCTAACAGCCACCATACAGTGTATGGCGTCCTCCGATCACGGAACCGGAATTCGGAAAATGCCCTGCACTCTGGGACTCAAGATCAGCCTAAAAAGGTAGAACCGAGTCGAAGAGATTAAAAAACCTCAGCACCCAGAGTGCCTCACGTGAAAATAAAAAAATCCACTATTGTATAAAAAAGGAAGCAATGTGAGAGAAAACTTAGAAACATGGTGTATTTTTTGTCTTTTTCAATCTTTTTTATTTATTTTTTTATTTTTTTTTAACAAAAGAACGAAAACAACGTTAGCAGAACAAAGAACAATATGAACAAAAGAGTTAGTAAAACAATCAAACATGAACAAGAACAAAGAGGTATAACAAACTGAAAAGAGAAGATTAAACAGTGTGTAACAAAGAAAAAAGGACAAACAACAAAAAATAGAAAAGGCATGAAAGGAGAAAAATCGCTCAGGAATCCGGGGTCGCGAAACCCGTAAATACCTAAAGAAGGTATTCCCCTGGGGGATTGAAAAAATTGGAATTAGACCATCAATTAGAATTAGTAAAAATCCAGTCACAAGAGCAAATTCTTGGTGAGTACATTTCAACTGTTAATGAAACTAATGATTCTAAACAAAAATTTACGTTACCTAGGTTAGAATTTCGTCAATTTGATGGGGATTTAAAAGAGTGGCTACCATTCTGGAGTCAATTTGAACAGATTCATACTGAAGAGAATATTGAGCACGAAAATAAATTCCAGTATTTCATTCAAGCAACAGTACCTGGATCTAGAGCGAGAGAAGTTGTACATAGTTTTCCGCCAACTGGCGCTAACTCTGCCAAAGCTATAGAGAGTCTTCAGGCTCGTTTCGGTTGGGAAGATCTTTTAGTTGAAGTATATGTTAGAGAATTATTGAAATGAATCATATCAGTACAGTCAAAAGAAAAGCTTCTCTTACATCCTTGTATGATAAACTTGAATCGTATTTAAGAGCTCTTGAGACATTGGGAGTCACAACAGATAAATGCGCCTCAATATTACTTCCAATGGTAGAATCTTGTTTTACGGCTGAATTTTTGAAAGCGTGGAACAGAACCTATGCGTCTTCTGCTATTTCCGATCCGAAAGAACGCCTAGATAATTTAATGAAGTTTATCAAAAGTGAAGTAGAAGGCGATGAAAGAATAAATTTGGCAGTTGCAGGTTTTGGCTTCGCGAAAAAAGATGATGACAGAAACTTTAGAAAAAGGAAAGGTTACACCGATGTTCTAAACATTTACCAACTGCTGCTACTCTATTAACAACTTCTCCAAAGCAAGTCTTAAGCAAAAATTGCGTTTTTTGTAACGGAAGACATCTGAGTTCAGAATGTTTCTGAGCACGTAAGATGAGTTTTACTGAGAAGCAGAATATATTGAAAGACAAAAGGTGTTGTTTTTTATGTTTGGCGTCAGGCCACACAACGAAACAATGTAAAGCTATCCTGAAGTGTTTCTATTGCGATAAAAAACATGCATCTGTGACGTGTCAAATGCTCGATAAAAACAAAGGGAAAAGGGAAAGGGGAAGAAAAATCGTCTGCAAATGAAGTAAATATGGCTAATGTCAGTAGAGGAAATGAAGTAAATATGGCTAATTCTAATAACTTTTTATCAAATCAATACAAATATATCTTTATATATATATATACCCGTAAGGCATGGTGACGTCACGGCGACGTCATTGTAAAGTCACACTGTAACTTTGTGACCGTCGTCGTGACGTCACGTGACGTCGATGTGAAGTCACTGTGACCTAAATGTGAAGTCGTTATGGCCGTTTTCAAGGCTTTCTGTGACCTCACAATGTGACTACTTTGTGAAGTCACCGTGCGACTTCAATGTGAAAAAAGTGACGAATGTGCATCGGATAGGGTGACCAGATTTTACCCGAATCCTATCCGGATTGTTCGGATCGACATTTTTTTATGCTACATATTTGTGACGTTTGTGACGACACTGCACCGGATCGGATGACCAAATTTTACCGGAATCCAATCCAGAAAGTTCGGATCGATCTTTTTGGATTTGTTTGGATACAGAATAGATTTGGATTAGTGGTCGGGTGACCTGATTTTCGTGAACCCGAACTAACCCGAGTCGGGTATAATGTTTTTACTGTAAGTCTTGTTCGGAATAGAATCTTGCATACGACAGGGTAACCAGATTTTATCAGAAATTGGTGTTACGACACAATTTCTGATGTCGGCTAGGATCTAGAGTAATGCACGAATCCGGTTATATACTTTTTGAACATGGTTGAATGTCTACTTGAGCATGAATGATGATTGACTGAAATTATATTTTGATTCAACCCATATTCTTACCGTAACCCAACAACAACAACAAAATCTGTAGGCCCACAACCCGACCGAGCCTGATAAATGATTTCGTATAGATTCGGATAACAAGATTTTACCAAATCCGGATAAGATCGACGATAAGGATTGGATCGGAAATAATTTTTATTGATGCAACTCGCATTCAAATTAAAACTTTGCATCTGATTGGGAAACCGGCTAATGAAGCCGTTAAGCAAGACAATTATAAATGTAAACAAGAACGAAAACTAATGCGTCAAGCATAGATTATGTAACACTTTCCAAAGCTTCCAAAATAATTTTACAAATCATACCGTTTAATAAGCTAAAAGATAACATCTAAGTAATCCGAATACTTTTCATCAGCCCTGTATAGGATCTATAGATTTGCATATATACTACATAGGATGCTAAATTTTAGTTCAGTTAGGAAACGCGTAGCACAGTTTAAAATTCTCCGTCTGGAGTTAAATAATACGGAAATGTGTTCGCGAACTTTTGTGCTTCCCTGTATAGGATCTACAGAATTTATACACACCACGTAATAGACAAAAAGCTAGTTAAAATTAAAATCGCGTTCAGTAACTTAAAACGCACTTCCAGGAATTATTGTTAACAGACAGTAGAGAATTCTTTTGTGTGTCCCTGTAAATGAACGATGACTGCTATACACACAATATTCTGTAGTAAGCCTCTTGTAATGCACCTTATATAAATTTCAATGCGTTTAAAATAGGGAAACATTATTTAAATAAACCGCAGACGATTTTTCTCCATAGACGTAATGTAACGGAATTCTTTTGACTGTCCCTGTAAAGTAACTATAAGTGCTATGCACACACTATTCCATATTAAGCTTCTTCTAATGCACCTTAGTGATATATATAAATTTCAATGCGTTTAAAATAGTGAAACATTATTTAAATAAACCTCAAGCGATTTTTCCCCATAGAGCGCAATGTAATGGAATTCTTTTGAGTGTCCCTGTAAAAAAAGTATAAGTGCTACACACTTCCGCTGAAATAGGGAACATGCTATAGATAACGACTATAACATATAAAAATTGCAGAGCAATCCGAGCATGTTTGCGGGAGTTAGAGCACGGACAGACGGCCAGACGGCAGACGGCCAGACGGCAGACGGCCAGACGGCAGACGGCCAGACGGCAGACGGCCATACGGCCAGACAAACCGAAGTCATAAACACTTTTCAACTAGGTTGGAAATTGTTAAAAACGCATACTAATATAAAAATACCGTAATTTCGCGCGTATGCGCCGTACCCTAGTTAAGTCTTTTTCAAAACGGAAATTTTATTGAAAATAAGAAGTCAAATAAGTTCTAAGTAGAAGTAAGTCACATTTTATTTAAAATAAATTCTGGTAGGAAATCTAATTGTCTGAGGTACGGCGTATACGCGCGAAATTACGGTAATAGATGAATCCATCAAAAATTATAATAAAAGTAAATATTTCAATAATATGAAATTCTATTGTGAAAATAACAACTTTTTAAATTAACTCCTACTTCTATTTGTTTTGTGTAACCACGAAAAATATTGACAATAATTAAAACTATGCTATTTTGCTGTTAAGTAGTGAAGTCTTTAAATGTGCCATATTTCCCTTCTCTCAGTAACACGAAACTTTCTGACACATTTATGAACAAATTTTTAAACGTGTGGCACTTGCATGCCTGGTTATTAAAGTGATTTGGAATGAATAGCGTTTTCCATTTTTTAGATGTTATTCCATTTTTAGTCCTCCTATAAGTACCAAAATATGGCATGTATATATTTAATCCTACCCTAGCTTTGATCGACACATTACCAAATAAAATGGAATCTGTCTGACACTCCAAACATTCATATGCATTGACTACATTCAAGAAAAAGAAAAATCATTATCATCAACCTAACCAAATTTTACTGCTTTTTTCTGATTATTTGGCTATAATGTTTGATAAATTAATTAGAATTAAACAAACTGTATTGCCTGATATTTTTGATTAAATTATCTATCCAGCGGTATAAAGCTTTTATGGTATAACTAAGAAATATTGGGTGTTATGAGCCATCAAACTTTAAAAAAAAAAAAACATTGTTCCCAAAAGGTTTCCACAATTTTGGCCATTACTGTATATACAGCTAGATACGAGATTCATTGGCGATTTCAGCTGTTATGTGACATGTTTTGTTATTCTAAAATCATCACATTTCTGGAGGATTCAGAATGGAAATTGAAAAAAAAACTATGAATTTTTTGAAGGGTCCTATGTTTTAAGGTGAAAAAAATATAAAGGATTTTTTAAAGGACTTAAGTTCTTCTTGAACTGCTTACATATCATATTTTCTATGTTAACATTTTAATGGTAGTCACTGAACATGAAAATATATAAAGAAAAAAGTATCAGAATGCAGCCATTACATTTTGAATACATTATTTTATAAATTAAATTTCAATTTTTCCAATTTGGAAAAATTTAAAAATACCCCTTCAGAAAAAAAAACGGAAAAAACCCAGTTTTTTTTCCCCCAAAGTTTCCGTTTTTTTCCCGAGTATTCCCATCTCTAATCTTATATATTTAATTAATAAAAATATCAACACAATGTATTCTATCATATTCTGGGGTCCAGATTTTAGATGATATTTAAAAAAATAATAACGATACTGTTAATTTATTAAGGATGATTTTGGAAAAATATTTGATTAAAGTTGCCCTTTTTGAAAGAGAAAAACAAAAATTTAACCTACAGATCAAAATAGACTATTATTTATAATTATATTTTAACCCTTTGGGGCTCAACAACATCGATTTGAAAAATATATACTCACATGATAGAATACATCATTTTAAGAAAGTAAAAAGTAATTAAAAAATTTAAATCATGAAAATAAAAATTATTGGCTAAAAGAGTATTTTTCATATTTGTAATAAACAGAAAATTACATAGCTACTTCTCATAAATATTGTCATTTTTTAATACAAAATTCTAAAGTGTACGAACTTACCTTTGTAAAAAATCTATTTTTGAACGTCTCTGGACTTTTAAATGCAACAAATTTTAGTTTACAATAACGGGGTGAAACTGTTCAAATGATAAATAAGACTTTTATATGAAAAATTAATTTAGCATTGTCGTATGTTGAGAATTCTGTGAACAATTTATATTAACTTCTGTGTTGAAATATAACAGTGATAAATAAAATCGCCTTTTTAAGCTCACTGTAAAAAACTTTGACTTTTGGGTATGTGTACAGATATGCAACACGGTGATACAAAGGGTTAATTCATTTTGCAACAGGGTTTGAATGCAGTAAAATATATTACTTAAAAACAATATTTTGGTTATTAAAAATATAATTTTATTAATTGATTGTCAAATTTATAATTTTATTTAGGAAATTATATAATAGATCTTACTAGGGATTATTTTTTGAAAACACAGATCATAATTGTTTATAATGACACAGCACCACACCTACTCTGTTTGGCGTCTAATGTGAGTCATTTTTGAACGTTTTACTGCAGATTTTAGATGCATCGATAGTGATACATATATGTATCATATGACGCCGATGAAGGATCTATCTGGTTTGATATTTGGTGACGGGACAATAACCACAATAACCTTCTGTAATTCTGATATCACCATCAATAGAACAAGTAGATTTAATAGAATCTGAATAGACAGAATATGACAGAATATGATAATTAAAAATAACATGCCCCTGTTAATAATAAATGTTTAATAATAGTGCCTACATATTTTGAAATTTATAACTATAAAATGATTCAGGAAATGAAACAGTAACATTAATCATCTGATTAAAATCGTTGACATACTGCTATTTATTTTTAAAAAATATACATTCTAAATTTAATAAACTTTATTTTTATAAAAATTAAATTAATGAAATATATAGCTTTTGCAAAAAACTCATATGGAATTAATTGAAAACTTTATAATTTAATAAAAATATAACAAGTAAAATAATATTTCTTCATACCAATTTTCCTTTGTCATCATCTTCAATATTCTGTTTTGATATAATCCAAATAACGAAAAGCTTCGCTTCTTTCGGCGAAAATAATTCGTCCAAATCTGGTACAGTATCATTGACCGGACTCAAATTTCACCGCGCCAATAAAAACTGTACCTTTCTCGAACGTAATTTCCAATCAAATATGTATATGCGAAGTTCTGTGCAGGTTTTTGTTAAATTTTAATTCCACATTCATTATACACGTCTATTGTCCAATTACTTCATTCACATCCCACTCCCATCCCTACACTGTTATTTTTTACTTATTAAGAATTCCGTACTCTGACGTCGATCTGCAGACGATATTTTCAAAACATCTGCCTACTTAGAAAAGCAGATGATTTTTTTTTTCTTTTTATATAGTTTAGGTTAGAGTAGAAAGTTAAATACGGAATATTTTTTTGAGACTCTCTCCAATTAAAATTTATTATTTGAAGAAGTATTTTTTATGCATTTGATCTTATTTTTTTCGATTAGTTTCACAATAATTTCAATTTAAATGATTTGTAAGTTCCTTTTTTGTAAACTAAAACAATGATATTATAATATTTATGGCATATCAAATAAAACATTGTTTAAATTTTGGAGTATATAATAAATATTTTAATGGGCAATAATGCAAGATCGGTTAACAAAAACAGTAACATTTGTATCACGCGTAATAAATGCAAAATATAATCATAAAAAATAGAAAAGGTTTATCGCGGGAGATGGGAGGAGGCATTTTTCCTTTTTCAACCTTTCTTTTTTTATTTATTAATATCCTGTAGAATAAAACAGCTTGTAAAATAGCAATATTTTTTTAAATAAATTTCTGATAAATGAAAAGGGAAAAGATAAATAATTATTTATGTCATGCGTTTTGCATACGTTTCTTATATTTCATTGTTAAATTTATTTAAGAAGTATGAAACAAGTACCAAAATATATATTTGCAGAGGTACTTAATCTACTTAAACACTAACAGAAAAACAATTATTATTGGAAATATACAAGGGTTTTTATTATAATAAATGTTTGTTTATCACAACCTACCACCCTTCACAAAAACAAATCTTTAATTACCCCATCTGTATATTATTTTCTGCCGTAATTTACAATTGAAACAAATAGGGGATCCAACCCGGGTTCCTCGGGTTATAGAATAGAGCATATATATAGATAGATATATTCTGAAATTGAAAATTCTTTTTTTACATTTAATACATTATTTTAGATTGTCCACTAACAACACCAAAAATAAATTTCATATGCAAATTATCAATTATGTATTTAAATAAAGTTTTAAAATTCATTAGTGATACTTTTGTATTAGTCGCATGTCAGGTTTAAATTAGTCGAAAATATCGCCACCTGTGTATATATATATATATATATATATATATATATATATATATATATATATATATATATAATTTTGTTTGTTTGTTTGTTCTAATAGTTTTAGTGGTTTAAACGAATAGTTTGATTTTATGTCTATTAAATTTGTGTTTTAAAAGAATATGAAATCCTATTTTTTATGAAGTTTTTAATTTCTATGTTCAATATTAGTCGGAAATAAACGCTGAATTATGGGAAATTAATTATTGTAACATTTTGTATTTAAATATAAACGTTTTAATCCGTTTTGATTGGAATGACCTCAATAGAGAGATTTAAAAATAAAAACATACTTGAAAATTATTTTTTAAAACCATAAAGAATAGTAAATTGCAGTACAGTTTAAAGCACATTGTATTTGAAAGAACATTTTTTTTTCCTGACGATTAAATATCGAAATTGTGCAATATTTGGAAATTAAAAAAATCACAGTAAAAGCGTTATTTAATGTTCACTTGTTGCCACCGTCAACATACCGTCATTGTTACTCTCATATATGATTTCGCTCTATAATATAGATTGCTATTCTAATTTTAAAAAAGTTGTTAGTTTTTCACATAATATGAAAAGCAAATGAAAATGTGTCTTAATTTTAAAAAATTGTTCATGGAGTACATGCAGAATTATGTTTGTATTATAATTTATAATTTCATATTGATTGAAATTTATCTATTTACGAAGTATTTTCCTGTAGGTCGATAAATAAATAAACAAATAAAATTATTTTTAAGGGTAGTAAAAATCACTCAGAGTCAGACCTTTTAAGTGCTTAGGCATTCCTGATAAATATATTTCTCCTCTTTTTCATATATATATTTCAAATTCCCATTTTGGTCAAACTGTGACTTCAAAACATAGTGGTCTTTTGACCACACAGGTGACGTAACGTTTGTGACTTGCAGTAACGTCACAGTGACGTCACAAAAATAAAAAATAAATATCAGAAACATGTTTTCTACATTGAATATTTATTTTGTAGTGTTTTTGCATTTTTTTTAAGGTTTCTAAGCAATTCACATTTTAGTCACAGTGTGACTTCACTGAATGGTGGTAATTCGGTAACATATGTGGCGTGACGTACGTGACTCACAGTGACGTCACTGTGACGTCCCTGTGAACATACATGCTATACGGGTATATATATATATTATACAATAAAATAAAATAAATTTAAATTGCAAGCATGGAATCGTAAATGTCTCTAAGCATTGCAGCAAGCATTTAAATTTTCTTAATACAGATGATGCGTCGCCACATAAACGCCATGAAATAGAGATTTTTTAAATAATGACTAACAGTGTCATGCTCTATTTTATTATTTAAAATTTTGTTATATATTAATTCTACACTATTTGTTTTTTAATGATGACTAAAGCAAAAAGAACGTAAAGTTTTTTTTTTTTTTTAAATACTCAATGTTAGCAGAGTACATAGCGAAAATTTGGACGAATACTTTGTACTCGGTATACCTGTATTTGATATTCCCAATATGTAAAACTAACACTCTAATTCGCAAGAAGTACAATTAATCAAAATATTTAAATTGATAAAAACACCAGAATGTAACTTTCATAAAAATTTAAATTAAAAAATTAAAAAATGAAATTTAAACCGATGCGCTTAGAGCACATTATTTAAACAAACTCAATATTGTGTATTGCAAAAGTCAGTTTCGTCAGTATAATCGTCTGTCAAAAGAAAAAAAAGAACGGAACTCATTTTCAAATATCTTTACATTTATGAGGACTTAATAAGTCATGAATATCATTAAAAAAAATTCATGAATAATTCAAACTTTTCATTGTTTTAAGACAGCCGCTTCAGTTGAAAAGTTGTGAAAGATAGAATGATGGACAAAAAGTACAACTAATAACAATTAGTAAATTGATAAAAATTCCAGAATACAGCTAAATTAAAAAAAAAATAGAATATTTCAAAAAGGAAATTTCAACTTTATCAATTAGAAATAAACCTCTCCACCAAACCCCCGTAAAATAACTAGATCATTCCCAACTCTGTGTGCGATCGGAGGGAATTACATTTAGTTTAAAGAAATTTAAATTATAAAATACATAAAACAAAAATTAAACCTTACTAAAATTTAATGTAGTAAAGTTTTCTGTAATTTAAATCTTCAGGTGTAATTAAAAGAAAGCAAATATGTCATTTATTTATTTATTTTTTTAATTTAGCAGCAAAAGCTAGAAGGCACTGTCACAAATTATAAAATTTTAAATATACAAATAATAAATAGAGATTATATGTTTACATTTGGGTAATGCAACCCTACAGTCGGCCCACTCTAGCCCAAACAACTGGCGGCTTGCTTCGAAAAACTCTCCGTCCAATGAATCCAGTCCTTGTTCCACGTGCAACCTCTCTCCGTTTTATGAAGTCAGCCCTTGGGGCTAATGATTTGAGCGATAACCGGCTTCATATTGCAAGCCGATTTAAGGTTCACCCCCTCTCTTTACTCTGTGAAAAGCCCGGAAAAGTTGACGCATGCGAAAATATCTCGATTTTGCGCTGATCATAAAACATAACTTTACGTTTTAAAACTATAAAGTATATGGTAAACTATAATATGATAAATATGATAAACTATATTAAATATTTACAAAAGAAAATAACTACATCTTCAACATTCTTAAAGCAAACGTATTAAGCTTCCGCATAATACGTCTTTACTGTCTTGTTCACTCACTTCATCTTGCGCGATTTTAAAAAGATGGGAACTACAATGTACTTACAGCATCACGTGACAAGCATCGTTGGATATTGTTATGCTATCATCTGCCGAGAATGGATGAAAGGTTATATTTGATCAGGGACTGATCTCCGATAGATATGTTATATAACAATCTAAATTATACAATTATAAATATCTGATTGAATTTTAAGCATTTATTTTAAAATATACTTTGTACTAGATAGTTACATATGAATTAAAAACTATTTTAACAAATATCTCAAATGTATTTCAAAATGATCATAGCAATTTATTAAAATCTATCAGAATTTTGTAATTTTCCTTTTTCAATTTTTGTTTATACCAAGTAAAAGGCAATGAGAATAATAAATCACAAGAATTAATTTCAGGATTTTGATTAATATGTTGATGAAAGAAAGTTCAATCAGCAATTGCTTGATTATGACGTAAACAATATTTGTGATTTCAGTATTAATCATTCTACAAGACAAATTTTCTAAATTCCACATAAAGGCGTATGACCTTCTTTCCAAATCCAGGTCAATAATTCTTAAACATAATTTTGTATTGCAATTAGTTAAATTCATCAAAATATTTCAATTAATCTTTGTCTGAATATATGTGAGTTAGTAATGACTTATTTGAAAGGTCAAGCATAAATTTCGAATTATTGGAATCGAACATTACTTTTCATATAATGAAAATTTTGCTGGTTGATAATTTATAAAGGAATATTGTTTGTGTATTTTTAAAATAAATACATTCTTATTGTAATTGGGAGTCATTTTTAGAAATGCTGTAATTTATCTGTATTTAAAACATGTTAAAATACGAAAATGTACTCTATTTAAAAATAGATTTGTTTTAAAAGAATCGATTGCACTATGAACACCATTTTTAATAAAAATATGAGAAAATTGTCACAATTGTCAAAGTATAAAAAATAATGTATTTTTTTTAAAAATAGAGTATAAATGTTTAGAAAATTATAATTTTTAAACATAAATATACTAAACCATATTAATATACTACACAATTTTATTAATTATTAAATGTGCGGATTATTTTATAGTCAAAATCTAAACAAATCTTCATTTCTCTCTATCAGTTTCGCATGTTTGCCTGTTGAACATCAAAATGTTTACGAAAATAATATTTTCAAAACATCATATTTCTTCTTTGAAAAGTGTTATAATTTTGCTACATAGAAACAAAGATTCCGTTTTTTCATAACGTAGTTGACAAACTTTGAAATAAGAAAAGAAGTAAAAAATCATAAATTATGCTGCATTCATGAAAATAAAATTTCAAAAAGTGTTCGATTACACTTTTTCCGAAACTATAACTTACAAGATAATTTGAACTGCAATAATTAGAATAGTTACTAGAAACAGTATAAGGGTATTTCTGTAATTAATTGATAGAAAAGATTTCGACTATCTAAAAAATCAGCATTTTATTTTTCTGTTGAAGATAAAAATATTTTCGAAAATATGCATTGTACTAAACAGAATAAAAAAAAAACATTTTTTTCGCATAAACGAAATACATTTATGCATATTTTGTAGTTTGTATACACAATAAAGTAATATTTATTTTATTGTTTTTTTATTATCTTTCATTATCTTAATTTTTAAAGCTTTCTAAGAAATTTTGTACCACTTTATTGTTGAAAAAATTTATGCAGTAATAGAAGAATAAAGATGAGCTGTTGGAAAATGTTGGAATGATATGAAATCAAAGGTACATGTAAATTAAGTTACAATGTTACTAAATGTAGAAAATAAAAAGCCGTAAAGATATCTTATGAATATTTTCAAATTTTAAATGGAAATCCAATAAAAATAATGTAACTAATATACTAATAATATAATTTTAGAAAATATTCTATAATGTTCACTTCACTTTACGATTCGTATTTTGATGAATTTAAGCACATCCATGAAATTAGAGAAGAAAATTTTAATGTACACATTTTGTCCTGTCATTTATTGTTCGAGGATAAACAAGATAAATGCTTTTCAGCAGTTTGTAACTAAATCAATTAAACATAGAATTAATTAAACTGCAATTAAAAAGGTTTAACGTCACATATATTTAAGCTAAAATGTATGAATGCGGCATAAATCCGACATATTGTTGTGTGATAATTGTTGTTCCAGATTATGTTCAAGATTAATCTTCATCATTGCCTGCCAGAATTTTTGCCCCTTTTTCTAAGTTTGTTTAAAATATAATTTCAGCCACTCAAGTTAGCAATATTTAGACAATTTTTCTATATTGCGCCGTATATTTTCGAAATTGTTCTCCCTTAACAGACCTTTCACTGCTCAGAGATATCATAATGCGATCGTTCATTTACAAAGAGAGTTCCATAAAAACTGAGAGTAAAATCATAATAAATCAAGAAATATAGTCACAGCAAAAAATGCATACATCATTCTTTTTCAAAATACCTACCCTCAGATGATATGCAATGGTCCCATCGTTCAACGCACTTTTCAAAACAAGTAGAGAAGCCTTTTTCTGGACGCTGCTTCTATGAATCCTGCACTGCTGAAATAACCACAGTATCTGTATTAAATTTTCTGCCACAGAGCTTTTCCTTCAACGTCGGAAACAGCCAAATGTCCCATGGTGCGAGAACTGGTCTGTAAGGGGGATGTGGCATCGTTTTAATATTACATTTACTAAGATATTGCTGAAAGAAGTAGCTACATGCGAAAAAAAACATGGCGAAGCTGTAAATTGTTGCGTAGAATGCGAAATTTCGTTTTTGAAATTTTAGTTGATGCCGCTATCTCCTCACATGTCATTCGCCAATATTCTTGGAAGGTTACCCACTCAGTATTAACATTTCGATTATTCACAACACTTTCTGGTCGGCCAAGTTTAGAAGCCAGTTCCGTAGACAAAATCCTTTTTTGAAATCACAATGCCATCTAAAAATCGTAGACTCACTAAAACATGTCTTTGTGAGCTTCTTCGTTTTTGGAGCTGTTGTGAATTTTATGGCACAACGCATTTCGTTTTCTAATTCTGAATCATTCGCCTCCATTTCTGTAGGGCAAATAAAAACAGTTCTTTAAACAAGTACGAAACAAGGAAAATAAAATCGTCTGCCTCGCTTAAAATATTTATAAACGCACCCTTAACAGTTTGAAAAAATCGCAGTTTATTTTTTAGTTTCGCGGTGTTGCCACTACGTAAAAAAGTAACTTTCAGTTTCTAATGGAATGACCTATGTATTTTTGAAACAGTATGGTGTATTAATTTACGATTGCTTCATACTAATGAGTCATTCTCACAAAGAGATAGAAAAAGAAAAGAGAGGAAAAAATCTATTTTATAAAAATATGTAAAAAATTTTAAATATTGCATTGATGTTTTCATTAATGCTTATGCTTATAGAATGATATTATATATGTTAGTGGTCAAGTTTTCTATTTTATGTTTTACAAGTTTTTGATTCTTTGAAGTGATGGGAAGGGAGATTTACGTTTCAAAAATTTAAATGAAGACATATATGAGTAATCATCGGACGTTGTTGGTACATTTTTATTTTTTTTAAATAAAGTGTTCAGAATAATTCTCCCAAAAAGGCAAAATTGGATTTTTTTTTTTTTTTAATCTTTTGAATTTATAAAATATAATTTTCTGAAAAAACAATGCGCGTCAGGATTTTATTACTTTTAAAATTTCTATTTGTATTTGAGACCTCCTTATCTTGCATACAATTTTTGATAAATGCCGATAAACTAGACAATATCAGTAAAAATGGATATGCCCAGTCCATGGAGGAGAAAAACAACGAGTTTTGATTTTTTAACGACTTCGGTTCTTTAGTTGCTAAAATGGTGCAGTTATGTTTACTAAATGTAATATTAAAGGTGTCTAAAACTTGTAATATAATTATAAATTTGTTTTATTTTTTTATCTTTTTTATCATGGCCACGGAGTATACACTGAGAACATTGTCAAGATCCACATCGATCTGATAAATTGGAAAAGATTCAATAATTTAAAAACATAACAAAGTGTTATATCTAAAATCGAAACATGTAAATTTTAAATTTTAACATTTTTAAGGTTTATGTTAACGTCTTTTAAGCAAAATAAAAAGTGTTTTTAGTGTATATTTAAAAGTTAATTCTAATGGACGTATTTTGACTCTCCACTTTATTTGAAATATAATAGCATTTGAATAAAATTTATAATTAATTCCTCAGTAAAAATAAAACCATTTAAAAAAAATATTAAGTTAGATCTTAACTAAAGATATTTAATTAGTTATAATTGAAAAAAATGTAAAAAGAAATTAACAGTTTAAATGTCAGTGGAATTAAACTTGGATTTTAGATGTAAGGACGTCTACGGAAGCGCTAAATAAGTTTCAGTATCTGGAGGCACGACAGTATACGACAAAGCACAGCTGTAAGAATGCTTTTCTGGGATCAGCTGAGGGTACATTTTACACCCCTACCCCCACATTTCTATGCGCTGGAGTTTCCCAAAAACCTGAAACTTCGTTTCTCTAGATTACTTTTCAAAATGGACCAAACATTCAAATTTCACATTTCTATCTTTTCCAGTTCAGAGGATATATGAACTCAAATTTTCTATTTTTTGACACTGACTGAGCGACTGACTCACTCAACGATCATCGAAAAAATAAGGTACATCCCGTAGCCCGATAAACTTGAAATTTGGCATTAAGGTAGTGTTTAGGATACAGAAAAAGGAAAAAAATAAAAAATTCAAATAATTCAAAAAGTTAAAAATTTGAAAAATCAAAATTAATTCGATCTCTAAGAATTAGAAACTAAATATTTGGTTAATTGATAGTGTTTAGGTTTAAAAAAAAAATAATAAATAAATAAATTGTAAAATTCGAAAATGAAATCGAAAAATTCTAAAAGAATCGAAAATTTAAAAATAATTTGATTTTTTTGTGGTAGAAACTTGAAATTCGGCATAAAGATAGTGTTTAGGATAAAAAGAAAAGAAAACATAGAAAATCTGGCAATTTCAAGAAAAAAAAAAGAATCGAAAATTCGAAAATTTTTGTCCCTCTTCCATAACTTAGAGCTTGCCTAGCAGTCTGAAACTTCTTTTTCATCTAGAGGACTTAAAAATAAAAAGAGGCAAAAAGAAATAAGCTCCAAATTTCTGCTTCGGTCAAATAACACTGATAAACAAGGTTTCTATTCCTCGTTAAGTAAGTGGTGACTTTTATATTTTATGGGTTCTTGAAAAATAATATGACATTAAAAATATTCCATCACCCACAGATTTTTAAAAAATTCAAAATCTTGAAAATCTCAATTTTGAGGTATTTATTCAATACATGTACCTTATAAATTTTGTCATTTGGTATTTTAGAAATAATAAACGGTTGAATAAACACTTAGAAAGCTTTAAACTAATATTTAAATCACTGAAAATATACATTGTTTCTAAAGTTTCAGAAAAATGCAAGATTATTTTTGTGAAAAGAAATGATATTCGTAAGAAATTTCCCAAATTTCATGCATTATGTAGCAGTGAATGTCTTAACTATGGCCGCTTTCTTATAGACACATTCACTAGCTTCTCTAATAAGGTTCTAACAGTAATCTTCAAGCATATTAGGCATCAACCTGCCTTGATATCGGGTTTCCATTGTTGAAATATCCTGATGGAAGCGCTCTCCTTGCTCGTCGTTCACAGTAACATGCTTTCAAGGGAAAACTTTAACTGAGGCGCTACAAAATTTTTAAAAAATAACATTAAACATTCAAAATTTTATAACTTTTTAACATGTATTTAATTAATTTTTCATAGTTAGAACTTCGATTATTTCCTAAGAAATGTGTCACAACATTTTTAAAATCAATCCATGCTGCTTTTTCTAAATCACTTAATGTATCTTCAAAGTTTTGTTCTTCATAAGGTGCCTAATTTGTGGGCCAATAAAAATACCCTCTTTAATTTTTGCGTAGCTTAGTGATGGAAATTGTTCTTGCAGGTATTGAAAATCCACACACTTCTCTATTTATCGCTTTAATGAAATTCTTCATCTATCCCAATCTTGATCCAAGTAATTCTGAGTACCTTTTTTGATAAATTTAAGTCTCTCTCAAGATCATTTAATTATTCTTGAGTAATTAGATGTGGTTCTTTATTTATATCAGGAGAATAGTTTATATCAGATGAGGTAGAGGAAGTTTCAACTTCATCAATTTCCATTTCTACTGCAGCATCGTCATATGTAAAATTCTTCGGAAGTTTCGGTATTGGTAATTAATCATTATGAAATACCGGTCGCATTGTTGAATATAAGTTCGGTACTTCATTTTATGTTTACTTTTTGCAGAGAATCCTTTAATTTTTGTAATACAAAAGCAGCAGTCATTTATATCATCCTTCGGCTCGCGCCATATCATGAGTATAGCAAATGGCATACTCCTACTTGTACCTTTCACTCATGCCGGAGGTTTTCAGCACATCATGTACAACAAGATTGAGGTGCTCATTTCTTATCTTGTTCACCTACTTTACATCTAAAGTACATGTGATAGGCAGTCTTTACTAGCGGCTTAAAATTGCATTGATGCTTTTTCAAAATTAGCTCCCCGCACACATAGCCAGAATAAGCAGGTTAATTAACACAACCTCTAGAGATTTTACACATATTTTAGAGGAATATAGGATAATTATAAACAAAATATATGTAAAAAGACTTAAAGAGAAAAGAAATAGCAGTACACTTGCGCCGAAAGACAAGTTATACTGCTATACGATAGCCTATGTAATTCAAAACTTATAAATGAAATTCCTTAAAAATGGAGCGTGATAGAAAATTTTTACAAACATATTCTTTTTCAGCACCTTGAAATCGGTAAGAAACACCCAATGTATATAGAGGAACAGAAAATTCGTTAAAATTTGTTAGTCAGTGTAATAGGGACAGTGAGTGGACTTGTCGAAATCCAGTGGATAAAGTCAAAAAAGAGCCTAAAGTCAAAAGGAGAATTATTTACAAAAAGAAGTATATTCTCATCAAAAAGATTACCTAAAAAACTAAGTCAAGTCTGGTGCTTCTTTTACCGTAAAAAGATTTGAGTTTATCTCTCTTATTAACTGCGAAATTTCCATTTAGAAATCGCTCCTAGTTCCTACATCTTTAGTTAAAGAATATTTTGTGACGTTGGCAATTACGCAGTATAAGGAAGTTATTACACCTTACTGTGAGTACTATGGGATGGGATTATTTGATTAAACCGATTATGAATGCGAGAGATATAAGTCTAAAAAAGTTATTCCTTGGATGGAGGTCCTTCTAAAAGGGGATGTCGAGAACTTATTCACGTTACATAAAGTAACCTCCAAAAAAATAACCTCCATAACTCCGGATATCCATCTCGACCGTGGGAGAGGTTTTGCCCCCGGATTTACAATACTATGGAAAATTAAGTCCATGCTACAAAGACATTCGTTCAATCCTCTTATAAATAATACTCTATGCAATACTTTATTTATAAACTCGATTATTAAAATGTATGCAACAGTCGTCAGATTTTCTTACTGCGACCAAGTCACAAAATAGTTTTTAACTGAAACTATAGAGATTAGGTGTGAATTCTAAATCAAAAGTTCAGAGAGATAAACTTGGGTCCACATGATCTGAAAATGTTTTTCAGTAAAAGTGTCCCGAGACATGGCTACATTTTTTACATATGATGTTTTTGATGGGATTATATTTTTTAGTTCAAGATCGAAATATTTTTGAAATTAAACATTCTACTAAACAGAAGTCTTCATATTTCTCACGTAAACGAAAAGCAATTATGCTTAATTGTGCACTCTTTATGCATAATTTTGTAGCAGTTATAGAAAATAAAGTATTATTTGTATATACAGGGGGCAATATGTTATCTATCGCCGACCTTTTATTTCTCAATCATTGGTCATAGACATATAGTTACAGTTACAAAAACATTTCAAATGAAATAAATATTCATGTTGTGGCGTTGTTTAAAATAAAAAATCTATTTTATAAAAATTACGAAATTTAACTTTTTACACGGTGCTCCAATCCTTATAGTTATATTTAGTAAAAGTTTACACATATCATAAGAGATTTAATACAAAAAGTTTTACTTCTGTACTACAAAAAATGACACAGTTATGAAACAAAGTTTGAGATTCTTGCACATGATTTAGTCTTTTGTTGAGGGATCATTTAAAAAGGAATTAAAGTAATTCGAGATCTAAATCAGGGTACAGCGTCATTTTTACAGCGAAACCACAAATCGGGGTGTCACCAAAGAGAGTTATAAACAATGAGGGTTATTTCCTGTAAAAATTTGAGCTAACTTTTAGGGGTCGAACAACATTGAAAAGTCAAAGCAGGTAGCTATCGACGCCCGGAAAATAAAACATATCTACACTATAACAACTAGATAAATGGCAGCGGAATGCAAACGACCAGTCGAGCTATAAGGAGCATGAAAATCGGGATTAAGGAAATTACAATAGTACCGCAGCGACACATGTTCAGGATAAAACACGAGTCATCTAGCAGTGGACATGCTAGTCAGCGCTGAGATTGTGATGGCACACATACATGCAATATGCCGAAATGAAACTTATTTATGGCATATATCAAAGGAATTCCAGAGTGGCAGCGAGGATTTATTCAGAACGTTTCCCTAGGGATAGACATCCAACGCATAAAATTATAACTGGTGCATTGCACCGTCTTAGAATGATCTGCTCTGTTACAGCACGACCCAGAACAAGTAGACGGACAAAGTTTAATATTCCAGTGACACCGGAGGAGGTGCTGGCATTCGCCCTTTTAAACACACAACTACGTACGGCGGAAATAAACGAACCATGTGGATACACGCGTCAGCATGTCTGGCATTTGTTACATGCAAATGATGTGCAACCACACCATCCTACACTGGTACAAGCATTGATGCTGGGTGACCAAACACGACGATTTAATTATTGTTATTTCATGCTCAACATCTTAGAGGAAAAATCGTCGTTCCTTTGTGGCATTCAGTGGACAGATGAATCAACGTTTACGCGGGTGGCATTGTGAACGGGCACAATGTGCATTACTGGTCTCTGGAAAACCCCCGCATCACCCGCACAATACGACACTAGGTCGTTGTATACGAACGTGTGATGCGGTGTATGGGGAACCCAGATTGTTGGACAAACTTTCTACGATGAGACCTTAACGGACGATCGTTACCTGAACTTGCTACAAAACACGATACGTGACTGGTATGAAAAGCTGCCTTTCCGATATGCATGCCGGGTGTGTCAATTGTTTTCATAGTATTAATAATACTTTTGTAATATATAATCTTACGGGAAAAGTACAGACGAATGTGTGAAAATATTACAGAATTAACTACAATGTTTCACACATATTCAAAAAAAGAATTCTTTTGTTAGATTATTCCATGAAATGAAACATGATTATGTGTCTTTCAATAATGCTTTTTATCGTCAATAAATTAACAAAAATGAAATTTTGAAAGTAAAAGAAATGATCTTATATAAATTAAACTGTGACATAAAATCACTTTTCCTAAGCATATTTTTGATGGATACAGCATTTAATAATTCTGTGCGGAATTTTTCAATTGCTGTAATTAGCATGCAAGAAGAACTTTTCATATATTAATTGAATTAAAATGTTTCAAAGCTTTCATGTATTGCTTACAGCTGCATTTTAAAATCTGCTTTGCAACCTGAAATCCGCTTTCAAGTAGGTAGCAAAATGCTTTAATGGGAGTTATTTCACTAAACCAGCTAAATTTATTTTTATGCATATTTAATCAACAAAATTATACTTAAGCACATAATTTGCTGAGTAAAATAAATTAAAAGTTTCACGTAAGCTTTACTTACGTTCAATGATGTTTAAATACGTTCACACGCATAGTAAAATCTCGGTATATTAATTTTAAAATAAATTTTAAAACATCAGTAATTAGGCATGTACCATTAAATCTTTATATCGCAAAAGAGGTAAAATTAGACAAATGGACTGGACAATATAAAGAATTTATTTTCAAAGATATAGAGCATAATATAAAAATAATTTGAAACATGAAATTATTATGTTTAATTTATTTTAAATATAAGTGTTTACGAATGACGATATTATTGATGGTAATGATTAAAATTACAATAAGAAATTAAATTTATACTAGCTAATGCTTTGCGTCTTCTACTTATTTTTAATTGCTACGAAATTTTGTAATTCACTTAAACAGAAATTTATGAATAACCCCAAACGTATAAACAAACGTGTGAATATCCGTAACGAGCAATTATTGTCGTCGTTACTGTAAAACTTCTCAACAAGTAAATGTAAAAAGCGATATTTTTCATAGGGAAAACAGAGATAATATCATAATTTTTGTATTATGAAATTAATATATGAAAAGAATGTGAGTTGAAAACAGTAAGAAAATTAGCAGATATCGTTTTCTAGAAAATTCAGATATGGGAATCCAAAGTTATAGTTCATTTTGCGAAGTTTTGTCCGCTTTCGTTATTTTGGAAAACTGCCCACATTGTAGTTGAATTTTTTTAACTCTGAAAATCTTAAAATCGATTGTCATTGTTAAAATATTTTTATATCTTTATTTATAAGTATTTGTCACAAAATCAGCATAAAAAAATAATTAATAACCTTAACTGTAAAGTAAAAATAAAACTTTGTAATTTTCAAGTTTACGCAAGCAAGATGCGCTTTTATTTTCTGTGTTTTAGAAAACAATTCTGAAATAAATTTTCTTATTTACCTCTTTCAGGGGCTAGAAATGCTGTTGCTAAAATGCAGAAAAATGACAAAAATTTACAAAAAAGTTCATTTTATAATAAATAAAAGCATTTTAAATTTTTATCACGTAAATTATGAAATTAATATTTTATTAAGAAATTCTGGTGCTAATTTTTTTAATTAATTAGTTTATATAATAACATGTACCATTGAAAGTATAAAATTTTATGTTTTAGCACTTTTGTATATCTATAAATATTCAATTAAATTAATAAAATGAACCAGGGTGCATAGCAGTCCTTATTTTTGAGTACCACTGTTTCCAAAAAGTAATATTCGTGTTATATATATATGCATTTTGCAATTAGATAAAGTGAAGATTGGTATTCTGATACAGTGGTAATAAGAAAGTTATTCTGGATACTACACGATTACTATAGCAGTGATAAGGACTGCTAAGAACTTTGTAGAATTAATATTTCTAGCGGAAAACATATAAATGTCTAAGAAAATACACGTCCGTAAATACACGCTATTTCGGCATACATTCCAATTACCAAACATTCCTCTGGATAACCAGTGTTTATGATTAAAAATAATAATAAACTACAACTACAAACATATTCTGATGGAACGTAACTTTAAGTCGATTTAACTTAACATGATATTAATTCTACATTCAGCATCAAATTGAAAATCTGTCTTTTTGCTAATAGTTTTCAGTTTAGCACCAAAGTGTGTTACTTTATGTTTAATATGATTTTATGATTAACCTGATTATATTTATTTTCCATTTGATCTTATCAATCTATTGCCGCATATGGTACGTTTACCACATATATTCACTTTTGATACAGATTTAAAAAAAAAAAAAAAAAAAAAAAAAAAAAAAAACACGTGAAAATTACTTTACAAAATCATAAAAAGTCAACCGTCTGAGATAAATTTTCAAGTCAATTGTATTCAAAAGTGCAAGGTATATAACGATTCTATATAACGATATAAAAATTTTAATTATGCGATATTTAAAAGTTGTATAACAGCAATATAAGGAAATGCGACAGCGCACGTTTTTCTAACAATATTTATACGTTTAAAAAAAAATCTATTTTCGTGTTTGACAGTTGTCCAAAAGCAAACACCGAATTTATGGTTACTACAAAAAAGTCCACAGTGAAAGAAATAGGACTTTGCTCCTAAATATACTTTTATTTAAAAATATTCGACTTTAGTAAAACTTTATATACTTAATATAACATTTTTCTTATTTTTATGCAAAATAAATAATATTTTCATAATAATAAATTTTGAAATATAGGAGGAAAATAATCATTTTTTTAAATTTCAAAATAACAATTATGCTTTGTGTTTCATTATTTCAATTCTAAACCTTTTATGTGTAAACTCTAATTAGAAAAGAAAGTAAAAGAAAATACTGATATACACAATACGATTCGTAAATGCTGCAGAAGAAAACATATTTTGTAATTATAGTCCTTGTCCTCTTAGATCTTCGGAAGAAAATTCTAGGAAGAAAAATTTAGCTTGCTAAAAAGTTATATTTTTATTTAAAAAAATCTGTATAATTGGATGAAGAAGTACATATTTAGATACTTTATAGAAAAAACATTTTTGCACTACATTTTTAGCAAGCTACATTTTTGTTAATAGAACTGTCTTCCGAAGATTAAAGAGAACAAGGACTATAATTACAAGACATGTTTTTTTCTGCAGCATTTCCACATCGTATTGTGTATTTCAGTATATTTTTGTCCTAATTAGAGCTAACACTTATAAGCTTTAGAATTTAAATAACGAAACACAAAGCATGATGACTTCCAAAAATTTAATTAGTTTAAGGAAAATAAATAAAATGTCATGGCTGGTAAAAACTACATTAAAGATGACTATTTACTTAATATTTTTAATTTTAGAAAATAAACTATTTATATTACTGAAAATTTGATCCCCAATTTTTGTGAAGTGCACCTTAAGGTTCGTCAAAAAAAATAGTAGTGAGTCAATTGATAAGTACATGTTGAAGATTTAGCATTTTTATCATACTGATATACTGAAAAAAAAAAACACAAACTCAGAAAAATGACTTCAAAGATTGAAACTCTGATACATTTAAAGGGAAATGGATGCAGTGAAAATCATTTTCACACATTTATAATCATTCAATTTCTACTTAAGTTCTTCCCAATATACTAGCTATATCTAAGCACGTTTTAAGCATAAAATTGGAAACTTGATAATTTCGTCATTTTTCGAAAAATGAAAGGTAGCTAGTCTCCTTATCAGTATAAAATGGCATAAATTTGTAAACAGTAATTTAACCCTGTAAAGGGTATTGAAACATTTTAGCGGTTATGTGAAACTTGTTTTCTTTAGAGATTGAAATCTGTTTTCTTGAAAAGCGCGATTTTCAAAATATCTTAATAAATTGCTTTTCGTTATATATTGTCGATTGTCTGCAGTTAAACGTCCAAATTTTGATTCGGAAATCTATGGATCGGATTTCCAATAATATAATATTAGCTTAAGAGAAAATACATAAAATGGCATGGCATGTAAAAAAGACATTAAAAATGACTATTTACTTAAAGAGTTTAGTTTAGGAAATAAATTATTTATATTAAAAATTCGATCGCCAATTTTACGAAATGCACCTTAAAGATAGTCCAAATAATAATAGTGAGTCAATCGATATGTATATGTCGAAGATTTACCATATTCATCACACTTATATATTGAAAAAATACAAATTCAGAAAAATGAATTTAAAGATTGAAAAACTCTGATATATTTAAAGGGAAAGTGATGCAGTAAAAATCGTTTTCACACATTTAGAATTAAACATCTACGAAACTTCGCCCGAATATACTAGAGATATCTAAACACGTTTTAAAAATAAAATTGGAAACTTGAAAGTTTCGTCATTTTTTTTTTTCAAAATGAAGGGTAGCCTTATCAGTATAAAATGAAATAAATTTGTAAACAGTAATTTATCCCTCAAAGTGAATCATTTTTGTTGTTATTTGAAACTAGTTTTCCTTAGAGAAGAAAATCTGTTTTCTGGAAAAGCGCGTGTTTCAAAATATCTTAATAAATTGCTTTATGTTATACATTTTCGATTGTCCACAGCGATACGTCCAAATTTCGACAATATATCAAATAATGCGTTTAAAGAGAACAAATATAATTAGAAAATTGTAATATTAACTTTGGATGCAGAAGGTGAAAGTATCATAAACCACTTATCTGATTCTAATATATGGAGTACTTTCACATTTTATCTCAAATTTACTTTAATGTTCTATTTAAGTTCATGGGAAAAAATAAAAATGTACGAGCAGACCTAATCACGTAGAAAAATCAAAGAATATTTTATTATGGCATTAAAAACTAGCTCGAGGTATATTTTGAAGAATGATTTTTAACAAATCCGTTGTTCATTAATCACGTGTGTAACTCGAGTAAAGTAAATCGGGCATCAAATCATTCCTAAAATTTCCCCATTTTGCTACCATTATTTTAAAACGCCATCTTTATTGTAGACGTCTATTTCAGATTTTTAAGGTCTTCCATGAAGATTTTTAATTTGAAATAGTGGCAGGAAATGTAGAAAAATTTATGAACAATGCGAGACCTGAATAAACTTTGTCTTGTGCATCAATCACGAGCGTGACTTGAGATTAATGAACAAAGGATGATGCTAAATAATCATTCTAAGTACATAACTAAATTAAATAAATAAATCCACAAATTATGAATTAATGTGTCGATTATGTAAAGGATTTGTAGAAACACAAACACAGTTGCTTCTGAAATATATTTTATTTGTATTTAATTCGACGTCTATACTAGTATATAAAACTTAACATATTCTGCGTGTTTCTTTTACAATAAAATAATACAAATAACAAAGAAATGAGAATATATAGTTAGTGTTTTCCATATGACTTATAAAATTCAAATTCTTAAAAAAAGAAGAAGAAATTACTAGTCATCATTACTTGTTAACCAACATAAATCGTTAAAGAATGATTAAGGCCAATATTAAAAACTGTCATATGCCTTCAGAGAAAAGAAAATTGAAAATTTAGCATATTTTAAATGCAGAAACTGTATGATGTATCCTTTAACAATAAATTGTAAATTATTTTAAAATCTATCATCATGAAAACATTTTTGAACACATATTGGGAGATAAAAAAAAATAGAAAATCCCAAAATAGTGTTCTGAAATACAATGTAATCACAATGTAACAATGTATAAACATCTTAATCCCTCCTTGTTTCCGTTAAAGTATTTTCGCAAAAGTAAGAGGTGCTATTTAAAGCAAATTTTAAGGAAAATGGAAAAAAAAATCTATCTAATCTCTAAGTTGTTGATGGGTCCACAGAGTGAAACCCATTAAGTTCCACGGGAAAATTAGGCAGGTATGAGAAAAAAATACATATATGGAAAAAGGTAAATATATAGCCTTTTTCTTTTTGAGAACTCTGAGCAATTTGTTCACTTTACGCTTTCTAAAGAGAAGAAATGATATTTTATTTTTTACAGCTGTTGGAAACAAATTAAAGGAGGAACAAATGAAGGAACAAATGAAAGAATATATATACATTCAATAAAATCTTAATCTTATATCGTTTATCTCTTCTTAATAAACGTTACAAAAGAAACCTACAGAAGACTTCAAATAGAGGCATCAGCTTATTTTGTAATAAATATAATTCCTAATTTATGTAGTAAGTATCTTTAATATTTACATTGCATGCTGTCTATAATGCAAATTATACGAGAAAATTTAAAAAATATATCCTGTTTATTATTATTATTATTATTATTATTATTATTATTATTATTATTATTATTATTATTATTGGTAAGGGTTACTTTTAAAAGAAATGTTTTATTAGTGTAGAGGACAATTATCAAATTAAAAAATATATTTATGGAAGTATCAGATACACCTGTTTTGTACAAAAAAGGATTTAATATCTTTATAATAATTTATTTTACTCATGTTTTCTATGAAAAGTAACATAGTTCTGTATGAAAATTAATATATCTTTAGCCATGCAATGAAGGAAAACTGTTTGCAAATTATAAGACAATTTTAGATTTATTTTTGTATGTTAAAGAATTGTCAATGATTAAAAAAACTGGAGTCTCTCCATTGGACTTTCTTAATAATGACATATGCGTCGAGAAATTAAAATAATAAGGAATGTTTTTTTTTATAAATTTTTGACGCAATGAAATCGGCTGGACATCACGTTCTGGAACTGGGGATGTTTCCCCTGGACAACTAATGCCTGATTACATCGCTGCAACATTTATCATTTATACTATACGCTGTCACATTTACTTGGCGATTTACACTATAGAATCGGTTACAACATTGTTTAAAATCGGTACAAAATTACATTTAAACAGTAATAAATACCTAATCCGTCGACCGAAGACGTTTACAAAAATCTATAAAGGTTCTTGCAACAGTAGCATATAAGATATTCGCCAAATGGCAGCGCAATCAAAGTACCGTTTGGGCGTTGTGTGTTCACTTACACACGTACATAGAAATCATGATTCATATACTTTCCCTACACAATGTCTTCGGAAAGTAAAAGAAAGGAAATGTTATTAATAATTACTACATAAGTATCTGATGATCCAAAGGTTATACAAGGAAAAAAAATCATTAATTAAAAACTTACAGACATTAGTGCGTTACAATTTTTATAGAAATGTAAAGTAGAAAACGGGTTGTTTTTAATAGCGAAAAATTACATTCCAGCATGATTGCATTTGACACCAATAAGTAGTGGTTTCAATTGTGTTGATAGTCCCTTCAACGACGAAGAACTTTTCCTAGAGTAACTAAGACAACAAATGTTAAGTTTCCCTGCTGATATTAGCAGGAATAGCTGTCCAGATAGAGGCAAGATAATTTATAGAGCATATAAAGGGTTTTTTTGGTTTTTTTACTGTTTTGATATCACACGATGGCTTACATAGCTACAGGCAGCAATTTTGAAATCATCGCAGTAACACTTTGAATCACTGGGATCACTGTGTATTTATGGAAGCACAGCAACTTGGTGCTGCATATACATTTGATTTATTTCAATTGTTTTTCTATTTGAAGACCATTACAGATGATGGAATAACAATTAGGACCTAAATATACATCAAAAACTAGAATAGATGTAATTAAAATAAATTTAAAATGTAGATTATCTACAAATAAAAAATAGTATCGCTTTAATATATATATATATATATATATATATAATTATTAAATAAATATAAAATTACCCTCAAAACCTATCAAGAAAAATGGATGTTTGATAAAATATCGTTATGGAAAATAAACAACAATGCCTTAAAAATGTTCTGAAATTTAATGTAATCATCCAGTTAAAAACACCTTAGCATAACCGCTTGTAGTTTCTCTTTAAAAATCTTGGAGAAAACAAGACATAATTCTATATGGAGCAAATTGTAAGGAAAAAGAAAAAAAGCTATCTAATCTTTAAGCTATTAATGGGGTCGCAGGATGAAAAAACATTAAACGAAATAAGTAAATTAGGCAGAAACCTGTAAAATAAATATATACAAAAAAGTTAAAAGTATTGTTTTTTTTTTTGTCTTTTCTGAACAACGTACAAATTTGTGTCCCTTATTTTTTTCAAGTAATAATGTTTTTTTTTGCAACCATTAAGACAATAGAATAAAGGAGAAAATGTATTCAATGTAAAATTCTCAGGTGTTCATTACCTTCTTGATTAATTTTATATAAGACGTATACAAGGTTTCAAATTCTGGAATCGATTTGTTTTGCAATAAATTTTTCAAAATTTTTAATTCGGAATCTTTTATAATTAAAATATACGATCCCTACAGGTGAAAATTATACAGGACAATAAAAAATAAGAAATTTATCTTCTATTGTAAGACCGATATCTGCACTTTTAAAACAGAATATTATTATTTGGAGGAGGACAGTATTCGAATAAAAAAATGCAACAAATACATCTGCATTTGAATAAGAAGTTATTAATATATTTTTGTTATAATCGTTTATCGTTATGCATGTTGCATATGATCACAAAACAATGCGATTTGGAGTAAATTTTTAGGAAAAAGGGAAGAAAACTCCACTTAATCGCTAAGCTGTTGATGGAACCACATGGTGAAACCCATTATATGCCAAACGTTAATTACTCAGGTATAGGAAAAAATAAATCTATGCGAAAATAGTTAAAGGTACTTTTTTTTTCCTTTTCAGAGGTACGTGGAAATTTTCTCACCTTAATATGCATCAAAACTGCAATGTATGCACTTGAAATAATGCCAAAGTAACATATCTATAATAAAAGAAGAATATCGCATAAAAGGACTGTTTAACATAAACATAAAGACTATTATTATACAATCTTTAACAAAAATATAGTGTGTCAAAAAATATCAGAAAGAAAAATAAATGATATAACCGTAAAAGTGTTGTTATAAAATATTAGGAAGACAAATAAATAGCAATGCCATAAAAGTGATAAAGTGCAACGTAATTACACAGTTAAAAACATCTGAACCGCTTGTTGTTTCCCTTTAAATAAATTTGAAGAATTCAAGACAATGCTATTTGGAGTAAATTGCTAGGAAAAAGGGAAGAAAGCTCCACTTAATCGCTAAGCTGCTGATGAGACCACAAGGTGAAACCCATTATATGCCAAACGTTAATTACTCAGGTATCTGAAAAAATAAATGTATACAAAAATAATTAAAGGTGCTTTTTTTTCAGAGGTAAGTAGAAATTTGTTCACTTAAGTACTTTTTAAAAAAATAAAGTAAGCATTTCTGGAAGCGTTGAGATAAGGGGATAAAGGTAAAAAAATATTCAATGAAAAGTTAAGCTGCTGTCGTTTACCAGTTCTTAATGAACATTCTTAAAAGACATACTATATACTTCAACTTGCGGCATCTACGTCTTTTGTAATATCAAAACATTGTGAGTAGGGATTCTTTTAAAATTAAAATATATTCTCTTATTAAGTACAAATTAAGCAGGAAAATTAAAAGAGCATTTGATATTTTCTTTTAAAGCTGATATCCTCATATTTAATAAAGAATTTCATTTTTGAAGGACAACAATATTCAAATTAGCAAACAGTTTACTGGTAATTTTGTCTGAAATATAGATTTTGAAACAGTAGACAGTCTCTTCTGTAAGGCTATCGTAAATTGGTTACCTAGATTGGTTTTCTGTTTTCGCATCAGTAAATACATACTTGCCAACGTCCGACTTTTATTAAATTAAGAAAAAAAAATATTTTGGACCAAAATTTATTTAATTATATGCGTATTCTGCCACATATTGCATAACATTTAATTGAGTATAGCATTTGAAGTGACACAAATTATGGCTTTCGTACAAGAAAATCCTCGAACATGTCATCCAGTTTTTTCACCTTGGTCTTCATCGAACATATGGAGTTTACATTTAAGATACTATTTAATTATTTCCATTATATAGTCTGGTTTACTTGTGTGATTTTTAATTAATGTTGAATAATCAATGATAATGAATCTTTCAATCTTTTATCGGTATATTCTTACTCACGCATGCCTCAGTATACATATAAAAATACCTTAAAGTTCTCTAAAAATGAGAATAAATATACAGGGTGCTGCAAAAAAAAAAAAAAAAAACATCATCAATGTTTCTGTTGTTCTAACACGATTATTTGAACCTGTTTGATTTTAGTTTTTTTAATTGGATAGCCCATGTTTTTTCTGTACTAGTATGTCTAATTGCATAAATTTTAATGTTTTTTTATATGTTGTTTCCAGATGTCCAACCAACGTACACAAAGCTTGGCGTTACACAGCCTGAAATAGCGCACCTGTGAGATCGCTCAAACTCTCGACATCGATCCGGACACTGTCTCCCGGACAATCAAACGATACAAAGAGCTGGGCGATGGTGGCCGCCGTCTAGGAAGTGTCAGAAAGTGCACCTTCAGAACCGACAACAATCGAAAACTGGTTCGATAGCGGCTTAGGCAAAATTCGAGGGTTTCGATGTGAAAAATCGCCCATGATATTGGAATCAGTGACAGATCGGTTCGGCGAATAGCCAAACAGGATCTCCATTTAACGCCATATAAGCTGCAAAAAGTTTAACTCCTCACCAGCGATAACAAGCGCGTACGACTCGAAAGATACAACCGACTTCTTCGTCGAAACCCACCTCTTTACTGGGTCCGCATCCTCTTCACGGATGAGAAGTTGTTCACCGTTGAACAAGCCCACAATCACCAAAACGTCAGAAGCTGGTCCGTCGAAGTCCCCAGCAGCTCGGCCGTTGTTGAACGCTGGCTAAATCCTCAGTCCGAGATGGTTTGGGGCTGAATTCGCGCCAGTGGCAAGACTTCACTCGTTTTCGTGGACAAAGGGGTCGAAATCAATCAAGAAGAGTACCAACGCGACATTTTGGAAACCGTGGTACTTCCGTGGGCCCAGAAACACTTCAAGCATCCAAATTGGACGTTCCAACAGGACTCAACTCCAGCCCACAAGGCGAAAGCGACTCAGGACTGAAGCCATTTTTCGGACTTCATCTCGTCTGCAGAATGGCCGCCTTGCTTACGAGATCTGAATCCGATGGACTACAGCATATGGTCCATTTTGCAGACCAGGGCTTGTGCTAAGCCGCACAAAAGTTTGGAGTCTCTGAAGAAATTGCTGCGAATGGAATGGGACCGATTGTCGCCGGAGGAGGTGTGCGTCACGGAAAATGTTTGTCAGAAGCGTTTGCAGCTTTGAAAACGCGCTCAAGGAGACCATTTTGAAACCAATTAAATATTGTATAACTGTGGTTGCTCTTTATTGTTTTTCGTTAATAAAATTCGTTTTTATTGCAAAAAAATCTTGATGAACGTTTTTTCTGGCGCACCCTGCATTAATTGAAGATGAACATTGTAGATTTAAAAAAAAAGATTTATAATACTCGAAAAACTGTATTTTTGTGTTTTATATGTTGAAACTCGGTTATAGTTTGTAAAGAATGTAACATTACTTAGCACTAAAGCACAAAGTATAACATAACTTACAAAAAATATAACCAAGAATCGGAAAGATAAACTGTAGTCAGATTTGAAATTGATACTTTCTTAAGAAAAAGAAAAAAAAATCCTTTTTACTAAGCCTATTGAAAGGAATACAGCTGCTTTATTACAAGGAATTCCCGCAAGTTTAATTCAATCACTACGAAATGAAAGAAATAATACTCAGAGCAGTTAACTTTTTAAAAAAAATACTATAAGCATAAGTGCAATTGCTAGAAAGATTTATATATAATCGTGAATTTTAAGAATCAAATCAAATGTATAATTCCCATACTTGATGCTCGAATGGTAATTTATGAGAATACCGAAACAATGGAATTAGACTTAGCTGGCTGTTTTTATTAAAAGACATTATGTGAACTTAAAAATAAGCAAAGAGTTTCTGAATTTTTTTTGTAATTGCATGACCAAATTATGAATGATTTACTGCTTTGAATTACGTATGGTCGAAAGCGCAAATTAGTGATTTTTTTTTAAAATATAAATTTTTAGGATATGCCAACAGGATATAAAAGAAAAGCACTATTTAAACTATCTATTCAGAAATTGGAAATTTACTTCTAAACGTATAATCACAATTTAATTAAGATTAAAATATGAATTTAAAAAAAGGGTATTTAAAAAAATATTACGCTCTTTTTTTATTTATATTTCATTTTCTATTTTATCATGTTTAAAATATTTCATAGTTGCATTGTCACAGCCAGTTAGCCTATTTTAGCGAGCGTGGTTTGACGCATAATTAACTCCATTTTTGTTGTAAATCGTATATAATCATAACAATAAAGAATATTTTGCGATTTATTACCTGCGCCCAGATAACGGGAAATGTTTTAAAATTATTTTATTGATTTATAATTAAGTTCTAAAACACTTAAAATACTGTTTTGTCATTGGAAACGCATCCGTTTACATAATTTTTTATAATTGTAGCATGTTATCTAGAACGGAGTAACAAATCGATTACACGGATAAAACTTCAGTTAGCAAAGTAAAATACAACTCCTTTCCAAATAAGTTTTATTCTACCAGAAATTCTCAATTAAAATTACAAAATGCTCTTTACATAATTGAAATGTTAAATGATGGAATTTTATAGATTTTCAAAAAAAACAAAACATCAATGACTTAATAAGAATTGTATATAGTACTGGTGATGTGAGATGCATGAATGATCAAATTTTTTTACAGTTAGAAAAATGAGTAATCCGTTTTTCTAAAAAACAATATTTACTTTCTTTATTCGGAGAACGTTTACAAAAAATTCAGAACGAAGTTGTCATTATAGACGGAATAATGTCTTATTTGAGAATATGAGTGGAGCTAGAGGTTGTATGGCCATTGTTCCATTGTTTCACTGTAAAACACTTTACCGCTTTTCATTTACAGGAAATAGAAAATTGCAAGCAAAAATATCCACAAGTATATAACATATAAAGAAATTGTGCTACAGATTTACTCATAAATTTGGAAAATGATGATTTTAATCTTACAGGGAAAAAGTTTCGAGGTTTCTCAATTAGAAACCGGAATTTCTAATTATATATCAAAATAACTTAACTAAACGCGTCTAATACGATTGTTTTGGTTACATTCTATAGTTTTCTTTTTTGAGGATGTTCAAGTTAACAGGTAACACACACTTTCTCACAGGTAACACACCCTTTCTCCTCCTCCATTTACACACCCATGTTTGTGCAATGGTGATGTTCTTTGTTGTTGCAGAAAATAGATGTAGGTCATAATTCATAATTTTACTAATATTTTTCATAATTAAAATGTTTTTGAATCTACGAAATGCATAGATTATGTCTGTGTACTTTAATTCCATTTCATTAAAACAGAAACGTTTCAATTTTTTTTTCTTGATTGGGGATATAACTTTGTTACTGGGATTTAATATTAACATCAACACCATTTGACCGATGCTTACTCTGTAAGGATTTAAGGAAAACGGTTTTAAAACTGTAATTATTAACACATATAAAAAAGATATTGAAATAAAATAAATATACAATTTTCGTGCTTAAACTTGCACGCGCTGTTTAAGGATATATATGTAGAATCAGTGGATGATAGGAATTATTCATAGAATTAAATTTCAAAAATTAAAACATATGTAATTAGATATCGATGTTAATATTTATAATTAAAATTATATTTTATGTTTTCTTAGAAGTATTTCTAATGATATTCACGTGAAAGATAATTTTATTATTTTAAACAAGTTGTTTTATATTTATGACATTTTTGCGTAAAAGAATTTCCTCGAAATATATTATGCTTTCAATTTTATGCAATTTATTCCTTTCGACGGAAAAAAATCAGTTATTTAATATAACAAAGGAAAACTTCGCAGAAAAGTATTTAATGGTTTTGTAAGCAATAGACCCTGTCGACGAAAGAGAAAGGCGCCAAAGTTGTGCATTCATATATGCACAAGAAGAATATTTTATTCATATCGTGGAAACAAACATGGAAGTTATTCAATTTTCGCAATTTTTTCTCATTCACATGTAGTCATCGTTATCCAAGAAGTGAAATTAGATTAATCTTATATTTTTTCATTGTGTCGATTTTTGGACACGAAATTACATATAATTGAAAAGCAAACATTTTATACCATGTTTCGTACACAGTAATTTATGATGAAAATGGATCTTCTGTTGTTTCTCATATTTCAAAATTTGCTCAAAAAGTGCACTTTAAAAAAATATATAAATTAAAATACAGTATTTATTGCATACGCCATAGTTATCTCTAAAAATTTACTTTTAAAATTTTCAAAATACGTAACCTTGTCCGATGCTACGTGCTTGATAAAAAACAATACAGCATTCCAGCGATATGTTTTGAAGCAGATAACAGGATCAGTTTCTGTCAAATAAAAGAAAGAACATAGAAATTTTTCCCTAGTATTTTATTTTTCTAGAAATTTTTTTATTTATTTGCTTTACTAATAAAATAATGCGCAAAATAATATAAATTTAGAAAATTTGACTGTTTGTAAATTTTGTGTGACATGTAAATATTGGGTAGTTCAGTTATTTAATTTCGTGATTGAAAAAAATTTTCATGTGTATTTTATTTCGTATGTTGCAAAATTTTTATTTATGACTTACATGCAGTTAAACCAATTTTCTGTGATCGCATTGTGATTAGTTCCGTGAAAAGATTTCTTAAGGCACTTAAGATAATAATTAGTTAATGACATTACATTGTATCAATTTGCCTACAGTACGCAATTGCAAAATATACAAAATAATTTGATAAAATAATGCTGATGATTCTCCACGTGCACTTAATATAATATCAATGAAATTTAGTTGCAGAAACTCAATAAAAATCTCTGTAAATAAATAAGAAACTGTTGCATTTTTCTAATTTGGTGCATATAGTTTGACGAAAAAAGACTGATGCTCACCAAATGCATGTGATTGAATTTGGAACGCTTACTGAATTCAAAATGTAAACAAATATTATTTTACGGTTTTTTGTGTAAGATTATACTATACACGCAAGTTTTGTGTTGTTCAGTTATTTAATTTCGTGATTGAAAAAACAAACTTTTAATGCATATTTTATTGCGAATGTTGCAAAAATTTAATTTAATGTATAGTTACGTTAACCTTTTAGACTTTTATTTTCTATCTGGAAACTTACGTTGTTATCTGGAATTGTTTTAAATAAAGGTGATGAATTTGAGAATCAACATGTAGAGTATCCTCTGAATTTTATGTAAACAATATGCAGAAAAATATAGGGGAGGTTACGAAAGTGGAAACTGAAACAAAAATCTTCTTTGTCGAAGCTTTAAAAATATATGATTGTGGAAACAATTTTAATATCCATGAAGAATAAGAACAAATGTTTGATATTGTATATAATTTATCGAACGTAGTTACTTATTACAAAACTATCTATATAATAAAAGCGAAAAGGATTTGACTGTCATCAACAATTCCGGGATGCCCGCTTCACTTTTCCATATGCCAGGCCTTTGTACTTTTTTCTACCATTGTCAGGTCCATTATGATTGTTAATTTTATATTGTTGCATCTTACAGACTAATATTGCTACATCATCATTATAAACAACTTCTTAAAATTTTCTAAACACAAAAGATTCATTCATCGTGAATGTTAAAAATATTAAACCGTAGAGGTTCCCGATGTAGCCTGGATTAAAAACAAATGCGAACGAAATCGGCAGGGAAGAGTGCCGACATTTAGAGAGTAATTCAAACGAACTCACGTGCGTATATCTTTTATCTGAGGGCCTCGGAAACGTCGTCTAGACCGGAGAGGCACGGCTAGTCATAAAATAACAATGAAAGAGTAAATATACGAGGGATGTCCTCACCCTCAGTGAAGACTTTTTTCAGTATTATTTTGTATTTCTATACAATAAAGTGAGTTGTTTATATATTTTGCTTTATTATTTATGACTCTTCCCCCTCCTCTTCTTTAGCATATTAATAATACGAAAAATGATTGTCCTATTTTTACAAACTTTATAAATCCTCAGTAAAATAGTATTTTTTCCTAATTTGTAAAAATTCTGAATTTATATCCTTTCATTTCGGAAATGCAGTATTTTTAGTTTCGTTTTTAATTAATGTCACGTGCCTGTCTGATTCTTTCTTCGATTTTTGTCTTAAAATATCTATGTCGCCAATTAGTTTTCCGCTAATAATACGAAAAATTGCCGGCCGATTTTTACAAACATTTAACCACTGATGTAAAATATTTTTCTACTTATGCTCTGAAATTTTTAAATCGATATCTTAAGTATTTTTCTTAATATCCGCTAATTAGTGTACATTCTCAAATTCATTCATTTCTGCTCGAAAATCAAGAGCAGATGTGCGCTTCTTTTGTCGTTTTGTGAAAAATGTCGCTTTTTTATAAGTTTTTTAATTAGTTTAAAAATAATATATCGGCTAAATACCGACAGATGTCTCTGAAAATTGAAACTTCGGATTTCCGGAATTTTTCTTTGTATTTCGTTATCTCAACTCCTTATCTATCACATACCATGAAATAACCACTACAATCCGAATATGCTTCAAAACTGGAATGTTTACAGTTGAAACAAATCGAAAGTAACATATCTAGAATAAAAGAAGAATATCGCATAATTTAAAAATAGGTGTATAATATAATGATAAAATCTATTACCATAAACTCTTTAAGAAAAATATATTGTGTCATAACAAAACAGGCAGAAATATAAGTGACAATTCCATAAAAATGTCCTTAAAAAATAAATGACAATGTCATAACATTTTTGTAAAGTACAATGTAATAACACAGTTAAAAACATCGTAACCTCTTGTCGTTTCCTTTTAAATAAATTGAGGAAATCAAGACAATGCTATTTGAAGCAAATTGCTAGGAAAAAGGGAAAGGACAACTCATCTTAATTACTATGCTGCTGATGGGATCGCAGGGTGAAACCCATTATACGCTACAGTTAATTAGTTATGTATCTGAAAAAAGGTCCAAAAAGAGTTATAGGTATTTTTTTATCAGAAGTACTGGCAAATTTGCTCACCTTAATTTTTCAAGTAAAATAAGTATTTCTGCAACCGTTCAGATAAGGGGATAAAAGAGAAAAGAAATACTCAATGGAAAGTTAAGCTCCTGTCGCTTACCTCTTCTTAATTAAGATTTTTTAAAACAAAATACGAAAAACTTCAAATCGTAGCATCTATATCTTTGGTAATATAAAAATAAATTAGAAACAATTCTTTTAAAATTAAAACATATTTTACCTATAAATGCAAGTTAAATAAAAAAATTAAAAGAGCATTCAATATTTCTTTTTAAAACTGATATCTTCACATTTAATATAGAATTTCATTTTTGGGGTGCAACAATATTCAACTTAGAACATTGTGTAACGGTAATTTTTTATGAAATAGGTTTTGAAAGAATAGATACCACTTCCTCTTCGATAAGTCTTTCGTAATTGGTTGCCTAGATTCGTTTTCTGAGATTTTGCATCAATAAATACATACTTGCTATCCTCTGGCTTTTTATAAATAAAAAAAAAAACTTTCTACCAGAAAAGTTGTTTAATTATAACTGTATGGCTTCTATGGGGTATTCATTTGACATCTATTTAATTTCATCCAGTATTAAATAAATTTCAGGTTTCTTATGATTTTTTTTATTTAAAAAACGTTGGACGTCGGCATGTATGGTAAATATCTTGCAACGAACGGACTTATCTGCATTTTCTTACAATCTAAAAATATAAGAAATTAAATCTTATATAAATACACATTATTTTAAACTGTAAACTTATCAATATTGTAAGCACACAAAAGGCAGAATACTCCCTTAGTAAATGATGCTTGGCTACATAATAAACACAATAATTTCGAGAATACTCATGATCATCAAGTGATCTTGTGTTATGAATTATGTAAATGAATTAAAGAAGAACCAAATACATTTTATTTTTAGGAAAAATAATTATGAAATTTATAATCATTTTTTAAATTCATGTTCTCTATGAAAATGAAAATAACACACATGCATCTTTCGTCACAATATGAGTGAAAAATTCTTGCAAAATACAAATGTATTTTATCATAGATTTTACGGATCATAAAATATCAGTTGAAGAAAAATGAGTGAAGTTATTATTCGTAACTACTTTAGTATCTCAGATCCCGAAATTACGTTAGACAACGGATAAGCATCAATAACAAGATAAGGGGTTCCCAAACTGTGTGAGTGATGTTCTACTAGATCGAAATTTATACGTCGCGGTATCATCACTTGCCTTGGGTCCCAGGCCTAAAAGATTTATTTGCATATATATCAAATGTTATACGAGAAGAAAGGGTAAAAAAAATCTATTCTTAAGGTCAAAAAGTTAATAAATTGATCCGTGAATACTGAAACTATTTGATTACTAGAATGGTACTTAAATTAGCTTCTTTTAGTGACCTGCTTGTGGCAGCATCATGATTATACAGTATGCCCACTAAAGTCCGTTGCCAACCTCTTTACTTCGGAACAGCTGTTGCTATATTCATAAAAATGGTGTCTAGGTATAGTAAAGTAGCCATGCGATACTCAATGAAACCGCCTCCGGCGCCACCAGGTAGAAAGCTGTGGAATTAGTATTTCTATCCGAAAACGGAAAGAGATAGGGAAAACAAGTGATTTACCAAAGTTGTAGAGAATCACCGATTTAGTACAAAAAACACTTTTTGGACATTACTGTGAAGAATAGAACGGTAAAAACGTGCATTTGTTTTTCGTGATTTCCTAAACTGTGACGTGACAAAACGATCTTAGAAAGAAAGAAACAACCAGTCATGAAACAGCAGGTGTATGCGACCCCTCCACAAACATAGCAAGACCTTACACGACGCCTTACGGACGCTTGTGCCAACGTGTCACAATCTATGCTCCAACATGTGCAACGTGAAATTCAAACAAGGCTCCAAATATGCATTGCAGCTGACAATGAAAAGTTTGAACATCTAAAATAAAGGTATATTATTATAACTAGTTGTTTTTTCTTTCTAAGATCGTTTTGTCACGTCACAGTGTAGGAAATCATGAAAAAACAAATGCACGTTTTAACCGTTCTATTCTTCGCATTAATGTCCACAAGGTGTCTTTTCGTATTAAATCGATGATGCTCTACAACTTTATAAATCACTTTTTTTTCTCTATCTCTTTCAGTTTTCGAGATAGGAATGCTAACTTCGCAGCATTCTACCAGGTGTCGCCGTAGGCGGTTTCATTCAGTAGCGCATGGCTACTTTACTATACCTAGACATTACTTTTATGAATATAACAGCAGCCATTCCGAAGTTAAGTGGGTGGCGAGGGACTTTAGTGGACATACTGTATAGATAAGAATATGTTTAGAACCATATAGCAATTTAGAGAGAAGCACTAAGCCTTATTTTTTTGTGTTTGTTTTGTGTACTGCTGTCTTTTTTATAGATAAAATATTTACGCGTGGGTAATGTATACTTTTCCATTAAATTGTATTGCCAAAACGCAAGGTGTGAATTATACACTACATATTTCCGAATGAATCACTATTTGCATAACAGCTGAATCACCACTGAATCATCATTAAATCACCATTTCTTGGAAGGAAGTTTTATCCAGTTTTCTCCTCGGTAATGTTATGTAAGAGTGTCCAACACTGACAAGAGGACCGCCAAACAATAGGGGCACAGATTTTGAGGATTTTAAAATATGTTAGAGGGTTTATACCCCTAGCTATTCAGGGCAAAAGTTTCCTTCAAATGGGCATTATTTTTTAAGAAATTTGTGCTTAAAGTTTAGCATACGTTTCAAATACCTAATACCAAATACCTAATCTTTTGTACTTGGTCTCAGTGAAGAGGAGGTAACATTCGAAGACCCTGTCTAGGCGGCGCAGGTTCGGCACTGCCTTGTGGCGTTTTCACTTTTTAATTAATTTTATATTTTTAACACGTTACGAGCTTTAAGCAGAATAGTGAATTCGGCAGCTTTGAACTTTTTTATATTTTCCTAAGAAATTACATTTACATTGAAATTACATTACATTGTTTCATAAAAATTTATATATTTCTGCATAATATTTTAAATTAATATTTCTGTAGACTAGTTACTAATTTGTTACTAGATTTTTTTTTATTTATTGTTATTTATCGTTTTATATTTTTTATATTTGAAGCACTGTTCTGAAAAACACGTTTTTTTACTTTGTGGTATTTTAAATGAAAATTAGGATTTATAACTTATACGAAATATTTTTC
Organism: Maratus michaelseni; assembly: GCA_963931845.1. NCBI lineage: Eukaryota > Metazoa > Arthropoda > Arachnida > Araneae > Salticidae > Maratus > Maratus michaelseni. The sequence goes on from OZ007590.1 coordinate 197,572,396, forward strand.
ATGTCGAATCATCAAAACGTACTTATGATTAGATAATAGCAGTAGCATATCATCAAAATAATAATAACATATTGAAACAGTAACTCTCGTATGTAAATTTTGGCCAGTGGCATAAATGTTTAATGTCCTCTATACATATTTCTCTAAAGTTTATAGAACACATTTCGAAACATTTTTTTCCTTCTAACAAATAAAATCACTGTCGCCATCATTCTTAAAAATTTAGTCATCCGTAAATGCAAAAATGGTCGCAAATGTAACATAAAATTTGCTATACATATATATATATATATTTTTTTTAAGAAATCGTCTGTTTAATTTTCAGAAAAAATCAGAGTAATTAAATTTGATTTTGATTCATCCCGTTTAGCTTCTTTTGTAGACAATTACAAGGTTTTAAAAGATATATATTGCATTCATTTATGTTTTTCTCCAACAATGTTAAAACGATTTATGATCAGGAAAAAAGTCGTTTTTTATAAATTGTGACGTTTGCAATGTCATTTTACGCTTTAAATGATTTCAAAGTATCCCGATTAAATGCATTTACTTGCACTTATACTAATGATGATTAAACATTTTGTTTTTCTACTTTCAATGCATTTTTTATGTATTTATCACAAATCAAATGTTTAAAAGAAATACAATTCGGTCATAAATGCGTTCTTCCAACATTCATATAAAAATTCATACAAAAAAAAAATATTTTTAAAGTGATATTTCTAATACCATTTTATGTTGTGGATATGTACAATACGCATCATCCGATTGATTGCATATTTAATAAACTAAAAATGCCGATATTCGCAAATAAAAAAAATTTTGTATTTCATTATGTAATATATTGTGATATATTTAAAACAAATCAATCATTAAAAAAAAATTCTTTCAATTTTTTAAAATAATTTTTTGTAAAAAATGTAAAAAAAAAAAAAAAAATGCATTATTTCATAATTTTGATAAAAGAAAATACATATTTAAATGGAAACAATAACAGTAAGATTCTAGACTTAAATTAGTTTGGACATTCGTCAACAGAAATATTAGGTTAAAAATTTCAGATAAAATATATAAATAAGAAAATTTCTTAAACGTAAATTCCATTTTTTTAAATAAAATATAAAAAGGTTCAAAGCTGCTGAATTCACAATTCCACTTAAAACTTTTAAGGGGTCAAAAATATAAATTAATTAAAATAGAGAAAAAGCCAGAAGGTAGGGTCGAACACGACACCGCCTAGACAGAGTCTTCGAACGGTAATTCCGTGGCACTAACAAGGAAGGTCTCCATATCCGCATACGCAGAAAATTAAAAAAAAAATTACACAATGTTCTTCTCATGAGGATATATACGTCTATAAAAAATTTCTGCGGAACCTCGATATAATGTCCGTAAAAAATTATTAAAATTTCGTTTATTTGGCGATTTATCACCGGTTGGCGACGGAAAAAATTTAAAGAAATACGGTTTTATAAAAAATCTAAGTTCTAATCGGCCGATTCCCACCACTAAATTTTTAGTATTCTTCTCGCAATAAGAATACTGATAAAATTTAGGCGAAGTATACTAATAAAATTTGACGAAGAATATTAATACAATTTAGCGGTGGGAATCAGTCCATTGGCGCCTACATTTTTGCACCCCTGCTTTAAGGAAAAACTTTTTCATGCTGAACTTGTTTATGTAAGTTTAACTTACATAATAAACAAATTTTTATAACTATAATTTTGTGTGCACACTTATATGTATACATAATGAAATTTAAATATCGTAATTTACGATTTAAAACAAAATTTAAATTGATTGAAATTGTTTCAAATTCAAAATTAAACCCGATTCTGAACATTGTCAATTCAAGGCAAAAAGTATTGTTGCCGTGGAATTATTCGATTTGGAAATGTATAACGATTGCGTTTGTCATCGGGCTTTTCTTTTTAAAATACATTTAAAAAATACTTATAAAACCGGTAAAGCCGTTTAAATTATTAAAAATCGTAGAATGGGGGAGAAAACAATAGCAAAATTTCATTCAATCGCTAATAAAAAGATTAAAAAAACGTGAATGATTTATTTAATTTGATTTAAAGGGTATTTTAAATTAATATTACTGCTAACGTACAGAGGGTTGAAAATGTTGAACGCAAAATGCAAACGATTCTGAACAAGAGGGTATGGTATCATGAGCCCTAGAATTAACCCATTCGTATAATTTTTTATGACAATTTTACGCTTTCAAATTTTACAAAAATCTCATAGACATATTTGTAAATTTAAAAAAGCATTGTTTAAAATACAAAAATTATACAAAACATAATAAACTTTTATCGTTTAAGTTTAAATTCATTGCTTATTCGAATAATCATTTTACAAGCAATTTTAAAATGCATTAAAATCGCTTGTGGTTGGCGAGGGAAACATATTGCTAGCCAAATCGCGTCTTTTTGCGCGAAATACTCAAAAGTATTTTATTTTTTTGCAGATTTTCTACTGGGATTCCGCAACTGAATTTCACTGTTCCGTTATCACATGCATAAGTAGCTTCATCAGCATTTTTTTCAAGCTTTTCAGAGTATGCGCTTTAACCCTTTCAGGGGCACACGAATTTGGTCCTGTAACGTCGATCTCACACCGGTATTTACGAAAGAATTTTGTTCAAAATAAAGAAAAGCAATTTTTCAATTTTTTCCGTCAAAGTTTAAAAAGTAAAATTTAATTAAAAGTTTCTGGTTCTAATCGGATTAAAATTAGGTGGTATATAATATATACCACCGCCCCTCAAAGGGTTAAGGAGACCTTCCTTGTAAGATCACATACAAAAGACCAAACTGATGGGTATTTGAAACGTATTTTAAACTTTAACTCCAAATTTGTCAAAAACTAAGGCCCATTTGAAGGAATTCTTTGACCTAAATAGATAAGAGTATGATACCTACAACGTACTTTAAAATCATCAAAATCTGTGCGCATCATGTTTGGCGGTCCCCTTGTGAGTTTTCCAGCTCTAGCTGTGCTTTCGTTTGTTTTAGCATAATATTAAAAATTGCAGTTTGACGCAATTTGTAGTAGCTACAAATGGTATTACTTTTCTGGTGTCCATGAATATTTTAAAACAAAGTTTCTAATATGAGAAAATTGTATATTGCGGAAACCTTAATATTTTACTATTTTATGGTATGTTAAATGCACTTTTAAAAGAGAATTTTCAATTTTCGAGGATGACAATATACATATTAGGAAAATTATTTATATAAGCATCAAATGAGCCTGATTTTGAACAAAAAAAGTTTCATTTCGTTATCTTTGTAATCATTTATTTTTATTCATGTTTTATATCAAAATTGCTCATATATGTTTCTCCATGGAATAAATTAAACTGTTTGAACGCTATGAAATAATATTAAAAAGAGTTTCTGAAATAGTTCTTAAAAATAGTTTTTAATAGATTTTAGGGATCGTAAAGTTTTAATTAATAAATGAGTAAGTTTATTAATCATGTTGTTATCTAAGCAACACAGTTCAAGATATAAATATCAGAAAATGAATATGCCTCAAAAACTGGAATGTATAAAGTAAAAAATAAATTTTTATATACCATACCTATTGTGAAAGAACAATATCGTAGCATTTTAATATTTTATACTATAAGTAAAATATATATTATCATTAAAACTTTTATGAAAACATACTGTGGGATAAAATATTGGGACGAAAAATAAACGACAATGCCATAAAAACGTTCGGAAATGCAATGTAATCAGCCAGTTAAAATCATCTTAACCGCTTTTTGTTACCCCTTAAAGAATTTAAAAGAAAGCAAGATAGTGCTATTTGAAGGAAATTGTAAGGAAAAGGAAAAAGAACATCTACCTAATCGCTAAGCTGTTGATGGGGCTGCAGGGTGAAAACCATTAAATAGTACAAGAAAACTAGCTACGTATCTAGAAAAAAATATTTATATACGAAAAAAGTTAAAGGTATCCTTTTTGTCTTTTCTTAACTACGTGCAAATGTGGTTCTGTTATTTTTTTTTCGAAAATAGAGAGAACATTTTCTTCTGCAACTGGTAAGATAATGGAATAAAAAGAAAAACTATTCAGTGAAAATGTAAGTTATTAACATTAACATCTTTTTAAGTTAATTTATTAAACAAGCTAATAAGAAAAGATTAAAATCGCGCATAGCTTACTTTTATTTTATTTCATTCTAGAATTGTTTATTATATGCTGCACGGTATTAAGTATTAAGTATAATTTTAAACTGTATTAAGTATAATTAAAAAAAAATCTTCAAAAAATAATATTAAACTTTTTAAAAGAAAAGTACGGGTTTGAAAGTAAGGGTATTTTCTACTAAAATTTTCCTGAATACTATTTGAGACAACGTTCAATTGAATTAAAGCATAAATTTATGAGAATATCCAAAGTAGAAGGTAAAAATTATTTTGTATTTACGGATTGTTATCCATAGGGAGCAACCCCTGGTGTGCAAGGGTGTGACCCGATTATGGATGATTCAGTGTTTTGATTTACTCATGGTAGAAAGCGCAAACTGTTGAAAGTATTTAATAAATTATAATTTTTGCTCTGTTTCTTTTTCATAATATCAGAACAGCAAATAAATAAAATAAAAGCATAAACTTAAACTATATATTCAGAAATTCTAAATTGATTTCTCAACGTTAATTCACAATTTTATTAATATTAAACTATTAATTGAAAAAAGTGTTTTTTAAAATTATATTACACTTTTTTTTTATTTATATTTAATTCTCTAGTTTATAATGTTTAAAATATATCTTAGTTGCAGTTTCAGAGACAGTTAACCTATTTCAGCAAGCGTTGTTTTACGCATACTTAACTCCATTTTTGATAGTCATAACAATAAAAAATCGTTCGAAATTTATTACCTACGCCCAGATAACGAGGAAATAGCTTAAAAATAATTTATCTGTTTATAAATAAGTTCTTCTAAAATTTTATTTTATTATTTTAAAAGAGATTCTGTGAATATTTGGGCATTTATATGAAAAAGAATTTCATCGAAATATATTACGTCTGTTTCAGTTTTATACAATTTATTCCTTTCGATGGAAAAAATTCAGTTATTTAATATAACCGAGGAAAGCTTCGCAGAAAAATATTTCATAGTTTTGTAAGCAATAGCTCCTGTCAACAGAAGAGAAAGGCGCCAAACTTCTGCATTCATCTATGCACAAGAAGAATATTTTATTCATATCGTGGATACCAACATGGAAGTTATTCAATTTCCCTAAAATTTTCTCATTCACATGTAGTCATCGTTATCCAAGAACTGAAATTAGATTATTCTTACATTTTTTCATTGTGTCTCTTTTTGCACACGAATATATATGTGATTGAAAATAAAACAAAAATTTATACCGTGTTTCGTGTACAGTAATTTAAGACGAAAAGGGAAATTCTTTTGTTTCACATATTTCTGAATTTGCCCTAAAAGAATAATTTAAATATATACAAATTAAAATACCGTATTTGTTTCTCACCGGCCATACGTTTGTGTCTAAAAATTTACTTTTAAAATTCGTGAACGGCAGATAAATGATTCTTTGTGAGGCGATAACTTTCGATGGAGGGGTCATATTTACTGTAAAAAAATTATGTAAGTGTGAAATACATTTTATTTTTTAATAATAATTTTTCATGTTTCTTTTTATTTTCCTAATTTTTGCTAATTCATTATTTTTATTTTATTTTCTAAATTTTGTTACGCCATTACTACCATTTGTTGATAGTATCGTTTGTTTTTGCATGGAATCGTTGGGTGGTCAGCTTGTATTAATTCTAGAACATCATGAAACCATAAAATTATGAATGTATAATTCTAATGATAACTTAAATTTGATTTGAATAAAAATATTCTGAAATGCGTATTTCTTATGCTTTGTTTTAACATAGTCTCCCTATTTACTCGGCTGGTTCACTTTAAACTTAATAAAAAAAACACTGATTAAACACACAATCTAAAATTCGAACTTTAATTTTTTTAATTAAAAACACTAAACCCTCTTGATTACACGTTAAAAGCGAACGTCATCCACCACACACGAGCTCTGTGCTCTCAACTGAAAACTTACATAAAAAACAGTCACATTGACAGTTAACAAGAAGAAAGAAGAAACAAAACATTCAAACTGCGAAATATCCTTGGGTGCAGGAAAACTCAAGATTACTTATGAAGTTTCTTCAGATGCACGAGCAACTGCGAAGCACAAAGTCTCTTAACGAGGTATCGTTCGATACTGAGCTCTATCGAAAGCGTGTCAAGTAAATATTTTCGAACGTACGCCCCCGGCCTTGAAATCTTCAAGGGCTACAATTAAATATTCTCAGTCAAAGGGTAAAGGACAAAGTTTTTGAATAGGACGTTTGAGCTCTCCCGTAGCAGTTCTTACTATGGCCACTCTAACATTACCATCACTACCTGAAAAGGTTTCAATAATTCTTCCCAGTTTCTATTGAAGCACTGTTACAAGATCATTTTTAATGAGCACCAAGTCATCAATCTTTAAATTTGCTGTTGGACGTAATTACTTGGGGCGTTGTTGCAATTGGGACAAATACTCGGCACTCCATCGCTTCCAAAAGTGCTAAAATACTCTCTGCGTCAGTTGCCTACGACGGAGTCGTGAAGGCGAAAGCTCAGAAACATCAAGCTCTGGAATAGCTGTAAAAGAAGCACCCGTCTAAAAATAACCCGGTGTTAAAACTTGTAGATCATTTGGATCACTTGACAACAGACACAAAGGTCTCGAATTCAAACAAGCTTCAATTTGTGACAATAATGTTGAGAACTCTTCAAGTGTAAAAAGTGAATTTCCCATTGTTCTACGCAAATGATATTTCACAGACTTTATGTTAGCCTCCCACATCCCACCAAAATATGGAGCAGATGGAGGGTTAAATTTCCAAACGATGCCATCATTAGCAACATAGTTCTGTAAGGGTTGATATTTAATGGTGGAGGATATAAATTCGTATAATTCCCTCAATTCCTTACTTGCACCCTTAAAATATGTAGCACAATCACATGCTAATTCGGCTGCCTTGCCTCTATGAGAAACAAATCTTTTCAGAGCAGCCAAAAACGTTGGAGTTGACAAATCGGACAACAATTCAAAATCAATAACACGAGTCGAAAAACAAATAAAAATAGCTATGTAACTCTTAAATACCTTGATACCTCTACGATTTCTCTCTTTACACATAAAAGGACCGGCATAATCAACTCCAGTCTACGAAAATTGACGAACTGGGCAAGTCACGCATGGCGGGCAGGTCACCCATTAATTGCGTACCAATAGTTGGTAAAGCACGACAACACTTTAGTCATGTCTTCACAATTTTTCTTACAGCATCTCGACCATTTAAAATCCAAAATTTTGTTCCAAGAACAGATAAAAGAAGTTGCGGACCAGCATGCAAGTAAGTTATATGATAATGCCTAATAAGCAATGCAGTAATATGATGACTCTTAGGCAACACTATTGGGTGTTTCTGATCTTCGGAAACACTAGCATGTCTTAGTCTTCCACCGACCCGTAAAATACAGTTTGAATCCAGAAATGGACTTAATGTTAAACGCTCGCTTGAAAGTTTTAACAATTTATGATTACTTATAGCAAAGATCTCCTCAGAAAAACACTGGTGTTGCACCAATTTCAATATCATCGTTGTGGCTCTTGAAAGCTCTGATGTCAAGAGTATACCGTTTATTCGCTGAGATAACTTTCTTGCATTGTTCACAAATCTCATGCACCACGCTACAATTCGTACCAGTCTATCACAAGTGGAATATCTGAAAATCACATGATTATCACTAAGCTCAAACACATTTGCAACACAGTTTCGCTTCTCTTCCTTTAAAACAATCTCCTGTATTTTACCGTTAAATGTCTCATTAGGTTATTTGTTGTTCAATGGCTTTCTTAACCATTGAAGACTACGAAACCATAACTCACAATTTACTAATGCCGACGGCAACACACCCCTTGTTCCGCAGTCAGCAGGATTTCCAATTCCAGGCACATGATTCCACAAACATTAGTAAGTGCCTCTTGAATTTTTGAAACACGGTTAGCTACGAAGGTTTGTCAACGATGAGGCTCTGAAGAAAGCCATGCCAACGAAACCCTAGAATCAGTCGAGGCAAATACTCTGTAAAACGTAAATGCTGTAAAACCATTTTTAGCAAATTTGCCAAAAGAAGAGCCGCACACAATTCAAGTTGTGGAATAAACTAAGTCTTAATAGGTGCTACCTTATTCTTACATGTCAAAAAATTTACCGTTATTTTTTCATCATGAGAAATTAAACGCATATACACTGCTCAAAACAATTAAAGGATATTTGAAGTTTTATGTAAAATAAAGATATGAACGAAATTTTTTTTGCCGAAAATAGAAGAAGAGAATCACAAATACAAATTTTTCTGGTTTTCAAACTGTGGAGTATGCAAATTTTGAGTTCGACGTCAAAAACGTCGCTTCAGTGGCAGCGAATGAAATTTGACTTTCAACTGGATAAAAGAGAATGAAGACAAGGATGATCGGCATTCAGTGATTGCTTTGTTTCGATGAGTACGATGTCTCAGCGAAGTCATTTGACAGATTCAGAAGCTTGGAGAATTGTTGGTAGGTTAGAAGGGGGCCAAACTCAAGCCGAAGTAGCGCAAGCCATTGGAGTGTCACAAAGTGTCATTTCCAGGATCTGGAACCGTTTTTTGGAGAGTGGATGTGCAGGCCGAAGACCAGGGCAAGGTCGTAGACGGGCAACAACGCCCAATGAAGATCGGTATTTAGCGTTAACAGCTCGGAGACACCGAAACATGAACGCTACTCTTCTCCAACAACACCTTCGCTCGGCTACAGGCACCACGATTTCAACTCAGACTGTCCGAAACCGGCTCCATGCTGTAGGTCTGTATGCTCGCCAACCGATGGTATGTGTTAGATTAACATCAAGGCATCGTCGCGACCGCAGGGAGTGGGCAACCGAGCATGTGAACTGGAGGAGAAAAGAATGGAGCAATATTCTGTTTTCTGACGAGTCCCGTTTTTCTGTGCATCCGAATAATAGGCGTATTTTCATCTGGAGGGACCGTGGCAGTAAGAATAATCCTGCGTTCGTGCACGAAAGTGTCAGATTTGGCGGTGGAGGAGTGTTGGTGTATGGTGGCATCTCCATTGACGGGCGCACTGACCTCTACATCATTCGAGATGGAGCTCTGACTGGTCGCCGATATAGGGATGAGATCCTCAGACCTATTGTAGTCCCTTACGCTGCAGCAATCGGAGATAACTTCATTTTAATGGACGATAACTGCAGGCCACATCGTGCAAACCTGGTGGAGGATTTCCTTTTCGAGGAAGGAATCGTTCGAATGGAATGGCCAGCGTGTTCTCCAGACATGAATCCACTCGAGCACGTTTGGGACGCTCTAGGAAGATGAGTTTCTGGCCGCCAACAACCCCCACAAACTCTCCAAGAACTGGAAAGAGCTCTTCTGGAAGAGTGGGGCAGAATACCCCAACTCGTCATTAATAGCCTCATTGAGTCCATGCCTCAAAGGTGTTCAACGTTGCTGGCCGCCCGTGGAAACCATACCCCCTACTGAAAATGATTTTCTTTGAAGAAAACACCTTTTCTTATTCTTTGTTTCTCATATGCACAAATTGTGTTTTTTTCCTTTTGTACACAAATGCGCAATAAAATGCATTTTTTTCTGCAAAACATGTGTAATTTATTCTCATATAACCTACTATGTCTGTCGACCATGTATCAATCAGCTAAAAAGTTTCCCAGATACAAAATCCACCTACAACTGCAATATCCTTTAATTGTTTTGAGCAGTGTATATTACCGCACAATACGCCTTTTCCTTCGCATCACAAAATGCATGAATTTGAGGTGCTATCTACAGCCAAGACAAATCGAGGTATCTTCAATTGAGAAATTACCCTTAAGTCATTTCTAAACGATGTCCACCGCTTACTAAAGTCTTCACTAATGGGCTCGTCCCAGGTAAGTGAAAATTTCCATAAATCGTGCAACATTGTCTTCATGAAAACAACACAAGGGGATAGCAAGTCTAATGGATCAAACACCTTTGTGACCTTTGACAAGATATCTCTCTTAGAATATCTAATCTTTTTGTCATGATTTAAAACAGTGAAACAAAAGAAATCGCCCATCAAATTCCACTGGATTCCCAAAATTTTTATCCCACTGTCATTCTTTAAGTACAATGAATCTGCACTTTCTCTACATTCTTCCGAAATGTTCTTCAACACCCCAGGCACATTAGATATCCATTTTCGCAACTTAAAACCACCTCGTTTCATTAACAATGCCAATTGATCGATTAGTTCCACAACGTTCTCTTCATTCTGTCCCCAAGACAATAAATCATCTACATAAAAATCCCTTATCACTGCTGAAGATGCCAACAGAAATTCACTCTTCTCATCTAAGGCAAGCTCATGAAGAGTTCTATTAGACTGAAACGGGGCAGATGCGGGGCAGATCTCAAAAGAATTGTAAAAAGCTCTGTATGCGTGGACCGACCTTAAGAATGTCGTTCAAAGACACACCCAAAGCAGACTTAGCTGAAGCGTCAAAAACAACTCTCATTTTTGTCGTTATGCTTGATTCCCGAATTACCGCATGATGTGGTAAATAACAAACACTTGAAGGAACACCCTCCGAAATGGATACACATTCCATGTGACCCAATTCAAAATATTCCCTCATAAACTTTCGATAGTCTCCACAAATAGACGTTTGTTCAGAAAGTCTGCGTTCTAACGAACGAAATCTCTGGATAGCCATTTCTCTAGTATCACCTAATCGAGATGGGGAATCTTTAACTGGAAGTTTCACGACAAATCTTCCAGACATATCTCGAAAATAACTGCGCTTAAAATTATCCTCACATTCCCTCTCCTCCTTAGAAATCTGAACCAATTCTGGCTATCTGTATTCTCTTCTGCACATTTAATTGCAAATATTGCGTGAATTTGTAAAGTGGATGCGATTCTTTACATAAAATACAAATATTATTAGCAGACAATAATGTAGTGAATTTATGTTTTCAAATTTCTTTCACTGGTGGTCTACTATTTTGAAGTCGCATGATCCTTTAAGAAAGATAATAAATTTTCACGTGTTCCCAATTCCTCTTTTTTGAGTGTTCTTTCCCACCAATATCTCATATGCCTATTTAATTTCTCTGTAATTAAATAAACCATCAATACTTCTGAAAAGCCGTTGACCTCTTGTCTAAGTACACCCAATGAACGCCCACATTCATTTAAAACGTCTACACTTTCTAAGCAGGATTGTGCAGTATCCGAAATGCAAGGCATTCCAATAAATTTCTTTATCGATGCATTAATTAATTTTCGCTTATTTGAATATCGCTCTTTCAACAGCTCTAACGCTGTCTTATAATTTGAATCTGAGTTTGGAAGGCATTGAATTATTTTAAGTGCACTACTTCTGCATGCCGATTTTAAATATTGTACTCCTTAACACTCTGATAAACGTTCATTACAATCCACACTAACTCTAAATAAATCATAAAAGGGCAGCCAGATTATCACTGAACGTGGGAAGTGAGAGTTTCGGCAGTTTAACCTCAGAGGTTTGAGATTTTAAAAATTCTTCATTGTGACTACTTTCGTTTAAAGTAATTCCAGATTTTTTTCGTTTAATGCTGAGTCACATACTGTCAAGTCTGTCCTGTTCTGTCTGTTGCTCCTCAATGTACGCGTCAACATAATTTTTATAACATTAAAAAAAATCATATTAAATGGTTCACTCAATTCTTCATTCAACTTTCCAATTCTAATTTCAAGCAATGTTAATTGACTTGAATCCGCTTCACCCAATTATCTTATTCTCTAATTTTGTAATAGCAGATTTTAATCCCTTCTTTTTAACTAAAAAATCTTTCAACTCTTCCATAATAAATAAAAATCTAAATACAGGAACGAACTCACCAAACCGTTAAAACGTCTGGTCAATAATGCAGAGGTATTGGCATCCAACCAACCATGTGCTTGAACTTCAACACTTTACTCAAAACGTCCACATTTTAAGTCCAAACCACTTTTAAAATTAGCTCAATCACCTATTTTTTTATTAAAAAAGAAAATTCGGCTTGATGGATCATATGTTTACTCGTCTGGTTCACTTTAAACTTAATAAAAAAAACATTGATTAAACAAACAATCTAAAATTTGAACTGTAAAAACTTTTAAATTAAAACTCTAAACCATCTTGATTACACGTTGACAGCGAACGCCATCCACCACACACGAGCTCTGTGCTCTCAACTGAAAACTTGCATAAAAAACAGTCACTTTGACAGTTAGAAAGAAGAAATAAAACATTCAAATTGCGAAATGTCCTTGGATGCAGGAAAACTCAAGATTACTTACGAAGTTTCTTCCGTTGCACGAGCAACTGCGAAGCATAAAGTCACTTACCGAGGTATCGTTCGATACTGAGCTCTATCGAAAATGTGTCAAGTAAATATTTCCGAACACTCCCCAAATAAAGAACTAAATATAGGGTACGCGTGTTACACGAATTATACGATATTTCAATTTTAAATTCTTAATAATATTAGAAAAAATAATTTCATTAATTAAAGGCGTTATTTTAATTCATGCGATGGTTTTATGTACAGTCAGATTTAAAAAAAATCTCATGAAGTTCAATTGCCATATTGTCTCAAAGAAGTCATGCGATTGAAATTTCTATCTTATTTCAATTTATGTTTTAACCCTTTCCGGCATGGTGGATTAAATTCTGTCTCACTGAATTTTAATCCCTTAATCCCAGATCGACACCAGAATTTAGAGATAAATTTTGGCCTTTTATAATGTACGTGAAGTAAAGATTTTATTTATTTTCAAATTAGTATTTGTTCCTAAATCCTGGTGCCATTCAATCATTTCAACATTTTAGTTAAACAAGTACTTTGTGCCTGAAAGGGTTTTGAAAAATAGCTACTGGGGCATCTTCTAAGAAAAATTGTACCAAACTCTGAATTTTGCAATACAAACATCCAATTTTGACAACATATTTCAAATATTTCAGAAGCTTTTATACTAGGATACAGAACGGGAAATCATTCTGCATAGAGATATAGGAATTATGAAGGTTTAAAGTTTAGAACTCGTAATGTTGACATTCTTTTTAACATTACGAGGTAAAAATATCATATCGGTTTGCACCAAAAGACTTGTCGTTAAAGTGCCATATTATTTACTGAAAATATAAACCAGAAAGTTCAAAGAGTATAAATAAATAAGAGTATTAATAAATAAGAGTATTAATAAATAAGAGTATTAATAAATAAATTTAGATTTTAAAAATCACGAACAACTAACTAATTGAGTTGTAATTTTACAACTGGAAGAAAAAAGTTCGGGCGAGTATTCGAACCTGGGATATCTTATCTGAAGCGGCCATGCTCGACCAAATGAGCAATCCCGGTCTAATCTGGAGGACCTAATTGATCCAGTTAATCTTATTGATCATAGCATCTGATTTGACATCAGACCAGACTGGATGAATTAGGTCCTCCAGATTCGACCAGGATTGCTCAGTTGGTAGAGCATGGCCGCTTCAGCCAAGATATCCCAGGTTCGAATCTTGGCCCGGACATTTTTCGTCCAGTTGGAAAATTACAACTCATATGATTTCTTTACCAATTTGAATAATTATGTTAAAATTAATCTAATTAACTAATTATTGTATTGGAGTGCGGTTTACATAATAACACTTCTGAAACAGTCAAAGTTTTTTCGTGGTAAAGACAATCTTAAGTTTTTGGGTACCAGAAGTACGTTCACATATCAAAATTTCAGAAAGAAATGAACAAATGTCGCATCGGAGTGTGGATTGCCAAGAAGTTAGATTTTGTGGGTCAATGAAGAAAAGAATTCAAAGTGCTCCACAAGTCCGTTCACATTTCAAACTGATAAAAAAAATAATAAAGTGTGGTATCGGAGTGCGGCTTGCACCAAAAGACTTGGCATTTTGGTCGAATTTTATGGGCAACAGAAACAAAAGGGCTCAAAGAAAGCCATTAGTAAGTTAAACTTTAAAACATTCATAAACATTTAATAATGGCCATATCGGACTGCGGTTTATACCATAAGACTTGAGAAGAAGTGGTATTTTGTAGGATAAAAGTGCAGAAAATAATTTAAAGTGTCCCATAACTGTATTCAATTTCAAAAGCCGATAAGAATTTAATAAATTGTCGTATCGGAGTGTAGTTTGCTGTACTATAATACTTATCATGAAAGTGCTCAAGTGTTTACTGGCAATAGAAACTAAATACTGTAAAGTGACACATAAATAAGTTCAGATTTCAAAAAATGACAAAAAATGAACGATTTGCCCTATTGAAATGCAGTTTACACTATAATACTTTTCAAAAGTACTATTTCTCATGATAAAATAAAAGAATATAATCAAAGTCCGTTCCGATTTCAAAAGCTGATAATAACTTAATAAATTGTCGTCACGAAGTACGGTTTGCGCATTAATACTTGTATTTAAATATTCGGATTGTTTACTGACAATTGAAGCAAATTAGTTTACAGAGACACATAAAAAGTTCATATTTTTAAAAATCTCAAAGATTTAGCAAATTGTTGTATCGGAGTGCGGTTTTACAGAATAAGCCATCAAAAAGTGCAATGTTTCGTGGCAAAAGAGAAAACTATTTCAAAGAGCAGCATAAGTTCCTTAACTTTTCAAAGAGCAGCATAAGTTCCTTAACTTTTTAAAGAGCAGCATAAGTTCCTTAACTTTTCAAAGTTATAAAAAATTTTAAAAATCCCGTAACAGACTGCGGTTTGCACAAAAAATATGGCAAATTGTTGGATTTTATATAGCGATATAGAAAAAAAAAGAAGTTCAATGAGACAGAGTAATAAGTTCCGGCATTGAAAATGCACAAACATTTAACAAATTGTCATGTTGAAGTGAGGTTTACAACATAAGACGCGAAGAAGTGACTGGAAAAAACTATTCAAAGTGTCCCATAAGTCCTTTCATATTTCAAAAACATGTAAAAATTTAATAAGTTGTCGTATCGGAGTGTGGTTTAAACCATATGACTTGGGAAATGGTCGGAAGCTTTATAACAAAATATACTTCACTACTGAAAATTTGAACTATTTCTTCTTTCTTTTACCGCAAAAATCCGACATTTTGACAAGTTTTAAGCTGCAAACCGTACTATGATACGAAAATTCGTTATTTTATGAATTTTTGGAATGTAAATCGATTTATGGGAAATCGTGTGTATTTTGATAGTGGCACTATCAAATTCGGCGCTGCGAAAGGTAGAATGTCGAATTGCTATATATTACAGATTAAATAAGAGGTAGAAATAATCTATAGTTAATGTAAAATTATAAAATAAGAACACAATATTTTAAATGTTCTGATGTAATGTACATTATTTCAAAATGTAATTTTTCAACTTGTTTACCATACTAGTAGTAATTTTCCAACTGGACGAAAAATGCCCGGGCCAGAATTCGAACCTGGGATTGCTTGGCTGAAGCCGCCACGCTCTACCACTGAGCTATCCCGGTCGAATATGGAGGGCATAATTCATCCAGTTAACCTTATTGATCAGAGAATCTGGTCTGATATTTTAATCAGCTCAACAGAAAAGATCGCAGGTAAAGGAACTCCAGTAAACACTGGATACGTGATTACACTAGATTAATTTTAACACAATTATTTCAAATTGGTAAATAAATCATACGAGTAGTAATTTTCCAACTGGACGAAAAATGTCCGGTCCAGGATTCGAACCTGGGATTGCTTGGCTGAAGCCGCCACGCTCTACCATGAGCTATCCCGGTCGAATCTGGAGGGCATAATTCATCCAGTTAACCTTATTGATCAGAGAATCTGGTCTGATATTTTAATCAGCTCAACAGAAAAGATCGCAGGTAAAGGAACTTCAGTAAACACTTCTGTTGAGCTGATTAAAATATCAGACCAGATTCTCTGATCAATAAGGTTAATCAATAAGTACGACTATCTTAATGCCGTTGTCATCGATTTTAAATGTACAAATATGTCACAGCTTAATCTATAAATTTCATACACACATATAAAAAACGGAGAGTACCTTTTTCCATTTTTAGTCAAAAAATATTAATTAAAGTATCATAACTCTGTAAATTTTGTTCGTAGTAAATTGTAAATTTTATTGTTTTTCTTGATAGAGCATGGAAAATAATTTTTCAAAATATAATTTATAAAACCCATGGATCATATAACAATTACATTTCTTTAATTAAAATTAAAAAAAATCTATTTTGACATAAGTGGATTTTTATATGGTCAGGGCACCCAAATAGTCCATTTTTAGATACCACTCTTAAAAAAAAGAAAAAATTTTTTTTTATAGAGACATTCCCCGAAGTTTATTTTAATTTTGAATGTGGTAGAAACGTACCACAAAAACAGTTCTCGGGAAATACATGTATTCAAAAACGGACCGTTTGGGAGCCCTGTATGTTGAACAACAACAGTACAGGGTCATCGAAAAACAATGCTGGGATTTTGAAATCTTACAAAAAATCAATTATTAAACGTACGGAAATAATTCTTGTGTTGAAATGTAGTGAAATAATGTAAGTTTTCATCCACTCACTAGATGGCGTGCAACCTTGAATGTGATGTTCCCCAACTCATGCATTGCACGAGATGGCCCAATGCATGGCCTCCTCGAAGGATCGACCTTACGCTTGTGGTCTTCTTTTTCTAGGAATACATGCAGAACATTATGTACAGTGAAAGAATTACTGATATCTGCCATTTGAAACGTCGAATCATAGCTACCAGAGATTCACAGGGCATGGACAGAGATTGAATATCGTCTGGACGTCTGTCAAGCGCCTAATTGTTCACATATTGAAACATATTGAAATTGATATAAAACGTGGTACTTTTTTTAATATTTTAATACTAAATGTATGTCCCTATGTGTTTCTTTATTTGCGTAATACAAATTTGTAATATTTTCTTATATTACAAGTTAAGTAGCATAGGTAGTTACATGTTAAGTAACATAGGTAATCTCGAGGTGGTAATACCGGCATTCTTTTTCGATGACCCTGTATTTGAAACATTTTTGCATTGGGAACTATACCTCTAAAATTAACGGTTTAGGAGCTAGCTGTTCTTCAAAGAGAAGAAGGGGCACACTGTATATTAATTCATTAATGTATTTATTTATGAATCGATACCATAAATAGTCACATGTTTTCTTCAAGCAACAATCTTTATTTTTTTTCTCATTTCTTTATCAAATATTATTAATGCTGAAAAAAAAACATTTTTTTTTCTCAAAATATATAGCATATTGTCTTAAAATAAAATTGCGATACGATTTGCCACTAGCAAATATCATTAAAGTTAATGAAGCGTTAATTAAAGTATTTATGGGTACATCAGCCGCTGTTAAGTTAAAATCAGTGATTTCTTATGAGTGTTACATTCTAAGTTTTTATTACAAATATTTTAGTTGATTTTTTTTGCAGTTTAGTGAAAGTCATTCCTATCTTTTTAATTTCTGAAATTAATTGCCCTCATTAATTAATGTGATTTTTAATAAATTATTTTCTTCTATTAGTGGAGCATAATAATTTTGTGAAAATTTTATGTCTCTGACAAATGCAAAGGATGCATTTTTTTATATAGCATGAAAAAAAAATGCGTTATAGTTTTCGGTAATATAATTATGTTTTGATTGGCCGCATAACTAATCGTTAATCTCGAGGCTAAAACATATTTAAAAACTGGTGCAATTCAGAGAATTTCACTAAACATTTTAAAAATTGGATTAGATATTTGTGCGTTTTTTATACATTTGATAATTTGTTATGAGAATTAGTTTTTTATGCCGCTTTAAAGAGCATTTTTCATTTAAAAAGTCTGAGTAAATTCTCATATAAATCTTAATTATTTCCCTAGCATAAACGTGTATGACGAATAAGTTTACCTTTACTGCTTAAATCATAGTTATAGAATATCTTTTTCTGAAATGATTAACAAATGCAGAGCTGCCGTTGGCGACAAATTTCTTTTATTATGCCTTCATCTACCTTGAAAATTAATAAAAATTTATCAAAAAGATTTTTGTTTTGAAATAGTTGTAGGCAAAATAATAAAAATAAGTCGTCAGTGCAATTCTTGTAAATGGAAATAACATTTTATAATTGTATATAATTTTACAGTCCTATACGATCACCAGACAATAATACCAATTAAAATCATACTTCATTATACTTATATCAAGTGCGTTTTAAAAAGAATTACTGCGGTGTATATGGCGATTATATAAGTTGTATGCCAGGGATACGAGCTGCGAGAATCAGGTTCTTGAAGCACAGCTTTGTAATTAATCTTAAAAAAAACTTAAATTAGTTGTATTATAAACTTTTGTGTGCATAAAGAAAACAGCAATAAATGCATTTTTAATATGCATAAGGAAAAAGTTTAAAAGATTATTAGCTTAAGTAAAGTCTATGTTGTTTGGCTTGACGTTTTCCTCTCTACAGTATTATTGTTTGCTCACGAGGGCTAAAAACAAAAATAATATCTACATTTTCCTTTTTATTAATAGCAAATGCCAAACGTGAAATGACAATCATTAGCGTGTCAGCCATACAGTGTTCTTACCATTACAGAAGTATACAAAAAATCCTATTTAAAAGGATTATACTTGCAAAGACACTCGGTCAAAGGTTAACACGTTCACTACCGTATTACAAATTAACGGAATTTTGTTTTATTCATAAATTCTGTATTAATACCAGAAAATACTTATAGCAATATTTGCTTTATTTAATAACAGGCATTTCGGGATTACATAAAAAAAATCCTTCTTTCGAAATATCTGTTATTAATTCGTAATCTTGGATTAAAAATGGACAGATGGACGCCAAGCGACGTCACGGATGCGTCCTCGGCAGCGAAAGTGTTAAAAGAATAATTGAACATTAACATTTACTATTTGATAAGAACGTGGTCTCTGCATTACTTCGTCGTAATTGGTATTTACGTTAGTAAAGACAGTTGTAATATGTAGAAAATTGTTTATATTGAAATAATAAAAGAAAAGAAGTTCTGAGAATTACCTCATCGCTTTGTTTGATGAAAGTATTTTTTAAGGAAAATGTATTAGAAAATATTTTGTTTACATCAGTTGCCAACGATGACGATCAATATCCATGGATAAGAGATACCTTTTTGCTTTTAACGGTATCTTTCATTTAACGAAAAAAGAATTTTTGTTATTTCAAGAAAAGTAATGAGTTAAAGACACTTTGAAAATTTACGGTTTTTCTGCAGTTTAAAATTACAACTAACGTGCCCGGAAGAAAAAATTAAGAAAACAGAGAATAATGATGGAGTTCTGGTACATTTCTGTGAGCTATCTCAACGACAGGCGTGTTTACTAGTATAAAATATAATATTTACTAAATCTGCTTTGTAATATATTTGACAAATGTCCATGACTGTTAAAAAGCCCTTCAAAACGAGACTTTTGTACTCTTATAAATTAACTAGTTTCTCTTGTTCATTTACAAGTCTTTAAACCACTATCATAATCCACTTTAGAGATGGGAGCGGCACTGGTAACGGTCTATGGTAAAATCATTTCGCACGGCATGAGAAAAAAAGGACTAAGCAAGGAGTAAAAGGATGCTATTAGATACCTGTTTTAATATTGTTTTTTCATTCGTAATATTGGCATTTAACACATTTAAAATGTTTTTATAGTCAGTTTGTTTGTATAGTTTGTACCTGCTTTGCTTATTTCCAATTTCGAAGGAACATGAAATATCAGCAATATACTACATGCTTGATTTTATTACTCTTCGAATTATCTCCTTAAAATGCGAAAAGTATAAAAAAAATTGTAACAAAAGAAAAGGTATTTCATTCGAGTTTTCGAAAAAGAAAATTATGACAGATATTCCATTATTAATTGAGAAATATATTATACAACTGTTTGAGTAGGGAGGTAGATTTTTTTAAATAACAAATGGGTTAGGTTGGCAGCACTTGTAGCGATGTATGATAAAATCATGAAGTGCTGCATTAGAGTAAAAGGATTAAGCAAAGAGTAAACTATTCTATCATCTACCTGTTTTAAAAATGTTTTTTCATTCGTGAAATGTGCATTTATCACATTTAAAATGCTTTTGTAGTCAGTTTGATTATAGTTTGTACCTGCTTTGCTACTTTCCCTTTTCCAAGCAACATGAAGTATCAGCAATATACTACATGCTTGATTTTATTGCTCATCGAATTATCTCCTTAGATGCGGAAACCAGTTCGCACTTTTTACCAAGCGTAAATCAAAGGTGTGAATTTTCCATAAACGGCGACTAATCCAAATCCAATTATTATAACGGAATTTTATTTTGGATAAATGTGACTTGTAATCATGAAATTACGCGTGATTTTTAAGATAAACATTGAATTCATATAAAAGGGTGGTTTAAAAACGACTATTTGTAGAACATTTAATTGCAACTTTTTCTAGTATATCAACAGTTCTCTGACTTTTGTTACAAACAATGATGACACAAAATTTTATTCAATGGTTTATACGTTTTTTCATTAGTAAAGGTACTTCTACAAAATAAGACCATGCTCTTAATAAGTGTACCAGCTTATATCTTGTAGAGAACGGTTTTGGGCCGACATATGCCAGCACATACCTGACAGTTTATGTGTCTTTGGCACGTGCGGATATTTTCAAACGCAAACAACACCGTCTTCGTCGTCATTTCAGAACTACTGAATCTTTCGACATGTCGTTGTTAAAAACAGTAAATACATTTTTATATGAAATCAGCGTAATTGATTTGTTGAATTTTACAATTTTCGGATTTTGTAAGAGAAATTTTAACTATCTTTTAGAATGTTATTGAAATATTATGTATTTTAATACTGTTCGTGTTTTAAAGTGAAATATGTGGAAAACAAAAGTTTCCTAATAAGGTATTGCCTCATTTGCCAAAATATCATGCTTTAGATACGTATATTTGTTCAACGTGGAAAAGTATGTCCATGAAGAATATGTAGGACTGAGTCGAATGAACACAGATACCATTTTCTGCCCCAAATTTGAATTACTTCATTCAGAATACTTCACAAATTAATAGTGACTTTATTTTGATATATCCACATATTTCATTTAAACAGTTAAAATGTGTAATTTAAAAGCGCTTTCTTTTTTTGTTCAATTTTGGTGTAATACCAGTAAAAAATCTGTTAATTAAAATTAAGCCATGTACTTAGTAAATTAAGGCCTTATTTAGAACACATACTCGTAATAAGGCCACGTTAAAGGGTCTCGATCGGGTTTCGTACTCTCCTGGACAAAAATGTGCATGATTTAATATTGTAAAATATGTATACATATTACATCCAACAACATTTAAAATATGAATGTTGAAATAACACATTTTATTGTGATCTCAATCATTATCTTTCCCTTATTTGGTAGAGGTACCTTACGTTTTCCTTCTCTAATGACACAATTTATCATCATGTTTTACATACAACGCATTCTCGGAAGCATTTCGAATAATAATGATGTTCTTATAATATAGTTTTTCTAAGGAAGCAATGTGATAGAACTTTCTTCACAGTTTTCTTAAAAGAGTGGTCGAAGCAGTTCTAATATTATTATTATAGGACAACAAAATATGCATAATTCATTATCCACTGAGTAATGAAAACACTTGATAATTTTCGACCCTGATCTAGTGTTGTCAATTTAGCTGGTCTTTTATTCAAATATGTATTAGAATTATGAAATATGAAATGACAGACATTTTTCGATTAAATTAATCAAATCCTACTCTTCAAAAATTCTATTAGATAGTTAGAATTTAAAATTACGCACTGATTAAAAACTGATTCCCGATGCTTGACAATTTGCGCCTTCTGAAATGCACAACTCAACCCACAGGTGGTAGTTTTGTATTTTATATGTTATATTATTTCTCAAATACATTAAAACCTCTTAATAGCAGCCACCTCTGGATAGTGGAATTTGTCCGCTATTTGGAGGTTCCCGTTTTTCAGAGGTAAAAGTATACAAATATGTATGTATGTTTGGTGGATTGGAAAAGTTGTTCTCTAAATAGGGAATGCTATTCGGGAATGCCCCTTATGGAGGTATACACAATATTCCCACTTATGCAATTACTGAATTATGCATATAACTACTTCGATTAATAATAGTGTCATCATTATATAATTATTTTTTTAATATAAACATTAACACAGAAAATCATTTTGTTAATTAACGCAATGTGAAACACTGCTATGATCACTAAATTGTTTCCCTAGGGCAATTTGTATTTCACCGAAATTATCCTATCACATGCTTTCCACAGATGTGAAAAAAATTGGTTTATTACTTTCATTTAATAAAGCAGGAAAACAGGAAATGTTACTTCAATGCCATCTTATGGATTTTAGTCTTCTACATAATTTTGTCTTAATTTACAAGATTTAAAATTGAAGGTAAATTACGTATGTATTTTTTAAATAATGCTTCTGCACAGAATTCATTACTTGAAAAACAACTGAAAACATTTTCATTAAAAGTACATAATTAATGCTTACATCGTAAAATACAGATATGCCATTTTCTTCGATTAATGAAACACTTAAGAAATTTTCTTAATTAACGGAATTCAATAATTACTTTTCATTACAAATGATTAATTTTGAAAGGATTAAAACACCATTATCCTTATTTTAAATGAAACATGCGTGTTTATTTCTCATTAATTACTTTAAAAAGTTAATCGAAAGAAATATGTTATTAAATTATTTTATTCTTGGCATTCTATGACAAAATAGTTAAAGATTTTCTATTAATATTCCATTTTTTCCCGTTATAGTTTATATAGTTTATCTTTTAAAATGAAATATTATAAATTTGCATTTCCGTTTCAGTAACATGTGTTGTCAAACATTTTGTTTTTAGGTTCAATAAATATAAATTTGCTATTTCAGTTTAAAATTTTAATTTCATAACTATAATATTTAAATTAATGCATATGCATGTTTTCTCGGTTAATCTACAGGAAAGCAGACTTCTAAACATTTTATGAATCCAACAAGAAAAGAAATTAATCTTTGGCATTTCCTGTGAACATTATTCAAATATAATGTAAATATTTATGCAAAATGTTAATGCAAAATGTTTTATTTACAATTTCTTGACAATATATGCTCATAAAAAACTCGATATAAACTCATAATGAGCGTAGTTTGATTTTTAAACAACAAAACGTTTGTAAGCATCGAAAATGCCGCTGAGATAATTTGCATAATCTTTAATAGTTTGGGTGTAGACAATCACAAATAGGAGAAAATAAAGATGTCTAACTATATGGGAATTTTTATCCACTATCTTTATTTTCTTTAAAAAATCTTTTTATTGTTGATCACAAGACGAAAGTGTACACTGTACAAAAAAAAGGGGGTGGTCAATCTACTAAAATTGTTTTTGTTTTTCTCATCGATCCTTGCAATTACTAAAAACAGTTTTGTATTCTTACTCAAATACAAGAAAATCTGTAAGAGTTACTACAAAACAGGTAGCAACGATTCTGGTTTATAATACCGGTTACTGAAAAATTTTGTGGAATACAAATTTATTTTAAAAAAAATTAGTAATCTCAGACATTTTTTTCAGTGTAGTTATAAATAGGGTGGTTATAAATAAACTTACACCACTCAAACCAATCTGGAAACCGTTCCGGTTTACGAATTTCGTTAAAACTTGGTATTTACGTTATATAGACCACGGAAAAAAGAAATATTCAATAAAAAATATTTCAAATTTTCATCACTAGGTGAAAAATGGCGTACTCAGAACTGGAAACACAAATTGGAAATATAAAATTACATTTAGGGGCAACATTTGTTCAATGTGCATTCCACTAGTGTCAATGACATGTTTAAAGCGTGTTAAAACATGTTCAACAGAGAGAAAGCATAACACGCCATGTTGATTCAATTCTACAAGAATCACTTCGTGCTTCTATTGTACATGTTTTAACAAGCTCGAAATTCACGGACTGCATTGTTCGGGAATTTCTGAAGCTGTTTTAAAAATTTGTATGAGCTAGCCTGATTACCGAAATTTTGAAGCGGCTTAAAAAGGCACCTTGTCGAAAATGTGATTAAAAATAAAATAAAATCCAGGTGTCGCTGCAAATGCACACTCCTCACCAGTGAAGTGTAGTGAAATGATTTCATTACTGATGCTGAACAAACGATGTGATGATTATGATGT
This sequence comes from Maratus michaelseni, assembly GCA_963931845.1. Classification (NCBI taxonomy): domain Eukaryota; kingdom Metazoa; phylum Arthropoda; class Arachnida; order Araneae; family Salticidae; genus Maratus; species Maratus michaelseni. The sequence goes on from OZ007590.1 coordinate 197,596,819, forward strand.
TATGTAAAAAAGCTTTAAAACAAAAGCTAAAATTAATAGGCATCTGGCATATTGTCTTATTGAAGGAGCGATCCTTATAATATCGTGTAGGTATGTGAAATAAATATTTGTGGTTTTGTGTGATGAAAGGAATTGGTTTTATGCCTTTTGAGTCTTTTACTATGATTGATTTTGAAGTTTGAAACCCGGTAAGAACATTTGGAAAAATGCCAGAATTTCTAAATGGTGCATCGGTTCCGAGAAGTAAGAGATTAATCGTTTTGATTATATTTTAAAGTGAAATCTTTTATTTAAAATAAAATACGAAAGTATATTTCATGTGATGATTAAAAAAAAAAACAGCTTCAGTTTGATATGACGATACCTAAAAATATGTTTTATTTATTTGATTAATGAGAAACGAAAGTGATGTTTTGTATTGATAATGTGAAATGGAAAAAGAAAGAAAAACAGTGAATTTAATATTTAGTAATTGATATATTTTTTATTCTGGTTGGTCTTGCTAATAAAATATAATAAAACTATGAACACATTGACAAAGCTAAAAAAAGAACGGTCTGTTTTGAGAACAGTCGTAACTAAATATTTGAATAAATTAGAAAGTGAGGATTTAGAAAAATGTGCAGAAGGCACATTGGAAGAATTTATTGGTTACTTAGATAAAGTAAGCAAAGATTTAAAGCCCCTTGATAATGAAATTAAAACATTAATTAATGAAGAAACGGAATTCGAAAATGAAATGCAGAATGCGATTGAATATAATCAAAAAATTACGATATGGCTCAGTAGAATTAGCGCAAGAATAAAATGTAATAAAAATTTAAAGGAAATTACATCATCCAGTCCCGACACGCCGCCGGAAGGGGTCATTGCGAATAATGTTAATAAATCATATGAGAATGTTAATTTTAATAATATAACAGTAAAGTTACCTAAAATCGCAATTGCGAAATATTTTGGCGATCCGTGTTTATGGATGGAATTTTGGAATCAGTTTCAAAGCACTATTGATAAGAACGAAACTTTGTCTAAAATTGATAAATTTTCATATTTAAAAACTCTTTTAGGAGGGGTTGCGTTCAATGTTGTAAACGGATTTGCTCTGTCGGAGGAAAATTATGAAAAATCAGTAAAATTACTAAAACAAAGATTCGGTAGGCAAGAATTAGTTATTAATGCTCATATGTCGAACTTGTTAAATCTTAATCCCGTTAAGGATTCTACTAATATATTTGAGTTAAGAAAATTGTATGACGTTGTTGAAATTCAAATTCGAAGTTTAGAATCATTAAATGTGACGACTCAAATGTACGGTCACATTTTGTATCCCATTCTGATTAGATTAATCCCAGATGATTTCGCTCTAAATTTTAATAGAAAACGTTTAGAGAAATCGGATGAAAATGAATTTAATGTTTTAGAACTATTGAGATATTTAAAAATCGAAATTGAATGTCGGGAATCTTCTGTTATGCTTAATCATTTCAAGGATACTAAGCGGAAGAATACAGGTACACCCGATAAGCAATGTAGCAAAAGTTATTTCAAGGGTTCAAGTTCTGCTAGTGCTCTTAATGAACAAATTTTACCATGTATATTTTGTTCTGCCCCCCATGACTCATTCAAATGTAGCCTGCCCCCACAGGATAAGTTTAAGATATTGAAAAATTCCAATCGGTGTTTTAAATGTTTCAAATTTTTTCACAACAGTAAAAAATGTAGAAGTAAATTTTCATGCTTTAAATGTAGGAATCAATATCATCATGGTTCTATTTGTACGAAAGATAACAGAGGGTCAAATACTGTTCGAGATAATAGAATAAGCAATAAGCAAGAGAGTCCTGATTCTCGTAATTATGAAGTTGAAGCGACAGGGAGTACAAACAATTCTAGTTCAGAAATTGTTAGTTCGGTTTCACAATGTAATAATAATGTGACGTATTCTAAAAATGTTTATTTACAGACGTGTAAAGTTGTCGCGAGTTCTAATTTCAATTCAAAATTAACTAGAATACTCCTTGATAATGGGAGTCAGCGGACATTCGTGAGTGAAAGTTTAGTGCATGCTTTAAATTTAAAACCAGTAGGTCAAGAAGTCTTATCAGTGTATTCTTTCGGAATGCAAAGTGCAGTAGAAAAAGTATATCCAATAATTGAAGTCGAAATCAAAAGCTTAGATTATTCTTTCAAAGCGAAAATTAAAGCACTCGTGGTTTCTCAGATATCAGGCGCCGAGATGTACGAACCGTCTGCTCAAATTAGGGAATTTATGAGAGATAATAAAATGGAAATGGCTGACGCTTGTTTAGGGAAAGATTTGATGAGTGTTGAAATACTAATTGGATCAGACTTATTTTGGGAATTTATTTTAAACGAAAGAATATCCATTAATAATGACTCGGGAGCTATTAAAACAGTTTTTGGATGGGTAATTACGGGACAGGAATTGAAAAAGGGAAATAGTTGTTCTCAAAATATAGCAGTAATGAAAAATGCGGTTGCGGTAAACGATTTAAAAATATTTTGGGAAATTGATTCGATCGGCATGTCGGACGAGAGTGAGGAATTATCTCAAAAAGATAAAATGTTAATAGAAGGTTTTGAAAGGGGGTTAGAATACAAAAATAATAGATACACGACTAATCATATTTGGGACTCAAGTCCAAATGAAATTAATAATAATTTTTACATTGCTAAAAGGCGATTCGATAATTTGAAAGAAAAATTTAATAAAAATAAAGCAATATGCGAAGAGTATAAGAAAGTTATAGATGAGCAAGTTCGCGAAGGCATTGTGGAAGAATCTAAAAATGACAAGCTATTGTCTGGATACTATATGCCACATAAGGCTGTTTTAAGGCCAGACAAAGAAACTACGCGAGTGAGGATAGTTTTTGATGCATCATCAAAGGAAAATCATTCGAAATCTTTAAATGATTTTTTGGTATCAGGTCCAAATTTAAATCCTAATTTATTGGATATGATACTTAAATTTCGAATATATCAGGTTGCTTTTTCCTCTGACATTGAGAAGGCATACCTAATGATAGAGATAGCAAAAGAAGATAGGAAATACTTAAAATTTCTTTGGTTTAATAGCGGTGACTCTGATTCTTTCAGGGTAATGAATATGGCACTATTACCTTTTGGAATTCGGTGTAGCGCTTTTATCTTAGCTGCCACAATTAAAGTGCACATTAAAAAATATAAAGATTTTTGTCCTGGGGTTTTTCATATGTTAAATAACTCAATGTATGTTGATGATCTTTATTATGGGGCAAATACAACTGAAAATGCTTATAATCTTTCATCCAGTGCTAGCACTCTGCTTAAGGACGCCAGCATGAACTTGCGTAAATTCAATTCAAATTCAAAAGAGTTAAAAGAGCTGTGGCAGCAAAATGGCATATCGGGTAACCCGTCTGAGCGGTCTGTGTTATTGGGACTGGAATGGGACACTAATAAAGACATTATAAAAATTGATTCATTGGAATTACAAAATGTTTCGACTAGCACCAGTTTATCCACTAAAAGATCAGTACTGCGTACTGCAGCAAAAATCTATGACCCCGCTGGATATATAGCCCCCTTTATAATAAGAATTAAGTTGTTAATGCAGAAAATATGGCTAAAGGGATTAGAATGGGACGAGGAACTTCCCGAAAATCTAGAAATGGAGTTTAAAAACTGGTTAGCTGAAGTTAAAGAGTTGCAAAACATATCAATACAAAGAAAGTATTTTGAGGGAGGTGCAGATCCAAATGAAGTAACTATACATATATTTTGCGATGCTAGTGAAAGGGCCTATGGAGCTGTCGCATATTTCAGATATATAACCAAAAAGGGAAAAGTGAATACATCCCTTATAATGGCAAAATCACGTGTTGCTCCTCTTAAAAGTCTGACACTACCTCGTCTGGAGCTAATGGAAGCAATAATTGCAGTGAGAACCTATAAATATTTGAATAAAATTATTAATGTCTATTGCACTAAAACAACTTTTTGGACCGATTCAGAAATAGTTTTAAGTTGGATAAAGAGCTCCGCAAAAGAGTGGAAACCATTTGTCTGTAACAGAGTAACCGAAATACAAAACATTTCAGATCCAAAAAATTGGAACTATTGCTCGGGCAAGGAAAACCCGGCGGATTTATTAACCAGAGGATTGAAATTAAAATCTTTAAACGAAAATTCGTTATGGTGGCAAGGACCGCCTTGGTTAAAGTGTTTCACGGATTGGCCTGTGAAATCGAAGAAATTTTCAAATAAGAATAACATATCAGAACGTCGTAAAAATATTATAGTTAATGAATACACTATTGAGAACGATGAATTTGTAAAATTGGAAAGAAACTTTAGTAGTATGCTGAAACTACTTCGAACAATTGCATGGGTGAAGCGTTTCATAAGGAAAGTTAGAAAATTACCTGTAGTCGATGGTCCGTTATGTGCGAGTGAAATTCAAGAAGCGGAAATATTCTGCATTAAGTCAGTGCAGAAATGGTTTTATAAGCCAGAAATCGACATGCTTAAATCGACGAGTGAGCTCTCAAAGAAGTCTAGCTTAGTATCATTGGCACCATTTCTTGATGAAAATGATTTATTGAGAATAAAGGGAAGACTGGACGAGAGTAAATGTACTTATGGAGAAAAACATCCAATTCTCCTCCCAAAGAACTCTCGATTCACAGAATTGCTAATATTACGTGAACACAACAAAATGCTTCATAGTGGAGTTGCTGCAACACTATGTAAATTGCGAGAAAATTACTGGATTCCTAAGGGGAGGCAAGCAATTAAAAGGGTTATAAACAAATGCCTCATATGCCGAAAATATACAGTGAAGCCAGCAAAACAACTGACAGCGCAACTTCCCAGAGATCGAATCGCCGAAACACCAGTATTCTCCGTCTCTGGAGTAGACTTCACTGGACCTGTTTATATAAAAAATGGGGATAACACCGATAAAGCTTACATAGCTTTATTCACATGTGCTGTAACACGTGCTGTTCACATTGAACTAGTTTCAGATTTATCAACCAAGAAGTTCATATTGGCACTTAGACGTTTCCTTAGTCGAAGAGGGAACTGTCATACATTCTACTCATACAATGCCAAAACCTTTAAATGTGCTAACAAAGAAATTCAATATTTCTTTGACATCCTTAAGAGCCAAGACTTTCAAAATTTTATTTCTACAGAAAGAATAACATGGAAATTCATCGTTGAACTTGCCCCATGGTGGGGAGGTTTCCACGAGAGGCTCATGAAAAGTATTAAAGATCCCCTAAGAAAAATCTTAGGAAAAGCTTTGTTGATTTTTGAAGAACTTATGACTGTGCTTGTAGAGGTTGAAAACGTTCTTAACCACAGGCCTCTAACATATGTCTGTGATGACGCCTCTGAACCTGAACCACTCACACCTGCCCACTTCTTGCTTGCTGGACACAAGGTAGAATACCCATATAACTTTAATGAAGTATTTAATACCTCCATTACTAAAACTAGCTTAATTAAAAGAAAGGCGTATCAGACAAAACTTCTGAGTCAAATTTGGCAGAAATGGAAATCTGAGTATTTGCTCGCGACTAAAAGTTTACATTCTTTTGGAACTCCTAATGCTCAAAAGGACTTGAAAGACAATGACATTGTTTTGATTGAAGGACCGAGAAAATCAAAGTTCTTATGGAACTTAGGACGAATTATCGAGGTTAATAAAGGTCGTGATGGTCTATTCAGGTCTTGTGTCGTCAAGACCAAAAAGGGAAATTTAAGACGACCTATACAACTTATATATCCTTTTGAAATTGCTGATTAACTAAATATTTTGTAAATAAAATTTTCTTTGAATTAATATAATGATAATTTTAGTATATTGTATATGTGTAAATATGTAAATAATATTTTACTGTATTTATTGCTGTATACAGGGTGATTCATAAAAGATGGGCAGAACTTTAAGGGGTTATAGTACACTTAAAGACAAATAATATTAAATAGGAGACTAAGGGTCCCAGACGTATTCCCAAGGAGATAGGGGGCATTAAAGTTTAGGGTCCGAAATTTCAAATGATTATAAAACATGGAAAAATTGGTCGATTCGTTTGCGGTTTTTGCAAAAAATTTTCTTTATGCCAGTATTTTCTTGAAATAAAATTTTAAAGTTCAATTTCAAAAAATGCCGATAGGGGGCGCTTTAGACTTTGGAGTAACAAACAACTATTTTTTAACGTTATTTTTTGTATTTCTTTAAATGATTTCGAAAGCTTAGACTTAAACTTAAATTTTGATCTAAAAGTCTGAGTCCTAACGAGTAGTTAAGTAGCGTAAACTGAAATTTGAAATTTGAAACCCTTCTCCCCCCAGAACAAAAATCAGTTATTCCCGATCTTTGTGTCGTAGATTAGGCTCTAACTACTGCCGCGTTTTGCTAAAATTATTCTTTATGTCAGTATTTTCTTGAAAATAAATTTTAAAGAAAATTTTCAAAAAATTCCGATAGAGGGCGCTTTAGACTTTGGAGTAACGAACAACTATTTTATACCGTTATTTTTTGTGTCTCATTAAATGCTTTCTAAAGCTTAGACTTAAACTTAAATTTTCAGCTCAAAATCTGAATCGCTGAGCGTGGTTCAGTAGCGAGGGGAGGGGGTTCAAATTTCAACTTCTGAACATAGTTCAGTTTGCACTACTTAACCATGCCCAACGATTCTGTGCTGTGATACGAGGCAAAAATACAACTTTCGTCAAGGACTGCATAGTCGGAATTCACTCATAAAGGCACTGGCACAGTTGGAAACGTCGCTCATGCAAACGTTAAAGCTCCATTCCTGACGCTAGTCACCGGGTGAAGAAGGAAACAGAAAGTATGCAAATGTCAAATGGGGAAGAAGAAGAACACGTATGCAAAATTTCGACACGATTCAGGCATAAAAACCACTGAACGGTGAGTCAAGTGTAAGTCGCTGTAGTAATGAATCGGAAGATGGTGCCCTTCACGAATAAGGAAAAGGCTGAGATGCATTTAATTTACGGAGCGGCAGATGGAAATGGTGCAGAGGCACAACGAATGTACGGAGAGCGATTTCCTAACAGGCGGTTGCCTAACCGCAAAACTTTCGAGCGCTTGCACAGACAGTTGTGTGAGACGGGATCATTTCTCGCTTCCCGGTCGAATGCAGGTCGTGCAAAAAAGGACGAATCAGTAGTTGTTGCAGAAGCCATTCTGGATGTAGTAGCGGCGCAGCCAAGTACAAGTACACGAACAGTGGCTAGCCAGGTGAATACCTCACAGTCCACGACTTGGAGGGTACTGAAGGATGAACATTTGCTCCCGTTTCATGTGCAACGAGTCCAGAAACTGTCTCCAGGGGATTATCCAAATCGTATTGAATTCGGCCGCTGGTTTCTGCAGCAGAACGCGCTAAATCCACATTTTGGACGAACTGTGCTTTTCACCGATGAATGTACCTTCACACGTGAAGGTACATTTAACACACACAATGCACATGTATGGGCGGATGTCAATCCACATGCTACGTATCCACATGCTCATCAGAGACGCTTTTCCATCAATGTTTGGGCAGTAATCCTCGGAGACCACCTAATCGGACCGTACCTTCTTCCTGAACGCCTCAACGGTAAAACATACCTCACATTTCTGCAACATGTGCTGCCAGACCTGTTAAACGTTGTTCCTCCACGCATCCGGCGGGTCATGTGGTTCCAGCACGATGGAGCGCCAGCCCATTACGTACGAGACGTCCGCAACTATCTGGACATCACATTTCCGAACAGATGGATTGGTCGAGGTGGTCCTGTTGCTTGGCCTGCTCGCTCGCCAGATCTTTCACCCCTCGATTTCTTTTTTTGGGGACGATTGAAGGCTCTTATGTATGAGACACCCATTGAATCCCCCGAGGAACTGGTCGCCAGACTTTCCGCCGTTGTAGGGGAAGTGCTCGAAAAGCCTGATGTTTTCGCGAATGTTCGCCGTTCCATTCGTCGCCGTTGTTCTGCGTGCATAACCTCTGGTGGTCACAATTTTGAACATTTATTGTGATTACATGTTAATAAATATGCTTTGGTAACATAATCCTAATTTGTGTCTTTTTACCTCGTATCACAGCACACAATGTGTGGACATGGTAAACTGAACTGTGCTCAGGAGTAGAAATTTCAAACCCCTCTCCCCAGAAACTTAACCACGTCTAACGATTCAGATTTTGGGCTGAAAATTTAAGTCTAAGCTTTAGAAAGCATTTAATGAGACACAAAAAATAACGGTATAAAATAGTTGTTCGTTACTCCAAAGTCTAAAGCGCCCTCTATCGGAATTTTTTGAAAATTTTCTTTAAAATTTATTTTCAAGAAAATACTGACATAAAGAATAATTTTAGCAAAACGCGGCAGTAGTTAGAGCCTAATCTACGACACAAAGATCGGGAATAACTGATTTTTGTTCTGGGGGGAGAAGGGTTTCAAATTTCAAATTTCAGTTTACGCTACTTAACTACTCGTTAGGACTCAGATTTTTAGATCAAAATTTAAGTTTAAGTCTAAGCTTTCGAAATCATTTAAAGAAATACAAAAAATAACGTTAAAAAATAGTTGTTTGTTACTCCAAAGTCTAAAGCGCCCCCTATCGGCATTTTTTGAAATTGAACTTTAAAATTTTATTTCAAGAAAATACTGGCATAAAGAAAATTTTTTGCAAAAACCGCAAACGAATCGACCAATTTTTCCATGTTTTATAATCATTTGAAATTTCGGACCCTAAACTTAAATGCCCCCTATCTCCTTGGGAATACGTCTGGGACCCTTAGTCTCCTATTTAATATTATTTGTCTTTAAGTGTACTATAACCCCTTAAAGTTCTGCCCATCTTTTATGAATCACCCTGTATATTTATATATTCTTAGCTATACTATAAATGATCTTAATGTTACTTATATTGCATTTATTATAATATTTGATAAAAGTTTCTTGCAAAATCCTGGCCAGGTATATTTAACTAGATACATATTGGTAAAAAATATATATACATATATTATGATTGTTTATTTAGTGATTCATTTCAGGTCTTAAAGGTAAATGTTTATAAAATCTTTTGTGTGTTTGAATTATTGTATATTGTATAACTTCATATTTGTATATTGTATAACTTCATATTTGTATATTGTATAACTTCATATTTGTATATTGTATATACTGAATAGTGTATAACTATATAATTGAAATTGATTATTAGTAAAATTTAGATTATAATTTTATAGTGATAATTTTGAAAATTATCAGGTCTGGAGTGTCGAAAATGTGATTAAAAATAAAATAAAATCCAGGTGTCGCTGCAAATGCACACTCCTCACCAGTGAAGTGTAGTGAAATGATTTCATTACTGATGCTGAACAAACGATGTGATGATTATGATGTTATGTAAAAAAGCTTTAAAACAAAAGCTAAAATTAATATGCATCTGGCATATTGTCTTATTGAAGGAGCGATCCTTATAATATCGTGTAGGTATGTGAAATAAATATTTGTGGTTTTGTGTGATGAAAGGAATTGGTTTTATGCCTTTTGAGTCTTTTACTATGATTGATTTTGAAGTTTGAAACCCGGTAAGAACATTTGGAAAAATGCCAGAATTTCTAAACACCTTCCCTATTAAATTATTTTTCACCTGAAACTTTTTCAAAACTGCTAAAAAAATGAAAGTCAGATAGAGTAGACAGTCTGGTGAGTATTTTGGGTTTATTAAAAAACCTATTCGACGTCATGCAATTTTTTTTTTAGCTGGTCAATTACACACGAAGCTTTACAAAGTTGTATTGTGATGCCACACCTTTGTTTTTGCATATTCTTGACGAATCTGTTGTACATTTGTGTTTTGTTTTATTTTGCCTTTTCTGTGGATATAAAAAGAATATATCAAATCTCACCATTTTATTTAATGGCAGAAGTTCATAGTATAAATATTCTTTATAATTGAACTAGACATAAAACATGATTGCTTGTACACTACTGGAGAAAATATTTTTTTCCTTTTCTAATTCTGTGATAAAAAAAATAAAAAAGTATCTAATATAAGTACCTAGTAGCAGAGTATATATAAAACATATAATGATATCTACTATTTAATGGTATACATAAATTATGCTTAAAGTGCCGTCTATATGTAAAACAGGAACAAAAAATTATGCATGAGGCGTAGATTATGAAACACTTTCCAATAACTGTAACAAAAGTCAATGTAACGAAACGTCAACGTAAGAAACTGTAACGAAACGTCATATTAAATAGGGAGAAAGAAGTAAGTAAACAGAAAGTAAACAGTAAGTAAACAGTTTAGAAAACATATAGCATATTTAAAATTCCAGTTTTAGCAATTAAACTTCCATAGTAAAAAAAAAATGCTCTGTCTATGATCTATAAATTTGCATATATACTACAGAAAATACTAAAATTTAGTTCAGTTAGAAAATTCATTTTTAGCGACTTCTTCCAATCGATAAAGATGCACCCGATTTGTTTTGTACAGCCCCGTATATTATATAATGACTTTTGTACACACCACATATTTGGCTAAAATTTAATTCGGGTAAAAATGATTTACACAAATTAAAACGGACTTCTAGGAATTATCAAATATAAACGGCAAAGTATCGTGTTATTTACGAAGCCCTGTATAAGAATTTATTTATATTCCCAAACTTCTATAAGCATATTAAATATAGTTGAGCAAGGAAACGCAGAATTAAAAACTTCCCTTAAGCAATTCACTCCCATAGTTAGTAATAATTACGAATTCCTCTGTGTAGCCCTGTATATGATAAACAGAAGTTATACACACCACGTACTAAGTAAAAATTTAATATATTTAAAAACGAAAACCAAAGTTTAAAACGGACTTCCGGCAAATATCGCATTTATAAATTACAGTAACTGCATTTTTTGTGTGTTGCTGTAAATGAACGATAAATACAATGCACACTATGCTTTTCAGTAAATAACATATGGTATATCTCAGAAATGAATATACATTTCATTATGTTTGAAATAGTTTACCATCATTAAAGTATATTCCAAACGATTTCTTACCGTAGACCATTATGTTATAGAATTCCTTTAGAATAGCGAACGTCAATAACATATAAAAATTACAGGGCAATCCGAGTATACTTACGAAAGTTAGGGTACTGAGAGACGGACAGCCCGAAAGAAAAATCGAAGTTATAAACACTTTTTATCTATGTTGGAATGTGTCAAAAATGTACCAAATTTAATTTTTTAAGTGATAACCTGCACGTTTCACTTTATTTGATTTCCTTGTTTCCAATTAGCTCAGTAAAGTATATATTTTTTTCATTTTCACTTAAATATTTATAAATTTGAAAGTCAAAATGTAAAGTTGCTAAATTTAAATTCACATGAAAACCTTTTATTTTTATCTTTCCAAGAATTCATTCGCAGTCGTTTCGAAGGTTAAATCAAAGAAATATTTTGAAAAGAAAGCAGAAAGATGTTTTACTTCATCTAATTATATAACATATTTTGATGATTTAAGATTGAATTTACATTTGAAGAGTGTGAACATGCGTGGTATAGCATAAAATATTATTTTATTACTGTCGTCAATAAAGTTCTTAATGCTGTTGGCCTAATACATATTTACAGTTGACGGTTTACTTAACTGTTTTAGTAAGCTATATTTACAAGTAATATAAAAAACTATTCGATCCTTCACGTTGTCTTGATAAATGTACCTATTGATTCATAAGAAAAAAAAAGCTTATTAAATAAATAGGTTCGATTATTAATGACAAAAAATTACAATACATTTCCGAACTTTAAATTTTATTAATTATTTGTAGTTTTTATTCTTTCAAGAATAGAGTTCCATTAAAATCGCTAATTGCAAAAGTAAAAATAGATTTATTTTTATACAGACAGTGACAGGAAATGTTTTTCTTATGAAAATGTAAGAAACAATTGAACAGCTCTTTTGTTTTGTAAAGCCACATCAGAATGCATCTATTCGCTTGAAAAAACAAAAACAAAAAACAAATTTCATTATTATCTTAATGTAACAATTTGATAACATCTTTGAATGATTTAAACTTGAATTTACATTTTGAATAGTGTAAACATGCGTGGTATAGCATCTAATATTATAGAATTGCTGTTGTCAATAGAGTTCTTAATGATGTTGGCTTAATAAATATTTACAGTTGATGGCATACATAACTGTTTTAGTAAGCTATATTTGCTTGTAATATAAAACCTATTCGATCCAAAATAAATATTACATCCCCCTTGTCCCGATAAAAGTACATATTGATTGATGAAAAATAAAAAAATAGCTTATTAAATAAATACGTTCGATTATTAATGACAAAAAATTATAATGCATCTTCGAATTTTAATTTTTATTAATAATTTGTAGTTTTTTATTTTCCAAGAATAGCGTTCAATTATAATCTCTAATTGAAAAAGTAAAATTAGATTTCTTTTTATGCAGGCAGTGACAGGAAATGTTTTACTTATACAAGTGTAAGAAACAATTGAACAGCTCTTTTGTTTCGTAAAATCACATCAGAATGCACCCATTTAACTTGAAAAAACGAAAAAAAAAAAAAATTCACAACTATCTTAATGTGATAATTTGATAACATCTTTGAATGATTTAAATTTGAATTGACATTTTGAAGAGTGTAAACATGCGTGGTATAGTCTATACTAATAAAAGAAAGTTTCGCTCTGTGTGTGTGTGTGTGTGTGTGTGTGTGTGTCTGTTGGCGATGGCTAGGAAATTTTAGCGCACCTAGAAGTCTGTAAATTTAGATTTTGGTAGTCCAAACACTCTCCTGGTATACCTGAGCCTCAGAATTTTAAAATTTCGAAAATTAAAGTAGTTATCAATTAAAAACTGATCAAAGATCACAAATAAAAAAAGTCCTTCCGGCCTGTACCGGGAGGAAAAGGTAGCTTTTCTATATCTTCGTTTTAAAATTTTAGCTAATATTACACGAAAACAGCAAGTTAAAATGCAAAGAAACGTTTACAAAAGATTCGTTAATACTGAATTTGAATAAGAATTTCGCCAAATTATTGAGCAATAGCCAAATTGGCTTCATTTATAAAGACTTACTTTGGTCGCCAAATTTGGCGATATTTCGCCAAATGTCACAAATTTTGCCAATTTTGTCGCCAATGTCGCCAATTTTGGCGCTAACGGATATGAATACATAGTTTTATGCGTATGATTGGGAAAATTATTACAACAATGAAAGAAAATAATTTGCGAGTAATCACGTTAATGTGCTGTTTTGTTTCAAAATGTCAGCCACCCTAGAATTTCAAACTGCTCTATCTCAGCCATTTTTTAAGATAGAGGTAAACCAAAAAATGCTCTGGAGTCCTTGTATCAAGGCCTAACACGTAATTAAAATATAAATTTGAATTTTTAACTTTTTTGTATATTTATTTTAGTTTTAAATTTTTAAATGGTCGCCATCTTTGAACAAAATGGCGGACCAAGCTGGCAAACGAACTCAGTCGAGACATTGGTGACCTTAATACACAAAATTAGTTTCATCAAAATCGATTTATATATACGAGCGTTATCGTATGACATAGGTCAGATATATATATATATATATATATATATATATATATATGGATATATCTATATATATAAATCAAAATTTGAATGGAGGGTGGTTTTGGGGTCTGGGGGTCATGATCGGTGAAAATATATCGAAATTTTCCGGAACTGCTTTCCTCCGAACGGCTGCAATAGGTAGCTTTATACTTTTTTGTATTGAAAGCTACCTAAAAGTCATTATACTGAAGCTAGCTGGGGCATGTTCAGAAACCAATTTCCGTGTCTTCCGGAACAGAAGAAAGAAAGCAGAAGTCATTCCGTTTTTGTTTAAAGTATTTCTAAATTCGCCATGGACAAACGGCTAAAAATACGGAAAACCCGTCTACATATTCTAAAAGAACATACTTTTACGTCTCGAACGATCTGGATAGTTTGAAAAAATTTTACATTTAACCCTTTCAAAAAAAATAATCAAAAAGCATCGAATTCGTGTTTTTTATTTTCTCCCGTTTTCCGAGCCTTGCATCTACCGGAATACAAAATATACGGAAAAACGAAGGTCACTAAATTAAAGAACTGTTTTTGTCCTTTTCAAAGCCACCTTTGGTTTTAAAAAATACAAAAAGTAAGCCTTCGAAAAAGTATATTTTCTGTATGCCGTTTTGCGATTTTTGTGATTTTGGCAATTTTTAAAATTTCGTATCGGCGATTCAGATACAGGTACGGAAAACTAAAAATACCAGACAATATCTAAATTTATTCCATTTTCGACATATGTATTTGTTTTTGAAAAATACGAATATTAACCCTTCAAAAAAAATTCGTACGCAGGACTCTCTTTTGCGAATTCCGATTTTCTGCTATATATTAAATCTGGCATCGGCTTTCTAAAATAACCAAACAAAAAGCAAACACACCTAAAGACATCTACGTTCTATCGGGTTTAGGCAGAAACCTTTAGTTTAAAAAATAAATCACGTTAACCCTTTCGAAAACGTTTTTAACCATAAGTCAATTTCACTTTTTTAACTATTTCTCCTATATTTAAAAATCCAAATTGGCGTTTATAAACAAGATACGAAAAACTAAAAATACTATGTCTAATCTATATCCCTTTGTTTTTTAAAATCTGGTATCCGTTTTGAAAAAATTTAATTTTAACCCTAAAAAAAAATCCTTTTCAAAACTCACTCACGCGAATTTCCTTTTTTGGTCCATATTTAAAAATCGGCATCGACTCTTGAAATGCAAGTACGGACAAACAGTAGACTCCAGATCATAGACACGTTCATTTTCTTCAAAATGCATTGTTGGGTTTTAAAAAATATCTACCTTAACCCTTTAGAAATCGATCGATTACGTAACCCACTTTCGCGATTTCCGCTATTTTGGCAATGTTTACCCGTAGTTAAATTTCAATTCTACTAGGAAATTTGGTTGGGTCAAGTGTTCTGAAAAGGCCTCTTCCAGAACAGACTGCGCCCCCTTGCGGTGGAAAGCGGAACTATAGGAGTATATCTGGTTCTATGGACCCGATTACGACAGGGTTAGGCTCATTCGACTTGATATCTATAGCCTTAAATATTTTAGCTGCACTTTCGACCGCTAGGATGCGCTTTTTGATCTTGGGTTTTATGAGCTCGATTACCACGAAGTTTGCCTCATTCGACTTGATTTCGATAGCGTTACAGATTTCAGTCATATTCGTATAGAACAGATTATTAATATTTCGGGCCCGGGCAACGCCGGGCGGATTAGCTAGTATATAATATTACAGAATTGCTGTTGTCAATAGAGTTCACTATGATGTTGGCTTAATAAATATTTATAGTTGGTGGCATACGTAATTGTTTCAGTAAGTTATAATATATATATATATTTGCTTGTAATATAAAACCTATTCGATCCAAAAAAATATTACATACCCGTTGTCCCGATAAAAGTACGTATTGATTGATAAGAAAGAAATAACTTATTATATAAATACGTTCGATTATTAATGGCAAAAACTATAATGTATCTTCTATCTTTTTATTAATTATTTGTAGTTTTAATTTTTCCAAGAATAGCGTTCTATTATAATCGCTAATTGAAAAAGTAAAATTAGATTTCTTTTTATACAGGCATTGACAGGAAATGTTTTTCTTATAAAAGTGTGAGAAACAATTGAACAGCTCTTTTGTTTCGCAAAGCCACATCAGAATGAACCCATTCGCTTGATAAAACAAAAACAAAAAACAAATTTCACTACTATCTTAATGTGATAATTTGATGAATTGCGAGGAAGTGGTTGCCTCTTCCTCATTCAGTGACGCAATTCATGCGTAAATATCTAATTTTCATTCTAAGAAGAAAAAAAAAAGAAGGCAACATCAAAGAATCACCAATCACTTCCGAGAATCCTTTTTAGGAAATCTTTTTTATAAGATATTTCCCTTTTGCCGTCTTTTATATAAAAGAAAAAAAACTAACGCCTTTGGTAATCTGGAATTTTGATAGAAAAATTTAATTATAAAAAAGAGAATTCAATATATCAAGTCACTGGCAATCTATGAGTGAGACTGCAATTAAAATGCAAATAACAGCAGATTACTTAAAAGGAATAAAAAAAAAAATTTCTCGAAGAATTGTGGGAAAATTCTTTTTTGTTATCTCTGCTTGCTAAAATCCCTGAGGTCGTTCTCTAAGCTTACAAAAATTTCTTTTTGAAAAGTTTTGCAGTAAAATCGAAATTGAAGATTTCTAATTCACAAAGAGAATTTTATATATGTTTAAACTATTAACTCCACAAACTTAATTTACTCAAAAAGTTCCCTGAAATGAAAAATCTAAGACCACAAATATATGAACATTTATTCAGAAAGGATTTATATTTAATGAGATGGTAATTTATGTACATAAGTAGTTAAACTTCCGAATTATAATATTAATTATTTAAAATATTCTATTTGAAATATGATGGATCTACTCTATTTAAAGAAAATGAAACTTTTTCGTTATTAAGAATTAAAAATCACATTGCTTATTTAAAAAAATATTCGATGGTAGAAAAAAAACATTCTCTGTAATTTGCTCCTCGTCAAAATTTTATTTCTAGTGAGGAGATAAAAACGCTATAGGATTAAATTTGTGAGAGATGTTGCTTATACAAGAAAACTTTTTTAACGGACATTTCCGAATATATTTAGCAAAGACTTTTTCATTCACTAGCACAAGCATTATTTATTGCCTTAAAGAGGAGGACGTCCAGTTTTATTTCTTCCCACTTACTAAGTTATAGAGTAACACTTGTTACTTAATGCTCAAGATATTCTCCAAATTCCCTTCGACCAATCAGATTTTAATTTTATTTTGCTTATGCAACCTTTTTCGAATTTATAAATGCAGTCTATTGTTCATCGGTCTCATTTGTAATGCAGCAGATAATCATGAATTAAAGTATTTGAGGCGTTGCAATTAAGTAGCTATACAGGATACTATGAATAGTTTAAAACTTCAATGGTGCACAAGAATTGTAATATAAATGTTACATCCTAATCCGTTCAATGGTTTTTAAGAAAATTAAGGACATTCATACATATATACCTACACACACATAATGATAAAACAGAGAAACTACTCTTTTTTAAGTCATTTTAAAAAATTCTGAAATTTCTATAAAGGGACTGACAAATCGGAAATTAATCGGTATTGTTATGGTTGAATTTCACAGTATCATATTGATATAAAGAAGTATATTGAATTTTCATGATTTTTTTTATAATAATACAAATACACTGGAACTGAAATATGTTTGTAAATACGCGATATAAAATTTGATTAGTGAAAAAAAATTAGAAGAAAATGAAATTTTGTTAACGTACTGTTAAGAAAGGCGATCCGCAGGGAATAAAACAAACTATTCAAGTTAAATGCAAAGATGTCGCATGTTCATGTGAAACAGAACAAGTAATTTTTTAAGAAAAATACAACGAGACTTCAAGAGATTGTTTATTGCTTTTCTTCTTACTGTTGCAAATTTTTATTGTTACATAGATTGCAGATGAGCACTTATATCCAACTCCAAAAAAAAAAAAAAAAAATCCTATATGAAGTTAACCCTCAAATCCGATCTGAACCTGACAAAACTATTTCGTTGCCACGAAACTCAACTCAACCATACCCGAACCCTACGCACGCCAACTCGAAATTTGAAATATAAGAAAATTAATCATCAATGAGGTCTGGAATATATTTTTATGTGATTTTGGAAATATTATGGAGAATTAAAAGAATTATTATGGAGGAGGTCGAAAATGAGTTAAATTCTAGATTTATGGAGACGTTATGGAGCCATTAGAGGCCTTATAGAATTTATATTACTATGGAATTTGTGGTCAAAGTGTCTACAATAATTTGATACGTTAAAGTGAAATCTTTTTTTTTTTTTTTTTTTTTTTTTTTTTGCGGCACGGAGTGTTTTTATATCAAACATATAGGCTTCACTACTCTAAAGTAATACTTTGAAGTGAACAGCATGCTATTTGAGATACATTGCTGTGGATTAATATTATAGACTTGCGATTTGAGTCAAACTACGAGAAGTCTGTTTTCTTCAAATAAAACGTAATCACTTGAAAACAGTCCGGACTGTGTATAAGCATTAAAATGCAACAGATTCATGTAGATCCACGGGATTTGTGGTGGAAATCTTCATATATATATATATATATATATCTGTGTGTGGGATTAAGTTTAATAGTGTATAACTTCACTAAAGTCAAGTACAAATACAAACAAGCAAGTTCAATAAATAATAAAATATACAACTGGAAATTCGACAAAATTGTATATATATATATACTTTTATACATACAAAAATACACACATATATATATATGTCACAAAATTGAGGAATTTCTGGCACACTCTGAACACAATATGGGAATTGAACACAGAATGTCAAAACTCTTTTGAAAAATTAAAAAATACTCTAATTGCAAAACCAATTCTAAAACTTTATGACCCAAAATTACCCCTCCACATGTTTGTAGATGCCTCTCAGGTAGCAGTATGTGCATTTCTAAAACAACCAGATAAAGATAATTTCTTGCATCCTATTGCCTACCATTCTAGAATTTTGAAGAGTTATGAACAACATTACTTTATAACTGAATTGGAATATCTCGCTATCATAGATACTCTTGATAAGTTCTATCACTATTTTCATGGTATCAAATTCGCAATCCATACCGACCATGCATCTCTGGTATGGTTAAAGGATGTTAAAAATTTAAGAGGTAGACTTTTTCGATGGTCTTTAAACTTAAGATGTTCGATTATGAGATCAAGTACCAAAAAGGTTCTACAAATGTCGAAGCAGACATGTTATCATGAACTCCTGTCGTCTCTCTATGTATGTCACAAAATTGAGGAATTTCTGGCACACTCTGAATTTAACTGCATTCGAAGAAAAACGATGACAAACATCTCCAAATTAATGCAGTCGTAATGGGAACTTTAAGCAATAATAAGCCGAGCAGTATGTAGAATGAAGGAAAAAAGAACACGAAGGCACCGAATTCATTTATTAAAAAACAATCATCTTTAGATTCCGGGGAAATGCTCTGATAAAATTCATTCCAGACTAAATGTCAAAAAACTCCATCGAACAGTCGCTCCTTTTAATCAATGTCGCCCGTCAAAAATTCCACTAAAATCGAGTCTGTTTCGGGTTTTAACAGCACTGGCGCAAGACCATAGCATACGTCACGTGACACGGATTCTCCGAATCATAAGGGATTTAAACAAACTTCATTCGCATTTCCGGTGCAATTATTTTGAGGCGATGTAACGTCCGCACGGGAAAAAAAATTTACAGGCTTCAAAATCTCATACCATATGAACGACGTGTCAACAAATCAACGTCTCAGCTTTGAGAGTGTGGTTAAAACTTCGAATTTAATACGCAATAAAAAAAAAAGAAAATGAATATTTGATGTAGAAAAAAAGGTTAGGAAATATTTTAATAGACATTTAATATTTAATAATAGAATGTTTTTTTTTTTTTCAAAGAACTAAGGATTTTTGAGCGTTATAATTTAACAGATACGATATTTTAGCATTTAAATAAATAATTTTATAACAGTTTGATTACACGGGAATAATAATAATGAATTTTAATAATGGATTAAAACTAAAGATGTTCTATTTAAAGAATAAACTTAAGTAGCTATCGCCATTTTTAGATATAAATACTTTCTAATAAATATTATTAAGTATATTAGGATAAAATGGCTTTACCTATGGATTGTAAGGGACTATTTTAAGAATAAGAATTATCTTAATAAGCCGGGGTCATATACGGAACATTACTAAATAGAGAAATATTATAGTATAATTTAGCAGATTTCGGAAAATTAAATTTTATAATATGTATATATATATATATATATATATATATATATATATATATATATATATATATATATATATAGAGAGAGAGAGAGAGAGAGAGAGAGAGAGAGAGAGAGAGAGAGAGAGAGAGAGTAATGTATAGAAAAGTTTTCATTTGACACAATATTGTAGAATTTCCTTAAAGGGTACAAAACACAATCCCAAGAATCAAAACCAAACCCAAAACCAAAACAAATCGAGGAAACCCGACAGTCAACTAAAATATTAACAGAGACTCAATTCATTTCGCGAATACGGTCGTGTTGGAGTAAAATCGGGCTACACGACTCAATGCAGGACGCTTATTTGCATTCAAATTAAATCACATTATTGGCATAATTGCTCAATTTGTCGCACAGTAAGCTTTGATGTATTAAAATTTTCGACGTGTCTCTATAAAAAACTATACACGATACGAGTAGTATTTCATAGACTTATAGTAGTTCTGCATACCATAACACCATATTTTAAATTCGTGACGATTGTTCAGATTTTACGATTGTTTATACTTATGAAGTAAAATATAGACTAGAAAATTAACAGAACGACAATCATATCAGTTTCAGATACTAATGAAATTAAAACTGGAGTACCTGCAGAACAAAAACTTTCTAACAATGAAAATTGTGAAAATCGAAGCATCCATTTACAGGCCATGCGTTAACATGCATAAAAAAAACTGATATAGAATGGAGTTGTATAAACACCTTTGTTGGAAGTCAGTAAAAAACATCGTAAACACTTCATGATGCTGCAAATATGTTGCTAGTAAAATGATAAATGATAAAATCTAAGCTGAAATTTTCTATTAACCAAGAGTTATATTTTTAAACGCAAGTTTTTAAAGGAATTTACCAGAAAATATTTTTCCCGTCCTGTTTTAAGAAAAACAAAATTGCTACGCATCATTTTCTTTGATACCGCTTAACATATTTTTCCGTTTAGTTATTTCAAATAGCATTTTGGCGTGACTTTAAGCTACTGAATTCAGAAACGCACTTTTGCTGCTGAGTTAGTTTGTTTTCGAAATGTATGTTTTACAGAAAGTAAATTATTTAACAGTTTAAAAAGTTAATATAAGCCGTGAACATTTTAAACTTTTTCCATTTTACAAACTCCTTCTTTCCATTATTTGAAATATGCATTTAACTGAACATGAAATCTCGCAATACTTTTCTTCAAACTAAGGCCGCGTTTGAGTGATTTCTTTTAAATCCGATGAATATGTAATCATAGCTCACCGGGTTTTAAATGTATTTTATAACAATATGAAGCTTTTACTTTAATAATAGCATTGTTATGCAAATTTCTTTTTTTAACATTTTGTTAGTTTTATATAATAAAATATAGGGTAGATGTGCCAGTAATGGACCGCCTTCCAGTAATGGGCCACCTTCAACATTTTTGGTTTATAAAAAAATAACCAATAAAAATTCAGCTTTTTTTATTTCATTAATATGCTTTCTTTAAATTCTAGTTTTAAATACAATCATAACATCAATTATCTATTACTTTTTGTGGGGTGTCCATTACTGGAATTAAGGGTGTTTTGATTTATTTCTGTTATTCACAATTAAATTTAGACTCACATTGGGAAATGTGACTATGAGCATGGTTAAATATTGTTGGTAGATTAATATAATATTAAGAAATGTGGAATATAACAATTATAACTATTAATTAAAATATCATTTTTAAAGAAATTCCTTAAGGGTGTCCATTACTGGCCCATCTACCCTACTATAAAATATTTATGTCTTTCATTTGCTTTTTAATGCATAAAACGTAGACCAATAAAAAAGGGATAAATTACCCCGTTACCTAAGTGTAACAATTATTCGTTCGTACATAATATATAAAACCTACTTCATTTGGCACACGACATTATGTATAAATAACAAACAAAAACATTGACACAGGATTAGTATAAGTTAAAATTAGTGCTTCATTAAGCTGATGTGATTGATTATTATTTCAAAAATACATAGAAAATTCCGTTATAAAATACATGTAAATCACACCAATATCTGAAATTGAAGAGTTGAAGAAGGAACATACTCTATAAGTTATTATTTTGACAAAAGCGTGCACGTGACATGTATGTTTTTAACTATTTAAAAGCTCTTAACGCTGACCATACAGATTTATAATTACAAAGGGCGTTCTATAAAAATTGAGAGTAAAATCATAAAATATCAAGAGATATATTTACAGCAAAAAATACATCATTCCTTTTCAAAATACCTTCCCTCAGCTGTAGACCGTAGGCCTACAACGGTCCCATCGTTCAACCTACCTTACAGAACAAGTAGAGAAGCCTTTTTCTGGAAGGTTCTTTAATGAACCCTGCACTGTAGAAATAACTTTAGAATCCGTATTAAATTTTCTGCCACGGAGCTTCTCCTTCAACGTCAAAAACAGACAGAAATCCCCATGCCACCTAAAAATCGTAGACTCTCCAAAACATTTATTTTTGTAAGCTTTTTTCATTAACTCAACTCTTTATGGAGCTTTTTGCCCAAACGAAAGCACAACGCATTTCGTTTTTTAACTCTGAATCACTCACCTCCATTTCTGTAGGGAAAATAAAAAGTCTTTTAAACAAGTTCGAAACTAGGAAAATAATATCGTCTGCTTCGTTTAGAATATTTCTAAACGTACAGTTAACCGTTTGAAAAAATCGCCTGAAGTTTTATTTTTTAGTTTCACAGTGTTGCCATTACGTAAAAAATTACTCACAGTTTTTATGGAATGCCCCTTGTAATTACAATATAAAGCCTGCACAGAAAATATCTAAATGATGAAATCTTTTCTTAACACACAAAAGAAACTAGTATTAAATGAGCATAATAATAATAATAATATCTGGCATAATGCAAACAATAAATAATATTTATTATCATTATTTTTTTTAATATTTTACCTTATATTTTCTCTAAGCATAAAATATTAAATACTTAGAGATAAATTAAATATTTGAGGAATACAAATTTATATATTGTCAATTATTTTAGAGGGTTTATTTCAAATTCTATAAATTCAGAGTTTTTATGTGAGTTTACACTGTGAGCTCAATGCCCTCAGTTTAACTGTGCAGTTTTCTCTTTATTTAGTAGATTTGTTATGCATAATAATACCTAAAACTAATGTTTTGAGATATGGGGAAGTTACATAAAACTTTCGACTTCCCTTTTTAACCTCTTTAGAAGTTGAATTTTGAAGATGCTTTCTTACTTGAAAGATCTTCCCTGTTATGTATTATGAATATTGACCCAAGTGTTCAAGTTTCTATCTGTAACAATTTCGTCCGTGCGTTAATGAATCAGTCCGAACCCTCTGGGGGTGCTTCGTCAGGTGAAGGTCTCGTCACCTGATCAAGGTTCTAAATTACGAGACCAATTAATTTCTCTTCTTTAATGTTTGCCTTTTTTTTTAATCTGTCAATTCAACAAAGTTAAATAGAATAGTGAAATAGTTAAATTGAACCGTCAAACAAAGATAACAGTAGCAAACCACTAGAGAGCAAGCACTGCAGCGATGCAAACAAAACTATAGTCAGGTGGATCACAGCCATGCTGTGATCAGGCGATTTCCGCCCCGCTCCCAGGTACTAACTCGTCAAGCTAGGCACTCATGACGGGGGAGGTAGGGGCCTGGTTAGCGGTATAAAAAAAATCAGTCTGTACAGAGAATCTTATAGGTATAGATAAAGCTAGTATAACCTCAAAAAATAAATAACAGAAACGCAAAAATCGAGCTTTATCTATCCTTTTTAGCATTTTACACAAACAATGCAAGAAAAGAAAAAAAAGTTGGAAATTGTACGTTAAACGTGACATAGGAGGTGCGTTCGTTTTTTAACTATTTTCACAATGTAAAAAAAAAAAAAAAATCATCCTTATTATTTCAGTGAAATGAATTATATCGTCTGCTATGAGCGAAATGAGCATGTCTTTTTTTTTAATTATTGCGTATGCCACATTTACAAATGCGAATTTCTTTCTACACCAGACAGCACTGTAAAATTCACCATACAGATCATGCTTTGCGAATGATTACGTCCATGGTTTAATAATTTTATGACTCATAATAAACGAATCTCCCGTGTTTATATTCTCTAATGGATTGAGATATTCGGCTGTTAACATTATTTCCACTGAAGTTATCTCAGAATCTATACATTTTTTAATGTAACTCATCTCTCAAACAAACAATTTTTTTCAACGATCTTTCTAAAAATGTAACTTTAATGCAATTTTATTCGAAAAAGTTTTTTTTAATAAAAATGGTCGCCTGGCTTATGAAAGAAGAAGTTGTTTGCCCGTTCTTGTTTTCCTCAGTCACATGAATTGCGCTTTTATTATATAGACTAACAAGCTAGGATCGCTACGCTGGTCAATTTCTCTTAACATCAAAGACTCTCTTATAATCAAACCAAATATTAACCTTGAATTTGACCTTGTGTTAAAAAACCATATGGACCTTTACTTGAAACGCCCTTCTGCATTTCTGAAAACGATACGAACACCATTGCGTTATTACATTTTTAATGTGTCAGACAAAATTTGGGCTATTAAGAACCAACTCTTTTAGTTGATCATTTACAGTAGGATTTGATAAAGAACGATAAAACGATATGCTATATACTAAAATCATCCTTGAAAATTCATTTAACTAACAGTGAAGTTCCGTCAAAATCCATTCGGCAGAATATTTTTAAAAGGCTAAGCTTTCCTAATCGGGTTCATCTGATTATGAAACTTTTCCCCATAATTCTATAACTAAGCAAAGTAGAATATGCGTGATACTAAAACCATCTCTAATAAATTCTATAACTAACAGTGCAAGTCGTGAATTAAATAAAAATTATTCACTCGTGACATCATAATTCCCTTTTATGTTTTAACAGATTAATAAGGCTACTATAATTTGTGACTCGTGCTATAGCCAATATACACGTCAGGACACATTGCCGTTATCATTATATTTTTACGCATGAAGGTTTCGCTATGGTACTCCATTGTGAAATTTGGTAATTTTTTTAATTCATTATTTAAAAAAACGGCATAATCATTTGATTTGAAATTTCTATCAAGGAAAATACAATTTTTTCCCATTCTAATGTTGTCTAACAATTTTATGACAAATACTTTTCGAGCTATTAATTTTTTCAGTAACTTGCAATGATTCATTTTCCGAGATTAATCTGTGGCAACGATTAGCAAAAAAGCCACCCATCAGCAACACGGAGCTTTTTATTAAAGAGGATTACGTACGATACGATTTAATAGAATAAAGAAAACTGTTATTAATATATTTTTAAGCTTTAATTTGATTTTCATAAAATTTGAAATGGCGGGGCAAAATTCTACAACGATAACACAGGTCAACACAAATCTGGGGTTTGTAGAATATCACTTTTTTCTTAGTAAATCATCACACTGATCACAAATATGACGTTAGTTTTTTGCTATCACCCACAGTTTTTCACAAAACAAAAAAGAAGAGGGTGCCTCTTAATAAAATTAATGTGTAATATTTATTAAATAAGATACATTCTTAATAAAAGCAAAAATTAATTTCTTAGTAAAATGACATTAATAAATGTTAAAGTACAATACTGCACTAAAGGATGTGAAATATAATTATAGATGGCGCCTCTTTATGTGTTGATATTTGCCTGAGAAGGCGCAATTTTCTCCCCCGCATTTGTAGTGAGAACATACGTTTATTTTGTGCGTTTATTGATATCTTACGTTTGTTTTGTCAGTTTCTTATAGCAATATGGCACCAAGAGTTTGTATAAATCCAGGATAAAAAAAATGTGATTCGACAGAACTTAGTTGAATCAAGAAAAGTTCTCTTGCCTCTCATGCCCATTAAATTAGGTTTAATGAAACAACTCGTAAAAGCCTTACATATAACAGAGGATAGTTTTCGATATTTAAATGAAGTTTTTCCACATTTATCGGAAGGTAAAATCAAAAAAGATGTGTTCGTTGTCCCATATATAAGATGGTTAATCAAGGACGAAAATTTTCAGGAAAAAACAAAATCAGTCGAGAAAGATGCATGGGTTAGTTTCAAAGATGTTACTCAGAAATTTTTAGGAAATTATAAAGATCCTAACTACGCAACGATCGTTGAAAAAATGCTTCAAAACTTTCAAAAACTAGATTGTAACATGAATTTAAAAAATGCATTTTCTGCACCCCCATCTTAAATATTTTCCTAAAAATCTTGGTGAAATGAATGAAGAACAAGGTGAGAGATTTTGCCAGGCATAAAATGCATGGAAAAACGCTATCAAGGACACTTGAAAATATGTGGGCAGATTACTGCTGAAGGCTAAAAAGAGACACTAAACCAGCTTCAAAATCTAAAGGACACAATCGTTCGTCTGATGATAAAGAAAAGTAATTTTACTGTATATACTAGAATATAATTTCTTTTGAAACATGCACACATATTTATATATGTATATATGATTTTATTTATTTATCTGATTTTTTTGTACATTATTAAATGAATGTTGTGTCAGTTGTATATTCTCAAATTCCAAATTCTTAGTTTCTTAATTGTAAAAAATCCTGACGTGATACATAAAAATGGATATTATTTTTTAAATAAGCATAGCAGATTTCTTACAATTTACATAAATTCATGAAAACCCCAGACAAAAAGTTACATTTTTTTGGCCTGTGTAATATATCTTAAATTTCAAACCATTTGGTTGGGTACTTTTTGTGCTGTTATATACGGACAGACGGACCAGATGACGACTTTAGGTACTACGTATTTACATAATTACAAATGCACCTAAAAAGTCGTAACAGAAGTATAAATCAAAATCCTTTTAGAGCGCGGATGGTAACCTATAAAATTTATGATTTCTATACGCCACCGATAGTTATTAAAAAATGTGCATCATGTATAGATAGATTTTCCAGTGAACATAGTGATATGCTGTAATACTATAACAACTCATCGTCAAGCAGAACGATCGTTCAGCCAAACAAAGCCAAGCCAAGCTGTGAAAATAAGCCTGCCAAACAAACAATCTCAAACAATCAAACAATAGACCGCTGTTGCTTATTATACAGAGAAAACATCTCGATGTTAAATATCGACCAGACATGCCAGCGAAAAATATCAAATATTAATAGAACCAAGAATTGCTTAAAAATGATACAAAAACTAGAAGAATCTACGGAGCACATTCTTTAATTTGAGAACATATTCATCTCCTTAAGTGAATTACAAACATAAATACATAGTTTTAAAAAAGACCTTGAGTTATTAAAAATGAACTTTTATTTTATTTTATTTTATTTGTCAAACTTCATTTGTAGACTTTAAACTTTACACGTAGAAACTTAAATAATGGACAGAAAAAAGTAATGATTAAATTTTTGAACAGGAAATTCTTAGACTACGTCCCTTTATAATATTCAGTTTTTTTTTTAAATAAAATTTCTACACGTAATTAGCAATGAAATGGCTAATAACTCTAAAATTAAGAAAATTCGCCAAAACAGAGGTAAAACACCCAAGCGACTGTGTATTATTTTCTATGGAATATCGTTATAACTAAATTATTTAAAACAGATGGAATAAGAAGGTTTGTTTTTCAATTCCATTTAAATTTATTTTTACTGCAGAGTGTTTTATATAGCATATTGATATGTAATTAAATTATTAAAGATAGTTATAATTTAAGAATGTGGCTTAACACATCACTTGCTTAAGCACGTGAAATAAAATGAATTTTTGTTTGTTGTAATGTGATAAATTCAGAAGTCGTTATTATAAAATACGAAATATACTTCAAAGAATAAATCGATTAAAAACAGAGGACTGTGATGAGATGCTGCTTAAATATTTACCTTTGATTTTACTTAAATAAAAATACCGTAGTAGTTTAATTTAAATTATTAAAATGTTTAATTAATAATTCTATTAAATCTGTACTATTATTCTACTATCTGCTTAAATCTTTAAAAAAAAATACATTTCTTAAAACGGTTACTTCTAATGCATCTGAAAATAAACTGAGTGTTTCATCCTATATGGGTAAAAATGCACTTTTTGTTATTTATGTTGTTTGTAATAAATTAAAATAATCTAAATTATTGAAACGTTGAATTAAAAGTATAAGAAGGTTTCTTATACATTAATCCGATAAATATGAGTTTTAACTGTTTTACGTGTAATTATGGCCTGAATAATGTATAAACTGGCAGAAGAGGAAGGGGAAACTAAATTTAGAAGGTACTTCTTAAAGTTTAAATAAGTTAATTAAAACATCTACAGGTGTGTCATGTAAAGTCTTAAAAAGATATTTCGTAATACGTTTACGGGTTACTTTTAAAATCAACTGAAAATAAAGTGGGTTTTTTCAACCTCTATTGATAAGAAGATGCACTTTTTCTTTGTTTCAATTGTTTATTAGAACGTGAAATATGAAATATTCTTAAGTATTGAAACGGTGAATTCTATGTGTAAGAAGTGTTATTATGTATCAACCTACAGACTAATGTAAATTTGACATTGAACTGATTCTGAGTAAGCATAAGCATATTATATGTGTGTAAAAGGCCTGAACAAAGTATGAGCCTTCAGAGGAGGGGGGGTGGGGATTGGGGATGTATGGAATTTAATATGAATTTAAATAATTTAATACTTAAGCATTAGCATATAGATGTTTCAGGTAATGTCTTACGTTTAAGAAAACTAAATAATAGCTACTAAAAATCATTTTTCAAAGTAAAAACAAAAAAGCAAACTTAAAAAAAAAAAACAGGGTGAAAGTTTTGGCTAAAACGTGATGGGATATCAAATTTCCAATCTAATATCATGGCACTTATTTAACATTTTTCATTAACTAAATTACCATATGTAAATAAAGTTTCTTCGTATATGTTGATAGAAATCGCTTTCTCCTGCACTAGGTGCATCATAACGTATTTTTCAAAATTATTTTTTTAAAAAGCACATGATGCGCTTGGCGGCCAGCTTAAAAATAAAAATATATAAAGAAAATGCTTAAAATGTTTGCTTTAGTAACAGTTTTAAACTTCGGATTTTAACCATGAATTATGGCGCTGGGAAATTTGTGTAAAATATGGAACGATGGCCGCCAAGCCCACCAAGCAGCATTTAAAAAAAAATTGAATTTTGAGAAATATGTTATGGTGTATTTAGTGCACGAGAAAATGATTTATATCAACATATATGTAGGCACTTGACTTAGATATGGGATCTTAGGTAATGGAAAATATTAAATAAGTAAAATGATATCAGCTTGGAAATTTGATATCACACTATTTTTAGTCACAACTTTTATCCCTATATTTTAAGCTTGGTGTTTTATTTTACTTTTCAAAAGTTGCTTTAGTAGATAAAGGATATTATACTCTTGATATATTTTTAATATATCATGGTATTTCTTTTTAAATAAGTATCAAGCAAACAACCACTAACATAACACGTAGTCAGAATCTTTCTTTCAAATTCTTTTGAAATAAATTTATAGAAAAAGAATGCGATATTTTTTTTTTAAAACAAGCACTCCGGGAGTGCCGACAGAAGTGAGAACATGAATTTAAATATATATGTTATATATATATATATATATATATATATATATATTTATAATATATAAATAATATATATATATATATATATATATATATAAACTTATTGCAAAAATTAACCAATTGAAACAAAAGCAACTGACCATATGCAATGAAATTATTACACCATATAGCACTGTCAAATTACAAATTATAAAACATAGTCTTAACAAATATATATAATAAAATACCACTGCTTAATTTACATAAAAATAATATATAAATATATATTAAATATAATATATAAATAATTTTCATAAAAAAGTAGGCCACAGGCAAGCATGCGGCGCGCGACGCGCCCGCCCCGCCTTACCTCATACAGAACTATACACAATACATGTACATACTTATATACAGAGGTGTTGGTTACAGTAACAGTGTTGGGAGTTCAATGTTTTTTTCCCATCTCAAAAAATCTCCAGCGCGCCTAAAGAAATTTTCCTTCAAATATACAGAGGTGTCGGTAACAGTGTTGGTTACAGTAACAGTGTCGCGAGTTCAACGGTTTTTTTCCCATCTCAAAAATGCCCAACGCGCCTAAAGAAGTTTTCACTTCAATAAATTCTCCATCATTGCAACTGCATGTACTTTCATCAATACCCCTCTTTAGGTCTTTTGCATATCCATTATAATTAAAGATAACACGGCCTAAAGGCTTATCATATTTAAATGCCTTAATTATTTTTACTTTACTCACTGGTAGTAGATCATTGTACTTGTTTAAATATTTAACAAAATTAACTCCTTTATAGCAATTAACCACATAATCCAATATAAAATAGATCTTTTCTTCCGTACTTTTCTGACAGTTCTTTAAATTACAATATCTTTGTAGATCCTGTTTCTTGATTCTATACCGCAATAAATCCAAACCCAAATCGTTCTTAACATTTCTTGTGCTAGATTGTAAAGTTGTTAAAGTCTCCGGTATCAATTTATTCTTTATATTAAATATAATTCCCTTAATGTCATTTTCACTTCGATTACTATCACAATTAAATATTGATTTTTCTATTTCTTTACAAATATTTAGATTTTTCGAAGTATTGAAATTGATATTATGTCTAATATCACTACTGATAAGCTCTTTCCTTATATCATGTTTTATTTTGTCATAAATAGATTTTGTCATCATCTTTATTTATCCAGATTCCTACTTCTAAAATTCTGTAAGACATTCTTCTTGCAATATATATATATATATATATATATACTAAAATACAATTATAAATTTACACTAACCACACTATATAGCCAAAAACAAATAACATTATATCAACTGAACACTAAAATATAACCAATTAAAACTATAATACAATTATAACCAAACACAAAATACTAACGAAAAACCAATACCAGGAAAATTAAACCTGAAGGCCGCAGGGCATGGCTAACGACATGCACTGCAGGGTTAAAACTGATTACCACGCAAACAACGTCCCCCTTCTCCTGCCGAGACCAAATTAATTCAAACTATCAACCAAAACACTAAGCTACACACAGCAGTAACCAACCCTATCTCAACTCATCGAACAACTGATCTAGACCACACTTCTATATTTACTTCTACCTTTAAAATTAATCATATTTCTCCGTACAAAGTTCACAGGTAACCCTGCAACAATGCCATGTTAATCCACTCCATGAATTTGTCAACTGCTTCGCCAAATCTTGAACATAATCTCTCAATACGAACTAAACCGTTTGTAAACACATTTCTAAATGCTGAAACATGCACGTTCGATTCCAAATTTAAGATCTTTAAAGTTTTAAAATCGAAATCATTTCTGTTGTCATAAACCCTTGTTATCAAATTGTCATTCTCCAACTCTAAATTCACATCCAGATAATTGATGTTTTTAATATTCTGGGAGGAGAGTTCTAGTTTTAAAGTATTTGGATAATATTTAAAATCTAGGTTTGCATTTTTCCTTATTTAATCCAACTATTAAAACATCATCAATATACCTATAACTCAATATTTCTTTATTTAAAATATTGTTATTCTCATATATATGTCAGTACATGTCAGCTAATATTGAACTGCAACTCCCCCCCATTGGGATTCTACGAATCGGTTTAAATACTCTACTCCCCTCATACCAGTAATTCTCTTGCACTACCAACTGAAACAAGTTAATAAACCAATCTTTATCGCTATCTATATTGCTGTTTTTGTTATAAAAATCTATAACCTTGTCCTTTAAATCCAGTAAGTTAATGGTACTGTATAGGTCTGCAAAATCATATACAAACAAACTATTTATGTTTTGATGTTTTTTCAGTTTATCTAATAAAATGTAACTGTTCTTTATAATAAATGTGGACTCCGTACTCAACACTCTATCAAACACACTACTCAAAACTCCCAAAAATTTCTTATTAGCAGACTCTAGGTATGAACCATACCTTCAAGTTACAATTCTAAATTTCACTGTTTTTTGTGAAACATTGGCACTATAACAAGATATGGGAAGCGTTGACTTTTCTGCTTCAACTTAATTTTTTTATATAGTGCCTTAACCCTGTTTTCCATCACTGAAACTTTCAATTTCAATAGCTCATAGTTATCGCTGTTATTATAACTTTCATTTAATATTTCACCATATTTTTTTTTACAAATTAATGCATAACTTGTGTTAGCTTTATCGACATATGTAATTATAAATTTACTATGAAGCTCTTTAATAGATTTAATTAACCTAGTATAATCCTCTTGAGACACCGTCACAATCTCTAACACACTCACACACACACACACACACACACACACACACACACACACACATATATATATATATATATATATATATATATATATATATATATATATATATATATATATATATATATATATTATACACTGTTAAAAATTTGCAGCAAACTATCCAGTCATTTGAACGTTTTTGTAGAAAACGGTTACATAACCGTAATTTGACTATACTCTGACCATAAAATGAACAATAATACTGTCAGAATATAGTTAATTTACGGTTAAGTAAACGTTTTCTACAAAAGCGGTCAAATGACTGGACAGTTTGCAGCAAATTTTTAACATTGTATATACATATATATATATATATATATTCATATATATTAATATATAATTATATAAATATTTAATATATTATATATTTAATTATACAATATAATATAATATAATATATTATAATACTACTGTTTAATTTACATGAAAATAATATATAAATATATATATTAAATATAATATATAAATAATTTTCATAAAAAAACAATAGCGCACAGGCAAGCATGGGGCGCGCGACGCGCCCGCCCCGTCCTACCTGATACCGAACTATACACGATATATATACATAATTATATACAGAGGTGTCGGTTACAGTAACAGTGTCGCGAGTTCAATGATTTTTTCCCATCTCAAAAAATGCCCAACGCTCCTAAAGAAGTTTTCACTTCAAATATACAGAGGTGTCGGTAACAGTGTCGGTTACAGTAACAGTGTCGCGAGTTCAATGATTTTTCCCATCTCAAAAAATGCCCAACGCTCCTAAAGAAGTTTTCACTTCAAATATACAGAGGTGTCGGTAACAATGTCGGTTATAGTAACAGTGTCGCGAGTTCAATGATTTTTTCCCATCTCAAAACATGCCCAACGCTCCTAAAGAAGTTTTCACTTCAAATATACAGAGGTGTCGGTAACAGTGTCGGTAACAGGAACAGTGTCGCGAGTTCAATGATTTTTTTCCCATCTCAAAAAATGCCCAACGCTCCTAAAGAAGTTTTCACTTCAAATATACAGAGGTGTGGGTAACAGTGTCTGTTACAGCAACAGTGTCGCGAGTTCAATGATTTTTTCCCATCTCAAAAAATTCCCAACGCTCCTAAAGAAGTTTTCACTTCAAATATACAGAGATGTCGGTAACAGTGTCGGTTACAGTAACAGTGTCGGTTACAGTAACAGTGTCGCGAGTTCAATGATTTTTTCCCATCTCAAAACATGCCCAACGCTCCTAAAGAAGTTTTCACTTCAAATATACAGAGGTGTCGGTAACAGTGTCGGTTACAGGAACAGTGTGGCGAGTTCAATGATTTTTTTCCCATCTCAAAAAATGCCCAACGCTCCTAAAGAAGTTTTCACTTCAAATATACAGAGGTGTCGGTAACAATGTCGGTTATAGTAACACTGTCGCGAGTTCAATGATTTTTTCCCATCTCAAAAAATGCCCAACGCGCCTAAAGAAGTTTTCACTTCAAAAATATGTTTTTAAGATGTTTTTTAAAAGAAATATGAATGGAAACATATAATATTTTAACAGAAATAGATTTTTAGAAGCTTCAAATATGCGAATCCAAAATTAAAGCTAATTCAACCAAGTGGTTTAATTTTTGATTAAAAAGCTACACGCAATGCAGTTTGTTTTACAACTATGGAAAATAAATTTAGTATTAGGATTTGCAAACTTTAAATATTCATAATACCTAAACTAATCGACCGAATGACTCCTTTTTTTTGTTTCCTTGTGTAAAATGTTTACCGAAGAAACCAAATCTGATGTCAAATTTAGGTGATAGTATTGAACATTTTAAAGTTTGTTACAATTTCTATAAGTAGGTGAAATGGCAATATTCTCCCAGTCAAACTCTTGGGTTAAAAGGGAGTGATGCGGAGGTGGCGTTACTCCCACTGGCCGCAGAACTAACAGAAGGACTCCCCCCTGGTCGAGTGTGTTATAAGTCCCTCAGGACTTGGGTGCGGCGGTTGACGCGCCCGAGTCAACCGCCGCACCCATTAATTAATAGATATAATTACTAATCGATCGGTACCCATCACATGACATTTTTATAGGATGACAGACGGCCGACTCAGTAGGAGATGATCGTTGTTTCTTTTCCAGTGCAGTACATACCATTATGCATTTGATTTAATTGCAAATTAAAAGAAACTTTACGATCTAAAAGTACATAATATTTAGAGCGCTCATGAATATTCATGTAGGTACAAAAGTATCCTATATTTATTTAGAGCATTTGTGGTAATTTTACCACATTCATTACAAACATTCAATTTCCGTATAGCGCAATTTAATTTTTTGTTTTCCCTTCTCTCTCCTTTTATTTATTTATTTTTATTTGTCTGGCAAACTTTAATAATAGTTTTCCTTTTTGTCTAAAATTATTATTTGATTAAGTTATCCTTTTTAGCCCATTGGCTTCAAAACGTTTGTTTAGTTTTTTTATTTCAATTTTGTCTTTGTGACGTCAGTTGGATTTCATTTCGTTTTTAACAAATCAGATTCATTT
The DNA here is from genome assembly GCA_963931845.1 of Maratus michaelseni. Classification (NCBI taxonomy): domain Eukaryota; kingdom Metazoa; phylum Arthropoda; class Arachnida; order Araneae; family Salticidae; genus Maratus; species Maratus michaelseni. Next base: position 197,631,775 of record OZ007590.1, read on the forward strand.
TTTTCCGTTTGCTTTAAATTTTAATTATACCCTCCCTTTGGCATATATTTAGCCCTATGTTGGCATTCCTTTATTTTTAATTTTTTTTTTCATCTTGTCTTTGACGCTTCTGGGCATGTAATGGCAGTTGTCACTGTTTGGCGAGTTTTTTTTTTTCATGTTACGGCAACCCTGTCCTTGCGCCAATGACAGGTTCACTTTTTCTTCGAATTTGCGAGTTCTTCTTCGGTTTTTTGTTGGAAATTGAGTGTATAAAGTATGTATTTTTAGATTTATCATATTCAAGGAGAAAATTCTTAAATCCTTCGGCTTTCCACTTGTCAACTTATGAAATAAAATGGTTGACAAAATTTAGATATGTTGGTCCAGTTGGATTGTATGTAGCCATAATAATATTGGCATATCATGTTAAAATTCTCACAATTTTTAATAAGAAATAGAAGTGGTGATAATATCAAGAATTACTGATAAGTATAATTTTTTTGTTTTTATTTTGTTTCACATAGAATTGATATATTTTTTTTACGAGTTTAATTTGTTTCTGTCACACGAATAAAGCAACTGGTGTATTATATATAAAAATATATATATATATTACTTAACCTTTTTCTTGTTATTCTGAGAACATATTTTAAGGATAAATATAACTATTTTCGTCAAAAAAAAATAATAAACTGTTCCTATATTCATTAAGTCTCCTTCATTTTTATTTATATAATTTGTTGTTATTTATATATATTAGTGGACAAAAAAAATTCAAAAAAAATATTAATCATCTAAGTTATTTTGAGCATAAAATCCTCTGAGGAAATAAAAAAATAGGTTCTGTGTGCTCAAATAATTAAAGTTATATGTTCTTTGAAAAAAGTAAAGAACAAGTACATGGCTATGGAAGAGGGATATGAATTATAATGCAGCTCACCTTTACTTTAAACTAACTAAAAAAATAAATAAAATTACAACACTTGGTGCCTTGACCACTTTCTTTAGAGGATTTATTATTATTATTATTGTTATTATTTGTGTGCAAATACTGAAGATTCTTAAAATGAAAACAAAAGTTATTCTCATTGATGATGGAACATAGATTATTTACCATTTCAAGATAATTTTATGAAAGAAATTTTCACAGTTTACATATTTGTTTTTGTGCATGGCTTCTTAATAAAAAAAATGTTCTTCCAATATTTTTTAGAGAAAATTTGTTTATTTAGGCTATGCTCTTGAATATATTTGTGTTCTTAATAATATATATATATATATATATATGAAACAGAACAGGTATTAATCTAAGTTTTAAAATTTTATGAGTGTTTTTATCTATATTTCTGTTTTTATTCACAAACTTTTTGCAACATGTCGAAATCCAAGAACACCATTAGTCTGAATATTCAACCATTTGATGGTAATCTATCTACGGTCGAATTTTTTTTCGAACAGCTTGAAGACATTCAACAACTAAACAATTATAGCGAAAAAGAAATGCTAGCACTGTTTAAAACGAAACTCCTAGGTCCTGCTCTCCACTTTTATTTGTATTCGCAGTTTAATACTCAAACTAAAAAATTATCAGACATAAAAACTGAATTTATCCAGTTTCTCGCTTCAAAGGAGAACAAAAATGTGGCCTTTCATTCATATGAGAAGATGAAATTGGAGCATAATGAATCGGTTAGAAATTTCTCATACCGATTAAACAAGAATCTAAAATTAGCTCATTCAACAGTTGATGATGCTTCGCTCCAAATTTTGAAATTCACATATTTTATGAATGCTTTACCCAAAAATATTCATGTAAAATTATTAGAGGAAGGGTTTTCTGACTTTGCTAATGCTCTTTCTAGAGCTGAACAATTACAAAATATTTACAACTTCACTGAATCACCAACCACCCCTGCTCCTGTCACTTTACCTGTGTATAATATGGAACATTCGAATAATTCGTTCCCTAATCCCGGTTCATCTGATTATAAACATTCTGAAACTAAAAATAAACGAAAGTCATTTTGTGATAGAAATTTCTCTTCCTATGGCAAACATCATCTAAAACAAAATGTTAACCAAATTACGTTTAAAAAAACATTCTATAAAAGAAATCTTCGTAATTCATTTCGTCATAGGACTGTAAACCAATGTGCTTTCTATATAATAATGTGCAGGGGCACTTAAGGGAGCACATAGATAATGTGCAGGGGCACTTAATAAAAACATGCTTTGAATTTAAAAAATGTTTTCAATATATGAACCAAACTAACTTTCATAATGGTGTTAACATGCTTCAAAATACTGCTAATGAATTCCAAGTTAATCAACAAAATACCCATCAATATAATGATGGATTTTCTAAATATAAGAGTTTAAACTAATGCTGGAGGCAGATCTATCTGCTATCTATCCAATACTTCACATTTGCCAGAAAATACCTCAAAAACTCAATAATATAGAAATGTTACTTCTCAAGGAATTTTATCTTCTGAGAGTATACTTAAAAATGGCCAATGTTTACCAAAAAATGGTATGCTCAAAGATGCAGAATCACAGACTATTTTTCAAAATGAAAATACTTATGATTATATTACGAATTCTGACAATTGTTCTCAAGTCGATAACGCAAATACTTTAGTTGCTGAATCCCAAAATGATAGTAATGCCATTGAAAACTACGCAATTTATAGCACATTTAATTACAATGACTCTCTTCCTTGTATTACCTTAAATGTACAACATCATAATGTTATTTCTTTGTTAGATACTGGTTCTATTATTTCTTTAATTGATAAACAACATTTCAATATGTTAAAACCCACTATAAAATATAAATTTCTCTCTCGAAAAGTATCTATTTCGACCATAAACTCCGAAGTTGAATTTTTTGGATGTATTCGTTTGTCTTTCAAAATAGACAAATTATTTTTCAATCATGTATTTTATATTACTAACATATGAAATAGAAATTTTGATATAATTTTGGGCTATGATTTTATTTGTAAATATGGTATTTCCATAACACCATCATTTAATTCCATTCGACTAAAAGAAATTCTTGTTCCGTTAGTAAACAAACACCAGATATCCAATGATTCTCATATGGATCAGGCACAAGTATTTATGTGTCAAAAAATGATGATCTTAATTTCTCTACTTGCACTATGGACCCTCAATGTAAAAATGTCTGCACCGGTAAATGATTTTAGTGAACATCAGCAAAAAAAATTGACAGCTGTGGGGTTGTTAATGACAGTTCATATTCCCCAACAAATGAGTTAATAATTTCAAACTTTCATAAAGTAACTATTCCAGCCAACACATGCATGTACATGCAAGCTCAATATTCTTCACAACCTGAGGAACATTTCATGTTTATTTAAACATTAAATAACCGTAATATTGTATTTATGGAATCTCTCCATTCCTTATCAGCCATAAAAAAAAATTATTTTCTGATTGTGGTACAAAATATTTCAAACAAAACATTTCACCTCAACAAGGAAACTGTCTTGGGTGTATATGAAAATATTGATGCAAAAGGTTAAAATGCAAAGCCTTACGATTTTAATGATGAATCTGATGAAATGTGCAATTTAATCCAACCATCAGAAGACATTATAAAAGTGAGAATAAATGATTTAAGTCCTACAGACTTTAAATTAGAACATCTTGATAGTAAACAAAAAGAGACTCTATTGTCCTTGCTATGTGGAAAAGCCCAAGCATTTTCGAAGTCTCTGCGTACTCTTGGTCATACTGACCTAGTCATTCCACAAATAAGTCTACTTAATTCGCATCCTATAAAATCTTTTCCATTTCCGGTGCCACAAGCATTAGAGGAAGAAACATTAAAGCAGATTAATGAGATGTTAGAAGCCGATATCTTTGAGCGTTCCAATTCATCTTGGACATGTCCCATGTTATTGGTAAAAAAAAATGTCAGATCCATCAAAGCCTCAAAAATATAGACTCGCCTTAGACCTCCGTCTATTAAATGCTGTAATTATTCCATCTACCTATCCTTTGCCTAAAATATAAAATATACTAGTTCAATTGTCTAAAAAGAAATTTTTTACAACTCTGGATCTCCCTTCTGCATATTGGCAAATAGCTATGCCCAAAGAGCTACAAGATAAAATGTCGTTTACAACTCCATTTGGCGTTTTTACGTATAAGCGATTTATGTTTGGATTACGCACTGCATCGTCTACATTCCAGCAACTTATTGATACGATAATTCAATTATCTGGTGTAGATGGTTATTGGTTATGCTTATCAAGACGATATTATTGTTGGAGCCAACTCATTTGAAGAAATGATCCATCAATTAAAATTACTTATTGATACATTCATCAAATACAATATAACATTATCACCTGAGAAATGCTCATTTTTTCATACCAGCATATTCTTTTTAGGTTTCCACATTCAAGAGCATAAAATTTTTCCTATTTCCAGCAACATAATAAAAATTATATCTTTTCCTCATCCCAAAACCAAGCGACAAGTTAAAGCTTTCATTGGTGTATGTTCATTTTATAGATCACTGATGCTATACTTTGCAAATCTAATTAGTCCTCTACTCGAATTAACAAAGCAAAAAACTAAGTTCAATTGGCAATCTGTACATGAAAATGCCTTTCAAACACTACAGTCATTATTTTTTAAGAAGCCCGTGTTAAATCTACCTAATTGGAATAAAGAATTTATACCGATGTTCATACCGATGCTTCCAAAACCGCGATTTCAGCTGTCCTCATTCAGGAACAAGATAATTTAAGGGTACCTGTTTCATATTTTTCAAAGGCTTTGTCTGATGCTGAAAAAAAATTTCCTACCCTAAAGTTGGAATTGTATGCATTATACAAGGGTATCACTTCATTCAAGTACCTTTTTGGAAGACATTATCTCGTTCTCTCTGATGCTAAACCACATGACAACTACAAAAGTTCTTCTTCTCCTGCGGATGTCACGACCAGATGGAGCTGTCTCAATTTTCTTTTCCGTTCGCTCATGTACCAGGCAAAGAAAATGTATTAGCGGACTTTCTTAGCAGAACTGCACAACCACCTATACAGGACTTGACATCTAATCCTGAAATTATAAATTCTGAAGAAGTTCTACCAGTAACGATGAATATAAATGACCTACACGATGAAATAGATGGTCAACTTCAATAAATCAAATCACTAGTAGAATCACATCCCACAAATCTGGATAAAGTAACACAGCAACATGAAGATAAGTGCCAAATTAATTGTTTGTCACAGATAAACTCATCTCCTCAAGATCCATTATTAGAAATTTCAGATGCAACAATAGCAAGTGAACAAACCAAAGATTCAAATTTAAACAAAATAATACTTGATTTACAACAAAATATTAATCTCCAGAAACACAAGGCATATTATCTCAATCCAAATAACAATATTCTTTGCTACAATATTTTTTTTCCTGCTGAAGAAATTGATCTGCATCGTGCTTCCTTACCCACCTCATTGATTCCCAAAGCACTTACCATTGCTCATATTACTCATCCAGGAATAAACAAAACCTTACAGAACCTCCGAAAACGTTTCACATGGAAAACGATCATTGCTGATACTCAGAATTATATTAATTCATGTGAACTATGTCTTTTTCACAAAAATCGCAAGAAAAAAATTGCTCCACTTATGGCTGCTCCTGTTCCAACTGCTTCAAATCAAAAAATATCATTAGATATTGTTGGTCCTCTCAATAATCACTCAAATGTCTTAACAATAATTGCCCACTGTTCTCGTCATCTAGAATTGGCTACTCTTAATAATATCTCTGCTCCAACTGTGACCAACGTTCTTTTAAATTACATTGCTACCCATTGTAGACATGATATAGTATTGACAGACAAAGGATCCCAGTTTACTAGTGACATGTTCTCGTTTTTTAATAAAACATTAGGTATAAAGCTGAATCACATCACAGTGGCCCACCCAGCCGCAACTGCCTTTCAGAGAGGGTGAATTCTCAAATCAAATCATCACTGAATACTATGACTTCACCAGGTTTTGACACCAAAACTGCTGACAAGATACATCAATCAATATACAATGCTACAGTCAGTAGCGTAGCCAGGGTGGGAGTCCAGATGCTCTTGATACCACTAATTTTTTAAAGTTTTCTTTGCCTTATGTAATCGGAGAACTTTTTGAGATAATCAAGGTGGAAGAAAACTTTACAATTTTATTGGTATCCAGAGCGTTTGGACCCCCTCCCTGGCTACACCACTGGCTACAGTACATCCTGCCACCAAATTCACTCCTAATCTTATTCATTTTGGACGTGAAATTAATGATGTTTACATGAATTATATAGGCCACCCCTCTTGGAAAATTCTTGACACCGCCCATGACATCTACAAATTAACAGATCTCTTGGATAAAATTTATTATCAATCCTATCTCAATAATAAAACAAATCGTCAGAAGTCTATGAAAAGTTGAGACAACAGCACAAATTTTCAGATATAAAAGTCAATGACACAGTATTCATTACACTCCCTAATGTATTCAAGAAAAAGCCTCAAGGTCCATTCATAGTACAAAAGATAATTTCACCTGTTTTACTGCAAATTACATCACAAAAAGACAGCCGTTCCTCACCTATCCTTATACATACCAACCGAGTAATAAAAATATATCCTAGAGCTCCTAAGCTACAAGATACCACACAAGCAATTCCACAAACTGGCAGTATCAGTAATAATCAAGCTGCAACTACATCTCAAAATTTCTCTTCTACTTCTAATGTTTCCAATCAACAGTCCAGCTCCTCTTACGCTCTACGACCTAAGCGACCAAAATTTGTGCCACACAGTGATGAATTCCAATATTATTAACTGTTTTTTTTCTTTCAGCTGTTGTCCAGTCATGCCTGCTGATAGTGTTTGATTGCGCGCCTTGAACACTATCGAACTGATAAAAAAAAAAAAAATTCTGCTGGTCAGCAAGCTTCTTTACTCCTCTTATCATAGACATGTGGACTGCCTGCTGTATAAGTATTTCTTTTTTTCCTTCTAATTATCCATCAATCGCCCACTTGACTGTATGTTGTCAAGCTCTGCATTTTGCACTTTTTGAATAATAAATTTGTCACTTTTCTTCTTTTTGAAATATATAATTCATATTTAAAATATGTTTAAGCTAAAATTGTTATAACAATACAATAGCATTTTGATTTATTGCACTTTTTTACATAATGTTGCTTGCTGTATGTCACCATCAAAATATATAATACATGTTACTATTTAACTCTTACAATACTCTCATAATTATTCTGTTAAAAAAAAAAAAAAGATATACAAGATAATTTATACATGATCCCTGTGAAAATATATTATTAATATTCATATAGTTTTCTTGTATTTTTTGTTATGAAGCATTCAGTATTTTGGCAGAAAAACATATTTGCCAGGTATTTGAAAGTCATTACAGAAATAATTGTTGCTATTTCTTTTTAAAGTTAATTTTCAAAAAAAAAAAAGTTTGGGTGCATTATTTTGTTAAAAATTATTTAACAATATCATTTTGTCACCCATTGTAATTTACATGGTATTCTAAAGGAGATCATGTTACTAGTGGACTTGTGGAAACACAACTTAGTGGTACATTATATATGGTATGTACATAACTTTATTGCTTTCTTTTGTATATATATATATATATTATATTATGACCTGAATGACATTTAATTAAAAGTCCTAGGCAAATGTATGAATAAGGTCTGTTTAGTACTTTGCCAATTCTGTTAGATTGTTTTTTCTCTAGAGTGGCCACTCATTCAAAAACTTTTTGAAAATAATTAACCATGGTATTTTGTAAATATTTATAACTTTTGTATTGTTTGAATGTGTATTTTACTTTTGTTTATATTTTTGCATTGATAATGTGAATTGTGAAATTAGGTTATTACATCACAGAAATAGAAGTGGTGATAATATCAAGAATTACTGATAAGTATAATTTTTTTTTGTTTCACATAGAATTGATATTTATTTTTTTTACGAGTTTAATTTGTTTCTGTCACACGAATAAAGCCACTGGTGTATTATATATAATATATATATATATATATATATATATATATATATATATATATATTACTTAACTTTTTTTGTTATTCTGAGAACATATTTTAAGGATAAATATAACTATTTTTGTCAAAAAATGAATAAATAAACTGTTCCTATATTCATTAAGTCTCCTTCTTTTTTTTATATAATTTGTTGTTATTTATATATATTAGTGGACAAAAAAAATTCAAAAACAATATTAATCATCTAAGTTATTTTGAGCATAAAATCCTCTGAGGAAATAAAAAAAAAAATATGTTCTGTGTGCTCAAATAATTAAAGTTATATGTTCTTTGAAAAAAGTAAAGAACAAATACCTGGGTATGCAAGAGGGATATGAATTATAATGCAGCTCACCTTTACGTTAAACTAAAAAGAATTAAAATTACAACACAACAGCATTCGTTTTCTAAATAGTAATATCAGTATTATTTTCTTTCAGAATTTCTGTCATTAAATAAAATAAGTACTTCCCATTATAAATAGTGGTCGGCAAAAAACGGGCCGTTGGTAACTATGTATTTTTGTGACAAATTTATGTTCGACTGTAGAAATTGGTGGGTAGAGGATACAAAGTGAACTCTATTGTAACGGTGGTTATACTGAGAGTTTTGTATGTTATTGCAAGGAAAGAAAATGCTGAAGAAGACGTAATAATTCACTCTAATTTAATGTTTGTTAGTCATTTGTCTATTCTTTGAAACTTCACAAATTATATATTGCACAAATTCACATTCTCTGTTATTGGCGACTTTTGTAACTATATCATATTTTTCGAAATCCTTCTTACTATGCGGTTAATACCCGTATACTATGCATGATGTCAATGAGGTGACTGTGATGTTAATGCACGTCATAGTTGAATTTATGGAACACTTTTTTTGAATAATTTCTTGTTGGAATGAGATAAATAATGAAAAATTATTTTAAGTTCACGGTCCATTATAAAAAAAGTTACTTATAAATTAATACTTTATACATCCTAATTTTTAGTATTAAGTATGAAAAACTTTCCAAGTTTAAATTTGAGTTATTCATAATTGCTTGTTTTATGTTTAACCAAAATTAGACTATGAGTTAAACATGAAAAGTAACTTTCAAATATTTTATATTGCAAAGGTACACAATGAGACCTTTGCTGCAGTACATGTTTTTATAAAACGTAAAAGGAGTTATTGTAATTGTATTGTATTGTATTTTAATAGAAAGAAAATTTGACGTTTGTGCGATTATGCATCGGGCCGTGTGACAATAATTCGTTCTATCCCGATCCGACCTTATTGATTCGGCAGTTTTTTGCAGGTCGTATTCCGATTAGAATTTTGCATCGAGTTGAAAAACTGGATTTTATCAAAGCCGGTCCCGGGTCATTGTTCTTGCAAATTCTGGATACCCAGCCCGATGCAAGATTTCAATCTGACTCGAACCTGCAGCCAAAAAGAAAAAAAAAAGAAAAAGAAAACACCTGATACAAAAAGGTTGTACCGTGTTCAGGTATTATCTGACTTTATTGGACCCGATGCAGCATTTCCACAAATGTCACAATGGGACTTCACAATGTGGTCAGAGTGTGATATCACAGGAGGATTTAAAAGCGACCATAACGACTTCACATACATGTCTGACTTCAGATTCACGTTATGTTGGACACATCGATGGTCATAATATACTGTTTGTAGGTACTTGCATGATCAAGCTAAGATTATTGGGTAGTGTCATTATAATTGTAAACACTTCGTATATAAAACACTAACAAAAATTTTATAAAATGTAACTTTAAATTGGATCTTAAACATTCGTGGATCTTAAATATTCTTCGAAATAACGTTATTATAATCATATCAATATTTATTGAAAATAGATAATATCGTAAAAAACTATAATAATAGATTTCTTTATTTTTTAAATTTACAAATCATACTTAATGCTACGATTCATCAAATTATAATCACGCAATAGAATTTTGACAATTAATATCGAATTTTAAAATGTTTGAATCTTTCTAAAATGTTGTAATGGTCAGATTAAAATCATTACTTTCTTTTAGTTCAAGCGTTTAATAACTTTTAATAACAATTTTATAATAAAAACTTACAAAGCCAGTGAATTAGTTAATTTAAACAAAATTAATTTGTTTCACGAAGTTTTCAAAGATAAAGTAAAACATCTCGGATTCAATAAAACAATTTTCCAATACTTGCCAAAGGTGTAAGAAATCGGACTAAAAACTTGTAAGTATGTAACATCGCTAAAATCTCTTCTTCTTGATTATCGGAATCTAATAGTTCGATACAACTAACTTTTCTTGAAGAAAGTTATCATTTAAAGATTTTTCATGATTTCTATACACCATAGATGTTAAATAAGAAACTTTCGTTTTAAAATTAGGGAATCCAGTATTTCAAACATGTTATTTGCAATGTTTATCTCATTAAAGAGGTTGTGAAATTTCAAAATTGTTTTAAATATACATGCGAGATATATGTACATAAACCTTTAATATTAGAAACGTGCAATTATTAAACAAAATGCAATGCAGACTGTAATCTATTTAACTAAAAACTTGGAGAAATATAGACAAGAAGAATTTGGAATGACATTATTATAAAATATATAATTTTTACCCCAACATATAGTTCAATAGAAATAATAATAATCAAAACTGATATTTTTGATAAATTTGGAAACATTTGTGTAAATGAATATGTGAAAATATACAGTGAATACTTTTCATAAAAGAACAGAACCGCATTGAAAAACTAAATAGGCCAGATATAATTTTATTCATAATTTTTTTTTGTAAATTCGGCATTTCAAACTATAGCTAACAGCCCAGTTATATTTAAGAAACATATTTCCAAAATAGCCATAGGATAAAATTATTTATTTGAAAAAGTGATATAGAAACTTTCGGTTGTAAAAAATAAAATGTATGATTTGAAATTAAAACAGAGAAAAGTAATATTTTCTAATGAGGTAAGTGGTCATTTAACGTAAAACCAACAGATTAAAAAATCATGCTGAACTTTTGATTTTGATGACATTCGGTAGGTGGTATATATGTAATCCTCAAAACTGTTTTATTTTTACTTCTTTAAAATATTTTGCAATATAACGTATAACGCTTTATTGGCATTATGGATACGATAAAAGAGGAATTTTTACTTTTTTTCAGAGAACTACAGAATTCTTACAACTTATAGTGGACATTTTTTTAAAAACTTTAAATGAGTTTTTATTTGTGCATACTATTGTACATACTATCAGCCAAAAAAGACGATTTTACATTCATGAATTACATTAATGTTATTTTAACCGTTTAAACAAAATAAAATATATACATTAACGAGTCCATTTTTTTCTTATAACACTCTTATAAAAGTGTGTTGTGGAAAAAAATCTAGCTGTCAAAATAGCCCTTTCCCTTGAAAAAAAATTAAAAATTACGAAAAAAAAATAATTACTTGTAACCCATATTGGACAGGCCATCAAAATTGGGAAATGTTAGGATTATAGGTTTAGTGCAGTTAATTGATACCGCGATATTACTGCGCTAATCGAAACATACATAAAATTGGAAAAACTACAACAGCTCCACAGCCAACTAAACAATATGATAATGTACTACAATATTGTTTTTGTTGTATTATTGTTATGAAGTACACATTAAAGATTTGTTTGGAACTTTTTAAATAAAATTTATTTAATTTGCATGAACTTTCATTAAGATTAATATGTGAGCTTGTTTAATATTCGACATTGATGAAAAATTACAATGTCGATTTTAAACTTAATTTTGCAAAACAAAGATCTTTGTCCGATTGTCACACATCTGACACATTTATTGTCGGATTTTTGTTTTATTTTCATAAAGATTCGGTGCAATTAGTGACGAAACTAAGCTTTCGATTGAGTTTCCAATTGGTAACTGTGTTACAGACCAGTGTCGCAAAACTACACATATCATCGAATAAATTAGTTAAAGGTTTTGGTACCTAAACCCTGTTCCAACCATTTTTCAACCATTCTGTGGTGATAAATGATAAACATTTTATCTTATATATCAGTCATTCAATTAAATTACTTTTATTTCGCACGTTTATCTTATATCGACCCAAAAATTATGTTTCACTTGAACCTGACTTAATTTATTAAAATCATATTTTCTTTAAAAAACAAAGAAAATAAGAAAGGAGTTTTATTTATCTGATGAAAGGGTGTGGAAATTTATGCAATGCATCAAATGACTAAATAGCTATGTTTAAAACATTTAAAACACCCATTAGCATGACTATAACACGATTTCAGTATTTATTTTAATTCATTGGTTTAATATGAGCATGGGTGGAATTAAAATTAATCGAACGTTACGTCATAATTGCAAGTTTATGAATTAAACCAATGCACGTTTTCATTAGAACATGAGGTCATTGTCACAAATGGAAACAATTTACTTTTGTAAAATTATAGGAGCTAAATAATTTATTTTTATATTGTTATTTATTTGAAAGAACGGTGTTTTGTAAAGTGAAACTATATAGGAAATAAAACATGGAAACCGTTTCTTTAGATTCAGTTTGACCTCATATTGAAAGAATTTTATAGATAGTAACGACACACTTAAGAAAATATTTCTTTATTATTATTTTGCCTGAATATTTTTTGAAGTTGAAATGACTGTATAGTTTTTAACTCAAAATGCACTTTTAAAAATGTAACGTCATTTAATCACACTTATAGAGCAATTTTTAATTACAGATACGAAAAAATCACATTATCGTCTCAGAATGACGTTAATTTTGGATTGCAAATTATAGTGAACTATTCAGAATTTTTATCGGCTTATAAAAATATTGTCTATACGCAGTTGCTTTTTATGGCAACGGGAAAGAAATTGCATTAGATAACGCATAAAACAGGTAGATTTCTATAATGATAAAATATGACATGTGTTTGAAAATGTGGTAATGAGTGGTCTGGGAAGTTTTTAAACCTAACAGTAATTTTACTCATGTACTAAAACGGATGCATATCAAGATGCAACGGATGCAAATCGATCAAAAAGTGAAGATTTGTATAAGGGACATACACACTAAGACCGGCTTTCATACAGAAAGAAATAATGGTAGTCAAGGTGATTAAATTTTTATTTTGGATTTCTTAACTAATTTATAGATTGCAATTAAAATGTATATGATGACACTGGAAAAATCGTGACTTCTGAAATGTATCAAAATAGTTACATTAAGAACTGTTAAATGTATCTGTTCAACTCCATTCTAATATGACATTCTCTATTACTTTTGCAAATACCGGGTGTCCCAAAAATGACTGATGGATTTTAAAATTCAATAACTAGCAAACGGTGACAGATATTTAAAAAATTCTTGCAGGAGGGTTATGTATGATGTCGGGAGTTTTTTTACTGTGATTCTTGATTTTAGTTCGAATTTTAAACAATAGATGGCGCTGACAGCGGTTGGCGCTCAATCGAGGCCGAAACTGACGTCACTCGGCATTGATGCGAAGAAAGGAGAGTAAGGCTATGGAGTGGGTCTCATTCGCCAGTACAATCTTGCTCTTAGGCCTCGATTCTGATCTCATTCGATATGATTTCAATGGAATGCGTTGTTGCTATGGAAACAACAAATCCTTCGATAGTGGAATACAACGTTTAGATTAGGGCATGAATTTAACAAGCATTATTCGAATTTGCAGGCAATTTTACATTTATGAGTATTTATGGGAATTTTATCTAACCAATATGAAAATTTAGTTTCGCGAAATGACGGCAATGCAGGTATGCGAGAGCTGCACAGAAATCGAATCCGTCACATCTTCATTCGTTATTTTGCTACGCAATCTGCTAGTGAGTACTTTTAAAAGAGTGTACACTATTTATTGAAAATGGTTTATTTCACCTACTAGTTTTAAAATACGATGAATAAATTATTCTTTAAATCAGGCCATAAAAAGTAATTTAATCCGAGAAAATAAAACAAAATAAATGTAGAATCGCCTGCAACTCGAACACTGCTTGTTAAATTCATGCCCAGTTCTGAAAGCTGTATTCTACTATCGAAGAGTTTGTTGTTTCCATGGCAACAACGCATTACATTGAAATCATATCGTCTGTGTTCAGAATCGGGTCCTAAGAGCAAGATTGTACTGGCGAATGAGACCCACTCCATAGCCTTAATCTCCTTCCTTCACGTCAATGATGAGTGACGTCAGTTTCGGCTTCGAATGAGCACCAACCACTGTCAGCGCCATCTATTGTTTGAAATTCGAACTAAAATCAATAATCGCAGTAAAAAAACTCCCGACATCATACGTAACCCTCCTGCAAGATTTTTTTTAATATCTGCCCCTGTTTGCAAGTTATTGAATTTTAAAATCCATCAGTCATTTGTGGGACACCCGGTATATGATTGTCCGAAAAACAATGTAAGTGACACAAACTATGACAATGGGAGAGGGTTACCAATACTTCCATGTTTTATGTTTGATTCTACACACGTTATAAATGACTAAATATTTATATTTCGAAAATCCCTGGATTAAGATAATTACACTAATTTTTTCTTTAGTGCTTTTTACAGTTTAGCGAAGATACGTAGCAATTACACTCTTACATAATACAATATAAGACTATTAAAGTTATATGGTTTCAAATAATATATCAAATTTTAATCATAATTGTTTTTGAGATATTTCAGCTTTATTAATACGTATTTATATTTTTAACTAAAGATTGAAAAGTTAATTTTTTAATCTTTTTTTTTTCTATACAGAAGTAAAAATAAGTTTTTAAAAAATGCATTTATTAACCGATTAATCCCTAAATTCGAAAATTCCTGTTTACGTCGCGTTTACGTCGCAAGACTTAAACCTAACATATTAAAGGAAAACTGTATCAAAAATATCAGTAACTATTTTTTCCTTTAAATATTGTTTGCAAAAAGGAAGTACGTAAGGTTTAGAATTACAAATAGAAATTATACTTTGTGTGGGGAAACTGGATAATAAAAACCCTTTAATGCCTTTAGAAAAATATTAAACTTTGATGTTCTTTTAGATTACTATCGAATTTAATTCACACAGGTAAAGAGTTCATCACTTTGACCTCATCAATAGCTTAGAAATAATTTAGGTTTTTCTTTAATTCTATTTTGCTATAAATAAAAGATTCTACTTGTTCTGTTGTAAAAAGCAAAAAGTAAATTACCACCGTGCATCTTATTGCAAAATCGTGCTATTTTAAAATATATTGCATACAAACTGTATTGTAATGTGTTTTCCAACCATTTAGATGTTACTCTGTTTACATTGGTGAAACTAGGCGACCATGAAACATCCACTTAGAAAGGCATAAACGCGGTTACAAATCCAGCAACTCACTATCTAACCTTGTTAATCATTAAATAGATACCGTTCACGTCCCATATTTTGAAAATTTTAGAATTATTAAATACAACTGCAATAAATATGAAAGTAGAATTTTTTTAGACGTTTGGTTTACAAGTTTACAGAAATCATCACTAAATGAGCATGCAGAATTCGAACAGAATATGTGTTTCTACTGTCCTCTGTATGTCCTCTGGTGTCTTAAAATTTTATAAATGTTACGTTCCTGAACGAGAGCCTGTGTAAACATCAGCTTTGAATTATGATTGACAATTATACTGAAGAGTAGCTTATCGAAAGCATGAAACGTTATACTGTAATTGTTTTTATTATGTTACATTATTATTGTTTTCCAATTTTATTCAATGTCTTATTTTAAAATGTCTTTTAATAATTTTGATTAAAACTTTAAGCATTCTTTTTTTTTTTTTTTTGACCAATTGATTTACCATTTGGTATTCTAAAGTAAAGGTTACCAAACAAAAAAAATCTGCTGTCAAAATTGAGTATTCATATTAAAGATTTCACAGTTTGGTACAATTTCAATATGAATGCGAACCCCCCACCCCCCAAATTTTTAGTTTAACATAAATTTAAAGAGAACATAATTTACAGTCTAATGGCCATTTTCGCTTTTTACTGAAAAAATGTTGTTATTAAAATACAGGGATGTTTCCTTTTATTGCCGACTGTGCATATAATTGTGTGATTATTTTATTCTTCAATTTACGTTAAACATCAGTCGGTTTCAGTAAAATAAA
Source organism: Maratus michaelseni (assembly GCA_963931845.1). NCBI lineage: Eukaryota > Metazoa > Arthropoda > Arachnida > Araneae > Salticidae > Maratus > Maratus michaelseni. Next base: position 197,648,041 of record OZ007590.1, read on the forward strand.
ATATACAAATGCGCAGATAAATCGTATTAGTTTTGTGATAACCTAAAATATGTTATATATTTTTCTCCGCTTTTGGCGACGATGAATTTCTTCCAGGTGACATATTTGAAATATTACATATACGAAAACTATTAACAAAACATACTATCTCTTTAACAATAAACTGTAATAAATAAAGTGTTTTATTATAATAATTCATTATGTGTTATTAAATAGTTTGCAATGCGCTTTATTTTCATGAGTAAAGTATAATAATAATAAATAATAGTTTATATGTATAACATTTTTTAATCTCATTTCAGGTGGAAACGTTAAAGAGAAAAAAATTCAGTTACATTTAATTAAATGTAGGTGTATTTTTGAAAAAAAGCAATTAAAATATCGTTTCTTCCTGAGAAATGAAGATTAGAAGACTCATTTAATGTACTTTCCGTAAGAAATATCAGCATATGATACATTGAAAATCTATTTCTCCTGGTTTAAAGAAGCTTAAGTCTGAAGTTAAGCTGCTTATATCGTAGAAAATGAATAGCTGGAAAATCTTAAATTCCGTAGTTTTAATTACTAATCTAAAATTGAGAGAGTTTATCGTGATTTTAAAACTTGTATAGAGAAGAATTTTTATGTGATACTTTGAGATAATCTGTTCCTAAAAACATTGGAAAAAGTATGTTTTCTTAAAGAAAGCTCAATTTCCAGATTTGTAGAGAAGTTTAGATTATATCGTTACACATGCATTTTCGCTAAGTGAAACTTCTTTTGAAAGAATAACAAGAAAGAAAAATCATGCGCCAAACATAGATTATGTAGCACTTTCCAACGCTTCCAAAATAATTTTACAAAACATACCGTTTAATAAGCTAAAAGACAACATCTAAGTAAACAATTTGGAAAACGCATAACATATTTAAAAACATAATTTCAGGAATTTCGAACAGATACAATATTCGGAAAAGTATCCGAGTACTTTTATTCAACCCTGTATATGATCTATAGATTTGTATATATACTATATAGGATGATAAATTTTAGTTTAGTTAGGAAACGCGTAGCACAGTTTAAAATTCTCCTTCTGGAGTTTCTGTCAATAAACGGGAATGTGTTCTCGAACTTTTGTGCTACCCTGTATATGAAATACAGAATTTATACACACCCAGTAATAGACAAAAAGTGAGTTCAATTGAAAATCGCGTTCAGCAACTTAAAACGCCAGGAATTATTGTTAACAGACAGTAGAGAATTCTTTTGTATGTCCCTGTAAATGAACGATGACTGCTATACACACACTATTCTGTAGTAAGCCTCTTGTAATGCACCTTAATAATATATATCTCATCAAAAACAACTCGTTGTAAATGACCCCGCCAAGCCACAAACCTAAAACGTCAGTCATAAAAAGAAGTGATATCACATAAAAAGAAGCTATATAGAAGTGCATACTCCGAGTCCCGTGTAAAAATCTATCACCACTCATAATGTTTCCAAAGGACTCGGAGTGAGGGACAGTATGTGAAAACTGCTTGGCGACCTGCAGGCTTTTATAATGTTTGCGTTTCCTGAAATTACATATCACTATGTTATTATTTTTATTTTATTTTATTTCATTTCATTTATTTATTTATTTATTTTGCTCCCATAAAATTGTAAAAAGTTGAAGTTTCTGTGTTTGCATGCCCTTTCTTATTTATAAGATTGAGAAATCAATTTGTTGATTTTATTTACCATTATTTAAACTAGAAACACCACTCTTACGAAGAGGATTTTTAAGTAAACATGTAAAGATTTTGAGTTTGTAATATATATATATATATAGATATAGATATATATATACACATAATGGTCATACGCATATTAATAACAATGCACCTTCAATAAACTTTAAACTGAATTGAGATATATTGCATTAATTCTAGGGTAAGCGGAATCGCATAGATCTGGTGAAAAATCCGTTCTGTTTAAGCCATTCTAGTCTGTTTTAATAGTATTATATGCAATAATATTCTTTGTATTGGAAACGCATAATTTTTTTTTTGTTTAAGAAATAATTCCGGAATAAGAAATAATTTCGCCCATTTTACCAGTTCCCTTAGAAACGGTGATTTAACAATATTTGTAATTAAATTTTATGGTAAGAAATATTGGAAAGTATAATTGTAATGATTATCACACTTACATACTTTTTCCTGCTTGTTTCTCAACTATTTCTGTTTTTACATTTTTTTAGCATGCAAATATATTTATAAAAGTGATATAACAAAAATTAAAAATTTATTTTTCCAATTTTCAAAATTGATATACTGCATATATTATAAAAGCCTGCAGGTCGCCAAGCAGTTTTCACATACTGTCCCTCACTCCGAGTCCTTTGGAAACATTATGAGTGGTGATAAATTTTTACACGGGACTCGGAGTATGCACTTCTATATAGCTTCTTTTTATTTGATATCACTTCTTTTTATGACTGACGTTTTAGGTTTGTGGCTTGGCGGGGTCATTTACAACGAGTTGTTTTTGATGAGATATCACTCCTTTTGTAAGGAGGTATTTAATTTCAATTATACGGATTCCATTTTTATTCAGAAAAGAAAAGATGAAAGGGGCAAAAAAATAATAGTGATGCTCTAAACAGAATTATACATCAGAATTATACAATTTATTGAGTGACTTATTCCAATGTACATGTCGCTACCATAACAACGGGGAAACTTTTATATTAATTTCCTTACATTGTACTCATCAGATTATTTATGACATATTTATTTTCCTTTTTCTTTTGTTTATATCACTCTTCCGTTTATATACATTCAAAAACAAAAAATTAGACAATTTTACAGTAGTTTACAAACTTATTAAAATACTACAGTTTCAAGAAAAATGTGGAAAAATAAGAAGCACTTTTTTCGGTCAACTACAACGATAAGTTTATGGAGTATACTTTATCGAGAATAATCAACATTTTTTTTTTCTACGAACCTATTTCTATTAGTATAAAAATTTACAGGGATTTTTATACTAACATATTAAATATATTATTTTTGAAAATTACTGAGCACCTAAGAAGTTTTTTATTTGTTTAAGTTTTTTAACTCAATGTTTCGAGAATTTGAAATATATAAAATTCGCAACGTTTGCAAAAGTATAGCAACATTTGCAAAAGTATAAAAACTATTAAAGTGATTTCTGTTCATATAGTCTGTTCATTCCAATTCGGTGATCCTAAAATATAGGTCCCCAATCTCCGGCAGTCCATGAATTAATTAGGACATATGTATGCAACTGATAAAATGTTCTCAAAGTTGACAATAGAGGCAATAAGTATAGCTCGGCAAATATGAAACACGGCATTGCTTCATCATGGCTTTGTTTCGTGAGGTGTTCGTTCTCCGAACATAAAAATCTTTCGGAAATGTTCGTTATCCGAACATAAAAATCTCACGCGAAAGTGTTCGTTAACGGATTTGTTCTTAAACCGAACAGTTCGTTACCGATCACCTATTGTATACGAAATTTAGCATTTTTAATTTTTATGTGGAATTTAAGAAGTTATTTCCTTTTCATTGTGCTCTAGGCCCGTTTTTAGAGCATTTTAAGTTCGTCATAGCCGGAGATTCTATGAATGTCAAATATTTAAACTCAAAACTTCTAATCTTCGGGTTGCAACATTTTTACATTCTATTATTCAGCGCATGAATGTAAAGTTGGAATTTTGTAATCGCTGTTTCATTCAATTTCTAATGCGCTAGAATTATATATTTATAGATAAACACAGTTTTTTTTCATCGATGAAAATACTATATTTTAATAGATTTAGAGCTTAAGATCGACGAGTTTTCAGGCGGACAAAATGAACTCGTATTAAATTTTAAAGCAAGATAATAAAGCCTTACAGAGATTGGAACAGTATAAAATCATTAAATACATCTCACTGAGTAAATATACATTGGTTGTAATGTAATCAAGATCTTCTAAGAGAGCCTGTAAATGAAACGTATATGGTTCAATGCCACTTTACAATAGAGAGTTTAAATGAATCGGATGTAGTAACATATTTGAATATCTTGTGAATATAGCCACTTTGACAAAAGTTATGCTATTTACTATTGTTTTTCCTCTGTGTTAAGTACAGGAATCAAGTACTTCAACGTAAAAATTCGCTAATTACACAACCATTTAGTCTTATTAAAAAATCTTTTGAGTTGTCCTGTAAACGAACAGTAAATTCTACAATTCTGTTTTACAATAGGAAGCAAAGGTCATTCGTAGTAATATATTTTAGCATCATGCGCATAAGTTCTTTTTGAAAAGTGTTAGATCATTTAATATTTCTTTGCTTCATCTTAAGTATAGGAATAAATCACTTTAAAGTGGTATGCATAAAAAACTAATTCATATTTTTAAACAAAATATTAAACATTTGAACTACTCATAAAAAAAATCAAATGCTGCAAACCGCGTAAAAATTGGATAATTACACAACTCTTTAGCCCTATATCAAAAGATCTTTTGTGAGACCCTGTAAACGAACCTTAAATGTTACGATTTTTTTATAATAGGAAGCTTACTTGGGTCGAGTGTAATAATATATCTTAATATCATGTGTATACGACCATTCCTAAAAGAGGTGGGTCATTTATTATTTTTTTGCTCTATGTTAAGTATAGGAATCAATAACTTTAATCTGATATAAATCCAAAACTAATTAATATTTTTACATGGAACTTACAAAGGTTTGAACTACTCATAAAAACAATTCAAATAACGTAAACTGCGTAAAAATCCGATAATTACACATTGCTGTAGCCCTGTCAACAGTTTTTTGCTCTATGTTAAGTATAGGAATCAATAACTTTAAACTGATATAAATCAAAAACTAATTAATATTTTTACATGAAACTTACAAAAGTTTGAACTACTCATAAAAACGATTCAAATAACGTAAACTGCGTCAGAATCCGATAATTACACATTGCTGTAGCCCTGTCAACAGTTTTTTGCTCTATGTTAAGTATAGGAATCAATAACTTTAAACTGATATAAATCAAAAACTAATTAATATTTTTACATGAAACTTACAAAGGTTTGAACTACTCATAAAAACGATTCAAATAACGTAAACTGCGTAAAAATCCGATAATTACACATTGCTGTAGCACTGTCAACAGTTTTTGGCCGGAACAAGATTTAAAAAGGGCAAAAAACAGCAATTTTAAAAGCGCATTTACTGAAAACCTATTCGTCGGATTTTGCTTTACTTTTGAATTCTGTGTCACTGGGCACGCCCCATTCCATAGAATCAAGAATTTTGTTTCTATCATAAATAGAACGCGAGATATAGATGTGTCAAAAACCCGTTTTGTCCCGTCCGCAAAATATAAACTAGACAGAGTTAAAAAAAAAAAATTGTAAAATCGTTTGGCATCCATTGGCGGAAATTCCTTTCATTTACGGTTCAATGCATTGCTGTTTCTTATGCTTGGCGAGAAACTCTGTCGAGTTTCTATGATAAATTTCAATGCGTTTAAAATAAAAATGCTTTTTAGTTTCCTCTTTAGAAGTGGGCCAGTTAGGATATTAGCGAGCCAATTTTTTGGAGGGTTTTGGGTGCACCTGAGATGCCATTGGCTTGTCAGTGTGCAGTGAAAATTTAACTTAGGGAGCCCGTCTGTTGGATCTCAATTCATCAATTCTTCGCCCCCTGTAGTTTCCACCACCTACTGATGCCCCTCACTGCCCAGTGTCGCGTGGGAAAATCTGTTTTCCGGCAATGATGGATCACTCCTGTAAAAGCCTTATTCAGTCCCTGTCACTTGCTCCTATTGGAGCACTCCTGGCAGGGTCGCCTGTATTATATTTCTTTCTTATGTTTATGTTTTGCCGCTCATTGTCGCGTTTTCCGGCGGCATCAGCTGGTGCTGAACACTGTAACCTTTTTTTTTTTTTTTTTTTTTTTTTAAGACCTTAATAAAGGGACCGGGAGGGATACTATGCTCTACAGACTTGGTTTCCTTGTCTGAGCAGTCCCTCTTAGGCAATCAAATCAAATCACATGCGTTTAAAATAGTGAAATATTATTTAAATAAACCGCAGACGATTTTTCTCCATAGACGTAATGTAACGGAATTCTTTTGACTGTCCCTGTATAGTAACTATAAGTGGTATGCACACCCTATTCCATATTAAGCTTCTTCTAATGCACCTTAGTGATATATATAAATTTCAATGCGTTTAAAATAGTGAAACATTATTTACATAATCCGCAAATATTTTTTCCCCATAGACCGCAATGTAACGGAATTCTTTTGAGTGTCCCTGTAAAAAAACTATAAGTGCTACACACTTCCGTTGAAATAGGGAACATGCTATAGATAACGACAATAACATATAAAAATTGCAGAGCAATCCGAGCATATTTACGGGAGTTAGAGCACGGACAGACGGCCATACGGCCAGACAAACCGAAGTCATAAGCACTTTTCAACTAGGTTGGAAAGTGCTAAAAAAAGATTATGCATTTATATATGTCTCGTATTATTGGTTTCATAGGGATACACTAACTTAATAATAACAGACGGGGAGAAGATGTCATTTAACAGAAATTAAATTTTGAAAAAATTTCAGTGAAAGCTCTTTGTTGTAAATTTCATAGATTTTTTTTTTATTGTTAAGATAAGTTTAAAATGTTAATATGTGTGATATTAAACTCTCTCCAAAAAACTAATTATCATTTAAGTAAAAAAAATATTAATGTTATTTTAATTGCAAAAAACAAATAAATAAATAAATAAACATATTACAAATTCTCATTTTTTATCAAGCAACTTCCAACAAAAATGTTTGTTTGAATGTATGTCTAGACGTAACTTGTATACTGATCTTCAATTTTTTTAATCCTTTTTTATTGTATCGGCCTCGTTCTGTTTGTCCTTTCATGTACATAAATTTAGGAACAGAAACGTTTACATTTGTTTGAGAAAATTGGCAATGTGTGATAAATACCTATCATTCAACTACTTTTAGAAAGCAAGTTAAATTAATCTCACTGCGATATCGTTGAATACCAAACTATGAAAAAAAACATTTTGATATCGTTCACGGATACACATAGAAAAATTATTTTAGACAAATGCACATTAGGCTGGAAATAATTTTTTTTCTTAATTTCAACATTCTATATTTTTTAAAAGTTGCCTTTGATCAAAATAAAGACGGAAATTAAATAACAGTGCAAATGGATAATGTTTAGGTAATCTGCAAGAAAGGTAAACTCTAGATTTTTCTAAAATTTTGACAAATTTCTCAATTATGATAAAAAAAGTTTTTTTTTTTTTCAAAATGCAATAGTTTTCAAAAGTTGTCTTAAGCTTTCAAAAGTTGTGAAAATAAAGACGTAAATTAAATATCAGCGTAATTGGATTATGTTTAGAGGTGCTGCAACAAGAGCAAACATTACGTTTTTGTTAAAATTTTCACAAATTTTGGAATTACGTTTATTTTTTTTTATTTCAATGTACTATAGTTTTCAAAAGGTGCTTTTGATCAAAATAAAGACGGAAATTAAATACCAGCGTAATTGGATTATGTTTTAAGGAGCCGCAAGAAGGGCAAAATTTTGACAACTTTCGCAATTATGTTGAAATTAACAACTTAGTACTGATTACACACACATATATATATATATATATATATATATATATATATATATATATATATATATATACATTGATTTTAGTCAGAAAACATGCTAAACTGATTACGTAATACACGAGTCACCCACCCGTGTTTCACAGTCACGTGCTTATCTGCTAATTTTATTTATGACAGTCAGTGAAATGGTCTCATTCTGTGACATTTTGCATGTTAGGGTGATATTAAATTTAAGTTATTTCAATGTCATATTATTCATTTCTGTTTGTGTGCTAAAACTTAGACTGTTTCGATAACCATTTTCGTCTTTTTACTGTGGAACTAATATGGCATTGTCAACACAACAATTTTAACACGACAAATGTCAGAATGCCCGATTTTTAGATATTCGAAAGAATTAAGTGAATTATTTTTACCAACGATTGGAGACATTATGAAATGTTACCTTCATATAAGTCATTCTTGAATGAGACATCTTGCATATGATATTTTATTAGCATAAAGGCACTTTTCAATGGCAACAACCAATACTTAAACATTACTGCAATTGCATGTAATGGAACTGCCGCGAACACTGGATTGAACAATGGTGCGATTCCTTTATTGGAAAAAGAATTATGAAAACCACTGCAGTGGCTGAATTGTCTATTTAATGCAAATTAACTGCCCTTACGTCATGAATTTCGTTTCCTAGATAGAAAAACTAAAGGGGAATTTGGTGAAAAAATATGGAAACAACTGGAAAAGTGTTATGAACTTGGAGTGATTGAGTTTTCACCTATATTGAAAATAACATTCAATTACTAGAAATTCAAAATGATTTAAATATGGACCAAAAATATTTGTCAGAAATGTGTAATGCAATCTCCGTTTTAAGTTGCTCTTCTGATAAGTCTGTGAAGTACCCAAATAAACTTTGTCATTCATGATGTGCCTACCTTAACACACAGAATACTTCGCTTAAATGTGGAACAGAATATCCATAAAAAATCTCTAAATACTGACTGAGAACATTTCGAAACTGTATGCAACGGTTTAGTTTAACATAAAGTTGAAACCATCTTGTATATGTGGGTCAAATCACTCGTGGAAACTTGTCAACTACCTCAATCAGACTCTTAAAAATGTAATTGATCTAGTTATTCAAAGAAATGCGTACTTTGCTGCTCCTGAAAATATTGAAAAAGATTTTTGCTCCTTAAAAATAACGTTTTACCTTTAAAAACATCATATAGTGAAATCCCTCTTGTCGGACACCCTTAGATACGGTCACCCCTCTCTTGCGGCCAAATTAAATTTTCCCAACTAAAATTAACCCCTAGTCGTAACTAATAACCCCTCTCCTGCGGTCTTTTTCGGACATTTTTTCGGGCCCATAGGTGTCCCTCAATGAGAGGTTTCACTGTTTTAATGTTTTTCTAAATAAGTGTGTTTTATTTAAATAAGGAATGTGAATTAAAAAATGTTTTTTCTATTATTCCAGTGTAGTATTATAAGAATATGTTACTGTAAAATTAATAAAAATTAATATGATGAAAATCGCTAAATTCTAGAAAAACAATTGTTCTGTAATGTTTGAAAAAAGAAATAATTTATTTTTTTAAAGTATCGTTTTTTATGAAAACATAACTTTTGAAGCCTTTTTCGAACCTGAATACATTTTAGTAGAGCAACAAAAATTCGTATTCTTCTTTCGAATCCCAAAAGGCAACTTTTGTCGACTATAGCAAATTTCTAGGTGAAAAATAAAAAATTGACAAACAAAAAATAATTTTTGTTTTACCCTAATGCACATATATGATCAAGTAATGAATATGTTCTTTTTCTAATTGTAGTATAATGTTAAATTTTTTGAAAGGGACGTTAAATTTGGTTGAAAATCCAATTTAATTTTTTTAAAGAAACGTTTAGATATTTATGAATATAAAGTCTATTCTTACACAAATTCATAAGATCGTTTCACAGAGACGAGATAGTCATTTACAACATTGACAATCCTTTCGAGCAATTTATGTTACAGGGTGATTGCAATATGTTTTTTGTTCAATTCTTTGTTTGTCGTATAATTACCCTCATGATTAATACTTTACTGAAAAATAAGAGGTCAAATATGTTCTTTAAATCTCCGAAGTTCAGAAACGATTTTTCAAATTTGTATCTAGGTATTCGAAAAAAAAAATCGAAAATCGAAAGTGTCTGTTGGCCATATACTGTATATCGGATTTAATATTCTATAATGCACAACCTATGTTTTACACAAAACAAATAACTATCTCATGTATAATGTGCACCATAACGTCAGACAATCTAGGAATTTGAAACCAAAACTGTAGAAATCCTGGCTCACATTTTTTTTTTTTTTTTTTTTTTTTTTTTGTAACCTAAATGATCGTACTCATTATTTTAATTTAATTATCTAAAATACTAAAAAATTAAATTTATGCAGTATATATATATTTTTCTCATTAATGTCTATGCTATTAATTATGTATTGACCTCGAAAATCGATACCATACATTTCATAATAACACATAATATAATACAGCACATTAAGGTGAGATTATTTCTCGTTTTTCACTATCAGTTAATTTTATCAAGAAATTCTCATGCTGTATTCATTGGCTTAAAGAAACCGAGTGTAATTTCTTTCAAATATAGGCATAAAATTTTCGTTTATAATCTGCACTTCAATCTTTAGACCTTTAGATTTAGAGAACAAGTTCACACCATACATCTGTAAATACGATATTCATATCTATATCTATAAAAGGGTCTGTACTGACAAGGGGAGAGCCAGGCTTGGTAATCACAAATTTTGATTATTACTTTCTTCTATATCTTTACAAGAAGAAAGTATTGTATTCATGAAAATTTTCGACTTCCAGTTTTCAACGGATTTATACGTTTTAGAATGTCCTGAACACGATTTGACCATTTTTAGAAAATGTCTGTCTGTGACTCTATCTGTCTGTATGTAACAAAAATTTTGTGGGCGCTCTATCTCAAGAACTAATGCACGAAATTTAATATAACTTTATATTCAGTTAGTCCCTGATATAAATTGGTGCCGATTAGGTTTTAGTGAAAATCACCCGAGAGGTGGCACTGCTATGCTGCATTTTTTACGATTCCCGCAATAGCTCTACCTCAAGAACTAATGCACTTATTTTCATAAAACTTCAGGTTCAGTTATACCTTGACATAAATAGACTCTGATTACGTATTGGTGTAGATATTCTAACAGGTGGCGCTGCTATACCACTTTTTTCTCGATTATTACGATAGCATTATCTCAAGAGCTAATGCGCGGAATTTCATCAAACTTCAGATTCTTTTAGACTTTCACATAAATAGATGCTGCTTACGTTTTGATGTAAATTATCCAACAGGTGGCGCTGCTATGCTACTTTTTTCATTATTATCACGTTAACTAAATCTCAAGAACTAATGCACGAATTTTCATCAAACTTCAGATTCAGTTAGACGTTGACATAAGTTGTTGTTGATTAGGTTTTGGTCTAAATCTCCCAAAATTTGGCGCTGCTGTGCTGCATTTTGCAGGATTCACACGATTTTAGCAATAGTCATATCTGAAGAACTAATGCACGGAATTTAATAAAGCATTAGATTCAGTTACACCTTGATATAAATTGTTGTTGATTCTTTTTAGTGTATGCGAAATCTGTGTGAGATAGAAGAAAGTTTTGGGATAGGCACATCCGACTAGTTTTTATATATGTTGTAGTGTTGAAGCCCCTTAGTCTGAGGTTCAACGGAGTTTAAACAACGCTCCTTAGTTCTCGAGAAGTAGGGGGTATAATATTCTAACACAACTTAAATACTTAATTTGTAACGGTTTTATTGTATTAAAAAGTCCGTTTCGGCACCCTCTAGTTACAATAAAGCAAAACATTTTCAAATAAAATAAAAATTGATGCAAAAAGAAGATTAATGAGAAAGCAAAATAAATCAAAGCGCAAGCATACGTATTACAAATTTTTAAATCTTTAATATGAAAAAAAACAACAACAGAGTACTATTATCATCGCATTGACTTCCCTTGTTAAGGTAATATATAAATGATATTTCTTTAAAATCACGAATTGACACAATAATTCAATATCATTACATCGATATAGAATATATGTAATACATTTTAAAAGTGATTTTAAAAAATAACCGTTTAATAATGTTTTATACAACGATTTAGTTACAAATAAAAAAATAAATAGGTTAACATTATAATTGATGCAAAATATTATAATTTTAATTGCTATTATTGAATTATAATTACATGTATATTTATAAAACAAAAATAGGAAAACTCATATAGTCCGCTCCGGTCTTGAACCCGAAGCCGCAGACCAACGGGAAGACGCCATACCAACTGAGCTATGGCCAACACAGTAATTGCGTTACAAATTAAGTATTTAAGTTGTGTTATAATATTAGATGCCGTATTTATCTAGAACTAAGGAGCGTTGTATAAAATCCGTTGCACTTGAGACTAAGGGGCGACCCTACAAATTTTATAAAAGTAATCAAAATCTGTGATTAACAAGCTTGGTCCTCTCCATGTGAGTGATTATTCAACGCACAAACGCTATTGAAGTTTTGAAAAGATCTAACTTTTTCAAGTTGAATTCCGTTAAAATCTAGTAACCAGATGGGATGTAGAATCATCAAGTCACAGTTTTCAAATTGAAGTCACACTGTGACTTAACAAAGTGATCACAGGCAAACGAATCCATCTTAGGAATTCACTTTAGAGAAACAGGAACTCATCATAGGCCATCGAAATTTTTTTAGTAAAATAAATTTGTTTCTTTTCTTGCACAGCAATGACAACATGATTTCCAATTTCTTTATAAATATTTGTCACATAATAGCAAGACATTCATAATAGCAAAATTCAAACAGATGGTTGTTTGCTGTATTCTAATCAAAAACGTTATCCCATCTACGCGCCAATCGATATGAATCACAACACGGGAGGAAGGGAAAGGAAAAACTGTTTGGTATCCGTGTCTAACCTCTCTTTGAGGATTTTAAAGATTGTGTCGATTTCTTTAACGCAACCAATTCATGATAAAATCGGATGCAATATACATACAAATTGGTTGATTAGAGTCAGCGAAATAAATGACACATTCACAAACAATCGATATATTAAACTAGTCGGATGTGCCTATCCCAAGACTTTCTTCTATCTCACACAGATTTCGCATACACTAAAAAGTATCAGCAACAATTTATATCAAGGTCAAACTCAATTTAATGTTTTATTAAATTTCATGAATTAGTTCTTGAGATATGACTATTGCTAAAATCGTGTGAATCCTGCAAAATGCAGCATAGCAGCGCCAACTGTTGGGAGATTTAGACAAAAACCTAATCAACAACAACTTATGTCAACATCTAACTGAATCTGAAGTTTGATGAAAATTCGTGCATTAGTTCTTGAGATATAGTTATCGTGATAATAATGAAAAAGGTAGCATAGCAGCGCCACCTGTTTAGCAATTTACACTAAAACGTAAGCACCATCTATTTATGTCAAGGTCTAACAGAATCTGAAGTTTAATTAGATTCCGTGCATTAGTACTCGAGATGTAGCTATCGTAAAAATCGAGCAAAAAGTGGTATAGCAGCGCCACTGTTGGACAATTTACACCAAAACGTAAGCAGCATCTATTTATGTCAAGGTCTAACAGAATCTGAAGTTTGATGAAATTCCGCATATTAGTTCTTGAGATAATGCTATCGTAAAAATCGAGAAAAAAGTCGTATAGCAGAGCCACCTGTACAAATATCTACACCAAAACGTAATCAGCGTTTATTTATGTCAAGGTGTAACTGAACCTGAATTTTTATGAAAATAAGTGCATTAGTTCTTGATATAGACCTATTGCTGGAATCGCAAAAAATGTAGCATAGCAGCGCCGCCTGTCGGGTGATTTTCACCAAAAACTAATCAACACCAATTTATATCAGGGACTAATTGAATATAAATTTTTATTAAATTTAGTGCATTAGTTCTTGAGATAGAGCGCCCACAAAATTTTTGTCCCATATAGACAGACCGACAGACAGACAGACAGAGTCACAAATAGACATTTTCTAAAAATGGTCAAATCGTGTTCAGGACATTCTAAAACGTATAAATCCGTCGAAAACCGGAAGTTGAAAATTTTCATGAACCCAATACTTTCTTCTTGTAAAGATAGAAGAAAGTAAAAATTAAGAGAAGATGGTTTAATACATTAAAAAACATCGGCATCTCTCAACTTTACACCATTCCGCAATCCGTATCGTGATTAAATCACTATCACGGTTACTAAAAAGATTATTTCAGACATTAATTATTTCAGATTTATATATATAGAATTATATTCGATTATTTCAGACAATGATTATTTTCAGAACAATCTACATTTCGTATGCTCATATGGAAATCATTTATCACTTATTTGATATAATCTTTTTTATTGGATATGATTCAGAAGTTTTTCAAATACTGATTTATTAATTAATGCGAAGTATGGCTATTAAATAAACGGACTGAAGTCATAAAACATTTTATTTCTCGTCAATTAAACCAGAAACTTTATCGCCTTCAATATACTCTCCTTGGCGATCTCTGCACTGCTCTGCCACTTTGAAAAGAAGTGCTGAAACTTTTCTTCTGTCAGCTTGTTGAGAATCTGCGCCACGTTTACATTAACCAATTCCACGCCTAAAATCGTCTCCCTTTCAGCTCCGATTTGACCTTTGGGAAAAATAGGAGTCACAGGGAGCTACGTCGGCGAGTACGGCGGGTGATCCAACACCGGGATGCTGTCCTTCGCCATAAAAGCTTTCACAGTCAAAGCGGAATGGGCTGTCAGATTGTCCCCGTAAGGTACTAGGGAACGATTCTTCCAAAAATTCGATGTGTATTTTCTTACATGTTCACTAAAGACAGTTAGAATCTTAATGAAGTAATATTTATTGATATTCTGTCCTCGGTTTTCCGAAGAGTAATTAGCTCACGGTTCACTTCGAGTAAATGTTAGAGCCAAAATAAACGACGCCTGACACTGACAACCGAGCAGGTGATTGGGGAGATACCACGTAAGAGCGTCAAGGGAAGTTCGACTGCATCATACTAGCTGTTTGCCAGTGGCATCACCGCTCTGGTTATTTGATAGCCACATCTGGTATTTCACATTAAAAACTCATGCAAATTATTAAAATAAGATACTTAACTTAGGTTTTAAGAAGTATCTTAATATAAAATAATCTGCTTGATAAGTAGATTAATAGCCAAATGATAAATTCCAAACACTCTTTCTTGTCTTTATACAGTCTTTATTTCCAAACAGTCTTAGAATTAGTTACAACGACAACAAAAGTTGAGTTAATTTTGTGCCGAACTACATTTGCTAAAATATGCCCTCTTGCTGTTAAACTGCAAGAATACATTTTTTCAAAAACTAAAAAAATTAAAATAAAATATAAAAATAGTAATATATTTTTTTTAAAATAGCTTTTTTTTAACATTTGAAAAAAGTGATTACAATGATTTTACCATGAATAATTGGCACATAGCTTTGTTGCACATAGCTTTAAGGCACTTTCAAAAAAATATATTAGCATTTTACATTATTTTATGCATAATTTGCTATCGAAGTTGTATTTTTTAAGTATTTTATTTTCATTTGTGCAAGGGATTATTTCAGAAAAACGATTTATTATTTTCTTTAGGGATTTATACTAATATGTTACTACAAAAAGAAGAGTCAAATAGAGGAATTTCTTTTATTTTTCCATATTTCTTTGAATTTGTAATGAGCTTTATTCTATACCTTTCTCAAACCCATCTAAGATTTTTTTTCTAATTTCATATTGTCCCAAAAATATAATCTTTATTTTTTTGTTTTGTACTTGTTAAGCGCATGTAACAAGTGATTGTGATGATTTTGGAATGACGAATGGAATACTTTGTGGTATAGCTTTAGGGCACACTTTCAACGTATTATTTCTTTATATTGATTGTCACATAATAGCTTTTAATCGACATCTTAACCAATACTTTCTTCATTATTTTATTTTAAAAAGTGACTTCATTCGTTAAAAAGATTGCTTCATGAATCCGAATAACATTTTCCCTTAGGGATTAATATGTTATGTGTAAATTCATTTTCTTCAGTCTATTCAAGCTAAAAATGGAATGCAAATTAGAATGATAATATTTTATATTAATGCAAAAATTAGAAAAAAAAGTTGACTGCTTTAAACATTTAAAGATGTTATCATACATTATATTCTTCATATTCTTTCAAATGCGTGTCACTTATCAAAAGCGAATTCTCTCTATATAATGAGAAGATTTCATGTAACCCCAAAATAAACAAAAAATCACTTAATATAGAACACCTAACGGGTCCTTTCAGAATTCTTTCCATTTCTATTAACATCTTACACTTAATTATTACACTTTGATTCTGATGTGTTTGTTCACTGATCAGGTATAGAAACACAGGCATATTTTAACAAATTTCTGAATTTAAATATTACCTAATCCCAAAACAATCACGTGTATGATCTAATGAATTACGAAATAACTCCTTAACATTATTCGGGCCTGGAATGTACGAATGTTTTACACCACTAGAGTCTATATCGGGCTTATGAATCCATTAATTAACAGGTTAGAAACACACTATGGAAATGCAGATGTAGAAGATAATGATTATTTGCAAATCGTCATGAAAACTACATACTAGATTAATTGAATCACTATACTGTTTATGTGCGGGGTTGTTGTAATATGCTGTGAAATTATGTTGTTTTCAGACAACTACATTTGAAATATGACGTTGATAAGTATTGCTCTTTAAATAGCCTTACGTTTGAACGTCAACGAGGATTAGATTGTTTGAACTGGTTGTCCAAGACGTTTATAAAGAGTTTCACTCTGTCGTTCGAAAAGCTATGCCCCTGAAAGTTTTGAACAAGTATTTATGGAATAAGTAGTGCTTCGCCTTGCGTAAAGATAGTGGTGTCCAGACAATTTCTATGCTGCAGTGATGAAATAATAAAAAAATGGAGCAGGGCTGCATATCTAACCACATTTACACTGCATATAACAGGTTCAGAGCTTGTGTTGTCTTCAAAAAGGTAAGGTTAAATAAAGTAACAGAATGTGACATCACACTACACCGTATTGTTTACGTTTGATCTATGCAACGGGATTTCTCGGTAAACGTTGATTTTTAGGTTACCCAAATTGTGCAGTTACGCTTGTATACAACGCGCATTTACAACGCAATTCAGATAGAAATGAGCTTCATCTGTTCCTAAATCTGCCAATGCCACGAAATGTCTACCGTCGTTCTTGAAAGGAACAATAAAGCAAACGATTTTCGCGCTTTTTATTACCAAACAGCAATTTGTGTGTATGGGATATCTTATACGGGTAAAATTTTAAAATATTACTCTGCGTCAGATAAAAAATATTCAAACACCGAAATGTTGCACACGCCCTACTGCTATCATGTGCATCTTTGTTACTTCGATAACTTCAGCCGTAATTTCTTCAGCTGTCTGCATTCCATATGGTTTTGTGTATCCGCCCATATTTCACTGCGAAAGTTTCATTCTCTTTAAAACTCACAAATATTGGTCGCCAGTTTGTAATATTAAGAGGACCTCAACGCAAAATTTTAACTGTCAAAATGCCTTGATCACAACAGGAGCATTGTTAATGCTCTAGTAAAACTGTTTGGCGAGCATTGAATGAATTTGTAATCTGTGTGTCATAGTCACTAAAATCGTCATTTACTGAAAAAATGCTTTATACATTTATATAGGCAGAATAATTTCAAATAGTATAAATGTTTCTTAATTGAGCCCCACAGCGCCCTCACCACCCCCACCTAATACCCAAACTATTAATTTTTGTTTCTGCAGAAATCGAAACCGCATATTTAGTAGACTAAGATAACATGTAATATCGCTGTGATCAAACTAGTAGTTTTTGCATGAGAGGTGCCTCAGCACCTCCTGTTTAATTTGGATCAATTTGTATATGAACTATATTACAGCTTATGAAAATCTCCCCTACTTCATTTATTTTTTAATATCGAAAAAAATCGTTTAACTAAAATGTACTTTTTTCAGCCCTTAAATTTGACGTCCCGCATTCACTTTTTTAAAAATTCTGTAAAATATTAAGAAATTAGATATTTACACAATATTTTATTACACTCTAATAAAAATGTGTCACTATTCACTACGGAGGAGTGTATACTCACACTATCGCAGAATCAAAAATTGTCCAACCTCTTTAGAGTGACTATTCACTCTATGCAAAAGTGAAATTTTTAATTCTCTGAAAAAGTGAATACTCACTCCAAAGAAGTACATATTCGCTATAACAGGGGTGGATATCACACTTTTAGAGGAGTAACTATCCACTCTTGCGAAAAGAGTGCGTTTTTTCACCCCTGATAGGAGTGAACAGTCACTTTTTCAGGAGTGACTATTAAAAATCTTGCAAAAAGAGAAACTCTTTCTTTCACACTTGTTCCCAGTTAGTCTCCTCCCAAATACTAACCGCACCCGTTACTGCTTAACCTATGTGATTGGACAAGAACTGGTTACTACAGCGTGCATGATAGTGCTATAGCACTGCCTCCGTAATGTATTAATTTTACGGCGGTAGTGGCTATAACCGCTGGCAGTGAAAAAAAAAACTCTTATTACCATAATTTTTGCTTTGATATTAGTTCCTGATCATTAAACTTATGTAGAAATCACAAATATTTACGGTGTTTCTCAACTATGCAAATTCGAAAAAAGAAACCTTCTTTTGTACCATATAATACATTTCCGCACATCTGCTATGACAAAAATTCTGTTACAATAAAGCAGTTATTTATTTATTCATTCATTTTTTGTTGCTAATGTTTTCATAATCAGAGTCCGATTAAAGTTGTCCGGGGCCAATTTTCAACCCCCCCCCCCAATTATGAAACCAAAACATGTTTTAGAGAAAACTAGAAATATTTTTTGGAAAGTATTCGGAAATTTTCCCTCATTTTATAAAAATACTCGTGAAACTCAGGTTAACGTAAATTTTCTTGTGTTGTTTAATACTATAATACTTTAATGTCAAATATTTCTTTTAAAAAATATGACAGACAAAAATATTAGGTCTACAGCGTTCCTAGTTTAAGCTGATTTTAGAGAACAGAAAAGTACAGGCAAGACGTTTATGTTTCTTAGATATCGATGATTGAAAAAAAAATTGTAGAAGAATTTTTTTTGCATCATTTTACTCATTTTGCGACCTCCGTCTCCAATGGGCCCAAAGCAACGTCTTAGTTGGTCTGTACTGTCATCAGGCCCTGTCCATAATTATATCGATTTATTTATTATTTCAATGTCTTTTTCAGTTTTTTCAATCGAACTACTATACAAACGCATTTCGTTTTCTTCGTTTCGTTTCGTGAGCTTGAGCCATCTTGTGTTTTTATTCGAGAAATCTATATGTTTCTTTTTTCGGACTTCGTTTTTTCCTCATAAAAAAGGCATGAGCTCTGGCATTTATGAATGAAAATAGATAAAAGCTGCATTGAACAAGACTGCCACCTATTTACGTTCAAAAAGTACTGGCTCAATCGTAAACATTACCAGAAAAACTAAGTCGGAAACAAAAACATATTGTATTTCCAATAAAAATAGTTTATCTAGCACGACAGGCTCTACGCGCCAGCAAATAACTTACAATGAAATTGAACTAACATGTTGACATTAAAAGAAAAATTAAGAAAGAATGATAATTTCATTTCTCTCAATAGATAAATATGGAAAACACTATATAATGCCAGGCTTTAGGCTTTCACTCTCGTCAACAGGGTGAAATATTTCACTCTTGTCAACGGAGTGAGACATTCACTCTCGAGAACGGAGTGAAATATTTCATTCCTTTCTAGGAAGTCGAAAATTTCACTCTTTAAAAAGTGTATTTTTATAAAATTCACCTCAAAAACTGTGAAAATGCCCCTCCATCTTCCAAAGAGTCAGCTTTTCACTCCTCCTATTTTAGAGTGTAATTATTATTATTATATTTTACTGTGTCTCTTAATCATCTTCTGAAACAATATAGATCTAATGATATTTGACTAGAAATATAGAAAAAAAACCTTGAATAATTTGCGTATGCAGATAGATATTAATAACTTAGTAGTTGCAACTGAAGAAGACAACAGAGTGCAGACAACAAATTATTTAAAGTTTTTAGAAAAGCAACGATTGAAACAACGTTTGTGTAGCTTAAGGTTTATAGTATTATATATTATTTTAAGCCTCATTTGACATCTCTGAGATAAACAAAATATTGTTTTATTTCTCTGTTATAACTTAATATATGACATTATAATATAATCTTTTATTTCTCGCATGAATTAATTTTATGTCTTCACATATAATCTTTTGATCTTTAAAAAACATTTTGTAATATATTTTATTGATGTTTGCTTCAATAATTCTTTGTCTTCATTCCAATCAAGAAAGGGGTAACCCAGAAGTCATGTTACGCATTATTAAATCTTTCATCTACTTCTTAGTAAATAAATTCAATTTGTTATATATAAGAGAGTCTCAATGTTCTTGAATAGTTAACTCTTTATTGACAATGACATGTTAAATCACAAAACATTTATTTCTAGATTCATTTGGCGTCTTTGTTAACAATTCAACCACATAAAATAAAAATAAAAACTCACTGAATTTGACTGATTTTTTAGTGACGTTACAATCAACTAAATAAGTCATGAAAATGATTTTTGTCATTAAAGTACACTAGAGTCTATTTATTGAGATGATATAAATGATTGCTAAGTATCTCATAAAAAGTTTTTTTTTTTTTTTTTTGTCAGATTGCGTCTAAAAATATTTATCTCTTCAAGAAATGAGTAATTTTGACTGTTGATTTTTAAAACGGAAAGTTGTTTAGTATTAAAGAACGTATTAAGGTTTGAAATCCACTAATATTTAAGGTACATATATTTTGACAGCTATTTATAAAAAAATTGCGCTAAAATATTTATAAAGAATAAAAGTAATTTCTGCATAAATGAAAACAATTTATAAATTTCAAATTAATTTGAAAAAAATATTATAGTGAATTTTGTTGTAACAACCCCTCCCTTCAATAATACTTCTTGGGTTTTTATTATTGTACGTAGTGTCACATACAAACCTCAAATTTTACGTTATTATGTGACAATAACAATGCATGCGCATTCACTAAAACTAGAAACCGATTGACAGAAAACCTTAAAGTATATTCGAATTCACACGCAATAAAATCGATGTTCAGTCTAAGAATTTGTTAAAAATAAAGAGTAACATCACCAGTGTCTTAAAAAATGCGTATTTAATCTTGTGTATTGATTAACTGAAATTAAATATTGAAAAAGTTCTTCTCATAAAAGGTGCGATTAATTCATGTATGTATTATGTCAGAAGAAAATGTAAATGTTTATGAAAATAATTCTTTCTTATAAATCTCGTGTTTGTTATCATATTTTTTTTTATAATAACTTATATTTAAAAAGTGTAAAAATTTTGTGCTTGTTATCATTTTTTTATAAGTCATATTCTAAAATTGTTTATAATAGTTTTTTTCAATAGATAGGTTGAATGATTGAATTATGTATTAGAAAAAATATTTATATATATATATCACATGGCCTAATTATAAAGAGGGTTGGAATGCACCCCAATTTTACAAATTGGCGCGAGTTTTGTTAAAGTTGTTTAAAGTTTTGATAGTTTATTTTTTTTCTTTGTGGATTATTAGAATGGGGTAATTTGAATATATAAAAAGGGAGGCACAGGACGGTAGATCTGCAAGCTCTGCAATTTATCAGGTTCAGGCTTCAGATACACACACTTGCTACATCTTCCGTATGGCAATCCCTCAAAACTGCACATTGACTGCGAAATTAGCCCTTGCACGCACACACTGAAGTAAAGATATATCTAATTTTAAATAACCATATATCAAGTATCTCCTGAATTATATCTGTTTCATATAATTTGAAAGTTAAATTTAGCTGGAAGTTAACACATTGTGTTTATTTTGAAACTGCTTTAAAAAGATAGTGACTTGGATATCGCTTTCATTTAGAAGAACCATTTAATTGCTAGTCTCAAGAAAGTAAATTTCTGTCACAATACAATAATTCTGTGGTCCTTGGTGTTCGGTGGTAAAGAATTAAAGAATAATAAAAAGAAAGCTTTTACAGAATTACAGATCTAATTTTGAATACTACAAATTTGTAGAAATTTGAAATCGGATATTGGATACTATCTAAAAGAATCCGAAAAATAGCAATACCATGTTTGTTAGTTTCATCTATCAACGTGTTCATTTGCAATCATTTTCAAAAAAAAAAAAAAAAAAAAAAAAAAAAACCCTGAATAATACGGAATTAAAGAATAATAATGAGAAAGCTTTTACAAAATTACAGATATAATGATGAATACTACAAATTTGTAGAATTGATAATATAATATGTTATCATATTTTTTAAAAGTTAGTACCTTTGGTGTAATAAATGTGTAATAAATTGATGTAATGATAAAATACTGGTGTAAAATATCCCATAGCCCTTCAAAGCGGGCAGCTTATCCTTTAGGAAAAGCTTCCTGCTTTGAAGGGCTGTGGGATATTTTTATATCACTTAATTTTAATGACGATTTTTACCCTAATTTCTGAAACAAAAATCTACTTTTATGACGTCGGGGAAAACAAAAGCTGTAAAAATGCATTTCTTTATTTTTAAATAAACATTTTCGGAAGTTCTGGTGTGAATTCAACATTACAAAAACACAATTGCTTGCCCCTAAAAAGGTTTAAATAAGAATAATTTAAAGAGACATGGTATTTTACAACAATTTTATATTAGTTTAAAATAAACTTATTTAAATTTTTTCAAATAAATTGAAATATGTAAGATATTACATATTTATTTATGTATATGGGTCATAGGTTTATTGTGCAGAAGATTAAAATAAGCAAAATTAATGGTTACTAGCTTTTTCTGCTTTCTACAATAATAACAGCAAATGACATAGAAAACATATTTGAACAATTGTAGCACAAAAATACCTCATTAAATTGAAAATAGTAAGTATTTTTTAATCAATAATAAGATACATTACAACCTAATATTCAGACTAGAAATATGGTATTATGTAAATATGTAAATAGATTGCTGGTGTAAAAGATCATTTGACATAGCTGCAACCTTTCAGATTTTTTAAAAGCCAAATAAATATATTTTGAATGAGAAAATTTATTTAATGACATACGCACATGTGTTTCATTTTAATCTTATAAAAGAAATATTTCTATGGGATGACTTTTTGAGAAGATGTAAATTTTGTCATGTGGATTTAGTATTAGAGACTTCGAATTTTGTTTCCTTTTAACTGGTTTAAGAATGAATGCATAAACTATTTTTTCGGGCTAGTTTGCTCCAAGGAGCTAGAATAAAGTGTGAAAAATGGTTGTTACTATTTTACAAATAAAATCTCGTAGAATTTTTAATAATGAATTGAATCCTATTACAAAAATTGCGTTCATATTCCGGAATAAGACACAATTTACAGTCAAACATAACCTACAATTTGCTGAAAAATGTTAAGGATTTTTTTTTTTTTTTTTTTGAAAAGCGTTGCATTTTATTTTTTTAGTGCTAAATACTGTGACTTACGTCAAAGAAATGATTAATTAAAGTATTATCGTTGATCAAATAATGCACATTTATTTTTGTTTTAACAAAATATCTATGCTTTAACAAACACAAAAGCGTAGTTCAGAAGTTGAACTACGTCAATAACAGGTGACCATTGTACCTGTTGTGTATTCCGTAAAATTTTCCTCAACTGCACATGGTATTAAGTTAAGGTCTATTTTAAAAATTAATAAAAACTAAAAAAAAAAAAAAAACTTGTTTTTCACAAGCACTTTTATTCGCATTACATATATTGATCGAAATATTTAATCAATTTAGTATGTATTTTTAACCAATATACTATTTATTGCTTTATAAATATTTGTGAACTACAACCTACCTTTCTTGAAAATTTTATTATTTTTTCAAATGTGTTTTCTTTTACTTTATATAAATATATCTTTGTGTGAGAATGTAGTTCTTTAATTAGGTAATGCTCTTTCAATAACTTTTTCCAAAGAAAAATTTACTAGCTATAAAATTTCAATTCTGAACATATTTCTTGTGAATACTTAAATAAAAATAAAGTTTACTTTTACTTACTAATTAAAGTGAAATAATTTTTTGGAAGAATTTTGATTGTTAATTTTAAGTTTTTAATTAAGATCACATATATGAAGAATATCAGGTTCAAAACGTGTAAACTTGTTTTTAAGCTAGTGAAACCCTTTATTTAATTAACTTAAAATATATAATTAAATATTTATTGAATCAATCATTCAAAACAGAGTTTCTTGAAAATGTTAAGAAATAAGTGACTCAAGTTATAAGCTTATCTTGGTACTCGAGATACATTTGCAGTATGACGCATTCTAAATTTATTTCTACCCGTTTTAAGAACCTTAATAGGGAAGTTAAGCCGCTTATTTTTGAAGAAACTGAATAACTGGAGAGGGTGAAACTCTAGAGTTTTAATTACTGACATTAGATTGAGAGATTTTGCCGCGTATTTAAAGTAAATTAAATAAGGATTTTGTGTGTTACTTGAAGATAATTTAAGAATTATTATGAAAAACTCTTAAAACTATGTTCTTTAAAAATTTGTGTAATTTATTTTCTTGTAAATATTGCTTTTTAATAAAGTGTTACGTTTAGATATTAAATATAACTTTTTAAAAAAGAAATATTTTTATCTGAACGTGAAAAGAATCATTATGCACTTTTATTAATTGATATTTATTAAATTAATTGATATTTAATTAATTGATATTTATATTGTTTTATTAACTTAATAGATTTTATAGCAAAGAAAGTGTTGTTATACATAGTGAAACAGGGAAGCTTTAAAAACTAATTTTTTGGTTATTCTACTTGATGTTATTCGTTTAAGTGATTATTTGTTAACTCCTTGATTACGGCTTGGGACATATACGTCCCAGTGAACAATTTTATTTTCTGTTCGTACCACTTTTCGAAAAACAATCTCTGCCACACACTTATTTTTGGATACATTAAAGAGAATCTACGGAAAGAAAAAAATCTTGCACATTGATTAAATATAAAAATAGTCTTCATTCCGGTCCTTTAATCAAATGGTTAAGAATGTTTGCCGACCACATTTTACATATGGATGTTGTATCGTTTGATTACACACGATGTTGTACTTTTGATCGTTGAAAAAAAAACGTTTTCGTATTGTGGGTGTCCCAAAACGTTACATGAGATACGGAATGATCCACCGTTTGATGACATGTGGTTGCGTTCACTTTCAACCTTAAGTTTCGGTTGGCAAATGAGCAGACAACCTTGAATTTATCGTCACATCTGATCATAGAAGACCACCTTTGATCACACGGAAATTTGCTCATTAGAGTCTGTTACAGATCTTATACTTCACCCTAATTGTATGTAGTATGTACATTTGAATCTTATACATAGGCTGTGTTATTTCTTCTTTGAATACCACGGACGTAAGTGTAGAAAACACGAAGAAAGAGTTCGGTAACGATTTTGTTTTCAACAAATTTAATTGGTGCAAAATGAGACATGAAACCTGGTACACACTAAAGCAGTGTAAAATCCTATAAAACTGCAATTTACATTTATTCTATAATAAATAATATTTAAACTTAAATTGTAGGTTTGTTTATATGCTTTAATATCTCTGAGATACGATTGCTTATAAATAAGAGGAAATATTTTCACATTAACACTATATAGCGACTACCAACTCTAGTCGCTCGCTTTATCAGTTTTAGACCCTTTAAAACGTTCTACGATGCAACTGTTGACACATGTTTAATCAGATATTCTTTCTCAATCATGTCATGCGCGAAATCACTGATGTGCATAAAACATAACGCATAAAAAGTCCGCACAGTCTGTAACAAATTTGGATTGTGCTAAAAGTTTTTAAAAAATGTATCAAATTTTTGTTTAAATTTTATTTAAATATTTATATCATGAAATTGCAACTAAACAAGTGAAAATGAATCGTCTAATCTATGCTAACGAGCAGGAAAGACCGAGCTATGCTCGGTCAAAATTAAATTTGAGTTCAAATATCATGACCCATGACCAAAATGACCCACTAATTGAATTTTTTTGAACATGTGACTTAGCCCAACAGTCTTCTCGTGTCCGAAAACCATAGGATGCAAAATTTAGTGTAAATAGTCTTATCCGTTTTTAAGATAAAATAGCTTGACCCATAATGACCCATGACCAAAATGACCCACTAATCGAAATTTCTGGAACATGTGACCTAGCTTAATAGTCTTCTTGTTCCCTAAACCAGTAGGGTGCTAAATTTATTTCAAATCCTCTGAACCGTTTTTAAGATATAATAGCTTGAACCATAATGACCCATGAACAAAATGACCCACTAATGGAATTTTCTCGAACATGTGACCTAGCTCAACAGTCTTCTCGTGATCGAAAATCATTGGATGCAAAATTTAGTGTAAATTGAGCCGCTTTTTAGACCTTGACCCACTATGAGCCTGAAATGACCCACTAATCGAATTTTCTCGAACATGTGACCCAGCCCAATAGTCTTCTCGTGCCCGAAAATGGTCGGATACAAAATTTCGTCAAACTCGTTTGAACCGTTTTTTAGATACAATTAGCTTCACCATGACCCAAAATGACCCAAAATGACCCACTAATCGAATTTTCTCGAACATGTGACCCATCCCAATGGCTTTCTGGTGCCCCAAAACGGTAGGACACAAAATTTCTTAAAAATCGTTAGATCCGTTTTTAAGATAAAATTTGCATATATATATCATATATTCTAATACGAGAAAATCTTGTGTGTGATTATGCAAATTTTATTTAAAAAACGGCTCTAACGATTTTGATGAAATTTTGTATCCTACCGTTTTCGGGCACCAGAAAACCATTGGGCTATGTCACGTGTTCGAGAAAATTCGATTAGTGGGTCATTTTGGGTCATCAAGGATCAGTGTCAAGCTAATTCTATCTAAAAAACGGTTCAAACGATTTTGACGAAATTTTGTACCTTACCATTTTCGGGCACGAGAAGACTTTTGGGCTGGGTCATATGTTCGAGAACTTTCGATTAGTGGGTTATTTTTGGGTCAACGCGGATCAAATTAATTTTATCTAAAAACGGCTCTAACGATTTTGATTAAATTTTCTATCCTACGAGTTTCGGGCACGAGAAAATCATTGGGCTAGGTCACATGTTCGAGAAAATTCAATTAGTGGGTCATTTTGGTCATGGGTCATTACGGGTCAAGCAATTTTATCTTAAAAACGGTTCAGACTATGTACACTAAATTTTGCATCCTATAGTTTTCGGACACGAGCAGACTGTTGTTCTAGGTCACATGTTCGAGAAAATTCAATTAATGAGTCATTATGAGTCAAGCTATTTTATCTTAAAAACGGTTCAGACTATTTACACTGAATTTTGCATCCTATGGTTTTTGGACACGAGAAGACTGTTAGACTAGGTCACATGTTCGAGAAATTTTGAATAAAGGTCATTTTGGTCATGGGTCATTATGGGTCAGGCTATTTTTAATTAAAAACGGCTCAGAGTATTTACACTAAATTTTGTCTCCTATGGTTTTTGGGCACGCGAAGATTGTTGGGCTATGTCACATGATCGAGAAACTTCAATTAGTGTGTCATTTTGATCATGGGTCATTATGGGTCAAGCTATTTTATCTTAAAAACGGCTCAGATGATTTGAACTATATTTAGTGTCCTGCAGTTTAAGGGAACAAGAAGACAATTGGGCTAGGTCACATGTTCGAGAAAATTCGATTAGTGAGTCATTTTGGTCATGGGTCATTCTGGGTCAAGCTATTTTTATCTTAAAAAGTGTTGGCGACATTGGCTGGATTTGGCAAGAAAATTACCAATTCCAAAATGCTTGCTTGGCGCCAAATAAAAAATATCGCCAAATTTGGCGAGATTTGGCAAACAAAATGACTTTTAGAATCTGAAGGAATTTTCTAGAAATGTCCAATAGGAGCCGAGATACATAATTCAACCAATCAGAGTCCATGGAACGTTCTCGAAAAAGATTTGAACCAATCAGGGTACATAGAACTTTCTCAACGCATGCTTGCTGCTAAAAGAAAGAATGTCGCTAAACTTGGCGACATTTGGCGAAAATGTTGTCTTTTAGAATCTGAAATAATTTTCTAGAAATTTCCAATAGGAGCCGACAGACATGATTCAACTACCAAGTTGAACACAAAGCAAATGTTGACCGTGCATTGCTAGGTCGTACCCTCTGGTATATATATAACCGCACACAAGATTTGCTCGTATTAGAATATATGATATTAAAAAGTAGTAAAGATTGTTTTTTGTTTGTTTGTTTGTAGGAGGTAATGTCTGGTACAACTGAAGCGATTTCAAAAGTGATGGTGGCAAATTGAAGGTGACAATCCCTGCTCCAACATAGGCTATATTTTATGTCGGTTCCACTACCCCCAGGGGGTACAGGAGCGAAAAACGTTCTAAAATTTCGATTTTTTAGCACTTTCCAACCTAGTTGAAAAGTGCTTATGACTTCGGTTTGTCTGGCCGGATGGCCGTATGGCCGTCTGGCCGTCTGTCCGTGCTCTAACTCCCGTAAATATGCTCGGATTGCTCTGCAATTTTTATATGTTATTGTCGTTATCTATGGCACGTTCCCTATTTCAACTGAAGTGTGCAGCACTTATAGTTTTCTTACAGGGACACTCAAAAGAATTCCGTTACATTGCGGTCTATAGGGAAAAATCATTTGCGGTTTATTTTAAAAATGTTTCACTATCGTAAACGCATTGACATTTATATAGATCACTAAGATGCATTAGAAGAAGCTTAATATGGAATAGTAGGTGTATAGCACTTAGAGTTACTTTACAGGGACAGTCAAAATAATTCCGTTACATTACGTCTATGGAGAAAAATCGTCTGCGGCTTATTTAAATAATGTTCCACTATTTTAAACGCATTGAAGTTTATATATATTACTAAGGTGCATTACAAGAGGCTTACTACAGAATAGTGTGTGTATAGCAGTCATCGTTCATTTACAGGGACACACAAAAGAATTCTCTACTGTCTGTTAATAATAATTCCTGGAAGTGCGTTTTAAGTTACTGAACGCGATTTTAATCTTAACTAGCTTTTTGTCTATTACGTGGTGTGTATAAATTCTGTAGATCCTATACAGGGCAGCACAAAAGTTCGCGAACACATTTCCGTTTATTGACAGAAACTCCAGAAGGAGAATTTAAACTGTGCTACGCGTTTCCTAACTAAACTAAAATTTAGCATCCTATGTATATATACAAATCTATAGATCATATACAGGGCTACATAAAAGTATTCTGATATTTTTCCGAATATTGTATATATTGAAAATTCCTGAAATTACGTTTTTAAATATGTTATGCGTTTTCCAAATTGTTTACTTAGATGTCATCTTTCAGCTTATTAAACGGTAATGATTTGTAAAATTATTTTAGAAGCGTTGGAAAGTGCTACATAATCTATGCTTGACGCATGATTTTTCGTTCTTGTTTTATAATGAAGCAGCCTAGAAACATGAAATTTGGCATGGTGGTTACTTATGAGACGTAAACGCTCTCTAAGAACAAATTCTAAAAAAGTTCGAAATTTAAAAGGGTGAGATGAGCGAAAAGCGTTCTAAAAACATTCTAAATTACAATTTCTATGGAATCTCTGGAACTACAGAACCGTCTTCAAAAGTGATGGTGGCAAACTGATGGTGACAGTCTATGCTCCAACATAGGCTATATTTTATGTCGGTGCCACTAGTTCCAGGGAGGGGTGCGGAAGCGAAAAACGTTCTAAAATTTCGATTTTATTTATACTGAAGGTGTTAGAAACATGAAATTTAGCATGGTAGTTACTTATAAGATGTAAATACTCTCTAAGAGCAAATTCTAAAAAAGTCCTTCTGGCCTGTACCGGGAGGAAAAGGTAGCTTTCCTATATCTTCGTTTTAAAATTTTAGCTAATGTTACACAAAAACAGCAAGTTAAAATGCAAAGAAACGTTTACAAAAGATTCGTTAATACTGAATTTGAATAAGAAATTCGCTAAATTATTGAGCAATAGCCAAATTGGCTTCATTTATGAAGACTTATTTTGGCCGCCAAATTTGGCGATATTTCACCAAATGTCGCCAATTTTGGCGAGAATTTGGCACTAACGGATATGAATATATAGTTTTAAGCGTATGATTGGGAAAATTATTACAACAGTGAAAGAAAATAATTTGCGAGTAATCGCATTAATGTGCTGTTTTGTTTCAAAATGTCAGCAACCCTAGAATTTCAAACTGCTCTATCTCAGCCATTTTTTAAGATAGAGGTAAACCAAGAAATGCTCTGGAATCCTTGTATCATGGCCTAACACGTAATTAAAAAATAAATTTGAATTTTTAACTTTTTTGTGTATTTATTTTAGTTTTAAATTTTTAAATTGCCGCCATCTTGAAACAAAATGGCGGACCAAGCTGGCCAACGAACTCGGTCGAGACATTGATGAGCTTAATACACACAATTGGTTTCATCGAAATTAATTTATAAATACGAGCGTTATCGTATGACATAGGTCAGATATATATATATATATATATATATATATAAATCAACATTTGAACAGAGGGTGGTTTTGGGGTCTGGGGGTCATGATCGGCGAAAATATATCGAATTTTTCCGGAACTGCTTTCCTCCTAACGACTGCAATATGTAGCTTTATACTTTTTTGTATTGAAAGTTACCTAAAAAAAAAAAAAAAAAAAATGTTTTCTTACGAGCACTTTTACCACTAAATATCAATATTTTTCATAAAAAAATATCAATTCATGCAAAATTGAGTTAATGATATAAAATCTTACACGTATGAGATTTATTTAAGGTTATTATTACGAACCTGGGCAACGCAGGGTGGGTTAGGCCATCCTAGAATTTCAAACTGCTCTATCTCAGCCATTTTTTAAGATAGAGGTAAAACAAAAATGCTCTGGAATCCTTGTATCAAGGCCTAACACGTAATTAAAAAATAAATTTGAATTTTTAACTTTTTTGTATATTTATTTTAGTTTTAAATTTTTAAAAGGCCGCCATCTTAAAACAAAATGGCGGACCAAGCTGGCCAACGAACTCGGTCGAGACATTGGTGAGCTTAATACACACAATTAGTTTCATCGAAATTGATTTATAAATACGAGCGTTATCGTATGACATAGGTCAGATATATATAAATCAACATTTGAACGGAGGGTGGTTTTGTGGTCTGGGGGTCATGATCGGTGAAAATATATCGAAATTTTCCGGAACTGCTTTCCTCCAAATGGCTGCAATAGGTAGCTTTATACTTTTTTGTATTGAAAGCTACCTAAAAATTCGAAATTTAAAAGGGTGAGATGAGCGAAAAGTGTTCTAAAAACATTCTAAATTACAATTTCTATGGAATCTCTGGAACTACAGAACCATTTTCAAAAGTGATGGTGGCAAATTGATGGTAACAGTTCCTGCTGTAACATAGGCTATATTCTAAATCGATGCCACTACCACAGAGAGGTGCAAGAGCGAAAAACGTTCTAAAATTTCGATTTTTTTTTATACTGAAGGAGCTAGAAACGTGAAATTTGGCATGGTAGTTATTTATAAAATGTAAATACTCTCTAAGAACAAATTCTAAAAAAATTCGAAGTTTAAAATGGTGAGATGAACGAAAAGCGGTCTAAAAACATTCTAAATTACAATTTCTACGGATTCTCTGGAAGTACAGAACCATTTTCAAAAGTGATGGTGGCAAATTTATGGTAACAGTCCTTTCTCTAACGTAGACTATGTTTTACATCGGTGCCACTACGACAAGGGGGAGGGCTGCAAGAGCGAAAACGTTCTAAAATCTCGATTTTATTTATACTGAAGGAACTAGAAACTTGAAATTTGGCATGGTAGTTATTTATAAAATGTAAATACTCCCTAAGAACAAATTCTAAAAAAAATAGAAATTTAAAAGGATGAGATGAGCGAAAAGCTGTCTAAAAACATTCTAAATTACAATTTCTATGGAATTTCTGGAACTACAGAACCATTTTCAAAAGTGATGGTGGCAGTCTCTGCTGTAACATAGGTTATATTTTATATTGGTTACACTACCGCAGGGGAGGAGGGGGTAAAAAAGCAAAAACGTTCTAAATTTTCGATTTTTTTTCGACATTAGTGTGATTTAATTAGTAATTTTTGAATTATCTGTGGCAGTAAAATTTCCCCGAATGAAAATAGACTAACGAATACCATTTGGCATTTTTCAAGAATTACGCGAGCAAAGCCGCGGGTTTTGCTAGCGTGTTATATACTTATTTTCCTAAACTATAGAGACTTGTCGTTTTCAAATGGTGTGACACGAGAATTTGAAATCAAACTCTATAAAATTTGTAGGAATTAGCCAAAAGATTTTTTTATGAAACTTGTTAAAAATTACTATTATATAATGTTTTATGTAATTAATTTGCATATTATGCATGCTTATTTTCTTTTTAAATACTTTTAATAGAAATATACGGAAAATCGTGAAAGCGTTATTAGTTTTCCAAATAGCTAATTCTTTCGGAGAAAAAATATTTCTCTAAAAGGAAATGGAATAAAATAGAAAATTCACTAGAAAATTTGAATTACTAAACAACTGCGAAACCATCTAACAACATTTTCACACGTTTTCTCTTTTGTACACAAATTTAGATGAATATATCCGCCTAGATAAATTTATGAATATCATTCAGAATTATATGAAAAAACTCCTTGTTTTGAGTAGGTGCACGTCAGCAACTTTAAATAGAGTTAGAAGATGAATTAACAACAACAACAACAAAAAAAGATATAGGGCTCATTAGTGAAAGAAATCAAACAACGAATATTACATACTTTTCTCTAATTTGTGAATTCTCATATATTAAAAAACATTATTTTCATCACTATAATTGGGAGAAATAAATGAATTGGGAAAAACAAAAATTAATATTAAAATCATAACAGATCACCGTATTCATGTTTAAATTTCCTACTTCATTTTAATTTCAATATGTGACGCAGACGTTTTATTATTTGACGTTGTATTACTATTATATATATTAAGTATGTTGTAAGATAAAAACGTTGAAAAACCCTGATGTAAAGTGACGTAAATTGTAGTCTACATCCTTATATCGAATTACAGTTCCGAGATGTTTTCTTTCTCTAATAATTACCAGTTTAGTTACAGTTAAATGCTTTTCATTAAACTGTATTTTAGTCTGATTTACACATGTAAAATACATTACACTGTAAAATAAGATAAATATTTCTTAATCTACGAAAATATAATATAACCACGAACGAAAATGTACAATTACCTATTCTGATTTACCCGCGATTCCGAAAAGCATTATCAATCTTTAGAATCTTCAGAAACCACAAGGTGGCCAATTAAATTAACAGTACTCAGGGTGATCTGTAGTCTAACTGCGAAAATGGAACCAAATTTTGTAGGATAAAACTAGACGGAAACGTTTCCGAAAATAAGTTGCAGCAAAATAAACTTTGCTTTTATAAATTCTTCTTTAAATGTCGAATACGTGTTCGTAAAAACTGTTTCTAAAGATAAAATACGCTTTTCGGAATCTGGAGTAACGTGAAAGGAGTAATTGTATGTCTCCGTTCATGACTATATTAAATTTCGACAAAGATTAAGAATTTTTTTACAGTGTATGTTAAATTGTTTTAAATAAAAAAATATAATTTTCTTAAATATTTGCTGATAAGTATAAAGTAATTTTTAAACAAAACTGATGTCACTTTTAATCTATGTTATCGAAGTATAATAATATAGTGAACATGTCTTTTCCAGTGTTTGTATTTTAAAGAATCGCATTTTAACCCCTTAACATTTTTGTTTTTCTGACACAATAAACTATAAATAAGGACCACTTTTCCGTACTGAAATATTTTCCTTATATTATCGAAAAATGTCCACCAATTAAAATAGCTAAGATTGCAGTTAAAAATTAGCGGTAACTAAAGCTTTTTAATAACAAAGCAAGCAAACTCATGTTGCCTGAGCGGCGGTTGGTCAAAACTGTTAAGTGGTTAATTGCAAAACTTAAAGGGAAAATTTAATTAATCTAATGTCTCTTTCAGATGTAAATGAAAAATCATATTTTCATACCTAACAATCATTCTCTTTGGTTTTAACACTAAACTAATTTCTCCCCTATAAATTTCAGCTGTTGCATTTGATAAGATAAAACCTCAGATATTAGAATCTAGAAATAGAAGATTAAAGCTCTTACTGTTAAGTTGTACATTTGAAATTTAGGTAGATATTACAGATAGCTATGTATGTCTTAAATTATCACTTCTATGATTTGAACTTAATGTGAGATATAATTCATTCATTCATAGTGTCTTTGATTTGGCAATAATGGCTGTAACTCATGCCTGTATAATTTTTATAAATTTTACAATTTTGGAAAATAGTTAACAGTTAAATGTCTAAATACAGAATCATTATATCTATTAATTTTATCCCAAATGGCCGTTGTTTCACTCTAATTAATGTTAAACAAATGAATATAAATACATGATACTAATATTTATATAATATATTAAACTTAAAAACATAATTAATAAAAAGAATTACCTTTATTCCTAGAATTTATTTATACTATAAGAAATAATGCTGATAATGTATTTTTTTTTAATTATGCATACATAAAAACCGTATCAGAGGAAGCGTGTAAATTTTTATGTTCTGCATGTAGCTTTTTAAAATAAAGCAATA
Source organism: Maratus michaelseni (assembly GCA_963931845.1). Lineage (NCBI taxonomy): Eukaryota > Metazoa > Arthropoda > Arachnida > Araneae > Salticidae > Maratus > Maratus michaelseni. The sequence goes on from OZ007590.1 coordinate 197,682,750, forward strand.
GATAAAGCACATCATGTAGGTGTTGCTATGATTTTAATAGAAAAATTCATGTAACTCTGGTAATGTCCTATCAAATTGGGATGGCAAGCGTTTATTTTTTATTTTAATTCTTATAAAATATATAACTAATAACCAACATACATAGTTAAAGACTAATTATATTTATATTATTATTTATCATATATTATGTCATTATATTACTATTTATTAGCCAACATACATATTTAAAGGCTTAAGAAAATAGTTTGTACGGAAATCTTCTTAAAATATCTATGATTTGTGTGTAGCAAAGTTTTATTGATTTCTGAAATGTCTTAATTATTGAGATTTTGCAGTTTTTTTTTTTTATATCACTTATTTTATAGTAATCTTCGCAAATATATTCAATAAAAGAAAATTTTAGATTAAATGTTTTAATTCGTTAGCAGTGGTGTTTTTCTAATATTTTTTAGATTATTGAGTTAAAAAAACTGTTAAAGAGTTAAACATGTAACATAAAAATATTAAAAATACTTAAAGGACAAAAAAAAGTTAAAGACGTCTCGTGGTAGAACAGATCCCTCAGTGTCTGATTCTTCAAGCAAGCGCCGGAATGACCTTAGAGCTTTAAAGACTTCAATGAAAAATATAACGAATTGAGTATTTTAAATATATCCGAACATTAATAAAGGATTTCTTCCGCCATTCAGAAACAAAGTTGAAAATAGTGTTTATTTTTTATTTATTATTTAATTACGCTTATTTTTTCATCTTTAAAAGGAAATTTTCAGAAATTAGGAATATTAACGTTTATTATTTGTAGCAAAAAATTGTGAGAGTGCAATTAGAATTTATAGTAGGCACATGAATTTTATAACTGATACGTATACTGAATAATATCTTTTTTTTATAATAAAATATATATTATTGTTAATTTCTTAAGATAAAATGTTGCTATTGGTGAAATATTTTCTATTCAAACTACTGGAATAAATTTCTCTTGACTCTAAGAATATATTACGTATCTATATCTATAAATTTTAGTTAATGTTTCAACATTTTTCTCAGCTTTTCTGAAATTACAAATCATCGAATTGTGTTGAAATGTTACCATTAGGAATTCCACGATGCATACAAATATGAATATTTCATACAGCTTACTAAAATATTTCAAAGTTTTCATGTAAGTTACATAAATGGTAGACTTAAAAGCTAGTGATAGATTTTCAAGCATGTATCAGCACAATTAAGACGAGAGTGGTGAATTTAAATACCCTACTATCATGTATTTGCATATATTTAAAGTGGAGAAGATACAAATTACACAATTAAACATAGAAAGTTGAAGCCTAAATTATGGTACCATGGGGCTGGTAGATTTTGGAAATTTGAATAAATATATGTGTCAGACTTTTGAAATTATTTAAGATGTTATTTAATCAATTTCTGTTCTAATGTTGAAAACAATCAATAAAGAATATGCAGATGTATTTGTCATATATTTTAAAAATTTTAATAGAAAAATGCTACTTTTTTTTTAATAAATAGTTTCTTTTCAGAAATTATATCAAACAAAATTATTTCTAGGAAATGATAGAAAGAACAAGAAAATGGGCGCTTGTTTCTTTTATCTTTTCAAAAGAATGTCAGAAAATGACAGTTTATAATATATTTCAAAATATATTTGAAACATTTGTAATAAGTTTCAAATAGTTCCAAAAAGTTCAGTTTGTAATAAATTTTGTAACTAACAACTTGAAAAATCATTAAATTTAAATTTTATAATAGAAATATACGTTTATTCCATTATTCGGTCGTTTTTAGGAAATTACACTGCTCAAAACAATTAGGAGAGCACATGGTTTTAAAAAAATTAAGCAAATACTCACACCGGTAAGTAACTTAAATTAAAACATCCATAATTTAAACCATAGCAGAAAGCAGAAAAATAAAACTTCATATGTAAATCAAAGCTCATGACGTCAAAAACCAGAAAAAGGAGATAAGTGCAGAAATCAGGATTTTGCAGAAACGTCTGTTTCACTGCTTCAGTTGTGAAATTCAAATGTTCAGCCATTTTGTTTGAGAAAACGTTACTCGAAAATGTCCGAAAAATGTGATTTACCGGAATCCATGGCTTGGCGTATTAGCGGGAGACTTGAATCCGAGCAAACACAACGAAGTGTAACGGTTGTTGTTGGACCGCAAGAAATGTCATTGTAAAGCTGTGGAATCGATTCCAGAAACAGGATATGTTAGACATCGACCAGAGCAAGGCCGGCCACGTGCTACTATAGCTACTGATGACCGATATATCCTGTTAACAGCTCATCGAGACAGAACAAGCAATGCTATTCATGTGCTAAAACAGTTGCTCTTGGCAACAGTACGAAGGGTATCCAGCCAAGCAGTACGGAATAGGCTTCATCAGGGTAGTCTCTATGCACGTAGGCTAATATTATATATTTCCGTTAACCCTACGCCACCGTGCGACCCGAAGAAGGTGGGCTGCTGAACATCGACTTTGGAGGCAAAGTGATTGGATTCAAGTGCTGTTTACAAACAAGTCCCGATTCAGTCTGGAGTGTGTCACTGACGTGTTTTGGTGTGGAAGGAAAGGAACACTTGAAATAACCCAACATTCGTTCCTGAAAGATCACATTACAGACGAGTGGGATTGATGGTATATATTGGAATCAGTATAGGTGGACGCACGGACCTGCGTATCATTAGGATTGGCACTTTGATGGCTCAAAGCTATGCAGACAAGATACTGAGACCTCGTGTCGTAACTTACGTTGCAAGCATGGTTATTCCTTTATTTTTATTGCCAGATTGTATACATCTCGTCTGGTGGAGAACATGCTTGAAGTTGAAACAATACAGCGTATCGAATGGCCAGCATGCTCTCCTTACCGGGATCCAATCGAGCATGTTTGGGACATACTCGGTCCATGTATTGCAGCGAAACCAAGGACTTCTGTTCGGGACTTACAGACTGGCAATTCTTGAAGAGTGGAACAGTATTCCCCAAAGTCCTATCGATTACCACATCACATAAATGGAAAACAGGTGTGCAACTTCTTAGCTGTTCGATATGACCACACACCAAACTAAACATCTTGCATCATTTTTAAACAATACTTTTTTTGTCATTTACGTGTAATCAAATTTTGCCTTAAACCATCTTTTCATGTTTTTTTCTCCTTTAAAAGAATTAAATCTATGCTACATTTTTTTTGTCTTTTTACTTTATTGAACATTTATACACCTGTACTCTCGATTTTATGCCCATGAATGGCTGTTACGCATCGTTCTCTTCATTTCTTTGTTTGCTCCCTTAATTGTTTTGAGCAATGTATAAAAAAATATAATAGAGAAAACTAACAAATAGGCTTTTTTATGTATTTTTTTAAGACCAGTGAGTAGTCATACGTTGACATACATTTCTGTGCAATTCGTCTCGCGAAACCATTAAGAAAACGACAAAAATGTTTGCTGACCCGAATCCGATATATTTAAATGAAAAACTTGAAATGAAAGCAAATAAATCCTTATTTTAATATGGAAAAGTTTTATATAGTTATATTTTTTTCATGTAGAAAAATGAATGCATATATATTCCTTTAATAAAAAACATCTGTAAAATTAACAATTTTACTAGCGGACATTACATAGATATTCACTAAAAACATTTAAAACCATCTCTATACAATACAATAACGTTTTAGACTCCGATCCGAGCGGAGAACATTCTTTGCTGTCGTTTACTGGGTCTTTGGGGATTGAGAGATATTACTAACTTCTAGTAGCTAAACAGAAGTTAACTGAAGGATTAAGCTAACATAAAAGAGACTTGAAACAGAATAAACAAACAACAGCTCTTGCAAGATTCAATATTGAAACACTCATAAAACTTGAAACTATTACAATAGAGAAAATAGCCAGCTATGAAAATTTACATAATGCATTAATAAGAGAAACCTTGGAAATTAAATTATCATCAAAAAACGTTTGCAGTGATATGACAAATTTGATTTTTGACCCCCGTTGGATGAGAATATTGAACGAGCAGAAGGAGAAAAAACTGAAGAAAAGAAGAGAAAAGAGGAAGAAAAAGGAGAAATAAAGGGAAAATGAAGGGAAAAAAGCGTAGTAAGGGAAATTTCTGGATCTCCAAAGACCTAGTAAAGGACTGAAAGGGATTTTCGCAGCATTTAAAATCGAGGACTGGAGTCGAAAAGGTTATTGTATTGTATAGTGATTGTTTTAAATATTTTAGTGAATATCTAAGTAATGTCTGCTAGTAAAAATTGATAATTTTACAGATATTTTTTATTTAAGAAATGCAGACATTAACTTATTATCAGGTATAAATATATCTTTATATCATATATATTCCCTTATAGTTGAAATACATAGTTTTTTATATGAAAGATATTTATGACATTCTTTTGAAAAATCGGATCAATCCGAAACAGATACAATTATAGTCCACCCGACCCGCAGCCGACACTTAGCAAAAAAAAAAAAAAAGAAGTCAACCCGACAAGAACCTGATTGAAACGAAAAAACATTAGTGTCAACGGCTAAAATCGTGTAAAATCGGATTACACAGTTCAATGCAGAACGCTCATTCACATCCAGTTAAATGCATGAGTTTTTCTTATATAAAATGATTTATTTTTATCGGTTTTTCTTTTAGGTTTCACTTCTTGTACACGTTTTTTATCGTTGTTTACATTCTAAATTGTGACCAGAAATCTAAATGCACATTTTTATTTTTTTATTATTTTTTTTAGAAAAGTTATGAAAAAAGTTAACTTGTTCTGAATTTTTTTTTTTTTTAAATTAGTTCTGGAACAGTATAATGAAGTTATTTCACAATCTGTTTCTAAATTAGAAAATGTAATTTCAATATGAAACAACATTTAAACAAACAGAAAATACAGGTAGAAAAAATTGTTTTATAGACAAATTTTATTTTTTTTCTAATTACATGAGTTATGTATTATTTAACAATATATGTAATACAGTAAAATAGTTAGTAATATATCTTTAGTTTATTTAATAGTAAAACAAATATATACGTATTATACTTACTTCTTTTATCTAAATGTTCAATTCAAATTTAATTTTTATATATTTTTAAGTTGTTGTAATTTTTGGTTAATAGAAGAGTTTTGTTTAATTTATCACTTCTAAATATATATTACAGTTCAATTTATAAATTGATATAATGGATTGTGGATAACATTAAAAAACTGCATATTACATAAGTTTTTCTTTATTAGATTTTTTTATTGCATGCTCACTCTGCATTCAAGTAAATGCATAAGTTTTTCTTTCTATGGCACAGCTTACCGTTATCAGGATTTCTTACTGGATTTCTTTACTGAAAACTATTTTTTTCCATCCAATTTTGTTTCTTATTTAGTGTTCAGTTACTAGATCGTGACCAAGAATCTAAATGCATTAGTGACTGAAATTATTTAGGAAAATTATGAAGTAAGGTAATGTGTTCTGAACAAAGAAATTGAATTATGGAGTACTATAATAAAAATATTTCGCATAATGCTCATAATATAATTTTATTTGCAAAACAAGAACTAAACAGAAAAATATACATATAGGTAGATAGAATACCTTTATTGACAGAACATAATTTAAAATAACAGCATTTTTTTGTAGATTTTATTTACGAAAACTTGTGACTTTTATTAATAAATAATTTTTATATTTTAAAAATTTTGGGTTCTTCCGTGTTATAGCCGCCCCCAAGAATAAATCTTCAATACACCAAGCTTTATCACCAAATTATAAAACATAGATGACATTATAAATAATATATAATGTATATAACATTTCCTGACGTATATGGGTAAGTTATATATGACGCGTATATTATGTATACATATAACAAGTGTATAAAACGTATATGATGTATATATGACATATAAGGCGTAAATAATATTTATATAATGACGTATATGGTCCATACATGAGTATATGGAGTATATGTATATATACGTATATATGATGCATATATAAGCTTTGCGATGATCTTGATGAAATCATAGCTACAACCTTGGCATAATCGTAAATATTTGTGGGCGCTATAATACGAAAGGTTCAAGTTTTGTGTACAAGTTTTTAAATAGAAATATTTCTAGCATTTTTAAATAAAACCTGTATATTTACCGATGTTTTCTTGATTAGATTTCTTCCATTAAACATGTTAACGATACATCCAGTCAATACATGAGTTTTTCTTCTACGACACGATTTACTTTTATCGGGTTTTCTTAATGGGTTTACTTACTCCAAATGATTTTTTTTCAACTGAAAAAAATGCTTTTTTCTTATTCGGTGTTCAACTTCTAGATCGTGACCATGAATTTAAATGCACAACAGACAGATTTTTCTTTTCGAAAGTTCTGGAATATGTTGATTTGTTCTGAATTCTTTTAGAGAATAATGAAAACAATATTATATTATTATTTCACGTATTGCTTATAAATAATCATAGGCAATTTTATTTAAAAAGAACAAAAAGGTAGGGAAAAAGAATGTTATAATTGGTATATTATATAATTTTTTTTATCTTAGTTGTAGATTTAAACTTTCAAGGAAGCCACTATATGTTGTTGTTGTCAGTGATTAGACCTTATATACACCATGCTGATTAGTAGAAGACTAAAAGTAAAAAAAAGATTGAAGTAATAAACCGCTAACTCTCTTAGACAAAAAATAATAATAATTTCAAAATTTAGCAAATACTGTTACATCCACATAAAATGATTTGTCGTATTGACGTGAGAAGCGCCATGGCCAAGCGGTCACATCCAGAGGACTTGAGACTGGACGGTACGGGTTCAAAACTTCGGTTGCAGTTTTATTTATGTTTTTTTTTTCTATTTTTATTTATTTAAGAAAATTTCTTCACTTACTTTATATTTCTCATGGTAAATAGAATGCTTTTGTGAAAATTAAATATTGATATTTATAAAAAATAATAAGTTTATTTCTATAATTAAAATAAATTACTTATTCAATATACAAAAATATGAGCTCTTTAAACTCTACTAAAATTTTAAATTATAGCAAAATTTAATATTTAAAGTTTTATTTCAACGTAATATTATTAAATATGTTTGAGTGTTTAATCAAATTTAAAATAAGAATTCTGCGAGATTATCTGTTTGTGCAGCTGACAATGTTTGCAAATATTTTATCTATATCTATATCTGAATCTCTCTCTATATGTATATATATAAGAATATATGGAGTATTTAAACTCTGCATTGTTGTAGAGAATGTAAAACATATTATACGAAGTACGAAATCAATGCGGAATTTTCAATAAAGTGTAAAACTTAATAATAATTCAATATTTTATTCAAAATAAATATAAGTACTTATGTTTATGAAAGAGGTTAAAGAGTTACTTGTGCTTTGCCGTTAAGCTATAAAAAGAATATCATATCTTTAGAATATTAATCCAATTGTATTAAACAAATATGTAAGTATTTTGTACATACTAACGTGATTTTCTGGCGTTGCAACTAGTGGAATAAATATTTGTTTGTCATGTTTTTATGATGTATATTACCCTTTGTTTGTATGCTATTTAACAATACGCAACCATAACAGAAAATATATGCAATTGTAAAAACATATGCAAATTAGCTCAGAACAATTAATTAAAGAAACTCACGCTTTAGAAATTAATTCTTTTTATTAAATATATATATTGCACTAATGTTTTTTACGTAAAAATATTTTTAATAACAATTTCAGATGGTCTTTTTATTACATTTTAACAACTATTTTACTTTAATAATAGAAATAAATCTGATAAGTGCTATTAATAAAAAAATTAATTTTATCAAGAGCATTTCATTTACCTTGAAAAATACATGTATAGAGCAACGGATGAAGCATTATTAAATAAATTAAAATACCAAAGAAAAATATGAAATAAAAGAGTGCCTGAGATTTGAACCCATGCCGTCTAGACTCACGTCCACTGACCTTACCACTCAACCATTGTCCATTGCAAGAGGGAACTGTGATTACCTTTATAGGTCTTCACACTCCTCGAGTTTTGGTAGAGCAAGTGGAAACCCGGGAAACCCCGACTTATGCCCATGACTTGGCTCCCTCTTGGGTGTCCAGCTCCGAAGCTGTTATCGGACCCCGGCATTTCCCCAAGTGTTTTCGTGGTGGTTTCCTCTGATATTGGGATCCACAGCGTCTCGCAACGACGTATGTCCTCATGGGTTCAACAGGAGTGATGCGCAGGTGGTGGTGCTCCTACCGGTCACAGCGCATACGGGAGGTCTCTCCTGGTCGTGCACGTAACAAGTCCCTCAGGATAGAGCTCCTATAATATATAGGCTGACTCGTCAGGCATTTTTATTCCCGCTGGACTGGTTCACGTAATGTGTTTCAATGGCGTTGAATTAGTTTCTGACTATTTTTTAACTTTAAAGGTTTAATTATGGGTAGTTGTTCTGCTATTAATCCTACGAATCATTCAAGAAAGTATCCCTGCATGCTTCAATTTCCTCGTAAACATGAAAAATTGCCAAATTTAACTATTAATTGTAGATTTTATTCTTCCCGAAATTCTTTGTTCGCCAGCTTGGCGGTAACGGCGATTTCAAGGGCGTAGCGCCATCTAGTTCATTTTCGGGAAAACGATGTTTATTTCCAACTTTTTTTTTTTTTTTTTTTTTCGAAAGCACAAAATTAAACTGAATTTTTATGGAAAACTTAAGAATATTAATATATAATTAAAATTTATGAAGGTTTTCGAAAGTACAATAATATAAAATAGAATATTTTAAAGGAAATTTACTTTCAAAAAGTACAGATTTCTTTTATTTTTATTTTTATTTATTTTTATTTTTTTACATATTCATTTTCCCCAAATAAATGGGTTCTATTTTGAATTGCGAAAAACAAAAATCCCTAAATTTGCTTAAAGATCATTTTAATATTAATATTTCATCAAAATACAGTTATATTTAAGAAAATATATAAATAAATATTTTAAACAATTTTCATAATTAAATGTTATTAAGAAATGGAGTATATTTTTATTGTAACTTTAAGATATGAATTTGTTTAAGATAACGAAGGATATCTTGTTACTGTGAAGGATCATTACATTTTCCTCTTGGAAAGAACAGTTCTCATATTATTAAAGTAATGAAAAATTGCTACACATGAAAACTTTTTAAAAATTACTTTAAATAGAAGTTTTTAAATATTTATCACAAAGTAAAAGCTGAAATTATATTTTTAATATTATTTTCTTCAATTATACTTTTACATCAGAAATTAATTATAATATTTTTTCATTACACTGTTAAGTGAAGAACACTCAGAAATGCAACATACACTCAAAAAAAAAAAAAAAAAAAAAAAAAAAAAAACATTATTTTTTGGAAAAAAGTACATTTGAAGAATAAATTTTAATTGTTAAATATTTTGCTTTTTAATGTAACTCTTTTTTTAGTAACATAATTCTTAAAAAGATTAAATGCAAAAGATAGCACCAATGAAACATGCATACTTACTAAAAATATTAAAAGCTTTTTTTTTCTTTCAAATTGAAAATACATAATGATAAAAAGGATCAAACGACCCCACCCCTCCTCTTCTAAGAAATAAGTTTGGCTAAAAGGAGGGGGGGGGGGGTGCACTTCTAGACCATTAGAAAACAAAATCTTTCGTGTGTGTATCACCCCTCCCCCCCGGGTCACTCCATGAATTCAACACTGCTTGTATAATTATTTAGTGAAATGAATATTCATTGTAAAACCAAAGTAATAAAAGTAAATAAGTTCTTAATAAAAGTAAATAAATTTATTGCTAATTTTATTGAACAATAAATAACATGAAGGCTACAATTTGCAATGAAAATCAATGATCAAGAATACGTATTTTATTCGAAACTGTCATTCCCTATCGTACTTTTTGATAAAATTCTGCAAAGCAACTAAGAAGGCGATAAATGCGCCAAATGGGTCCTACAGGAAAAACTAGCGCCAACGCTTTCCTACTTGGGAATATTAATGTCGGACGATGCGCCAGCTCTCTAGTATAGAAGCCTTACCTCAGGACTTGGGTGCGACGGGGGATGTGCTTGACGGGTGCCACTTTGGCACCTGGCGGCGCAACACAGTTTTACCGCTCAGCCATGCCGTTCGACGATTCGGCATGATTAGAACAAGTTTTGATACTTGTAATATGGGTATTTCTGACAAGGATTTTAAATAGCTTTTCAAGATATGTAATACATGGATATTTCCCTCCCTTTACATACAAAAATTCTCCATTGTACTCCAGTGCTTTTTTAACATTAATATCGTGCGGTCTTTGTGGCCAATAAAATAAAGTGATATTTTATCATTGAATCACATTTTCGTATATTTTGATGTATGGTAGGTTGCATTATCTTGTTCAAAAATAAATTTTTCATTTTCTGAAAACTATACGCCAAAATTTGTGTTCCTAAAATACGGGAGTATACTTTTAAGTTCACTTTTATCAAAACAATAACTAGATTAGTCTTACCTTGAGATGACATGGTACCTCAAACCCTGACCGATTTTCATTTATTTTAACCACTTCGCGATGAGCGTCCTTTACATAATTTTTAATCTTTTACCACCGGTTTTTCAAAACAAAAATTTTCGCCAAATTGAATCGCAGAAATGCTATGATTACATAAGGCAAAGCTTACAATAACAAATAACTGGTGGGAATAATCGAGGATTCTGAGCATCTTATGCATCACGTATACGTGTCGCTCGTCCCCAAAGGGTTAATGGTTACATGCAACGTTTTTACTCTGCTACAAATCATGCAAGGATTAACGTATAACTTTAGGATATTCAAAACTAATCCGTTTTTAATCCGTCTGAAGATATAATGAAGTATTACTACCACGGTTTGTGAAGGAATAAAAAAGTTGCATGTAGCCATCAAAATAAAGAAAGATCAATCATTTATCATACACTATATTGCCAAAGGTGATTGGTCACTTGAGATTTTAGACGTTTTATTAACTATCTAGAAAAATACATGAGGAATTAACCTGAAACTGCAGGTGTGTAAACAGTATAGTATAGCGTATATATTTCCATGAATATTTTTTCACGAAACCCCATAGGGGACTGTCAACAAATTGAAAAAGAACGAATATCTTTTGGATTACCCTGTAAAACTAATGTAGCAAAATTGTTCAAACTCGAGATTATTAATAAGTGGTTTATTTGTAATATACTGTGTTAATTTTTATGAGGATAGCATGAATATTCGAAGAGAAATTAAGGTTTTTATAAAAACCGACTCAAATTTCGCCAAGTTTTTTGCTTATAATTTGCAGAGTTCTTAATATGCAAAAAGATGAGTGGTTGTATCCAAATGTAGTAGTATGTGCAATATTGTGTACGCTATCTGGGCACTAATCAACAGATATTTGATACAACCCCTCATATTTTTGTTTCTTTTTGGGAACAACGGATTTCGAGTTTATTCTATCGACGATAATTTTCAGAATTTTCAAGCTATGATTTTGAGACTTTCACAAAAGTTGCTCTATATACTTAGCTAATACATTATGCATATTATATTTTGATTGCATTCGCGCATGCGCAGTGAAACATTTTAGAGTAAACCTGCTTATTTTTCATTCAATTTTTATTATTTTTTTAATTCCGATTACAGAGTATTATGTACAATGTTGTTTGACATATTTTCTCAAAATAGCTTTTTTTTTGTATTAAGAACTCTGCAAATTATAAGCGAAAAACTTGGTGAAATTTGGGTCGGTTTTTATAAAAACCTTAATTTCTCTTCGAGTATACATGCTATCTTCATAAAAATTAACACAGTATTTTATAATAAACCACTTATTAATAGTCTCAAGTTTGAACACTTTTTCTACATTAGGTTTTACAGGGTAATCCAAAAGATATTCGTTCTTTTTCAATTTGTTGACAGTCCCCTATGGGGTTTCGGAAAAAAAAATATTCACGGAAATATATAAGCTATACTATATTGTTTACACACCTGCAGTTCCAGGTTAATTCCTCATGTATTTTTCTAGATAGTTAAAAAAACGTCTAAAATCGCAAGTGACCAATCACCTTTGGCAATATAGTGTATATTCTAATACGAGCAAATCTTGTGTGTGGTTATATATATAGTGTCGGACAAAAAAACTGCATCAACAAGAAAAATTAACATTTTGTCATGCTAATGAGTTATTTCGTTCAAATAAATTAATCTTAGTTGCTGCAAAGCAAGATAAGATATCATTCTACATTTCTATTGGATAATGTACCCCTTTTGAAGTATTGCGTCATCAAATTTTTGAAAATAGTGCGGCAAAAGGGACAAACGCTCATTTGTCTTGTTCTTTAAGTAGTCAAATGATGGCTTTGTATGGTTAATTGACGCAAGAAAAAAATCTATGATACTTGATTTAGTTAAAGAAGGATATTCGACACGTGTCATCGCTAAAAAAAATGGTTGCAATCAATCGACAGTTTTGAGGACGATTAAATTAGAACGTGAAACTGGTAATGTTGAGAGAAAGGCTGGATCGGGCCGAAAGAGGGTGACCCTAAATTCTGATGATCGATATCTGAAATGGATGTATCTGAGTAATCATCATGCAAGTGCTCCTGACTTAAAAATCTTTTTTGAGAACGTCTGTGGTGTTAATTTAAGCGCAAGAATTGTACAAAGACGACTTGTGGAATGCGGGATGCATGCGTATCGCCCAAAGAAAAAGGCCTTAACTAACAAAAAAATGATGCAGAAACGACTTTCTTGGGCAAAAGGGCATGTCTCATGGACAAAGTCTCAGTGGGATTCAGTAATGTTTTCGGACGAATCTAAGTTCAACCTACATAGATAAAACGGTAAGCGGTATGTTCGAAGACGTAAAAGTGAAGATTATCATCCAGACTGCATATCGCCTACTGTAAAATTCCCAGTCAGTCAAATGGTCTAGGGATGTATATCCAGCAAAGGTGTTGGATGTCTGAAACTTATTACTGGAATTATGAATGCACCCGTTTCTACCGAGATTTTAAAGGAGTGTTTAAAATCAGTTATTAAGGATGATTTTAAAGGTTCTAGAAATTGTATTTTTCAACAGGACTCTGCACCCTTCCATACAGCAAAATTGGTAAATACAATCTAACTTATACCTGAATTATTTTGTTGCCTAATTTACACGTTTTAATCTCCATAACATTAAGGATACTGGAAAAGTAATTTTCACCCAGTTTCCCCCCTTTAGGTGACGGCCTATCTGAAAAAATCTAGCATTAAAGTTATGGAATGGCCTGGGAATAGTCCTGACCTGGATCCCATTGAAAATTGTTGCCATATATTGGGTACAAAAATTGTTGCTCTGAAGCCTGCTACTAGAATAAAACTGCTGGAAAGCCTTATTACGGTCTGGATGCATGAAATTGGCCAAGATAACATTCAGAATTTGATATATTCTATACCGGACCACTGCAAGGCTGTCATCGCAGCTCTTGTAGGATCTACTAAACACTGAAGTGATCCTTATGCATGTATACACATCTAAGTATATATAATATGACTGCAGTTATGTAAAATTTACATTAACTACAGAATTTGTGCATCTATTACTTTGTTCCAAGTTTTTTTTAAATATTGCGTTTTTCACTTTTTTCCATTTTTCAAAATAATTATGCGTAAATAATTTATAAATCCCAATAAAATTTAATTTAGATTAATCCTACAACTGTATTTTGTCGTAAAAATATCTTCTTTCCACAATACCTGTACTTGAAAAACATTATTTGCAGCGTTTTCTACTTTTTCGCAGGTGATGCAGTTTTTTTGTCCGCCACTGTATATAGTATATATGCAAATTTTATCTCAAAAACGGCTCTAACGATTTTGACGAAATTTTATATCCTACCGTTTTGGGGCACCAGAAAACCATTGGGGTAGGTCACGTGTTCAAGAAAATTGAATTAGTGGGTCATCAAGGGTCATCAAAGGTCATGGTCTAGCTAATTGCATCTAAAAAACGGTTCAAACGATTTTGACGAAATTTTGTATCTGACTATTTTCGGGCACGAGAAGACTATTGGGCTGGGTCACATGTTTGAGAACTTTATATTAGTAGGTCAGTTTTGGGTCAACACGGGTCAAATTAATTTTATCTAAAAAACGGCTCAAACGATTTTGATTAAATTTTGTGTCCTACTAGATTCGAGCAAGATAAAATCATTGGGCTAGGTCACATGTCCGAGAAAACTCGATTAGTGGATCATTTCTGGGTCATTGTGGGTCAAGATCTAAAAAGCGGCTCAATTTACACTAAATTTTGCATCCAATGGTTTTTGGGCACGAGAAGACTGTTGGGCCAGGTAACAAGTTCGAGAAATTTCAATTAGTGGGTCATTTTGGGTCATGGTCAAGCTAATTGTATCTAAAAAAACGGTTCAAACGATTTTGACGAAATTTTGTATCCGACTATTTTCGGGCACGAGCAGACTATTGGGCTGGGTCACATGATCGAGAACTTTCGATTAGTGGGTCTTTTTTGGGTCAAAGCTGGTCAAATTAATTTTATCTAAAAAACGGCTCTAACGATTTTGATTAAATTTTGTATCCTACGAGTTTCGGCCACGCGAAAATCATTGGGCTAGGTCACATGTTCGAGAAAATTCGATTAGTGGTTCATTTCTGGGTCATTGTGGGTAAGATCTAAAAAGCGGCTCAATTTCCACTAAATTTTGCATCCAATGTTTTTCGAGCACGAGAAGACTATTGGACTAGGTCACATGTTCGAGAAAATTCAATTAGTGGGTCATTTTGGTCATGGGTCATTATAGGTCAAGCTATTTTATCTTAAAAACGGTTCAGAGGATTTGAAATAAATTTAGCACCCTACAGGTTTAGGGAACAAGAAGACTATTAGGCTAGGTCACACGTTCGGAAATTTCGATTAGTGAGTCATTTTGGTCATGGGTCATTATGGGTCAAGCTATTTTATCTTAAAAACGGCTCAGACTATTTACACTAAATTTTGCATCCTATGGTTTTCGGGCACGAGAAGATTGTTGGGCTAACTCACATGTTCGAGAAAATTCAATTAGTGGGTCATTTTGGTCATGTGTCATGATATTTGAACTCAAATTTAATTTTGACCGAGCATAGCTCGGTCTTCCCTGCTCGTATATTCTAATACGAGCAAATCTTGTGTGTGGTTATATATTTATATATATATATATGCAAATTTTATCTTAAAAACAGCGCTAACGATTCTGACGAAATTTTGTACCCTAACGTTTTGGGGCACCGGAAAACCATTGGGCTAGGTCACGTGTGCGAGAAAATTCGTTTAGTAAGTCATTTAGTGTCATCAAGTGTCAGGGTCAAGATAATTGTATCTGAAAACGGTTCAAACGATTTTGACTAAATTTTGTATCTGACCATTTTCGAGCACGAGAAGACTATTCGACTGGGTCACATGTTCGAGAACTTTCAATTAGTGGGTCATTTTTGGGTCATCGTGGGTCAAATTAATTTTATCTAAAAAACAGCTTTAACGATTTTGATTAAATTTTGTGTCCTACGAGTTTCGGGCACGACAAAATCATTGGGATAGGTCCCATGTCCGACAAAATTCGATTAGTGGGTCGTTTTTGGGTCACTGTGGATCAAGCTAATTTTATATAAAAAAGGCTCAGATTATTTACACTAAATTTTGCATCCTATGGTTTTCGGGCACGAGAAGATTGTTAGGCTAGGTCACGTGTTCAAGAAAATTCGATTAGTGGGTCATTTTGGTCATGGGTCACTATGTGTCAAGCTATTTTAACTTAAAAACGGCTCAGACTATTTAGACTAAATTTTTTTCCTCTTATGGTTTTTGAGCACGAGAAGACTATTGGGCTAGGTCTCATTTTCGATAAGATTCAATTAGTGGGTTATTTTGGTCATAGGTCATTATGGGTCAAGCTATTTTATCTTAAAAACGGCTCAGACTATTTATACTAAATTTTGCCTGCTATGGTTTTTGAGCACGAGAACACTGTTGGGCTAGGTCTCATTTCCGAAAAAAGCAATTAGTGGGTCATTTTGGTCAGGGTCATTATGGGTCAAGCTATTTTATTTTAAAAATGGCTCAGACTATTTAGACTAAATTTTGCCTCCTATGGTTTTTGAGAACGAGAAGACTGTAAGGCTAGATCTGATTTTCGAGAAAATTCAATTAGTGGGTCATTTTGATCATGGGTCATTATGGGTCAAGCTATTTTATCTTAAAAACGGCTCAGACTATTTAGACTAAATTTTGCCTTTTATGCTTTTGGGGCACGATAAGACTTGGGATAGGTCACATGTTTGAGAAAATTTGGTTAGTGGGTCATTTTGATCATGCGTCAGGATATTTGAACTCAAAGCTAATTTTGACCGAGCATAGCTCGGTCTTCCCCGCTCGTTATGATTATGTGTGATATTTCTTCTCAAGCTAAGACTGATCTAATTTTCTATAAACCAGAACTTAAAAGTGTACTTCCGTATTATTTGAACACACGTTTTATCATACAGCTGTTTTTAGCACGTGAAAAATTCCTTTTCTAACAAGATAATTCATTTTATCATACATACATCCGAAAATTTGCTTCAGTGATAACGATGTCGCATTATTTTACTAACCACCTTGATCACACGATTTGAATATTATATAAAAATGCATGGAGTGGAATGGTGAAATTTTCTATGAAAAGGCAAGCAATAGAGATCTTCAATCAGCTATTTCCAAGGTATTTCCCATTTATATTTCCCAAGCACCTATACTCACTTCATAATTATCAAAACGTCTTCCAAGCATGTCAAATCGTATGTCTGAATTTTTACAAGATAAAAGCTACATTTCATATTACAATTGTATCTATTCGAATTTATAAGCAGCCACTTCATATTTATGACCTTTAAAATTTGTAAATTCTTTCTTATTTTATCCTTTTTTCAAATTATTATTATTTTTTAAAAAATCAATGAGACACTCTTTGGATTATGAATACATATTATATAATATTTATTAATGCTTTGTCATTTATTAATATTAATTTATACTATTTAAGATTCTCTAAATTCTTAATGTTCTTTATAATTTTGTTCAGGACATTAATTCCTTACATAAATATATCCTTTATTTAATCGCAGAAATATACGATTATTGAAAATGAATATTTCTGTAAGGTAGTGTTTTTTGTGGTAATATTTCTGATGGTATAATCAAAAATCGAGACACTTGGTAACTATTGCGTTATATGAACAACTTTTCCAACTGAACATAACTACGTTTATATGCTTGACAGAAGTATCATAAAGCATCATTAAAAAAAACCTGTCTGTACTATTTCAGTATAATAATTTTTAAGTTTTGAAGAAATTCTTTTCCAATATTATTGAAGAGGTATAAATGAAGTTGAACATAAAAA
The DNA here is from genome assembly GCA_963931845.1 of Maratus michaelseni. NCBI lineage: Eukaryota > Metazoa > Arthropoda > Arachnida > Araneae > Salticidae > Maratus > Maratus michaelseni. The sequence goes on from OZ007590.1 coordinate 197,700,251, forward strand.
ATCCAATGTCTGAAATACAAAAGAATAATCAAAATTCAATAAATTGTGTTAGAGATTGCAATTAACCTTTTTCTAATACAGTTAAAACCCCATAACAGACACTTCCGAATAACAGATACGTCTATTTTTCAAACAGTTTGTAATCCCCAATATCTGTATAATTGTATGTATGTATATTCTATACATATATATACATGAATATTGTATACATGCATATATAATGCATAGTGTTATGCTTTTACTCTGAATAGTAAACGGCTCTGAATAGCATGCCAAATTTTGCCATGACGAAGTGTCCAATATTTAGAGGTTTTAAAGCTTATCACATGCCGCAGCCGATCATGTGAAGATTTTTATTGCCCTTTTATAGAAAAGTATAACATTTAGGATTTTTCCGATTCCTTAATGACATTTTTCTCGACTTAGGACTTCGTATGAAAAACAAAATCTACTTCCTATATAAATTTCTGTAATGTAGATTATATTATTTAAAGACTACTCATAATTTCCTTTTGACATTTTGTCTAAAACACAAGATCTTACCTTTTCCTTACTTATATTCTTATGTGAAATAATTGATTGAATTATGACATATCTCCGGAGACATTTTCACCAGACTTATTTTCCACTCAGTTATTTGTAACATAATTGTTCATTTACAGAGTTTAAACAATTAATTGTTTTATTGTACTAATTTATCTTTCAATAGAGACACGAAATCCTCTTTCTTTATAAATTTCTGTAAAATGGATTTTTTGAATCCCTCATTTTCCACTTATTATTGATAAAATTAGAAAATAAAAAAGTAATGTATTTTTCATGGAAATCTTCAAAGTTATCTTTCCCCATAACCACTTATTTTTAAGAACATGAACTAAAATATGTAATAATATATTTTACGTTTTTTCATATCTCTTAATCTCTTTGCACGTTTTTTAATTTTATATTTTATTGTTTTCTATGACATAACACTTGATTATTATATATTTTACTGAAAGAATTGATTGAATTATGAGACAGTTTTTGTAGGTTTTTCACATGTCTTATTTTTTTCTTAGGTTTTGGCACGTAATAGTTTGCATCGATGTTTGAATCAGATATTTCTTTTATTATTTATTTTTAATGTGAAAGTCTTTATAATCAATTCGAAGAAGACTTTTGTTTAGGTAAAGGATATAGTGTTTACATTAAAATTATTACATCTAAGAATAGAAAAGGGAAAATAGTAATGTATTTTCTATGTAAAACATCAGATTTAAATTTTAATAGTTGAATTTTATAAGAACGCACACTAAAACATGTAATTACAGAACATTTTTCTATATTTTTACTTTCATTTTACTTTCTTTCAACTTTGCTTCTAACGGGATATATTTTTTTTTTGGGGGGGGGGGGGATTTCGTTATTATATATAGCTTAGATGTAAATTAATTTTTAACTACGTCACTTTGTCTCAAACTATATACTTTACTATTTTCATTTTTCGAAATTGTATCTGACAACTTATTAGGACATTTTTTAACTGAATTAATTGATTGAAACGTAACATATTTTTTAGATCGAATTTCTCCTGAATTCTTGAAATCTCCCCTCATGAATTTTCTTTCTGGTAGTCTTCATTCGATATTGAAGTTTTGCAATTAACTCATTTCTTGTTTAATTTTCATGTGAAATTCTATACAAGCAAAAATGGTAACATATTTTATTTAAAGATTTGTGTTAAAGAAAATTTGTTAAGCATTAATTTTAATTTATTCCTGCTAATTATTTTTATTGTAAAAAACCAATTAACTTATAAAAAATATATATACATATGAGCATACTTTTGAATTCTTATAACCAATGAAATGCAATGTGCTTTATTAAGTATATAATTATTTATAGAACATTTCAGTGTGCATCGTGATTTTATGTTCAGTTTTCGAAGCATGTAACTGATATATTTATGTATATTGAAATAATTTTAACAAATTTTAAAATATTATTAATATAAAAAAACACGAAAAATATTTTAAAATTTCTTAAAATTAGTTCAATTAAAAAATAAGGTAAATAATAAAAAAATAAGTAAAAAAAAATTAATGTAAATAGTTACAGAACTAACAATATATTCAATTAAAAATAAATTCATGATTAAATGTTTCTCATGTAGATCATTAAAATCATACTTTCTATTCTACCACGCAAGTCGTACTACTGCCGCGTTAACATTCATTATACTAGTAAGAATTGCTTTAATACCAATATTTGTAAAGCTTTCTAAGGAAAGATAATGAAATAACAAAAGTTATTAACTACTGCATGACATAAAAATGAAAGTAGGAAAATTTTCATGTCTCTTGATATATATGTAAGAAAGAAATCTCTCAACATTTTACGTTTTTTTCATTTTTTTTTTCAGATTTGTTTAAAATTTTCTTTGAGCAGGTTTTTCTTGACGGTCTCATCAACAGCCTATATACACTCTTGTTTTATGTTAATCATCCCTTTTTCCTTACATAAGAAATTATGATATCCTTAGGTAAAATATTTGACTGAATTTTGGTTTTCCTTCAGGATAGTTTCAGCAGAATTTGTCCTCCAATCATCGTAATTTATCATAGTTCTTAATCAGATCTTTAATCATTAATTGTTTTATTGCATTATTGTGCTTTTCATGGGTAAAACTATATAATCAATTTAAATAAGCTATTTTTAGACTGTTTTGTAAAAAAGAATTCGCGTCTAATTTGATTTATTCCTGCTGAGAGTAAAAAAAAAAAATAATATGTTTTTTTATGAAATCATTTAATATACATATTCTTTACTGCTTCTGAATGTTCTCGTTATCAAATTACAATTAAGTTTTCTCAGATTTCTTTTATATTGCTTTTGAATACGCTTTTAATTTTGCCCTTTGGCCTCATAAAGTTATACTTTTCATTCGCATGTCATTTTGCCTCAAGCAAGATGATTTGATTGTGTTTTTTTTCTTTCTTGTAAATGGTAAAAAAGAATTTAGTTATTATACAGGGTGATTCATAAGTAAGTATCCAAAATCCAGATACTGTAAAACAGGAATAAACTGTTAAAAATTTGCAGCAAACTATCCAGTCATTTAACCGTTTTTGTAGAAAACGGTTACATAACCGTAATTTAACTATATTCTGACCATATTATTGCTCATTTTATGGTCAAAATATAGTTAAATTGCGGTTATGTACCCGTTTTCTACAAAAACGGTCAAATGACTGGACAGTTTGCTGCAAATTTTTAACAGTGTAGTTTAAGGCACGTACCCAAAATCAAGCCGGAAGGTAGGTGTACTCATAAAAATTTTCCCCGCTGCTGTGGGAAGTGACATAGGCGATAGTTAGCGTGTCATGAGAATATGAGTAGAAATGGCTGCGTCTGCAGTGAAGAAGGCATTTTGTGTTCTTCAATTGAGCAAAACGGAATCTGCCATCATTGTGCAATGGCATTTTCGAACACAATTTGCAAAATAACCTCTAATCAGAAAATCCTTTTATGATTGGTTTAAAAACTTTGAAACTACGGGCTGTTTGTGTAAAGTGGATTGGAATGAATAACGGTTTGGTGTGTGTCACATGACTAAGAATGCACACATAGATTTTTTAAACGAATCATAAACGGTTTTTCTGGTTAGAGTTTCTTTTCCAAATTGTGTTCGAAAATGCCGTTGCACAATGGTGTCAGATTCTATTTTGTTCCATTAAAAAACACAAAATGACTTCTCCACTACAGACGCACCCATTTCTACTGATATTCACCTAACAAGCTAGCTATCACCTATATCACTTCGCACAGAAGCGGGATAAAACTTTATGAGTACGCCTAAGTTATGGCTTGCATTTGGAAAACGTGCCTTAATCTGTTCCTGTTTTACAGCGTCTGGAAGTTGTATAATTACTTATTAATCACTCTGTATTTCAATTGTAAATATTTATTGAATTTTGACGACATTTACAATATACTTTTTTTTCTAACTATTTGGTACATAATAGCTCTTATCAAAGTTCTAACGTATCATTGTTTTGTTGATTTTTTAATATTTTAAGGAAATATCTTCATATAAGCGATTCTATTTTATATTTAGCTGCAAAGACAGATTTGTGTACCACTTACGTATGTTCAATAAAAATGTATTAAAAATTGTGCAATGCATAATATTAACAAAATAATCGTTAAAATGCGAAATACACAGAAGTTATCAAAAGAGCATGATCTTTCTGCAACAGACGCAAGGAAAAGTACTACCACTTTGAAAGCAGAGCAAGACTGAAGGAAAATAGAAAAGGGACAAGTGGGGGGGAAAGAGCAAATATCAGATAACAACAAACAAAAAGATTGTGACACAAAAAGACACAAGGAGAAGCATGAATAAAATAAAATTAAATAGCAGAAACAAAGGGGTGATGCAGTAAGAATTAAAAAATAAGTAATAAATAATAAAAAATAAGTAAAAAATTATAAATGTATAAATTATAAAAAAGAAAAAGTTTTTTAAGTTAAACGTTGCAGAATGCGTAGTTGAATTAGAGTCTTTATTAACAAAAACATCACGATTAACATAAATAGTTAAATTTTCTAGAAAATTTTATTCGAGAAGGTAATTGTCTTTAACGGAATTTGACGTATTTGGAAAATTAAAACTTTGGCCAGAATCCCAAAAATGTTTAAAATAGAATATTTGGAATATTCTTCGTTTGTGACAAATCAGATTCATTTGCATTCAGTTTATTCCAGCTAAAAATAGATAATGTATTTCTTATTGAAAAGAAACTCAACGTTACATATTCTAAATTTCATTATTTTAAAATCGTGCTCTAAGACATATAATCAGATAGTATTTTCTGGTCTTCCAGATTTCTTTCAATTTTTCTTCCATCTGTTAATGAGTTTTGCCCTCCCCCTTCATCAACAGTTTGGATTATTATGCTCTTTTATTATGTTATTTTGTCTGAAACAATATATTTGCTTTTTCTATTCTTGTTTATGATGTTAAACGAGTGTTTATTCTAAAAACACATTCAAACTAGAAGAATTGATTACATTGTGGCACATATTTGTGACATTTATACCCGATTTATTTTCTTCTCGATCATTTAGAAAATTATAATTATTTTTGGATGTTTTAACTATCGTTTAATTTGGTTTCATATGAAGGACTATACAATCAAACGCGATAAGATATTTCCTTTACTTAGACTTCTAGAAAGAAAAAAATGATGCCTTTATTTATTTATTCCGTTATATATGGAAAATAATTATACAAAAATTATACAAAATTATACAAATTATAGAAAAAATATATTTTTTAAATAAACCAGTAACGCTTACTTATAAGTAGTGTTAAATGTTTATTTCCAAAAATATGGCACATTTTAAAATGTCATCAGTCTTAATAACTCCATTTCCACAAAAAAATCCTCGTCCTGGTAGAATTCTTATTTCTACAACATTTGAAAATGTCAAAGAAATGGGCGAGCGTCGTACCCAGTGAGGCGACTTTTTTTAAATGTTAATTAAGAGCTATTTCTAATATACTGAAGAAATTTTAGATATTGCATATATAAATTATTATAATTCCTTATTGGGAGGATCTTGAATAAATAATTTACTAATACAGGTGAATAGAAACAGGAAATAACCATTTTTAAAAGTAAGTAGTATTGGCCTCATTGTGTACCACACTTAGCACACATTGAGTCTATGATTATATTTTATGTGTTTATACATTCAGAAATCTTGGATATGACAAGGTTGTGAAGTGATTTTTGAGCATCCGTGTATGAACAGTCGCATTGTAAAACGTTTTAAAGAAGGCAAAAACTTATAAATCGAGGATTTGGAGTTTGTTATAGCCATGTGGTTGTAAGCTGAGAAAAATACCTCCTATTTATAAACGCCCTTGTCGGAAGGACATAAAACCATATACAGAAGTATATAATGTATATTATATATTATAGATAAATATTATTTTAGTGCTACAAATGTTTCACTGTTTCAGTGCGCAACAACGTTTCACGTCTCACTGTGTGATTTGTTGAATTAAATGATTAGTGATTCGATTTGTTGAATGACATTTGTTGAATTAAATGACTGCATACTTCTTGCTTTGGTGTTGTTGCAGTTAAGACCGTAGTATTCAGTGCAGAAATAATACGACACACATATATAAGAGTCAAACGTAAGTTACATAAAATTATACTGAATACATATGATCTGTAACAGAATTATTAAACTTTTCTTTACTAGATAGGGCTTTACTTAGTGATCACCCTAGGTTTGAAAAATTTGTGCGAAGCAAACATACGTCATTCGTATTGTGGGCTTTGAGAGCTTTTATAAGAGCTAGGGGACGTGGATGTACTTCATGACGTAACTTTTCAACCTTTTTTTAATTATTTCGTAAACACGGGCGGATTTAACAGACAGCATCACTAGTTTTCGTCAAAATGAGCAAAAGCAATCTAAGTTATTCTTATTATGGCTTTCGAAACTTTTCATATAAGATATGGTACGATCATTTCTTGATGACATAAACTCGTATTCGTTTTCAATTCTCTCTCAACTGCAAACAGATTTAATTAGCAGCAACCCTAATTTTCATCAACCAATTTCAGGAAAGGCAACGCCAGTTAGTCCTATTGGGGTTTTATAGAGCTTTCATGTGAGCTAAGATACAAATACGTGCTAGATAGCAAAAAATTGTAACATCATATTTATTTTTGAAGTCTGTATATGTAGGTACTTTTTAATCGCAGCAAATCTAGTTTTGGGCCACTTCAGCGAATGCAATGCAAGTTTTTTTTAATGTGGGTGCCACGAAATTTCACATGTGGTACGGGACGATCATGTCTTCGATGGCGTAAGATTGTATTCATTTTCAATCACGAGTTTCAGTTGGCAGCCCTTCTTAAGTATAAGCTGGCAGTAGACATATCTGCATGTTTCATCACATCCGATCATCTTCTACTTCTTGGTATCATTTCCGTTCATGTGTCTTATTACGTAAATGTGTACTCGAAAAAGGTAACCAGCTGTGTGGGCATTTTCTAAAATAGTCAAATACTGCAAAGGCAAACATTCTGAAACATCTTATGCTCGTATTCACCATCTACCTCAGCCTAGAATACCTCGGTAGAACGTTCAAATGAAATATACGATTAACCGGATTGAACCTGATCGCGGAAGGTATCCAATCGGATTAACGATGAATAATACCATTTGAGCGTTCTACCCAGATTCTCTAGGTTGAGGTTGATGGTGAATACGAGCAACAGTTTAATCACTGGCGTTCGATTAGGATAGTCTCGTTGATGTTGACATGACATAAGGTTTTTTTCTATCAGGATTACGTACTATTCTCTGTTTTACAGAGTACTCTGTCACTATGTACAATTTTTCCCTATATCACGGAAATTGTTGTTTGGTAATAATGTAATAATAAGATGATCAATGAAAATATACGTTCTTTTTCGTGACAAACGTCTAACTTTACATATAAATAAATAAACAGATGTATATAAATGTTAGTAAGATTTAAAATTTAATTAATTAATAAAATTCACTGAGTACGTATATAATGCCATAATAAATTCTATTAATCATAAGTTTATTCAAAAATATTTCAAATTATGTTTCAATATAATTTTTCGTGACTTATTTATTTATTTTTATTTTTGAAAAATGTAATTTATATATTTATTTATACCGAAAAATGTTACTACACTCTCAGAAAAAACTGAACATTTATGAGTGTTTGCCCTTCTATTTTCACGGGCAACAGCCTTATTTGAGGAAAAACGGCCTGTTCCAGCAGCCGTATCCCTTAGATACTTAGAAAATTAAGAGCAATCCACATATTCTTACAGTTCTAGCCCATATGTTAGCAAAAATACGTAACGATCTTACGGTTACGACCCCATACATTGTCCTCCGCTAGGGTGTAACCCTTCATTTTACTCGTGTTTCGAAAAGTTTCACCCGCCAAAACAGCGATACGCTGATGATTATCTAACGTGCTACGTGCTACAGTAAGTAAAGTGTTATTGTGTTTTAAAGTGCATTATATCCTGTGAATTATAATGCTGTATTACTTTGCCCCGTAAAATTACGGGCTGCACAAAATGATGCCCATGGATGTTTTTTACGGGGTATGACTGGAATCTCTGCTGCCGGCCTCTGCCCGTAATTTTACTGCAATTTTTTTAACAGTGTACATACAAAAATATTGTTCGTTTTGTAACATCCTTTGTAAAAATACAGTATTAAAAATATGTGTATATAAAATAAATTATCGTCTGAATTTTTTCACTTAAATAAACATTTTGTCATACAAGTAAAACAACTTATACGTTTACAAACATTATAGAAGAACTGTTTTTATATTAATATTTATGATTAAGTCTTTAAACTGGAAAAGTAAAATGTGAAATTGCAGTCAAATACGGATATAATGAGTATGAAAGAACCAATGCCTATGCTCGTGTTATAACCAGGCTCTCATTATAAGTTATTTGAAGCCTATTTTAATTTTTTCCTAATCTAAAATCAGAGAATACGTGAAAGTTTAAATAAATGGTGCAGAAACAGTTGAATTAATACGCTTGTAGAGGTAACGTAAGTCCTTTAATGTACAAGGATATTTTTTTATTAGAAATCCGTGTTTAACTTTATCCTCGTAACTGTTAATCATTTAAATAAAAAAAATAAAGTTAAAAGCAATGAAAAATAAAAATAAATCACTTTTACAATTTATTTATTATTATTTGTAAATTCGGAGAAAAAAGTTCCTTATTCTCTTAACTCTTTTCACTGTCCCTTTCATCACATATCTTAATGCATAATAAGCTATATTACTTTGGATAAATATTATTTCTTACATTATTTCACTTTTAAAAAGCTCTAAAATTTCTAGTAGCAATCTAAATTTCACACTCGACAGTATCACATTCGATTTCATCATCTTCATCGTTTGTGGCAATAATTGTATATGCACTGTAAAAAGACATGTTTTCTCAAAAGAGTTATTCTTTAATAATATTCTTTCAACTTCTTTGTGAGATTGCAGATTTTGGGGTTCGCTATATCCGTGATAAACTCCTAATAACGAAGTTTCTTATAATGTATTTTTATATTTATGTCACCGTTTACTCACTAGTTCCTCATTAAAACCCAGTATTTTTTTTTTTTTTTTTTTTTTACATCCGAGCTTTCTATAACTGAGTTTGACTGTTCTAAATGTAATTATCTATTGCATAAGACAAAAACAAGAAGAATGAAAGTTTTCATGTCCTAAGGAAAAAACAGGCAAAAATTCCACAATGTTCCAAGATTTCCTTGAACAGATAATGAGTTTTGCCCTCAGACCTCATCAACAGTTTACATCTCTTCTACTTTTTTTTAGATGCGATTTGCAGTATACACAATATATTTTTTATTTGTCAGTGGTGTATAACAAGAAATTAAGATATTTTGAATGGAATGATTTAATTCTGTCTCTCTACAGGACGTCTTCGATAGACCCTTTTTTCCACAGTTCCTTCATTCATGATAAGTTTTTACCAGATATGTAACCGTTAATTGTTTTGCTGAAGTATTATGTTTTCTTTCATATATTTTTCGTTTTTTTCCCATCAGGTAATAAGATTTATCCTACGGCTTCATCAATAGCTTAGTATCGCTCAAATGTTTTTTCTAATGCGATATTTTCTTCAACAAAGGATTTTATTTTTTTACTACTTGTTGATGAAGGATAACAAATATTTTTTAATATTTTACCGAATATATTGATTGAATCATTTAGATGATTAAAACAATTTGTACTTGATTTAATATTTACTTTAAATGTTTTGGCGTTTCATTTTTCCTTAGATAAAATTGAACAATTATTTTACTATACTACTTTATTTTTCATAAAGATAACAAAACTCTTAATACATGTAAAGTATTTTCATTAACATTTCTGTAACGGAGATTTTCTTTTAAGTTAATGCTTATAAAAATAGAAAAACGCAGTAATATTAAAAATGTTTTTTTTCAATGTAAAACTTCAAAGTCGTATGCACGTAACTGCTTTTTCATGCATATAATCACTTAATAATTTTGGTTTATCAGATTACCTTTTTTCCGTAAGGGTTATTATTTTTTTTCCGCAGATCCTCATCAAAAGCACCGGTGTACATTTTTTTTTATCTTATATCATCCAGTCTTAAACAACATATTTTGTTTCTGTAATTTGTAATGATGGTATAAGTGGTGACCAACTAAATTGTAATACTATTTGTGGCATATTTCTGGCATATTTCTGCCATTACATGTAATTATTTCATATTCATCAGAATTTTTTATTTCAGCTTTAAGTAATTAATAGCGCGTTATGAGAGTTTTAACAATTAATAGTTTTATTTTATTTATTTCTTTATATGAAATTCTGTTTAATGAAGATGGATGATGTACTATAGTCAAAACAAAACCTGTTTCTGTAAAGGATGAATTGTGATCGCATTATTACATTATTGTGATAGTTACATTATCATTTTTCGCCAAAAATAGTTAAATGCAATTTGTATAAAACAAACTTCAAAGTTACAAATTTGTAACTGCATTTTTCTGTATTTCAATATCTGTGACTATCTAATTTTTTTTCTTTTTTCAGCTTTCTATCCTATTTTATTCAAATAGGTAATGCGTTTTACATTAACACGTTCGCTGTACAGTTATTTTTTTTCACATTTGTTTCAAACGCAAATTTTTTTAATATACGAAATTATTTTTTTTTACATAGATTGAATTTTGCTCTATCTCCAGGACGTTTAAATGTTATCATATATTCTAATACGAGCAAATCTTGCGTGTGGTTATATATATATATATATATATATATATATATATATGCAAATTTTATCTTAAAAACGGCTCTAACGATTTTGACGAAGTTTCGTATCCTACCGTTTTGGGGCACCATAAAACCATTGGGGCTAGGTCACATGTTCGAGAAAATTCGATTAGTGGGTCATTTTGGGTCATTGTGGGTCAAGATCTAAAAAGCGGCTCAATTTACACTAAATTTTCCACCCAATGGTTTTCGGACACGAGAAGACTGTTGGGCTAGGTCGCATTTTTGAGAAAATTCAATTAGTGGGTCATTTTGGGTAATTTTGGGTCATGGTCAAGCTAATTGTATCTAAAAAACGGTTCAAACGATTTTGACGAAATTTTGTATCCGACTATTTTCGGGCACGAGAAGACTATTGGGCTGGGTCACATGTTCGAGAACTTTCGATTAGTGGGTCATTTTTGGGTCAAAGCGGGTCAAATTAAATTTATCTAAAAACGGCTCTAACGATTTTGATTAAAGTTTGTATCCTTCGAGTTTCGGGCAAACGAAAATCATTGGGCTAGGCCACATGTTCGAGAAAATTCGATTAGTGTGTCATTTCTGGGTCATTGTGGGTCAAGATCTAAAAAGCGGCTCAATTTACACTAAATTTTCCATCCAATGGTTTTCGAGCACGAGAAGACTGTTGGGCTAGTCACATGTTCGAGAAAATTCAATTAGTGCGTCATTTTGGTCATGGGTCATTATGGGTCAAGCTATTTTATATTAAAAACGGTTCAGAGGATTTGAAATAAATTTAGCACCCTACAGGTTTAGGGAACAAGAAGACTATTAGGCTAGGTCACATGTTCGAGAAATTTCGATTAGTTGGTCATTTTGGTCATGGGTCATTATGAGTCAACCTATTTTATCTTAAAAATGGATCAGACTATTTACACTAAATTTTGCATCCTATGGTTTTCGGACACGAGAATACTGTTGGGCTAAGTCACATGTTCGCGAAAATTCAATTAGTGGGTCATTTTGGTCATGGGTCATGATATTTGAACTCAAAAATAATTTTGACCGAGCATAGCTCGGTTTTCCCTGCTCGTTTGATTTTAAACAAGAAAGGTCCTTTTTAGGGTTTCGTTCATCTCATGAAACCCTATTGCACCCGCTGCGTTGTCTGTCTGTCACAGAGCCATTCTAAAAAACTATATCACTTACAGAGTTGAAACTTTGTGTATAATTCTGAATACCAGCTATAAAGAGCTAAAAATATTAAAATTTGAAAAATTCATATTATTTTAATAAATAGAGATGAAAAGCCAAAATTCTAACAGCCTTTTCCTGTTAAATTTAAACATTTTTCGTTATAGCAGATGCCAAAAATTAAAATTCCTCGATGAAATTCTTTCCACAATAATTAATTTTCTATCAGACGATTTCCACGTGAAAAATGAAAATGAAATAAAAAGTTTCACCAATTGAAAAAAAGATAAATATGAAATAAAATTGATTGCCGTCATAGTGGTAATAAAACGGAAAATGTCTAAGATTTCTTAATAATGCAAGGAGTATGAGTATGTGTATGTACACAAAGCAGATTAATATCACGTTTTTAGAGAATTAAAAAGAAAATCTGATGTCATATTGGAAGTTTAACGAATTTTTCTGATGTTTGAGAATAATACAAAGCGAGTATCAATATGAGTAATACAGAATAGTAAATGTATGAATTTGAGAAACATGTTGAATCGTGATAAAAATCCGATTATGGAAATATTCGAATATTTTAACATTTTGAAGGTGTACAATTTGTTTAATTTTGAAATTATTTTTTTAAATATTGCATTTAGTCCGCATGGCGGGTATTATTATGACAGAATATAACAGCGGGCTTCACCCGGTAACGGGCTGGTTTAGATATTCGAAAAAACGAAAAAATAGACCGGTAAATTTTTACTTTATAAAAAACAGGATTTTTTTTTTTTTTTTTTTTTTTGGCTAAATGAAATTTATTTGAATTTATTAAAGAAAGGATAAAGTGTTTTGAAAGGATTATTAAACGAAACCCTTTGAGCGATCTTCGATCACACTTACCCACTTGTTTTTAATTAGTATTAAAAGCTTAGGCTTAGAACAACCTATTTGAGAATACTTAACTACAATTCTGGTTTTTATTATGCGATATCGTTAGGATATTTTTAATCAGATTTTTTTTCCTAATTGATTCGCACTTAATAGTCCGTTATCACATTTTAAATGTGATGATTCTTTTGGTTTTTCTTCTTTAATTATAAATTAAAGAATATAAGCTGTTTTTTCAGTTTTCAAAGTTTAATATCTAATTCTCAGTTTAACTATAAATGCTCGTAAATATTTTTTTCGCTTGGAGCTCTAGTACTATCGCTAGAGAAGTCTGAATCAGTGATTTTTAATTATAATTGCCCGGCACATACAGTGTACTACAGAAAGAATATCCTATGAGTAATTCAAGCCTTTAATAATATTTAATGAGTTAATCAAGCCTTCTCATATTTAGATCAAGCTGTCTCTGAGACCTCTCACAGTAACCTGCGATAAAATGTATATAAAATTTTTCGAAATTGTTTATTTTAAAGAGTGAATATAAAAGACAATAAAAAAACAAATTTTGCATAAAAAATGAAGTCGATCAGATAATGAGTTGCCGAAATATATGCAATCATTTTTACCGCACTTTTCGATTTTTCATGACTATGTATTTAATTCAAATTTCAATTCAAAGATATATTTTAATTGGAAATGAGACGCTTAATTCGACGAAGTAAACCGTTAGTTAATGTGATTATCAATTTTGGAGTTATAAGGATGTTTCTTTTTCATTTAATTTTAATCACTAAATGTTTAATGTTAATGATAATTACTCGTTAAAGAAGGTATTATGAATACAGATCAGTTATTGTCTTTAGAAATTCTTGTAAAAAAGAGTTTGTGAACCCCTTTTTAAATTTTATTTCAACAAAAATTAAACAAAAAAAATTATAATGTAATTTGTATCACAAAAATCTAACGGTTAAAATGTATTAGTGAAGTTTTTTTTCCAAGAACGAGATCCGAAATATGTAGGATAAGGTACCATTTTATCAAATGTCTTTAGAATGTGTGCCCTACGGCTTCATCAGTACTTTAATTTCGCTTTTTTTTTTTTTTTTTTTTTTTTTTTTTTTTTTTTTTTGTGTGTGTGTATAATTTTGTCTCAAAAAAGATTTTTTTTTATTCTTGAGGATGGTATATAAAACGATTTTATGATATCTTACACTGCAATAACTAATTGGATTATGAGATATCTTTAGACATATTTGTGCCTATCAAAACTTGGTACGTAGTAGTAGATATTTAACCATTTATGGAGTTTTAACCATTAATTGTTTTATTTTTTTTTTCTTTGAAAAAAATTATGTCATGAAACCGGGCAAGTTTTTAATTTAAAGATTTTTCTAAAAAGTATTTGCGATCTACTTATATTCAAGTTATTCTTCATAAAAATTAAAATAAAACAATAAAGGTGCTTTTTCTGTACATAAAGCCATGTTATATATATATATATATATATATATATATAGTTAATTTTACAGATTATATGGTCTTTTTCCAAAACATATAATTACATACCATTTTATCTTTCTGTTAAATTTGTTTCGAAATTTCTTCAAACACCGAATGAAGAATTGTCCAAGGGGCAATTATTTTGGTTTCATCGACTGCTTAGAAGTACATTTGTTTTTACGCCATTTCTTCTCAAATAATTGATATTACTTTATTTATTGTTACGGTATATAACAATTAATTGTTATGTTTTTAACTGAAACGATAGATTGAATTGTGGCATATCTTTAGGATATTTTTGCCAGCAGATATTGAAAATTTTGAGAAATCCAAGTTTAATCTTTGGAAAAAAACTGGATTTTTTTTTCAGCTCTATTTGCCAGACTTATCGGCCTTATCCCTATTTATCGACTTCTTGTGCTGGTAACTATTATGCATGAAATATGTATAAATTTAATGGAAATTAAGCTATTATAATGTAATTTTTGTAATTATGTAATTTAAGTTTATAGATATTTGTCAAGTTTGAATGCAGAGTTATATCAATGATTTTCTCCCAACAACAATTAGGCACACATGCGGAATACACAGGGCTTTACTTTAAAATTTATTCTTTTGTTTTCTCTTTTGCTTTTATTTTGACTACAATAAGGATAATACAAAAATTAGCGTTTACCGGAAATAAATAGGAAGAAAAATTATATTAGCCGAAAAGTTCAAACTACATCTAATTTAAGAATATTGAAGCATACATTTGATTTGTGTAAAGCAAATACAGTTGAGTATCGCTTATTCGCAATCCTATAATCCGCAAACCTGTGTAATCCGTTAACCGTCTGTGTAAACAAAAGAAATTTTACTGTTAAAATATTCTACTATAACAACAATTTTATTCTGCCCGCATTCACTAGCTTTAATCTCATATCTTATATATATTATCATATATAATTTAACCCTTTTCTTTCGATTTTGAACTGGTACTATGTATAACAATATTTTAATTATTTAATCATTCATACAGTAATTTTTTAATTACCCTTTTAGAAAAGTATTTATATTTATGAAATATATGCTTACTTACACAACATATTTATTCTCACTTCAGGAAGCAATTACAATTTATAGGACTGAAAATATAACCATTTATCCAGGAATCAAACAATCTGATAAATGAATTTTAATAAATACAGAAATCAATAAATCCTAATTTTAGTTTTTACACACGTATTTACAGTAGTAAGCTAAAGATATTCAGATTACTTTAAAAAAAAAGTTTGTCGTTCAGCAGACAGTTATTACTATTTATAGACTGCAGAATGGAATACAGAAACAAAAACAACATGCTTCTATACTAACAACTACTAACCCTTAACTGTTTTTAGCGATCTCACCAAGAGCTGTTTTTTCAGTTTTCAAAGTTTAATATCTAATTCTCAGTTTAACTATAAATGCTCGTAAATATTTTTTTCGCTTGGAGCTCTAGTACTATCGCTAGAGAAGTCTGAATCAGTGATTTTTAATTATAATTGCCCGGCACATACAGTGTACTACAGAAAGAATATCCTATGAGTAATTCAAGCCTTTAATAATATTTAATGAGTTAATCAAGCCTTCTCATATTTAGATCAAGCTGTCTCTGAGACCTCTCACAGTAACCTGCGATAAAATGTATATAAAATTTTTCGAAATAGTTTATTTTAAAGAGTGAATATAAAAGACAATAAAAAAACAAATTTTGCATAAAAAATGAAGTCGATCAGATAATGAGTTGCCGAAATATATGCAATCATTTTTACCGCACTTTTCGATTTTTCATGACTATGTATTTAATTCAAATTTCAATTCAAAGATATATTTTAATTGGAAATGAGACGCTTAATTCGACGAAGTAAACCGTTAGTTAATGTGATTATCAATTTTGGAGTTATAAGGATGTTTCTTTTACGCAATTCAGTAATAGAGCATTTAAAGTTCATGACGTCATCAAGCCACAATTTTATTCGAATTGTAATGCATTTTATAAATAGTTTACACATGTTTTAATTTCATATTTTATATTATGCATATCCATTATCGGCAAGTATTAGGGTGGCCCCCAACGACTAGTTTTGTATAGTAATGTATTCCTTTTTTGACAGAATTTCTGCATTTAGATTCGATGATAGTTTGTATTAAAAGTAGTGAAAATCTATATGTGAGGCCTGTACCCTCCGTACATATGTATTATTCGGCCCTAACATGGATCACAACACATCAGTACTTCATTTCTCTTCATGCTGTCAATTGACTATGATATTGTACTCCGAACATAGACTTAGAGGCTACCCATGCGATATATGACTATACGTTTCGATGTCCGTTATTGAAATCTGTCGAAATATGATGCTGCGTATCCACTGGGACACGCAGCGCATACACCCAAAGAAAAGTTTTGTTGAATCAACAAAAATTTGGTTGGCCCAATAAAACTTTCCGTTTAAATATGGGTCAATGGAAATTTTGTTTGAATCAACAAGAAAAATATTGGTGATTTTTTTTTTTTTTTGCTGTTCCAACAAAACATTTTGTATCATCAATAAAAAAATATTTTGTTAATTCAAGTAAAAATGGTTCAATTTTACTCTAACTAACAAAATTCCTTTGTTGAAAGTTTTCTGAAAATAAATATAATTATATGTTACTTTAAGAATTCTTTTCAGTTTCGGGTACAAAAACTTTTGTTTAAAGAACAATTGTTTTGTGTAATTTTAAGAATTTTCTTTCTTTTAACAACAAAAGATTTTTGTTACAGAAACAATTATAATATTTACTTTAAAATTATCTTTTGTATTAGAACCAATCTAAACTTGACTATTTTTTTAGGTAATTTTTAATTCATTTTCAACAGTGAAATACTCCTGTAATCCTTGAATAATAACAAGTGATATTTTATTTTGCTTCTTTTCAAGCGTAAACCGACAGATTGAACAATGTCCCAAGCCGTGAATAGAACCCGTGTCCTCAGAATAACGATCTGAGGCTCTACCACTGAGCTACAAGTAACGATATCCAAACTCGAAATTTCTCACTCTTGTGTATGTCGGACCGGCTGCAACAGCAGCATAAGATGGAAATGTCATTATGAGCACAGGGCCTTCTTAAGACATAAAAGTAGGAAGCCCGACGTTACTCTGGGGCCCCCCTCTACCAATTGCTTTGTTATTTACTAAATCCATTTTTGGTATGCTGCAAAAATTTAAAATTTTACCATCAAAATTTCGAGTAAACAACAATTTAGAAAGAGCGAGCTTCTTAGATTAAAATTTCGTAAGGAAAAATGCATTTTTTACCCTGATTGATTTTTTTTTTTTTGGAAAAAGTTATTTTGAAAAATAAATTTGGGGGTAGCTTTGTATTTATTTGGGTAAGCACGGGCTTCCCGGTCCTATTCGGTAAACGGGCCCTGCATTATCATGCAAATTGCTGCGGCAAACATAAGACGTAAATACAAAGCCCAGCATACGGCAAAATATAGTTAATTTTTAATTCATTTTCAGCAGTGAATTACGCCTGTAAAAAGCAGGATAAAACTTCACCAGGGATAACAGGCGTAATTCACTTCAGAAAATTAATTAAAAATTAACTGTGTTGCCGTATGCTGGGGCCTCAGAGTGCTATACTGAGGACCCGGGTACGATTCTCGGCTTGGGGGATTTTTCATTCTGTCGGTTTACGCTTAAAAAAAATCAGGATAAACATTCACTGGTTATTATTTAAGAATTACATGCGTAAATCACTGCTGAAAATGAATTAAAAATTAATCCGTGCATTAGTTCTTGAGATTTATTTATAGTTAAAATTAAGAAAAAAGTAGCATAGTAACGCCACTTGTTGGGTTATTTACACCAAAACGCAATCAGCTTCTATTTATATCAAGATCTAACTCAATCTGTACTTTGATGTAAATCAGTGCATTAGTTCGTGCGATATCGTGAATCTATTGCAGAAATCTCGAAAATTGCAACATAGAACATAAAAAGTAGCATAGTAACGCCACCTGTTGCGCTATTTACGCCAAAAACTAATCAGCACCAATTTATATCAGGAAGTAACTGAATATAAAGTTTTATTAAATTCCGTGCATTAGTGCTTGAAATAGAGCGCCCACAAAATTTTTGTCACATACAAACAGACAGAGTCAACAAACAGACAGTCATTTTCTAAAGACAGTCAAATCGTGACCTTCTAAAATCTGTCGAAAACCAGAAGTTGGAAATTTTCATGACTCCAATATTTTCTTCTTGTAAAGATAGACGAAAGTAATAAAAGTGATAGGGGGATTTTTAAAACTACCTTGGTCTGTGCCAATTAAAAAAGTTTTAATTATCCAAAAATTATGTTAATCCTTTAATTATATAGCTATATAAGTCAAATAAACCAAGTTACGTGAGAGAGTTATGGCTGCTACACAACAATTTAAATTTTGTATAAATTACAAATTTAAATTACAAAATTATGGTAAAATTAAAAAAAAAACAGATTTTGTTAATTCAAGTAAAATTGATGAAATTTTGTTAAAATTTTGTAAAAGTGTTAACAATATTTTTTTGTCAATGCAACAAAACCAACTTTTTACTTCAACTAAAAATTTTGCGTGAAACAACGAAAATGTACTCAACAAAACATGTTTTGTTGTTTTAATCAATTCCTTTTTCTGGGTGCATAACAAGTAGCTCTTTTCTGTTTATTCAATGTCGTATCTACGTTTTTAAATATGAAATGCGATAAAATACTTTTATTGTTGTTTGGAAGAAATCTTCATTCTGTGCATAAAATATTTTCATTTTTTTAAAAAAAAATCTCGTTCATTTATAATTATTTTAATACATTTTTAAAAATTTTCATTTTAAAGAATAAAATCAGTCAAAATTTACATTACACCCTATTAATTTATCCATTTGCTTTTTATTGAATTAGCTAAACTTCTGAATGTAATGTTAGCTTCAAAATCTTGAAATGTTGACTCGTCGTTGATATTGACATGGTAAAATCACCAAATATTTATTTCGAGACACAGTTTTATTTGATGTCATCGTTATCAAATCATCCATATAATATGACGAATCTGATCAGTGATATGTTATGGATGTTTGCTTTTAAGTAGATAAGTAACATGAATGATTTTTCATCAAAGTGACAATACCTTTATGAGACTCAAAATAATTGATAAAGACTCAAAAATGTAATCCACTTCAAAAGAAAAATAAAAGTTCTGTTGAAATGAAACTTATTTAGTTAAAAGTATTTCTAATAAAATATTTTAAAAAATATTTTAAAAACCATGCAGGTTTATTAAAGTACATGATCAGATTCTATACATCGTGGTTCCGGAGAATATATAGCAAATATGTATACTCTTAAATATATAATTATTACTACATTGAAAAAAAGCAAAACTTTTGTTTAAATATTTTACTTCTACTTACCAATATCGCTAAATATGTTCAATATGCTCTACACCAGCGCTACGAGAAACATCACAACGGTATTTATATTCATCCGAAACTCGGGCAAGCTTCGGTCCATCTTAAGTCACGCTGCGGCAACCGTTAAAGTTATTCATTCATTCATTAAGGTGACACTCAGTTCTATCCACAAGCAGAAAACAGTTTTTAACTATTTCATTTCCTACACCATTTGTGTTTGTTACCAAATTTCTTTCACTTTCCTATTGCGAAATATTTTGAGGGCATCGGTCAATTTTCTTAGTATACACTCGGCAAGATAAATTCTCACAGATTGCGTCTTACCCATGTTTGTGATGAATTTGAATATAACAATGATAATGTTCTTGCCGTTTGGGGAGGACATACTCATCACTTTTAGAGATTTTCGTAATTGTAAAATCTTTAGATATTTGTAAGTAAATGTCAGAGGTCATACAGCCAAACTCTTTTTTTTTTCAAAAATATCTGTCTGAAATATATATTGTTTTGAATTAAGCTGCCTATTTTGATTACTTATTTTAAGTTTGACTTTGTTAATGACGATTTTTTTGCATGAAAGCTTGCTGTGGATTTTAAATGACTTTTTTCATTAATGTAAATTTGATAAAATATTTTTGTTATGCTAAAATGTTTCGTGTAATATTAAATGTTTTTGAATTAAACACTCAGATTTGAAAAGCCTTTGTATTCCCATTTCAAAATATTAATTCAAGTCAAAATTTATAAAAATCTGCATAATTCGAAAATAAAACATTTTTTTAAGTTAGATATAGTATGGAAAATAAATTAATCAAAACCTTATTCCTTACAAAATATTGATAGTAACTAGTGTATCTTACACGCTTAATTTAGTATTTCATTGAGTTCAGAAAGATGATTCTTTATATATTTATTTCTCTGCTTTTAAGAAGCTTAAAAGAAGCGCTAAGCCTCTTATTATCAACGAAAACGAATAACTGGATATTTTGAACTTTTGGATCTTTAATTAGTGATATGAAATTGAAACAGCTTATTAAATGTTAAAAAATATTTGAAAAAGACTTTTTGTGTATCACATTGAGATATTTTTATTCTCAAAATCACTTCAAAAATATTATCTTCAAATGTATGCGTAATTGATTGTCTTTAAAAAGATATATATGTAGAGTTCTTATAAAACTCTCTATTTTTTTAAAATACCTCTTTTATGGAATTTGAATAAAGAATAATCTATATTAGTAAAAGAAAGTTTTGCTGTGTGTGTGTCTGTTGGCGATGGCTAGGAAAATCTAGCCCACCTAGAAGGCTGCAAATTTAGATTTAGATAGTCCAAACCCTCTCCTGGTGCACCATTACGCCAGAATTTTAATATTTTGAAAATTAAAGTATTTATCAATTAAAAACTGATCAAAGATCACAAATAAAAAAGTCATTATACTGAAGCTAGCTCGGGCATGTGCAGAAACCAATTTCCGTATTCTCCGGAACAGAAGAAAGAAAGCAGAAGACATTCCGTTTTTTTTAAAGTATTTCTAAATTTGCCATGGACAAACGGCTAAAAATACGGAAAAACTGTCTACATATTCTAAAAGAACATACTTTTACGTCTCGAACGATCTGGTTGGTTTGAAAAAATTTTGCATTTAACCCTTTCAAAAAAATAATAAAAAAGCATCGAATTCATGTTTTTTATTTTCTCCCGTTTTCTGAGCCTCGCATCTACCGGAATACAAAAGATACGGAAAAACGAAGGCCACCAAATTAAAGAACTGTCTTTGTCTTTTTCAAAGCCATCTTTGGTTTTAAAAAATGCAAAAATTAATCCTTCAAAAAGTATATTTTCTGTATGCCGTTTTGCAATTTTTGCGATTTTGGCAATTTTTAAAAATTCGCATCGGTGATTCAGAGACAGGTACAGAAAACTAAAAATAACAGACAATATCTACATTTATTCCTTTTTCGACATCTTATTTGTTTATGAAAAATAAGAATATTAACTCTTCAAAAAAAAATTCGTGCGCAGGATTCTCTTTTGCGAATTTCGATTTTCTGCTATATATTAAATCTGGCATCGGCTTTCTAAAATAACTAAACAAAAAGCAAACACACCTAAAGACATCTACGTTCTATCGGGTTTAGGCAGAAACCTTTAGTTTAAAAAATAAATCACGTTAACCCTTTCGAAAACGTTTTTAACCGTAAGTCACTTTCTCTTTTTTAACTATCATATTTCTCCTATCTTTAAAAATCCGAATTGGCGTTTATAAACAAGATACGAAAAACTAAAAATACCTTGCCTTATCTATATCCCTTTGTTTTTTAAAATCTGGTATCCGTTTTGAAAAAAATTAATTTTAACCCTCCGAAAAAAATCCTTTCCAAAACTCACTCACGCGAATTTCCTTTTTTTTTGGTCCAGATTTAAAAATCGGCATCGACTCGGGAAATGCAAGTACGGACAAACAGTAGACTCCAGATCATAGACACATTCATTTTCTTCAAAATGCACCGTTGGGTTATAAAAAATATCTACGTTAACCCTTTAGAAACCGATCGATTACGTAAACCACTTTCGCGATTTCCGCAATTTTGGCAATGTTTACCCGTAGTTAAATTTCAATTCTACTAGGAAATTTGGTTGGGTCAAGTGTTCTGAGAAGGCCTCTTCCAGAACAGACTGCACCCCCTGACGGTGGAAAGTGGAACTATAGGAGTACATCTGGTTCTATGGACCCGATTACGACGGGGTTTGCCTCATTCGACTTGATTTCGATAGCCTTACAGATTTCAGTCACATTTGTATAGAACAGATTATTAATATTTCGGGCCCGGGCAACGCCGGGCGGATTAGCTAGTTTTTAATAAAGCATGACTTGTTTAAAAGTATTATTGTACGGTATGCAGCAACCCGCTGCGCACCATAACATACAGAGTTATTTTAGTGTGCTCAGACCGTAGTACTCAGAGCGACTCAGAGTGAAAGATCTCAGAGTGAATGACTCAGAGCAAAGAACTCAGAGCGAAAAGCTTTTCATTCATCAGAGACTGATATTTCTAGACCCTTAAGGACTGCAAAGAAAAGCCACTGCGATTCATTCTTTTTTTTTAATGGACATAATCGCCAGAATCCAGTATATTTATTTTTTTACAGAAGATTTTGTTGATAAACTTTTGTTGATAATTTCTTGATATTTTACATTAGCAATTTCATTTGCAATTCACTAGCTGATTTGCCAATTTCTATACCCGAACGTATAAAAAAGTCGGATTGTTACAACGTAAATGGCTGTTGACATG
The DNA here is from genome assembly GCA_963931845.1 of Maratus michaelseni. Classification (NCBI taxonomy): domain Eukaryota; kingdom Metazoa; phylum Arthropoda; class Arachnida; order Araneae; family Salticidae; genus Maratus; species Maratus michaelseni. The sequence goes on from OZ007590.1 coordinate 197,723,432, forward strand.
AGGAAGAACAGTATTTGACGCATGTTTCCATTCCTACAAAACTAACGATTTAGGGATTAGCTGTTTATACAAATAATTGGTAATAACTACGTCCTGTATAATACATTAAAATAATTGAATGTATTTAACAATTTGTATATATATATATATATATATTTATATATGTATATGAGTTATTTTCTAACGTATTGTATTATTTGGTCAGTTTTTCAACATCCGATTTCTTCTTATGATATGACCTTCATTTTGTTTCTAAAATATTTTGTAATATATATTTATATGTATGTATTAATTGTTTTTCTTATTTTATCTTATATCTTATGTTATATCCTCATTAATAATCTTAAAAAAACATTAATCATTTGTCTAGTTGACGCATTTATATTTACAAAGATTAAGTAAAAATACCTAAATCCACTTTTCTAAATCTCTGGTTGGAAAAATTGCATTAGATTGTGTAAGGAAAAACTAAATATTTCTTTCTGACATATGTATCCGACATCTGAATTTAGCGGATTATTTGTACATTTTTCAACGCTTTATTTTGTATAGATAACAGTTATTTTTATTTTGTATGTCTATCAGAGAAACATAATATAAAAAAAATGTATATCTTAAAGAAGTGCCTGAATAACATGTAAGGTAATTTAGCAAGGATACATTTTTTTTAATGAAAACTTAAAAATACAACAATCATTAAATCAGTAAGGTAAACATAAATGATCATGTTTATTAAATTACACAGTAGTTTACTTTCGCGCATATTTTCTATTTGTTTATAAGAATGAAATGAATTATTCCATTTTCTTCCTTTCTTCCCCTCTCTCTCAATATATGTAATGTTTTGTCAGATGGGAATAATAAAATAATTTGGCTGGGATCTTGCTGATTGACCGAACGTATTTTATGAGATATTCTCTCCCATATTGCTGGTACGTCGAGTTTCGATCTTGTTCGGAGGTGGCCCAGGGATCATTAAATATGAATTACTTACATGGTCATCAATTAAACAGAGTATTCAAATCTACAAAACTCTATCTTCTTTCCGCGTGTTCTGGCTTTTTGATCCAGTACTTCTATTATTTTCCAACATCAGTTGGTAATTTCAAATTGGGAGGAAACATTAACTTAATTGATTTAATAGTTTTTGATTGAGAACTACGTCTGTGACGCGAAAAAGGATTGGCCAAGATTGGTGCAGCGCAAGCCATAGACTCCTAAATGTAAATAGCGCTTAGTTTGCTTTTTAAGAATTTCCAACATAGTCGAAAAGTGTTTATTAATTCGGTTTGTCTGTCTGTCTGCCTGTCTGTCTGGCTGTCTGTCGTCTCTCCATGCTCTAACTCACGTAAATATATTCGGATTATACATATCCTAACAGATACCAAATTGCCATGCAATTGATATCTGTTATTGACGTTTACTATGGTATATTCGGTATTTAAAATGAAGTATGTTGCACTTCATGCTGATCTATCGGGGAAAATCCTTTGCAGTGTATTTTAATGATTAATTTGTACGGCCCCTTTATATAATCAAGATGATTATCTCTTTTCCATCATAGTCGGGAATCTTTCCCTCTTATACAGTTAAAAACCCAATGGATTTTAAAAAAATAATAATAAAATACAATTTCTAGCATATTCTGATGCAACATATATCCATCAACGAATTCAACATATCACTTTTAGGTTAAACATTAACTGAAAATAACTTTTTTTTTTTTGACAGATTTTAATTTAGCGTCAAAATGGTCTATCGTATGAATAATTTGATGTTATGATTTATCAGGGTTTTATTATTATTATTATTATTATTATTCACTTTTTATGATGGTTAGGGAAATCTGTTTTCAACTGTGCCAACTTTCCCAGGGACTATTTTACATTAATGAAGCAAATTGATGGTCATTGTTGAGATAGAATTGAAAAATATCTCATGCTAGAAAAATATTTAAAAAGTCGTTAAATTAAGCGGCATTTTTCAAATAAATTTCAATCGAAAGCTAATTTTTTTCTAATTGATGATGTAAGAATTGAAATTGTAAAATGTAGTAAAAAATTAAAATTTGTAGTATTTAGAAGTGATGTAAGCGCGATGAAAGCTAAAGCGACAGCGCATTTGTTGTCACAACCGTTATACATTTCTAACAATTGCCACTGTGTTTTGGCTGGCGTCCAAAAGTAAGGTTACCATTTTTTGACATCGAAAGATAAATTCACAGTGAAAGAAATAGGACTTTGTCGCTAATAAGGAACTGTTAAATGAACTTGTAATAAACCTACCAAAATATAATTCCGATAAAATATTAGCCTTACATTGTTTATTCTAACTAAAAATACAATCATTATTTCAATTTTTTTTTCTACCATAACATTATTTTTAATAATTTTAATTTTCCTAAAGTTCTTTACTTTTGTGAATTTTTTATTAAAAAATGAAATCTTCTAACCTATAATTAAAAAAAAAGTAATTGATAACATGTAATCGAGGTATGCAATCAAGATGAAGCAATCAATAAAGGCTCCAATCCTAATCTTTATAATTAAAATGGAATAATCAGTTAAAATTACGTCATGTTGACACAACCATATAAATTGTTCTCTTTAGTTTTAGCAATGTAAAAATGCATTTCAAGCTAAGTATAACGTCATTTTCACTGGCGCAAACTTTTCACACGTACTTTATATACGTTACTTTTATACTTAAACACCATGTATACAAATAAAGTATATTTTGTATTTAATCGTAATGAAAAATTGGCATCAACAAAGTTATAATGCATAATGATAAAATAAACCCACTGGATAATATTCCCGTGACGTTACAATAAATATGAATTTTTATTCGCTTGTGAAAGTAAAGTGCACGCAAATAAATATTTTTACCGAAATTTAACTTGCAAATTTAAAAATTCGACCTAAAAGCCACGTGCCTTTAATATTTATTATATCTCTTTTATCATCGCAACCACGGAGTTTCTCGTTACTCTGTGCCTCGCAACAGTGGGAGTTATCCGATTGCCGGTTTTATGATGTCAGATGCAGAAGTAAAAGTTTAATTTAAAATTACGGCTAATTAATTAAATTTTCGAACAAACGAATGTACAATAACAAATCTGTGTTCAAATATCTTTCATTTAAAAAAAGAATCATGTAATTTGATGCAGTAGTTTGTTCTCACCGACTGTCGAAACAAAACGCTTAGCGTTTTAAATATATAGATTTTACTAGTTAAAAAAACGGCGTAATGCCGACTAAAGAGGACTGAAGCAATCTATAAAATAGTTATGCCTAAATGTGACGGCTCAATAATGCAACAACTTTCTTTTACTTAAAATATTAATGCAAGAATTATAAATAAATGGTATATAATGAAACATTCGAATTTCTGGAAGAAAACGCAAAATATTTCACTGCATTAAAAACATTTCCATATAAAAAATCCCCCATTACAATACATATTCTTCATTATTCATCGCCCGCATGACTCTGTAAATGCGACGAATAATCCTGAAAATGGATTAAAATTTAGTTTTTTAACGTTTGAAGATAAAATAACTGTATCAGTGTAAACACCTTGGACGTCTCTTTTATTTATCTGAAGTGGAAGTTCGTCAAATGGTGACAAGTTTTCAAATTAAAATTCTAAAACTTTCAACGCAATTTGGTTATTGATAGTTTCCAGAGATCTATTAGCGACAAACTAGATCTCTCAACTGCGTAGAGAATTGTACGAGATTTACTGAAGTTAGTTTATGTGGTATTTTCATATGTATATTAAAATTATGTTTACAGGAGAAATTATGTTTAGTTACGCTTTGTCGAATTAAGAATTTCCACATGATCATGCAATAGTGTTTTTATTTTATCGGGTACTTTAATATGTGTTTCAAAGAGACTATATCTAAAAGTTACTGTATTGAACGCCTTTAAAATGAAAATATTTGAAATATATAAACGAAGAACTACACTCCTTATTAAATTAATAATATCCCAAATGACCGTTATAGAAGGTAAGGAGGCGTCATACAGAGTAAATAAGTATACATTATGACATACATTTAAAATAAAAAACAGTTTATACTAGAAATAATAGAGAAGGGAAAGCTCACTAACACAGAAGCGTATTACGGTGGTAAAGAAAATTGGCTAATTAAATTTGATAAGTTGATAATCTAAAAATGCTTCTTGTATATTGTAGTATTTAGAAAGATCTCTTATTATTAGCCAAATATTTTTCATTTGTTCTAAATGAAGTACTATAATTTATCATAAAATGTATCAAATGTGAGAGTATTTTTTTAAATAAGAATTATATGTCTTATAGTGAGGGGGGGGGGCTTGTATTATAATATTAGAGATGCTTAGTTGGAATGTGGTTAAAAAAGTTTCGGAACCACTGATATAGATGTATACGTTTCAGAACCAAAAAAGAAAAATATTCAGTCCAACACAGAAGACAAAAAGCAAAAAGAAGTTAATAGCAAAGTGATATTAAATGAAAAAAATGAAAAACAATGAAAAAAATGCAAATAAAATATAAATTTGCTGTGGTAAAATTTATTTGGTATTGGTCATTCATTAGTTACTTCTTCTTTCATACATGCTCATATTTAAAGGTGTTCGAAGTGTGAATGTTGAAACATCCTATATTTAATTGTAATAGATTTAGTATCCTGTATGCATCAAATTTATTCTTTTATAATTTAAGTTATCATTAAATTAATATATTAATATATTATTTAGTTCAATTTTAAGTGTTTTAACTTTCCGCTTTATCGATTTTAACTGTTTATTCAGTTTTTCAAAACGTTATAGCAATTAAATTAATATTTTAAGATGAATTGACATCTATAAAATGCATTTTCACTTTTAGGTACTTTGGACGCCTCATTTACGTTTTAACTACTATCAATGCAACAGAAATGTCCTAAATGCGGCAATCGTATATTGATTTCTTATATTACACATAATGTTTCAATTTCTACAAAACAAGTTAGTTTTGAACTAAAGGAACCGCGTTCAATCATTTTCTGTTTAATCAAATATACAGGGTGTATCTGAAATGCTTCAACAAACTTAGAGGGATGATAGTACTCATGAAGACGAACAAAAATGCAATGGGACATGGGGTCGCAAATGACGTTTAAAGGATGAAAATCGAGAAAATGCGTCTGGAAATGGACAAACTGAGACAAGAAAGAAATACTCCAAAAAATTATTTATAGCACAGAATAGGTACAACACAGCTCGTGATGTCCAGAGAAAACAAATATTTTACAACAATTGTTCAAAGTGCCGACCGCGGACATTATTACACATAGCGTGTCCGCCAGTCGTTGCTCCGTAGATGTACTCTGTGTAATAATGTCCGCGGTCGACACTTTGAACAATTGTTGTAAAATATTTGTTTTCTCTGGACATCACGAGTTGTGTTGTACCTATTCTGTGCAATAAATAATTTTCTGGAGTGTTTCTTTCTTGTATTAGTTTGTCCATTTCCAGACGCATTTTCTCCTTTAAGCCTTTCAGGGGCAAAGTACTTTTAGTACTAAAATGTTGAAATAAATGACTGGCACCGGAATTTACAAAAATATTTATTTGTAAATAAGAAAAGGGCTATATTTCACATACATATTAAACGGAAAAGATTTTAACAAAATTCTGGTGCCATTGTGGCGTTTTGGAATTAAAATTAAGTGGTTTCATAAACATACCACTGCCCTTGAAAAGGTTAAACGTCAATTAGGACCCTATGTTCCATTGCATTTTTTGTTCGTCTTTATGAGTACTATCATCCCTCTAAGTTTGTTTAAGCATTTCATATACACCCTGTATATTTATTTAATAAAATGCCAAATATACACTAAATGCGACAAAACTATATAAAATCGCGTTACTTCTATGCACAACGACCTTATGTCATTACTTCTATCAGAGTAAATACAAATTTTGTCACAAGTTAAATAAAATTTTGGACGACATTATCCACATGCAGTAAAGTATTGCCGAATATTTTATTAGTTTTATAACCTTATGCGTCATTCAACTTATGTTTAATGTATGTTATTAATAAATCCCAGGAAACTGTTAATTAATGTGAAGTAAATTAAAAGAAATGAAATTACACCAACAAAGTTTTAAACCACTAATGTGTTAATCAGTTTTTAGTCAGTTTTAATTTATATGCTATTGCTCTTACAAATTAAAAAATATATACTATTGATGTTACGAAATTTAAAACATGAAAATAAATGGAATTAAATGCAAACAAATTAAGGAAAACCGTACAAAAGTATAAAAGAGACAAATGCGGAAATGGGATTGACATTTTTAACATAAGAAAAGATGATAATCTGTGCTGAATTTAATTTATTATGACTGAAATACATCAAATCCTAAACGAATTCCCTTGAAACTTATTGTTTTAATTTTGTTTTTAATTTTTCGTGTTGCTATTTTTCTCTTAATAGAAGTAAATTGTCATTTTACTTACCCATCATACGTAGCATAGTGTAAGTCTTGTAATCGTTTTGAAAAATAAAATGTTGACGGATTTACACGTTTTAGACACTGGAGATTCCGAAAAACATATTTTTAGAAAAACAAAATTTGCCGTCCGTCTGTCTGTGTGTCTGTAAACGCTCTATCTCCCAAAAAAAATTGAGATAGAACATTGAAATTTGGTATATACTTAGTATGTAATAATGGTAAGAAGCTTATTGAATTTCAGTAACCTCGATTATCCTGAACTATTTTTTTCGGAGTCTCGAAATATTCGTTCTGATAAATGTATATATATATATTTCGAAATTGTTTATTTTAAGGAGTGAATATAAAAGACAATAAAAAAACATAAATTTTGCATTAAGAATGAAGTCGATCGGATAATTAGTTGCCGAGATATTTGTAATCCTATTTACCACACTCTTCGATTTTTCATTACCCTGTATTTCATTCAAATTTCAATTGAAAGATATATTTTAATTGGAAATGATACGCGTAATCCGACGCAGTAAACCGTTAGTTAATATGATTATCAATTTTGGAGTTATAAGGATGTTTCTTTTACGCAATTAAGTAATAGAACATTTAAAGTTTATCACGTCATCAAGCCATGGTTGTATTCGAATTGCAATGCATTTTATAAATAGTTTGCACTAATAGTATGTTTCCATATGCAAGAAATTTCTCACACAAAAAAATTTGTTTCGATATGGATAAATAGTGAGTTGGAAATAATACATGAGTAAAGACGTTACATTAAATTTATTTACACTTCAGTATCGCTCGAACAAATACACAATAATAAAATATTAAATAAACATACTGTCTTATTTGAATGCAGAAGCACATTGTAATTTACAAAAGTAAATAGAATGGTAGAGCGCGTGGAAGATATGATGCTGTCTCACGTTAGTTGTAAGCAGTGAAGATTCTAGCATTTTAGGTTCAAATAATTGCTGGAATAACTTTAGAATGTATGCAGAAACTAGGTGAGCTGTTATTTATAGTTTGCAGGTGTTATTTCTATAAATGACATGTATTATATTTATAAATACACTAGCATATAACCCCCGTCAAAAATGACGGAATGTTATGTTTCATTTTCATAAGATTTCATACAAACCAACAGCATTCAGATGTTATGAAATAATATTCAATCCTTTGATATAAACAACGCATTCCCGAAGGAAATAAACTGTTTTGATTAAACTTCAATAGTTTAAAGATTTCACTATAAAAAAATTCTGTAAAGATTAAGAACGATAAAATCTTCAAAACATTATTTAGATCAACAAAGTTGTTTAAACACCCATTGCTGGGTTAACACATCTCCGGGCCCGCTAGCGGCCCCCTAATTACATCGGGGCTGTACCTTGCATACAAACCTCGTAAAAAGCTGCTCTAATACTTCACGAGGCAGCGCTGCAAAGCATATTTTTAAGCGACATTAAAAATTTCGAGTCATTTCGGCAATCTGCGTCGTTTTGACCTTTTAAACTGCCCTGCTATATCAAATTTCATTATTCAAATTCCGATTTCACAACTGTATACAACTGTAATAAATTTCGATGATTAAAATAATTTATTTTATTTTATGCCTTGATTAAATCGCATCTATTAATTGTATTAATATGACTGATCATTTTTTTTCACTACAAAGTTACTATGTTAAAATTCAAAATTTTATCTGCATTGATATAAGTAATACTTGTTGTACCACAGTATTACATTATATTCCTTATATTTTAATTATGTTTGATATAAAATATTTATTTTATTTACAATGCAAGCAAAATTGATTAAATACAGAACAAAGTACAATTTCGATAGAAAGTTTATTTGCCAAAATAATAATTAAATAACTTAAATTTTAAAAAGTTTATCTCAAATTAAATTCTGATTTTTTATAAACATGCCTAAAGAAATCTGTGATAAATTTTGATCATTAAAGATCATCTTTTATTAAATAAGTATTTTTTTTTAATTCTCTTATTAAATTACAAATTTATTTTCACTACAATGTTTCTACTATGCTAAAATACAAAATTTTATTTCATTGATATAATTAATATATGTAGTACACGGTATTACAATTACATGTTCCTTATATTCTAATCATTGATATAATTAATATATGTAGTACACGGTATTACAATTACGTGTTCCTTATATTCGAATTACAATTTATAAGAAATACAGTGACCCCTCACTTATACGCGATGTTCAGTAATTACTTTTGTACCACTATTTTAAAACAGTAAAATTCGATTTATAAATTATGTGATTAAATATGGAGAAAATTACTTTAAAAAGGAACTGGTGCTGAAAAATCATTACAGTGTATCGCGTATAAGTGAGAGGTCACTGTATTCAATTTAAAATTTTGTTTATATTAATCTCCGATAGATGGCAATAAAGGCTCACAACGAATGAACGAATTTTTTAGCGAGTATCACGGAGGAAAGTAACTTCCTCCGTTTGCGATCGAATTCCGAACGGTTGCATTCATGGTTTAATATTTTAAAAGTTCACGACGAATGAATCATTTGTTTGTTTACTTTCATGGAGCAATAAACCTAATTTCAACTGAAGTTATCTCAAAATATAAACATAATTTAATGTAAGCCATCTCACAAACATTAATTTATTTTGAAAGACGTGATTTCAAGTAGGATAAATTATCGCTTAGTTGTTATATGTTAGAACAGAGTCTTCATTAAGCCTAACATGGCGTTTAACTACGATCAATTCGCAGATCAGAGTGGTCCAGCCCGGATTGGTTACAGACACTTTCTCGCCTTTGGATTTTATTATAAGTAAGATACTCGAGCCATTTTATATAAAACGTTACTTTTTCAATAACTGGTGGTTAATGTATGACAGATATTTAATGAGAAATAATGCATTGTGAATTTTTGTAATTGTTTTATGAACGGATGGATATATGTATATCTTCGTTATGTGTTACACCTGCTTTTCGCTATTAACATTATTTATTTTTGGAACGTGATAAATATATTATTTCTTCAATAATGTAAGATTTTAGCTGAAAATTACTTTATGCATAAATTTAAATTTATTATATATACATTAAAAATATTCATAGACAGCAGGCATCACTTTTAATTTTCAGTTGTTAGCCGTGGATGTGCAACATATGCCATTTGTTATTACTTTTGTCACATAACTAGAAAAGGCCATAAGCATTATGTATCCTCCGTTCTTAATTACAAAAATTAGCATAATTTATTTTATAAAAATAAGTTTTTAACTCATAAAGGTAAAGATCTTTTGGATGTGAAATTTCATATCCTACAATAAATAGGCCTTGCATTATGAAATAAAATATTGCGCATTTGTATCATCCGTGTCTGCGCGGTTAAAATATTAATAAGAAAATTACCTTCTAAATAATAATAAAGTATAAAAAAATAAGCACAAAAAAAAAGGAAAGATTATACGACCACGTCTCTTAAAATAGGTGAAAAATAAATTTGTTGGGTTAAATTTAATGTTATTAATAATAAGGCCATGTTATTTCTCATAAATTTATAACATTAAGGGTGTATATCGCATATTATTACATATAAAATGCCAAATATAGACAAAAAAGACTTGATTATAATACTTCTAATTCGGAATTCATTTGTTTGGAAGAAACTAAATTATTATTTGTAATCTATTAAAAAAAATAGCATTGTGACATTTACAGTAGTTAAAACAAAAGGGAGATGTCCAAAGTACCTAAATGTGACAATGTATTTTATACATGTCAGTTTATCTTTATTTTATTAATTAATTTATTATCAGTTATTTAGATATTTAATAGATAATTTAATATATATTTCTAATTAAATAACAGCTCATTTAAAATTTATATTTTAAGCTTATTTGGACACATAATTCATCCAGTTCATGCCCTCCAGATTCAACCGGGATACCTCAGTTGGTATAACATGGCAGCTTCAGCCAAAAGATCCCAGGTTCGAATTCTGGCCCGGACATTTTTCGTTCAGTTGGAAAATTACAACTCATAATTTCCGTACCAATTTGAATATTTGTGTTAAAATTAATCCAGGCAGAAACTACTACCCCCTACACGTAAAATAAAGGATAGAGTAATGACAAAATTAAATAGAAAATTTATTCACAACCGACATGAGCAATTTCTCTGCGCAAAATAAAAAGAAACAATTTGATGTATGCATGTAGTGCGCAATATTAATGAAGGTTGACACGTAGAAAATGGTACACGCATGATGTTCGTGAGGAGCAATCACAAAAAAAGTGCCCACCAGCAACGATGCAGGCCTCACACCGCCGGCGGAGGAAGTTGCGAACATTAGTGAATACCCAGGGCATCTCCCGGATATCGCCTGCTGCGACGACAATCTTCGCAACCAGCTCCTCGTTGGAGTCGACGGTAAAAAGTAGTTGTTCATTACTCCAAAATCTAAAGCGCCCTCTATCAGCATTTTTGAACTTTATCTTTAAAATTTATTTTTAAAATAAAATTTTATTTAATTTTGTCATTCCTCTATCGTTTACTTTACGTGTAGGGGGTAGTAGTTTCTGTCTGGTCTACGACACCAAGATCAGTAATAACTGAACTGTGTTCAGGGGGGGGGGGTTCAAATTTCGACTAACGAACACAGATCAGTTTGCGCTACTTAACTACTCCCAACGATTCAGATTTTGAGCTCAAAATTTAAGTCTAAGCTTTTGAAAGCATTTAATCACATACAAAAAATAACAGTAAAAAATAGTTGTTCGTTACTCCAAAGTCTAAAGCGCTTTCTTTCAGCATATTTTTAACTTTATCTTTAAAATTCATTTTTAAAAAAATACTGACATAAAGAACAGTTTTAGCGAAAACCGCAAACGAATCGACTATTTTTTCCGTTTTTTATAATCATTTGAAATTTTGGACCCTAAACTTTAATGGCGCCTATCTCCTTTGGAAGACGTTTGGGACCCTTACTTTCCTATTTAATATTGTTTGTCTTGATGTGTACTATCACCCCTTAAAGTATTTCCCAAGACTTTAGAGTCACCCTGTATATTTTTATAACCCCATACGGGCTTCAGCAATTGCGATTTTAAAAAGCACGAAAACCGAAAGTTTTCTTCCCGTCATCAGGATATGTGTCTGAAAAACTGAACCTGTATAGAAGCGGACAAAACGCTGGCTAACTGAGGAAAATTGAAGCCAATTCATTTGCATTCGATGGGAATATTTAATTCATATCTTGGCTATCTATCAAAAAATACTAAATTTTAGTCTCAAGCGCATTGGAATTATTCTTATCCAAATTTGTAGATCTATCTGTGCGACGAAATTTTCTAGCCTTCCACAGACAGACATCTTTATTTTATTAATATATATATATCGCAAGAGACATCGAACTCGATACATTTTAATTATCCAAACAATTGATTAGAAAATTCGATTTATAAAAGATATCATTACTATGAATATGGCATTAGAAGAAAAAAAAAAACACTCATTCTGGAATTAACCAATATTTCGAATTATCAATGTTCAAATTAAAGAGACGTTATTTCATAAAATACTGTCGGGGAATTAATTTTGTCACTAATAAACTCTGATTATTGCTTCAAGTAAACGTTTAAAACTTATGAACATTCATTTAAATTTTTACTAACATGTTTCTTAAGATAACGTGCAATATTTTTAAGTATCTAACATTATTTAGTAGATAAAAACTTTGTATGAATTATAATTTTTCTACCCAAACTATGTACAACAATTTTAATTTGTATCTAAAAGGATACTTCGTATCTGTTTTCATAAATTTTAGTTAATGTTTCAAGATTTTTCTTGACTTTACTGCAATTAACAAGCGTCGAATTTATGTTAAATTGCAGCCATTAGGGATTTCAAAATGCATGCAAACATGAATATTTCATACAACTCACTAAAACATTTCAAAAGTTTTATGTTAAGGTATACAAACAGCCGGTCTAAAAGCACTTGATGGATTTGCATGAATGTATCACTGCAATTAGGAAGATAGGAATAAATTTAAATATCCCACTATCGTCCATTTACATACATTTAAAGCAGAGAGGATACAAATTACAAAATTAAACACAGAATATTTAAACCTAAATGATGTCACCATGAAACTGGTATATTTAGATAATATTAATAAATATACATGTCAAACTTTAGTATTTCTATTATCTAATAAAATATACTATTTACAATATTGCTAGTTTAAATTACTAAATATTGCAATATAGAACATACAAATACAGATTAAATCAAACTTGCTTGTCCGAGATGGAAGAATAAATCAAGCATACTTAAACTAACAGATATCACATAGAAATATCCACTCACAAATCACATATTCAGTCAAATATGCACGATATAGTACTACGATCCAATTATGAATATTCTTTAATATTATTAAATGAAGATATTATAACGAATTTTTCAACAAAATTACCTTTGTTTTCTGAGAAATATTAAGACAGCGGTTCTCAACTAAAGAACGCGACCCAATGTGGGGTTACGATACGATTGTTCTAATCATAATATATATATATATATATATATATATATATATATATATATATTTGTCTTACGTGGCGCGAAAATAGGGCTGAATTTCTACCTTATAGTTGGCAACAACCGTATTTTCCAGAGCTCAGACCAATGAACAGATAAGATTGTGTTAGCTCCTTCTCCAATATGGCGGTCAGTGTCAGAGCAGTGAAACTGAAGCTAGCAATTATTAAAAATAAAATAATATGAACGTAATCCAAAGCGTCTGAGATGATTCCTCATTTTAATTATGAGTAATATTGTTAATTTCAAATGAATTCTCAACTCTTATTTAGAATTTATTTACGAATTTCACTCACACAAAAAATCGGATATAATAAAATATACTTTCTAGAATGCCCATGCTGCCATCTGTTTCTGTTTTATTGAAGTAAAAATAACTATTTTGCAGAACTTAGTGTTTTTTTAAAAATTAATTTAAGCCGTGCCGTACAATATTATAGGTGCAATAAGTTTTAAACTAATTATGTTTCCAAGATCCCTTTTTCATAGTATTTAAATGTTTTATATGCCCATTAGTAGCATCAACTAAATGCATTTTTAGTTGTGTTTTCAATTCCTTCTTTACATTAAAAAAATTGTCAATTTCATATCTTCAAATGATTTATTGTAATACTTATTCCGGCTAGAATTACTCGAAAAATAAAAAGGGGCGAGCGAGCAAAGCGAGCTGGGACCGCGCAGTGCTCTCAATGTGAATTGCCTTGCAATTCACGGGTGGTGGGCGAGCGTTAGCGAGTAGGCGGCTGTGCCCCCTAGTATATATATATATATATATATATATATATATATATATAATATAAATATGTAATATAAAAAATATGTTACAACTTCAAAGCAAAATATTGTGAAAATATATAGATAAATAACTTTGTGAAAAGACGGTATTTTTTAAAATTTTGCATAGCAATCAGCTTCAGGCTAAAATTCAAAAAGTTTAACTATCAACACAAACACTATAGTTGGTTCCAAATAATTCCATAAATCCCATTCACTTTTAAACTGTATTTTTTTTCTAGCATGTTTATTAATATAAATATTTTTATTTACGTAGCAAAAGATTTTGATAACTCCATTCTCACACAAGCATTACTTATAAATGTTCTCGTGTGTATCCTCTGTTCCAAATTTATTCTTTTTCTTAGGATAGCTTATACAAAAGTTTGTTTTGTACTGTAGATTATTAGGGTCGCGAATTTTTGTGTAATTTTAAGTTGGGTCTAGTAACAATAAAGTTTGGGACCGATGTATTATGATATTATGATAATTGTGAAAAGTGGCCATTATTAGCATTCAAACAACGCGGAACAAGATCTCCATATTTTGGAGTGTAGTTGATTGCCTGCATGCTGTCACTGACCGAATTGCTCAGTACTTCTGAAATTCGTGTGATGCCATCCCATTTCGCACAACACAAAGATTATCTGTTGAAAATAGCATTAAAATGTTGCCATTATTCGCAAAAGCTGGGAGCAAAAATTTCGGTTTGAGCTTCTAATGAGACACCCTGTATTTTAGGCTAAATATTAATTGAATTCCAGTCTTATATACCTATGAGATTTTTGTATGTCTCGGTATATATGATTCCCCCTTTTACTCTTGCTGGATATTTGAGAAATACCCTAAATATGATTTTACATAGAGTAAAAAATAAATAAAGATTTAGTTTTAAGGCCCGCATTGTGCCTGAATGCGTTGCGATTTCTTATAAGTCACATTTAGGATGCATTTAGAATTTTATTAAATTTAAAATGCCAAATATAAGTAAAAGAGGATCGAATATTATGTTTTTAATTAAAACTAATTTATTTTTTGGAGAAATTAAATTATTATCTTTAACTTGAACAAAAAATTATTCTCAAAATAAACAATATCATAATAAGTTAAAATTTCAGTGCAAATTCACCTTGTTTAATAATTAAAATTCATAAAGATACAAATAAATGTAAATATATTGCTTCAAGGTGCTTAAAAATATACATAAAAACATTTAAAAGCACATTAAAGTCCTTTTAAAAATTTAAAACGCTTTCAACCGAACTTACTCGGTCATCATCCGTGAAAAACTAATAGTTAAGTTGAGTTATTGTCCCATCACGTCTTATAGCTTGCCGGAACAAACCATTTTACTTCAAGGGTGTGGAATATAAGGGGGGATGGGAGGGGTCATTCAACTTTTCAAAAACAAGTACAGGTTAATCAATAATCCTCAGGTATTAATTCATTCCAAACTGCGTGGATATCATGTGATAATACAGCGCTACAGACTATTTCTTTTTTAGATATTATTTCCAGAGACTTTCTTATGATAGCTTCCTGGTGATTATTTGTGCGGAATATAATTTTGGATCCATTGAAATAAACTTTTATAGGTTCAGTTTGTACTAATCTTGCAAATGCTGTGTGGGGTCTATTTAATCTCTGATCTGCTTCATTAGGATTAACCTGTACATGTTTTTGAAAAGTTGAATGACCGTTCTCATCCCACCTTATATTTCACACCCTTGAAGTAAAATGGTTTGTTCTGGGCAAAGTAGAAGACGCGATGTGACAACAACTCAACTTAACTAATAGTTTTTCACTTATGATGATAGAGTAAGTTCGGTTGAAAACGTTTTGAATTTTTAAAAGGACTTTAATGTGCTTTTAAATGTTTTTATGTATGTTTTTACGCACCTTCAAGCAATATATTTACATTTATTTATATCTTTAGGAATTTTAAACATTATCATATTTAAATTATTTTTGTTCCATGTACAGTAATTAAAATTAAAAAAAGATAGCTAAAGCAAATAAATCTGAAAATAACTTTTATGCATGTCAGAGCATTTATAAATTTGAGTTTCATTGTACTTAGAATTGGTAAGCTACCGCGCATGCACGGCATCGTATTACTGCTTATTTTAATGTTTATTACCGTTAATTTTACGGCGCAATACGGACAGATGGGATGCTAGTATTATACTGTATTATCAACACTTTTTTTGCACTATACCAGCAGCTTTTCTACGAGATGCAATGTCTTTTATCCGTTTAATTTTCTCTTTTTGCGTTTAACCTTATATTAATTCAACAGAGTTCAATTATTCACAATTTTTGTTTCTAAATATCATTGTAGTTTACATACATTGTAGATTACCTTAGTACATCCGCAGAAATCCTCTTCGCAAATCAATAATTATTTTCATCGCTAATAAATGTATCAAAATATCATACACCAATATGTGGCAAATATCTTAGAATAACTCTAGTTTAAGACGAGTCTTGATTTCCCCCTTTCACCCTGGCATATGAAACAGACGTTGAAGAACGTGAACGTAAATGGATAACTTTTTTTCCTTAGTATTAAAGGATGTATATTTAGGTTAGTCTAATCTCCTTGGCTTTTTTAACAAATTTCAATTAATAATTTAATGCTTCATAAAAGTTAAAAAACATTATACGAGGGTTGTAAATTAAATAGTGGCAACTTAACCTTAAAACTCGCAGAAGGGCGGGCATGCGCAAATAGGATATAGGAGCGGTGAGGTGGCGCTGTTGTCGATGCGTAGAGTGCAAAAAACAGTCGATCTGCTTAGAAGGGTAGTTGTTGTGTGGCGTTAAAGTGAGGAGTTTCGTTTCCATCGCTCTAAAGCATGTTTTCAAAAGGTGATCAGCGGTCGTGGCATAAAATCGAGGTTGCCCGAGGCAAAAATGCAACAGAATGCTATTGAGGATTAGTGGAAGCCTGTGGCACAAATGCTTTACCGTATAGGACAGTAGCACAATGGGTTCAAGCATTTCGTTCGGGTCGGAATGATAATGCGGATTTGAAACACAGTAGGGCGCTCGGTCACTCACATCAACAATCAACACCTTGCCACTGGTCTACAACGGCTTCCCGACATTTGGCAAAAGGTTATAAGCTTTGCTGGTGATTACATAGAAGGAATGTAATGCAATTGTAAGTTCATTAAAAATTGATTTATACCTATGTTGCCATTACTTAATTTACAGCCCTCGTACATTTGAAAAATGTGCAACAAAGCGATAACTTAAAATTCCAAATACTAATGCATTTTTTCACTGGTAAAATGAACCGACATATGACGACAGTAATAAGAAGAAAAATATTATTTAAAAATATAAGAGTAGAAAGCCAAAATTAAAATTTATTTTAATCAAATTTCTTAATTTAACGTTAACGAATCAACGTGTAAACAACCTAGAATTATAAATGATTGTAACTAATAAAAACAGGGTGTTAGTTTTCACTACTGTTTTCCATTGTATAATTCGATCTTTTCAATTTCCTTCTTTGGACCTTTACAAGAAATCGGCATATACTTATTCCTGTGTAACATAACAGATTGCTAGATTGAGAAAGGCTGTAGCGGCCATCTTAAAATGTCCGCTGTGTGGTAGAGCACGAGGAAAGAAGTACAACTGTTTTAAAACCAAAAACTGGTTTATTAACACAATCAGTAGGGAGTTTGAGCGAGCTCCACGAAATTTTCCTAAAAAATTAAATTAACTAAAGAGTTCTTGCTAACACTTGTAGCTTAAACAAAAACGAAACAATATAATTAAACCTTAACCTTTTTAAATATATAATCACGATTCAATACTCTTATCCTTCAAATTACATAAGCACTGATGCAGGTTCAAGTCAGCTTTATCAATGTATAAAATTCCAGTATAAGAATACTAAGGCTGATTTTTAATCACGAGACTCGATGCGAGGTCTCAAGGCTAAACCTAAATCTCAGTCGCAATATTCAACTTCCCAGGCCAAGTCTCTGCTGAGCGCTCACCAGCTCCTCTGAGCTCTGCACTCAAGTCAAAATTCGCTGCTTATATACTTCAGTGTCGACCGACCAGCTCCAGAAAATTTGCATATTCGAAATTACACGGCGACTCACAATTTCAGGGATTCAGCTGTCCTTCGAAAGTTAAAGAAAGATAGAGAGCCTTTATAACTTGTACGCACATAGTCGGTTAATGGACAAAAACGATCTCATTCACACATTGCCTACTCACGTGATGCGAGTAGTCAATACCTTACAAGGCAAGCATGTACAAAGTGGCCATAACTAAACTGATAGTACTCAGCGTGTTCTGTAGAGCGATCTATTTGCGAGAATAGAGCCAAATTTTGTAGGATGATTAAACGAGGCAGAAAACAGAGTATTCTGAAAAAAAAACGCGCCACATATCTCTCTAGCGGTGACATTTGGAACTAATTAATTTTCCGCCGAATATTTTGTCACCCGTTTTCTTTAATCATCCTACAAAATTCGGCTCCATTCTCGCGATTATATCGTGCTACAAAATACACTGAGTATTGTCAGTCCAATTATAGTAACTTTGTATAAACATATATAGATGTTGAGTAGACAGATGTTAAAAGCAAAAACAAAATAATACTTATTGATAAAGATAGATAAAATATTATATCAAACAATTCTGTCGAATGAGAGTTTATACAAAAATAATACTACTTATGAACATTTAAAAAAAAGTGCAGTTCGTGTATCATGCCATTCTGGTTGTAAATATCATAAAATTGTTGTTAGAATCTCTGAAAGTGATTGGTTAGATTGAATAAATTATTAAAGTATGATGTTCATTTATCTATAATGTTACAAAATTCAATTATTGTTAAAATTGGAACTATTTACAAATGTATTACATAAAAAAATATAATTAGTATGATTATGAAATTTAATGCTTTAACTGTCTTGGGACGAATTACAACTTAATTCAAGAAATCATTTTAAAGATTTCAGTGAATAAATATTCATACTTCATAAAAATTCCTTCAACTATACAGTTTGAAGCATATAGCATAACCTTAGTTATACATGCATTAATATTTTATAAACAGGTTCTTATTATGTTATAGAATATTTACAAAAATATTTTTTTTCATGTTATACAAAATCATAAAAATGATAAAGAAATTCATTTTCCCGGAGGTTCTGTTGTTTTTATTATATTTGTTATAGCTAAGAAATTCTTAAAAGTTGGATGCAATTAATTGTTATAATGAAGTTAACGAGACAAAAAAACATATAATGATAGCTATTTCATTAAATAATTTGAGAAAAAATAATATGTCTCCTTCTATTATTTTTTTATGGTTTAATAACTCATTACTTCACAGTTATTATTACATACAAATTCTGTTTTCTCCACCATAGAACAAAAATTCTACGAAAAACCTTTTATATTTTTTAGTTTATAAATAATTCATATCAATGTTTATTTTCTTTCTTTATTCAACATAGGAAATTTCCTTTGATTTTTATTTCGCTATTTTTACCTTTGGAGATTCTATTTCCTAGAGGCATATTACTTTTAAAAACAAGACATTTTTTTCTTTTCAAAAACGTGTTTATTTGAGGGTTAATAATTGCATACAGCTTCGGGATATGTTTTATGTATATAATAACATATTTTAACTTTTTTATGAACAACACATTCCGGTATACAAAGTTTTAAAGAAGTTTACTTTTTAAAATATTTATCATTATTGCTAAAAGGAAATTTGATTATAATCTTTTTCATCTTAAAAAAATATTTCTGTAAATAAAATATGATGTTTTAATATTCGTCAGCATTTTTACTTAAAAAATAGTTTTTAATCATTGATTAATTTTTCATCAGCCTTTTAAATGTATTTTATGATTAGATAAAAGGTTTCCATGTTCTATTTTGTAGATTTTCGCGAATGCATTTTCGACCGCAGAAGGAAATTTTATTATTTTGATTTAAAAAAAGATATATTTTCTTATAAAATAATAATGAATAAAAAAAAAAGACAATGTATTTCATATCCCTTAGAAAAGATATATTTTATAAAATACCCAGTGTAGAGCTACTGAAGGAACAATCTTACGGAACCAGCATTTTAAACACATAAGATAATTTTTTCAAATGTTTATAAATTGCATCAAATGTATTAATAATTGACATTTTAGTTGAAAATTGTCCAGCTTTGTGAAAAATATTGCATGTTGTAATGCAATGAATATTGCATATTCATTACTGCAATATCGCAGTAAACTGAAAAAGTGAAAATGCCACAGTAAATCAGCCATAAATCATCATGTTATTAGGTATAACGCCTATAAATAAATAATGTTTTAAAAAATATTTTGGAGGAAGCCGTGATATTATATTTTGTACAAATATTTAAATAGCAACATCGACTTTTGTGATAATATTTTCGATACACTTTTAAAATTATGTCGAAGGATGTGAATGCGAAGTTACGGAGATGTAAACATTTAAATGTTTTTCCTTCATTAACGATAATAACTTTTATATGTTATTTTCAGTGTGGCAACAATTATATTTGTATCGTGCTCTTTTTCATATTTTACTTAAAAACCAGAAGCTTGAATTCCTCGGATTTGTATTTTTTTTTCATTTTATAGTATAACATTTTAAATTAATATCGTGAAATTATGCTCTGTAAAAATTTTACTAAATTCGATTTATATACATTTTCCACAAGCATATAGAAAATTCAAATTTTTTTTAAGAAATAGATCTTAATGATATTTAAAAAACAATCAAAATATCATCTTTAAAAAATATATTTTACTTTAAAAAATGACAAATATCATACTACAGTTCTAAACATATGTATAGCATTTCTAGTACATAGAAACTTTTTATAAAACTTCTGCTTGACAAATAATGTAACTACTTTTCTTATAACACTTGTTAGTTATAGTCATAAATATCAATGCATTTATTTTACCTTAAGAATTCTGACGGACAGTTAAATTTATCTTTTAAGGCAACAATATTTGGGAAAACCTCAGGAAAACATCTGAAAGTGACGTACTTTCTTCTCGGGGACTACAAAAGTGATTTTGATGTATATTTCTTTATTATTACTATGTATTGTGGCGTATAATGCGCATCTAGACTTTCAGAGCTCATTTTTCCATTTATAGGTATATTCGTCATATTACGGGCCCCTCTGTCTTTGAAAATAAACCTTCGTGAGATACACAGGGAAAAATAAAATAGACATTATTGTAAAGTAAAATAAACATGATTTTTATGCAATCTGATATCGAAAATAAGTTTTTGTATATATATAGGATGTTCATTAAATTACAAATCTCTCTTATTATGATTATAAGTATTTTTCTAAACACATTCCTGACCAGAAATTTTTATTAAATCTGGGTTTTAAAACAGTAGAATCTCCTCTCTTTACTGAAAGTCTTTAGAAAATTGGTGTCCTAGATTGAGTGCAAGCTTGTGCATCAGTAAATATTTTTGAATATACGGATTTAATATAAAATATCTTACAATCATGTTTGGTTAAATAAAAACGAGAATTCTTGTTCCTTGTCGAAAACTGTTAATATTTATTTTTTCATGTTTATAACAGGCACATAACACGCACCTTTAAATTTTGATAAATTTTCTGGTATCAAAAATGCGTTTTATACGGAATATAGCGTAGCTATACTTCGTTCTTTTTTTTCACTTACAAATAAATTTTTAAACGTTAATTTAAAATAAACCGGTCCAGTGCGAGTATCACTCGCGCTCAAACGGCTCCGTTCATTAAATTTATTAATTACTATCTAATAATTAATAAACTCTTACAACCCCTAATTTTTTCATAAATTTCGTTTCAGTAGATTAGGAAATAGGAAGAGGGAAGACATATGTTTCCAGCATACTTTCAACAATATATCTGAAAATATAATACCTAAAAATAAAACAAATATATTTTTGTGTTCGATGTTAGGATATATTTTAAACGATACTCTACACGATAAGTAACTTAGTTAATATCTCGACTAATTACCGACATTTTTTTCGAAAATCATTATCAAATATTCTGGGATGATTCTGTGTCGACAGACACTTCCTACGTCAACGCCTCCACTGACCTTCTGAAAAGTAAAGTTTGTGTGTTACGGAAAAATGCGTTTTTCTCAAAAACTATAAACCTAGGAAATTCGGTTAAGTTTCTCTGCAAGGTTTAAATAAACTCCTACTACCCCTAATTTATTTTCATAATTTTAGTTTCAGTAGATTGGGAAACAGAGGGGGAGGAGGGGGGGGATATGTTTGCAGTGCACTTTTGACGATATCTCTTAAAATATAATACCTAAAATTAAAACAAATATATTCTTGAGTTTAGTATTACTAGATCTTTCACATGATACCCCACACGATGTACAAGAAGAAAATATTTCATTTTTCAAGTAACTTAATTAACCCCCTAAATTTTTCCAAAACATTTTTGTCAATGGCAATTATCTGAAAATATGTGGTTAAAAAGGCTTTATAACTTTCCCAAGTTTGAACATTCCACGTCCCACAGTTTACGAGTAAAAGGGATGTGACACACGGACAGACAGACACAGGAGTGATCTTATAATGATTCCGTTTTTATTTTTTAAGTACGGAACCCTAAAAACAAGTAAAATGGGGGGTTATTTTCTAAACTTTTTTATTTTATTTCTTACCAGATGATGAATTTATAGTTTAGTAACTACTGCAATTACTACTATAAACACAAATTAAATATTTTCAGAAGTTCTTGAGAAAAATGTAGGGGAAAGTCGGGTAGCCGCGGACATTTCAATTTCTAAGAAATTTAAAGTGTTGCGTAAATAAAGAGTTATTGTAAATGAACGCCATCTAGAGTCGAAAGAAATACAGTTTAATTGCGACGTGGGCGCCGAGTAAGTTAGTCGTGTGTGAGTGTTTTGTTTTCGTCAATAAATTTTCGTTGCTCCTGTCAAGATTTATTGCAGGTTATTAGGAAAGATTAATTAGATTAATTAGATCTTATTTTAGATGATATTTATTAGACATTAAGATTGTGTTAATATAGATGCATCGGATTTTTATTATAATTGTGATGTTTGTAGGCCTAAAAACGGTTGGGACACCATTGATTAATATGTCCGGGGCTATCCGCCGTTTCTTGTAACTCCAAGAAAATAAGGCAACTATTTTCAGTATATTTCGTTAAATAATTTTATACTATTAGCAATGTTTAATTAAAATCATTAAAGAAGTTCGTAATTTTATTTTAAGTATAAAATAAAGACAGAAATTTCATTCATTTGTTTTTTATTTGTAATTTATCCAAGTGTCCGAGGCTACCCGATATTCCCCTACTTCAAAATCAACTATTTTATAGGTTTACACGAGTGTGTTATCTTTTTAAACATTCTGCATATTACTTTACATATTTTAGGTTTTTTTATTCCAATAATCCTGTTCCGATTTTATCTCAGATATACAAATAATATATAATAAATAATGCATAATGATTTTTATTATAATTTTATTTATAAATTAATTTAATTATTAATTTACATAATAATACATAATAACTTACATTATCAAAATCGCATATAAAATACCATACATTTTGCATCATCTTTCTTAAATAATTGATGTGTGATTTATAATACTTGGAATGGATTATTCAAAATATTTTTACTTAAATCAAGTAAAGATAAAATAAAACAAAATTTGTCTAAACATAACAATTATGGAATTTACATGAACAAATATAAAATTTTATCTAGCATAAAAAATTTAAACGATATTTATTAAAAACTATGAATGAATAATTTAGGACGCAAAATTTTATTTTTTTAAACACTTGAACCTATTTTGAAACCATATAACTACTTCATATAATAGCCATACGTATTTTCTAAACTAGCTATCAAGCTAAAATTTAAAGAAAATTTGCATAGTTATTTATTCTGTCTCCTCAAATTGGACAATTTAGAAGAAATGTCAGAAAATACAGAGTTCGTACTTTACATTGAAAACTTTCATCTTTTGGGAATGGAATAAGTCATCTGCTTGAACTTAAAACACAATTAAGGATAATGCAAAGTTTAAGGCTTCTTACTAATTTTTTAATATATCTTAACGGAATTATTCATTCACACAATTGTTTATAACTACTTTTAAATCTGATATTTTCAGTGTATGAATACACAAGAAAGGTAAGAGGTCATATATTTTTAATTTCTTATTTTTCCCCAAAAAAGTGTCACCTATTATCAAAAAACTGCAATTTGTCTTAGATATATGTAGTACATGTATTTTTAATTTTTTTACGTTGTGCGATGTAATTTATAAATCACTTTAAAATCATCGATTTTATCCAAACATTGGCTAGTTTTTTTTATCATTTGTAAAATATTTTTTTTTGTTTTAATATAATTTTGGAAGGATCCACAAACAGAAAAAACTAATTATAGTTAAATATGAAGAATATTTCTAAATTAGGTTTTATTTAAAAGATGCATGCAATATGTTATGGTTTCAGTATTTAAATAAATTTTACACCACTTTTAACGCTATGTCACCTAAATTCCTAAAAGCTCTTGAAACATCAAATAATTTACTACTCATTCAGTATAAACATGATTTTGTATGACACAAGGTCTTGAAAGGGAAAAAAAAGACTAACTTACAAGAAATTGAGTTGAATTTCAATTACAATTCTCCAACTCAATTATGATTGAGAATCAATAATTTTTCTTCTTCCGCGTAAAAAATCATGCACCACGCATGATGGCTGAGACATTCCCAAACACTATCTAAATACCGCTCCGCTACCGATCCACTTCGTTTTTCATAAAATAAAATGAGATATATCAATAAACAATTTGAAAAACGCATCGCGCAGTTCAATCACTTTTCTTGCAGTTGCCGCTGACAGACAATATTGTATACGAATACTTTCGTAAAGCCCTGTTTATGACGAATATTTTACATTTGAAAATACATAGTATGTTAAAATTTAATTTTTCTGGAGAACGTATGAAACGACTAAAACCTTAATTTCTGTAATTATCTCTCCAAGACCATAGCGTATTTGATTACTTTTGTGAGACTCTAAAAAAGAACATTAAACGTATTTTCTATGTCAGAGCAATTTTTTGTACCTCATCAAGTATATGAATTCAAACAGTTACTACCTACAGACAGGAATGCAAACAAGATATTTTATGCATTTCTATAAATGTATATCTCCAATAAAATGTATTCTATATACATAATTTTCTATAGAAAACTTTTTATAGTACATATCAACAATGCATATTAATTTCGTAATGTTTGAAATTGAGTAAAATCATTAAAGTGTATTTGAAATAATTATCGTCTACAGGATAGTAATGCATTCGAATACTTTAGGGTGTCCTTGTGAACGAATTATAAAAGCTACACACTTCACTTTCAAGGGTACGATTGCTGTAGCAGTCGCCAATAACATATACCAATTTCATCCAAACTTATTAATTAATATTAAATAATATTAATTAATTTTATAGAAATAATATTTACTAAAGTTAGAGAGTGGAGAGACAGACAGACGAACTTCAGACAAACACACTTTTCAAAATTGTTGTAAAGTGAAAATTAACATAAGTAGATCAGAGCAATGAACCAACAATCATTTCGACGCTGCTTAACCTTTCAGCCGACGAGTTATAATTTTTTACACGAGCGGACGCTCGTCGTACTTTTTACGGAATAAGTGTTTTGTTTAATAACTTAGTTACAAATTAAAGATATATTAAAGTAGTTAATGGAAGAAGAAAATTAAATTTTAATAGTATTTGTAAGATTAAAAGAAATCTAAAAATAGGCGTTTAAAAAAGATCAGTACAATTTATTAATGATGGAATAATCAAATCATTTATCTATTTAAAAAAAAACGAAAACTATCGCTGCTGCTGCTGCCGTAATTGAATTTATTGTAATTGGAGTTTTTTCTCGGTTTTAATTTAAAAATATCGCTAAAAAATATCGAAAATGGTAGTTTTATAAATAATTGTATTAAAAAAAGGGTGAAGCAGACAGTTTTTAAATCGAAGAATTATCTTAAACACTATTTGATGTTAAAATTGTAAAGATGTAGCTCAATTACACTAGTTTTTAGCATCATAAACTATGCACAGCAATTTAACCAGGTGTAGCTGGCATATGAGTGCGTGACTATATTTTGA
This sequence comes from Maratus michaelseni, assembly GCA_963931845.1. Classification (NCBI taxonomy): domain Eukaryota; kingdom Metazoa; phylum Arthropoda; class Arachnida; order Araneae; family Salticidae; genus Maratus; species Maratus michaelseni. Next base: position 197,749,546 of record OZ007590.1, read on the forward strand.
TGTAAAGTGTCTAATCAAATTTTATATTTGTCTGATATTTTTATTTAAAAAAAAAATAACATTTCATTATCTAAATAGGGATTTATTTCATATTTCGAAAAAAAATCGTTTTTTATCTACTATTGCCAGATTTTAAAAAGCCCAAATAATAATATTTACACACATTTTTCAGTTGAAAACTATATTTACGCGTGTTTAACCCATTTTCGACCAAAGGATCGTAAACGCACCATTTCAATAAATATTTTTTTATTAACACTGTGACGTATATTTTTCGCTAATTTTATTTTTCTGCTATTTTTAAGGGTTCGGGAGACAGCTATAAAATATTAGTAATTCAACTGAAGTAATCACTTTCTGTTGAGAAATTTTCAAAACACGCTGGTTTTTTTACTTGAAACGGTTATTGACAAATTCGACTTTTTGAAAATCTATAATTATTCCACTTGCGATTAATCATATGTTTTTATAATGGAATAAAGTTGCAGGTTCTGTAAATGAAATAAAAATAAAGCAAATGCCATAAGAAAACTTAAAATTTTTTATTTAAATTTAATGGTAAATTATTAATAATAAATTAATAATGGTAACGTCAAATTAAATAAAATATTATTTTTCATGCACGAAACTTTTTTGATGTCTTAATGAATGTAATTTAAGCAAATTTAAATGCAAATAATACTACATTTTATAAAATTTCTATGCTTGGCCTAAAATGGGTTAAAAAAAAAAGAAAACTGTAAAATAATTACAAGCATGATATTAAAAGCATGTAATGGTAAAAAATGAACAAACAATATAATTTCCAAACACTTTTCAGTTGCAAATATAATTACGTGAGAATGTTTTTAAAAAATAAATAAAGTACGTATTAAGTTCGAAAATTATTAAATGTGGAAAATAACGTTACATTTAAAACAACATATCTGAAACGTTATATTTAAAACATTTTTATAGCTTCTCAAAGAAAACTTTTCTTCTAGACTTTAAGTCCAATATGCAGCGGCATATTTTACTTAACTATTTTATACAAGCTGAAATAAGTGCTAGATCATATTTAATCAATCACGAAAACACTCTCAGCTGCCGCAGCAGCGGTGCATGTTGCCTTGGGGTCCGAAATTTATCCTTGCCAAAGGGAAATGAATGGCAACCTGATTACAGAATCCTGATTACCGCTGGTCATGATAATATCATTCAACCTTCCGTAATTGGATAATCTTTTTAAAACAGAGCAAATTAGAGTGTATCTAGAATCTGTGATATTGGCTTAATAGATGGAGAACGTAGCTCGTAGAGCAAAGAGCCTTCTAGTTTTATAATATATATATATATATATATATATATATATAAGATTTCAGCGTTAATACTTCAATTGCTTTATGACGTCATGATCGTCATATTAACTGACGTTTTCCTGTACTATTACTATCATCCATGATTCAAACTCACGAGGTATAAATATTTTGGATCGCGAGATTTGGCAAAGAGCCAGTCATATAATTTTTATCATCGAAGAAGCGTCGAAGTGTGGAAGAGTCAATTAGGGAAATGCTAGGCCTAATTGGACTATGAACCAATAAGAATATTGTAAGTTTTATGTGAGAAGTGTAAGATATTTTAAAGAAATAACCAACGAAGGGTTATGGAATTGATTTCCTAGAATGGTATTAAAGTTCTTGTTTTTGTTATTTTGAAGTCTAGTTGTTCAATTAATTCAGTAAATTAACTTTTTACGTATCACCTTTCTACATATATATATATATATATATATATATATATATACATATATATCATTATGATTTATTGAAAGGAAACAAAGATAAAGGAATGTAATATTTTCAAAAAATTATATATATTTTTTAATATGATCTCATTTTATCCACGATATGTTTTGCTAACTTTTTAACGCTAGAAAGGATTTTCGCAATATACAACGTTTCCGGTATTCAACTGTAGGCAGATTATGTTTTACGCAACTTTGTAGTTATATCTTTACCTATTTATTTTTTTAAAAATCTTCTACTGTTTTTTCTAGTTTGCCGTCATATATACATTAAATATGTCTACGTATCTCCAGTTTTGATATTTTGTAAAACTTCTACTAAATATTTTTGTTTTGACTATGTAAAACAAAGTAAAAAATAATAACTCAGTGTAACACATATCAAGAATATTAGAAAAAGAAACACATTTTCAAAACATGTTATAATTAATTAATATATCTACGTACAACAGCGTCCGTGCGAAGATAATTTATTAAAGAAGATAAAATTGCATTGAAAATTGAATAATCCTATTTTATTTGACAAGAAAAGTGCAATTGAGGAATATCAACGAACACAGATAGCTTCAGTGCCGTATTTGAAAACGGTCTAAGAAGTATCAGTTTTATCGTAAAATTTAAGGTGAAAAATAAATCTCCAAATAAAATAAAAAACAACTTCAACATGCATATCATTTTAATGCTAGCTTACGTTTCAAGGAAATAAATATAATGTTTGAATTCATAAAATGAGGAGAAATAATTTCTAAATAAAAGGTGTTGCATAAAATAATAAATTTTATTTTCCCTTAAATATACATTAAAAATATTGTTTTATCTTTGAATTATAAATTTTATTCATTATTTAAAAATTCATTATTTTTTCAGTATTTAAAAAATATATATACTTTTTTTAGCAAATATTTAAGAGAATTAACATTTGTCAAACAAAAATTGTACAATTCAATAAATTAAGAAAAGAATTTGCATTATATGCAACTTCACAATTTAAACAAATTTACGTCTTAAAATAATTTTTAAATTTAATAAATTTTAATTAAGTATTAACTTAGTTTGTCAAATATGTTAGCTAAATTAAGTTTAACAAATTTTGAAAAAAAAAACATGTATAGCTAAAATTGTTTTGTGAATAGCGATTATGTAATAAAAATGCAATCAATAAAAAAACTTGTATATGTAAACACATGCTTTTTAAATATAAATTTGAATGTCTTATTCAACATTAAATGTCTCGGAGCTTTAATAGTTAGCAAACAATTTTATATTTTATTCCATTAGTTAAATATCATAAAATGCATGCATAACAAAGTAAATTTTTCGCCAAAAGGTGTTTTGTAAAATTCTTTAAAGCTACTTAAACGCTTGTTTTAAATAATATAAAAAAAAACTACCACCCAAGAGATTATTTTGTTTACTCTTGTAAAACTTTTCATTAAAATAAACATATTTAAACTGAAAAAATGCAGAAATTCTGAAATCATACCTGCAATGTATGATTTTATTTTGATTTGAAATTTTCATTGTTTGTATTTAATTTTGATCAATCATTATTTGACGATATTCGATTGATGCTTTCTCCCAAACTTTTTATTAAATAAACCTGTATTGAAAAATGTCTTACATTTTTACTTATGTTTACAGTAAAAGATTACTATGGATAATTGACCATACTAATATAGATATATTTCACAAGCATATTTAAGAAAACTACTTTTATTATTATAACACGCCAAAATTGTTAACAGTTTTTATACATATAGATAGATAAGCAAGATTCATATGATAACATCTTGAAATTTCCGCAGAAGTTACAAAACTAGCCTGTTATAATATATATTTTATATTTTAAATTTTATATATTTTTATGCATGATAAATATATATTTTATGTAACTAAAGATTGAAAACAAAATTTATTTTTTTCTTATTGGAAATAAAATTATTTAAAATGCATGATATAAATATAATCATATAAAAGAATATAAAAGAACGTTTTAAATTTATTAAATTATTATTATTAACGCTCTCTTAGACAGAGTTGCTTAAAAATAAATGGATCGTTAAAATATTAGTAATAAAGGGAAAATAATTAAAAAAAACAAAAAAGTATTATCGAAACTGCATCGACAAAAAGTTTGAAAGGGATGTACATATAATAGTAATTGGAGTCCAGACAGTTAATTTAATCAATTTGAGTTGAGAGCTCGCAAGTTTGAGGGTTTTCATCCAAGACATATTTTCATAGTAATTTTCATTAAAAATTAGAGTTTTATATGAGCTATTCAAATATAAAATTGCACAAGTCGTTAAAATTCTCAAAACTTTAATTTCGTTAGTATAAAGAATTTCATATTCTTTAAAATAAAATGTCAATTAAAAAGATACGTAAAGGTAAAAACCTCACAATAAAATTTACATTTTACTTTCTCATGCTCCCTTTTGTATTTAAACAAATTAGTTATGCGCCTTTTTTTCTAAGGTTTCTGCCTTTTTTTTGTCAACATGATTCGCGATGAGAGCACAATTCTTATTATTTAATGTAATTTGACCTAATTTGGCGTTTATTTTTCATAAATATATATAAAGAAATATCCTAGACCCTTAAACCTAATGTGAACACGTAGTGGATAGCAATTATCGAATATTTGTTGTTTCTTCAAAAGAACGTATAAAAGATAGTTTCCGAAAAGAGATAATTTTTATTCAAGAGCGATCCACAAGGAGCTATTCTTGAAAAATATTTCTTTTGTATAAGGTGTGTCAATATATAATCGAGCAAATTATTAAAATGAACAAGAAATCTAAATTTGTATAGGCAGTTTTTTTGTTTTTAAACAAAGCAAACAATTAAAATATAGGTCATAAAATATCTCATAGTAATTTTCAGTAATTTTTTTTATAAATTATCCATTTCTATTATAATCAATAGATGTGGTTGTTATAACAATTAATTGGCTTTTTTCCTTAGAAGTTGAAGGTAATTATGAAATTTTATCGATTAGGACACAATACAATAATTTTCATAATTCGAACTTAACATCAAGGTATTTTGTTTTTTATAATAAGAATATATCATCAAAATACCGTAGGATCATAAAATAAAGAAAATACATACTATGTCTCAGTTACTGAATACAGAGGTCATGGTCAGATGATGATAAATTTTGGCTAAAAATGGTTTTATTATTTTAATTCCTGATATGTAGCTCAATTACTCCATATAATAAAATACTAACAAGTAATAGTTACTAAGCAATATTGATGAATTTTTAAAAATGTCTAAAATTGTCACTATTGTATTCCTAAAACCCTAAATACAGAAGGCCGTGGTAATGACATTTTTAACGTTAAGCCTATTTTAGAGGTAAAGTATCACAATTAAAGCGTATGGTATACTACTTATTCTGAAAGAAGTTCCAAAGTTATTTGTAATATATTCAGCAAAATATCACTATTAAAGAGATATTTTCAAAAAATAAAACACTTGATACTGACACATAATAAATAAGCTGACTAAAATTTTTGAAGAACAGGAACAATATAAAGCAGTATTTACATAATTAATCTAAAATAGACATTTTTGATTTGCAGAACATGTGGATGTACCATTATGTACGTTATTATATGTGAACGACATCTAGTGAAGAGATGAATGCAAATATTAATGTGTACTATGGTAACGACGATTAGATATAGGGACAAACTTTAAATAACGACATTAAATTCATGTGTTTTATGTTTTGTCTAAAGTGCGAAATAGATAAAAAATAGAGAAATGAAATAAACCCACCAAATAGTTGCGTTTGTTTTAAAGCCACCCATTTCTCAGAAATAAAAGTTTAAATTAGTAAATTTGAAGTTTCGAACAAACCATGTTAATGCTATTTTTAACTTTACATTATTCTTTAAATATAAAATATTTTTCATTTTTAAATTGATGCACAATATGGCGCTCAAAAAGAAATGTTTAAAAAATTGTAAACATTCATATTTGACTCGATGGCTTCACATTTTTCAGCCAAGTACATAAAATTTACCATTATCTGATAATGAGTTTGTTAAAAAAGAGCAGTTTTATTCCAGTATATAGCGTTTAATGAAAAATCTGTTTTCTATATCCAATCAATAAATATTGAATAGCACAAATCTTTAAAACTAATTACGATGCAAACTCGTTAGTATATAGAATTCTCTATTCTCTTTAAAACAAAAACATTACTTAAAAAGACTATATATGAAAAAATATATAATTTAGTAATTTAAACGTACATGCCATTTTTCTGTTCATGTACAAATTATAAGATTTCTTAGTATTTTATATTTTCGAAAAGTATGATAATTATCAAAATGGTATGCGATCAGGGTCAAAATTGCTTTTTTTAAAATGAGATCTTTATATCACTGTAGTTTTAACTACATTGTTATAAAGACTACATTGTTAACTTTTATTAATTAAATAACCCATACTTAATAAACAGACGACGTAGAAGATTGCAATTATGGTATTTTTGTTGTTTCTGTAAAAAAAAAAAAAATATGGTAATTATTTAAATTACACGAAATCTAATTTTATTTTTTTAATAAATGCCACATGTTTTTTCAGAAGTCTACCAGAAACCTTAATAACCAGGGTATCACAAAATATATCACCAAAACATTAGTCTTCAATAAAATATAGTGAATAAGTATTATATTACTTTTTATTATATAAAAGTAACCTTTATTGAATGAAATTTCTGGATAGATATCGCTTAAAGAATGTTTCAGCAGATTTCGGCTTTTTCTAATTTGCCCTCTAAATCTTAATGACTACGATATCTTAGGAAAGATGATGATTATGACTTCACTTCATTAACTTTAACAAAGTATTCTCTAATGGCAGCAAATTTCGTTTACGAGGATTTTTTATCCGGAAAATCAATTTATCTTTTTTTTGAACATCAGCATCTTGTTTTACCAATATGAGCCAAGAAACTAACTTGTTTTAGTTTCATAATTTTGTAATGATCTTTTTTATAACATTCAGGTGTAAAATACATTGGTAAGATTTCGTTTTGATGCTATTGATATATCTTAGGCTTAATTTTATTTATTTCACATTTTCTAGCAATACAAATACAAAAATAACAATATATTGACACGTTTTGAAATGTAAAATAGCAAAAAGATATAAATTTTATTAAAATTTTAGTGAAAAAGTGCAATTACTTTTATTTAATTTTATTAGAATTGCCATTTTTGAAAGTCGATAATCAAATTATATTTTATTTTTGCTCCTCCTTCCTCCATCGACAGAGGAATTTTTTATTTCTTTCTAAAATATTTTGATTATTTGAATACAATTTAGGATATATAACGAATGCCTCTCTAAATTGATGAGATTGTTAAAATTTGTTATAGAAAATCATTAAAAAACGTTTATTTAGAAAATTTTAATTATTTTTATACTTTTTTATTTCGATTTGAGTCTTTTATACGAAGCGCTCATAACAACTATGTTTAACATGTTTAAATTATGTCAAAATAGTGATAGAGTTAAAAACGCTTCATAGCAATCAAAAATTATGTTGATATGAAAAAGATTGAAATAGATTAAAACTTTCAAATAAATCTATTATTCTGATATTTTATAATGTATTTAAACACTCTTAAAACAAAATACAGTAAGTGTGTCAATAAATATATATTTCATTATCAAACAAAAAACGATAAGAGAGTCAATATCTTTTTTAATGAAATACTGTAAACCATGTATAAGACGGAATTAACCAGGACCAAGAAAATTTTTCATCATACATTGTATTCTACCTTAGATAGCCTGTACTGTATTAAAAATGGTCCTGTGGGACTTTAAATGATAGACAATCTGTAATAAGTAATTTCCCATCCTACACAGAGTTCGCCTTAGACAAAGTTTGTCGTGCACATTAAAGATACACCCCAAATCATTAAGTGCCTTCCCTCATCTTTCTAATGTAAATGTATGACATTATATGTTTTTATTTAAACTGTATTACTTTTAGATTTTATGCATCGCATAGACTATCATTTGCAACGTACTAGTTTGTTTATCTTGGCTTGGCATGTTATTAAACATTACTTTTTTTTTCTTTTAAGTCCCTTACAAATCATTGTTTGTTTCCAATCTAGTTCTTAAAAGTTTTCTAAAGAAAAACAAAGTCATAGCAGTTAATTTTTTTTTATGTTTTCTTCATTCATAATTATCAACAAAACAGTAAGACTAAAGAGCATTAATCGAATAATTAAAATCTATTAACTCCGTTTTATAAATTTAATCAAAATGCATATTACAAATTCAATAAGGTAACTTATAGATTCATTAATCTTCACTTATATAATACCGAATAATTGTAACACAAAGTTATAGAAGCAATAATTCTGATCAAAATTATATGATTTCGGTATTAAATTCTAGTGAAGTAAAACTTAAATGCCTTTTGAATTTGAATAACACATGAAAACATTATTCAATTTGTAACAAACTATAAATAATAATATGATGAAATTCAAAGATATGACCATATAAAATAGCCATATATGATATGAATTTATTTAAGCTATATACAAAATTAATAATTTTTATAAAAGTTCCAACAAGAATGAAACAACAAAAAAGAAGATTGTTCAAAAATTTATTTAGTACAATTGCTGGTGAAATGCATATAAAAGAGTGCAAAAACAAAACAGTAGGGTTTGCTTTATATGTCAAATTTTACAATCAAATTGCTGAAAAATGGTAGAAAAATCAAGCTTTTTTGCAATAATATCATTCTTTCTTAAGTGATCAGAGAAAAATACAAAGACATTGTTAAGTTTGTTTGAGAGAATGTTTGTTTACATGCCTACATAAACTTGCAGGTTCAATTATCAGCAAGAGTGAATTAGAGTTAACCTTTAACTATTTTTTAAATTAAATATTAAAGAGGCTACAGAGAAGAAAAAATTCCCCCCCCTTATAATTATGCTAAGTGAATAAATAGAACTTTAATTTTAAATTGTCCGGAAATATAGATCATCAAGCAGCTAAATAAATAAAATCAATGAAACAAGCAATTCATTTTAAGAAACAAATAACCAAAAAATTTGCTTTTATTCTTTGTATTGCTAATATTCAATGATATTAAAATAATTTTCAGAACTGCATATTATACCTTCATTATTATATTTGAAAACAAGCTATAATCAGCATTAATATTAATAAAATACATCTGAATTATTACCAAAAACAGATAGATATCAATCCTATCTCAAATATGTAACAATTTAAACACTTTGAATGGATATACTATTTGTTAAATGAAACTACATCTATAAGAAAAGCTATATCCATATAAAAATATTAAGAAAAACTACCATTTTGCTTCAATCGAAAAAAATGTAGTTCGTCTTTGATGCAAAAACGGAGTAACTCCCAATTGAAAGAACGATATAAATATAATTTTTATGCATTTATACACCGCCATTATTTATCGAAAAGCTCATTTGTGATTTGCTGAATTAGGGTCAAAGGATTGATCAAACCTTCAAAATCTGGTTCTATCAACATAAAATCCGTGATTTAAATCGGCAATTAGATTGGAAAGATCAATCAGTGTGAACGCAGTTTTAGAAACGTGTGCGCTAAATCGCATTCCTGCTTTATATACATATAAATGTAGAATTTGAATTTTAGATTGCATGATCAGTAAATTAATTTACTCTCTGGCATTTACCGGTTTTCCATAATATGAACTCATGAGATGTCAAAACAAAATTCATTGATAACGAGCACAATGACTTTAGACTTTCAAAATTAGAAAAATGTATTTTGGTTGAACGCCCCCTCTCTCCCCATTCCTCACGACACAAGAAAACACAGAAATACAACTTCAATAACTAAAAGATTATAACAATAAAACACCAAGGAAAACTAACCAAAACAATCAGGCTACGGCCTCGTCGACAGTGGGTTAAATTTAAAAAGGCAGCCTTTTTGAATAATTTCACCCACTGCCGACAAAACCGTATTTTTTTTTTTTTTTTTTTTTTTTTTGTAGTTTTAGTATTTTGTGGTTTTATTGTGTTGAATTTTTTTAGTTTTAAGTTGTATTTTTGTGTCTTCTTGTTTGGTGAGAAAGGGACGGGGGGTGCTAGTTCAGGCCAAATACATTTTTTTTGCTGTATTATTTCTGATTTTTTTTTACTATGCGGATTGTGGGCGCTGTTAACATGAATAGGTAATTGTTTTTGTTGGTAATTATGATAACTAATGCTTATTTATATAATAGATTATCCTAATAATATTATAAATCGGATTGTGTGCAAATGTTAGGCTGAAGCCAGTGTCAAAATGGAGCATTTAATGATCCTGTATCTTTGCATATAGGCTGATTATAACCCTCATATGAACATAGGCTGGGTTTTGTTTATTTTATTCAAATATTTTTCTTAATAATTCAAAATTTCGTTATTTTCATTGAGAATAAATGGACATTTTTTCGTATAGCATTTTAAAATGATTAAATTTACTTTATCGTTGCTAATACTTTATCGTTGCCAAAACTAATTCAAAACCCGAAAAAATAATTTTACTCACCAATTTAGTTTCAATTGAAAAATTTTCACGGGAAAAATGAAAATGAAATTAAAAAAATTAAAGAATTAAGAAGAAGATTAAATAATATTATTAGAAATAAAACGTACTTTTTTTAGTTTTTGATAATAATACAAGGTTTCAATATGCGTAACCATAGGAAACAGGCGAATATGACGTCATTTATTGAAAATAAAGCGGATATGCTTTTATTGGTGAAATAAAATGATCTTGGGTTTTTTTCTTTTTTTTCTTTGTATGGTAACAATACTTGCAGTTTTACCGTCTGCGCACGACTAATATAACTAACTATACCGTATTTTTTATTTAAATTTTAAAAAAGTAAAAAGAAGTTTCAAAAGAAAATGGTTAGCAAATGTCAATGATATGCTCCGCAAAATTATCCATGTCGTAAATGATGTCATGGATCGCGAGAAATAGTGATTTTTCATTCTTAAAACTAAAAGAAATAACTCGATTACCCCCCCCCCCCCCCCCAAAAAAAATGACGAATGTTAATAGTTCCATTTTTGTTGATAAAACCTAAAGATTTAATATTATTTCGTTAAAGTAACATAATTTTCCCTATGCCAGTATTGAAATTAATTGCCTAGAAAATAAAATTAACAAGAATTATGTCATTAAAAAGGGATTTCTCTGCGGAAAAAGGAGACGTCCTATTTGAAATAAAACGGGAATTTTCCAATATATTTTTAAATGAGTGTGAATCAATTCCTTATATTAATAATACAAGGAATAATAAGTATAGAAAGTAGATGAGTTTCACGCCATATTTATAACGAAAAATTTAAATGTTTTGTTATCTATACTGATTATTAAGCATGAGTATCCGTTATTTCGTTCCGCATGAGTATCCGAGTTTTCTGCTAAAAATCACATCATAATTTTAAGAAAAGGAAAATGAACACGAATCTATTATATTAAAATCTGACCGTGTGTTTGTATTTCGCAACTACTCCTAGACTATCGAACGCAACGCGATTTACTACCGGTTAGTTTACTACCGGTTTAGCGAATACCGGTTATAATTGATCCGAGGATGTCACACAAACTCTCAGAATTAAAAAAATTAAATTAAATGCCATTTTTTTTAACGAAGTTTCTCTAAAAACGGAAAGTAACTTACTCCATATTTGAGTATAAAAAAGGAGAAATAAAACAGATCAGTATATTTTTTACACCATTTTCACATTAAAACTGAAAAACAGAATTTATTTTCACTTTGAATAGATGGTGAAAACAAAATCTTGATTTCAGTAAATTATCCGAAAAATACAAACATATTTTCACATATTCAAACTGCATGAATCAATTTATTCTGGAGAACAAAAATTGCTTGCCAATATACTGTCATTTAGAAAACAAGATTTGTTTCAACTATATATTAAACCAAGGAGGCAGAATTGAATTTAAAGAAAAAGCATATACTATTTCTAATTAATGTTTTTTTTTTTGAAGGATGGCTGTTAAAACGTTTCACAAAGGCGTTAAAAGTAAAATTGTTTATCAGGTAAAATTGACATTTGTTTTTACCCAATTTTATTTGGCCCTCCTTTTTGCATTGGTTGCAATTTCATTTTCGCGATTATTTGGCACAAAACTTCACTTTTTTAAGACTGAGTTATGTCAAGGTCCCTATAATAATAAATACCGTATTGTCTCCTATGAAATGTGATAAATAGTTAGTTAATTATTAACGTTTTTAATTATTGGGAGTAAAATATTTTGCTTAATTAATGTATTTATTCTTCTTTTAATGTTGCGTGAACGAAGTCACGGGTAACAGCTAGTATATAATAGTTCATAATATATAATAGTTCATGCTTACTCTGTGTGCCTCATATACCAACAAAATTTTATTGGATTGAGTATTTTCAAAACAAGAGATTTTAGACTGATGTTATCTAAACATGCAGTTACACAAATTTATTAATTTATTAACCAACACTTCAGTGAGATTTCTATTAACTATTCTGCACGCCAGGTACAAAATGAGGAAAGAGATGCTATATTAATTGACATGCTTCCACCTAAATTATACTAAATATGTTAAAACAAACAATAACACTAAAAGGAATATAAAAGAAAAAATATTAAATGATTCGACTCATCGCTTTTAAAGATAAGATAACGCAGTGTTGCATTTTTTATTTCAGTCTTAACTCAACAAATGTGAAAAAAAAGAACTTAGTAGTTTTACGTCTAATTAGGAATATTCTAGAAAAATAATTAAGTGGAAAAAACATTATTGCTTACCGCGACGATTCTTTCTGGTTTTTAAGAACAAAATAATTACGCCTGTTAATTTAGATTTTTTCTTCCTGTACGCCAAATAACTTTTAGTCTATTTTTTAACGCTTATAAATTATTTGATGATTCTCAAAAAAGGGAACTTAATAATATAGTTAAAAATATTGATGCATAAAATAAAATGTCACGAAAAATATATTTTCGAATATTTTTCAATTTATATAAAAAAATAAAAATAAAAATAATTCGTGCGCATAAAGTAATTTAAAGTAATTTAATATAAAGTAATTTAAAGATATTATCTGTAACTTTGTGTTATAACTTTGCTTAAATATTAAATTATTATCTTTATTCTAGAACTTCATACTTTATGTATGTGATTGTAGTGTTGTCACCATTGGCAAAAATTGTACGGAAACTAAAAAAAATATGTAAAAAAGCATAAATTTCCGACAATTGCTAATTTTAACAAACATTAAATAATAAGTATTTATAATACAAATAGACTTGTCTTGCTTTTTTTTTTTAATATATATATATTTTTTTAAACAAGAAATGAAAAAAAAATAATAGAATTTTTCAATGTGCATAATTAAAAGGTCTCTGCATATAAAGCCGAATAGATAAATTCTAACAAGAAATGCAATACATTTATTTTGAAGAAACTTAGTCATCCGATTTAACATGCTTGAAATAAATTTTGATAGCAATGATCTTTCATATCCTTCCTTGTGATAATTATGTTCCTTCCTTCTAATTTCATATCTTTAATGTATGAATATTTGTTTCCGTATTTATTAAATTTATTCAACATTACACACCATTCTTGTTTTCTAATGTTCATGTTGAGCGACCGAGGTGTTAAATTAAATAATAGAATATTGGTATTTTTGAACCACGTTTTCATGGCTTTTATGCATTACCTTGTAGAAAAATTAAATTTTCATATTCTAAAAATGACTATATACAGAAGTTTGTATTTCTATAATGCATATGTACACTTTTGTATTCAAGTTCTCCAAAATGAAAAGCTAAATAAGCCTTACTTATTGTTGACAGAGCACCCCAAAGCCTCTTTTACATTACCGGCTCCATGAAACTTTTCTATTCAACCACAAACCATGCCAGTATTAACGTACGAATTTGAGCGTATTAAGACTGAAAAGTTTTTCATTCGCTTGAAATTATGCTTTAGAAATGGCATGGTGCGTGGAGGAAGAGAGCGTTTTATGGAGCTGCAATAAAAAGGAGGATTAGTCATGGTTAGGTATCGTGTGTCAGCTCAAAACATAGGTCGTCTAGTTATTATTTGTAAGAAATAGAAGTTAAAAATATATACGCGTATTTTATAAACACAAATTTCTGTATATAGTTGCTTTTAGGAGGTGAAAATTACATTTTCCAATTAGATAATGCATCGTGATAAATCTTGAAAAATTTTAAAAACTGGTTCACTGATAACAGTATCACATTCTTTTATTGATTACCTCTATTTTACTTCAGGAACATTATAAAAATTAAATGTAGCATAATGGTGAACTTTTTTATGTAAATGACAAGCAATTATTACAGGTCATTAGAAAGCTATTTCGAATCATTGGGCTGTTAAAGCCATATTATAACCTTTAAAATGTTTACAAAACATGTCGAAACGTATGCTGAATTTCTCCAAAGTTTAGGCGGTTACAATTTTTATTAAAATTGTATCCATTCGAACTTATAAACAGTGTCATTGAAATTATGACCATTAAATTTTTTAAATAATTTTCGTATTTCATATATATTTTTAAATTTATTATTAATTTTATAAAATCTAAATGAATCAGCAGTTCTCTTTGGATAATAAATACATATGATATGAATCTCAGTATTCCTTAGAAATGTATAAAAATTATGATTTTATGTTTTTTTAGTGTCCTTATAATTTTTGCCAGGGTGTATATGTGCTATCTTTAAAATTTTAATATTTCATTGCAGTAGTCCTTGCTTATTATTATGACCATTAAAAAAATGGTAATAATTTTCTTATTTCATACATATATATGTTTTTTTAATTAGTTTTTAAATATAAATGAATCATCAGTTCTGTTTGGATAATAAATACATATTATATAATATTTATTATTGTTTAGAATTGCATACAATTTATGATTACGTGCATGTTTAACGTCCTTATAATTTTTGTTAAGGTGTATGTGTTAATAAAAGTTTAGCATTTATTAAGAATATTCCGTACTATCTGTGACATAAATAGATTGAGATGGCTTTTTGAAAAACATTTTATGCTTGTTTAAAATTTTTGTTATTTCTCTATATAACTCTAAATATAATAGAGAAATTAATAAGCATGCTATAATAAAATACAGTTCTTATCATAATTGTAAGAAATTTATAATAATAATAATTATTATTATTTTTAAATCTCATTGACAAATGTCGTTTTTTCTAGAAATTACCATATTTAAAGGATTTATTAAAGAGTCCTTTTTACCGAAAACTTAAAAGATAATTTATCGAAAATAATTTAATGATAATTTATGTTCAAAATTAAAAAAATATATATATTATGATGTGCTGTAACAATTCTTTTAGATAACTACATTTATAATTTAAAGATTAATTAATTGTTTATTAAAATTTCTTTACACAAAGTATTCAAAAATGTGTCACAGGTATTATAATCGATACATTTCTGCGTAAATTGAACTAAATCAGTTTTTTTTTAGAATATAAAAAAGAAAAATATATTTTCAATCGGCATTTTTCCAGAAAACAAAATTCCGCTTTTTTTCCCCTTTATCCTTTATACAAAAAAATGGAAGTAACAATTGTACGTTTAATAAAGCATTTTCAAGAAAAATAATTACGATGAAAAAACAGTACTGCTTCTCGTTGATTGTTCTTTTTCTTTAAGAAAAATATTAATTACTTCTGTTAATTTCGTTTTTTTCTTCCTATTGGTTAAATAATTTTCCATTAATTTAGATTTTTTCCTTCTATCGGTTAAATCATTTTGCAATTAACGTTTTAACGCTAGGAAAATTCTTTTAGAGATTATCAAAAAGAGAAATTTGAATGTAGTAATATACTTAGAAAATTAATGTATCAAATAAAGTTACATAGAAAATATATTCCAAGAAAGTTTTGTGCTTTTCTAGTGTATTAAAAAAACCTAGGTGAACACTCAACACATTTATAGAATTATATTTTTTTAAATGTTAACAGTGTATATGTATTTGCATTCTGCACTAATAGTTAAATTAAACTCACATTGTTCTGTATATGCGATGCTTTGACATTAACTAAAATACATTTAATTTTGTTTGTTATATTTAATAAGACTATTTTATAAAACTAATATTGCAAATATGTTTTAATGTAGAAGAAAATTAGAATTATTTTCTCCAAAGAAATCAAAATATGTCATCTAATAAAAATGAAATACATTGGGATGCCACTCAGCTAGTACCATACACAATACCAGAAAAATATTTTAAAACATAAACCATGCCATATAAAATAGAAAGAATCATATTAAAAAAATTACTTAGCTAATATTGAATTAAATTTTATAGTAGCGATTTTAGTTTAAATAGTGGAAAACAACGATATTGAAAGAAATGGAGAAAACTGCATTTTAATAATAAATAAATGAATAAAAAACAAGAATCTGAATTTGAAAATTTTGTCACAAAAAATAATTTTCAAATTTTCATCCGAATCATAAATTTCTACTCTACAAGCATTGTATTTTCTTATGAACCTTTATACAATATTCATTCTTTATTGAATTAATAAAGAAATAATTATATTGGGTCATCCGGAAAAGGTTTCGTCTCGCTATTTTGCTACTGCTGATAAGGGGTGACCTTGAATGATCCAGATATGTACATTCGGTCTTTGCTGCTTGTGCTGTATGTTTCTCTCTTGTTTTGTGGCATAATTTTTGTTTCAGTACATTGCTAAGAATGGAGAATCAAACAGTTTTTTCCGAAATATTATGCTATATTATTTCACGAAAGGTAAACATACTTGACAGAATACTCGTGAAATTTGTTCTGTATATGGACAAAGTGCTGTTTCAGATGATTTTTGTATCCAGATAAATTTTTTTATGAGGTAAAAATATAATGATATTCTAGGACATCATTTCTTTGTTTATTAATTACTTGGCTTTTGACTTAATTATCGTATAAAAATCAGTTTATTCTTACCAATCTATTAAATAAATATGTATACATAAGTCATACGCTAAATGTGTTTGATATCTTTTATAAATCTTAACGAAACCTTTCAATAGCCGTAAGATTCCTTAAAATTAATCAGTTATTTCCCAAGATGATGTATTAAGAGATTGGTGTATTGATTGATTTTTCCTGTTTTTCACTGTGTTCTCAAAAACTATTTAAGTAGCGGTATGTGACAAACTGCAAAAAATTCTACAAAGTTAGTAGCTAAAAACATTCTCTACCTGCTCCTGATAAGTTTGGTATGTGTTATGGAACCGTTTCTGAAGACAAAGAAACAGGTAGACAAAAAATAATTTGTTTTCTTAACTGTACGTTCGAATATTGAAATGAGTGTTGTTTGAAAATCGCAGACGGACACTCCAATTTTGTATATATACACTTCTATACAAAAATTAAGGACCAGTGAACGGACGCTTTCGCTTTTTACACGGTTTGTCGAATATCTACTGAAATTCTTGACAAATTGTTCTTGAACTTAGAGGATGTGAAGTTGTAGTAGTTTGATTTCAAGAACAGTAGAAACAATATACTGCAATTAAAAAATTAAATATTGAATATTTGATGAAATAATGGGCATTTGTACGAAATAATTTTTTATTGCGCATGCACGAAGTATAAGAAAGATTTTTTTTTTCATGATTTGCTAGTCAATTCTATAAGCAACTCATGTAAATAACCAGTCAAATATCGTGAAAACTCAAAAAAATAAAGGCAATACAGTGAGCTAATTGACAAATTGGGGAAAATATCCCATTGGATTATAAGGGATTTTCTCCCCAATTTATCTATTAGCTCACTGTATCTTTTTGAGATTTCACGATATTTGATTGGTCTTGTTATATGAGTTGCTCTATAGAATTGACTAATTGAAAAAAATATTTCGTATACCTCGCACATGCGCAGTTAACATTTATTTCATATACATGCTCATATCTTATCAAATATTCAGTATTTAATTTTTTAATTGCAATATACAGATTCTACTGTTCTTGAAGTCAAACATGGGCTTTACATCCTCGAAGTTCAAGGATAAGTCATCAAAAATTTCAGTAGATATTCGACAAACCCTGTAAAAATCGAAAGTGTCAGGTCATCGCCCCTTAATTTTTGGACATCAGTGTATACATATGTGCAGATGATATAGTATATTCATGTACATGTACATGCTTATTGTTTTATTACAATTTGTAAATATGTTATTTTAGTGTGATCTGGAAAAATTTTGTCGTGTTTGTATTGTGTGGCACATTTTTTTTTTTCAAACGATGAAATTTTCTGTTCTTAGTGATTAATACATAAGGTGTATATTTAATGACAAATGTAAAGTTTTATTATTAGCTGTAGCATAAAAAAAATGCCGTATCGCAGTTCAAATTTTCATACATTGATCAATAAAACTGAAGCATAATCGCAAACAAATTCCTTTAAAAATGGGAATTTTCAGATGTTATGTAGTAGTACAGTACGTAATACAGTAAAATAAATATACCGCATATTTTGCCGTATAACGCTCACTTTTGAAACAAAATGATTGTTCAAAATTGACAGACGCGTGTTATACCCAGAATATAGAAATAAAACATTGAAAATTTAGATATTGTGTGTCATATGCCGAAAATAGAGAAAAAACATTACGTGTTACATGCCGGATACAGAAATAAAAGATTAAAAATTTAGAAAATGTATGAAAAAAAAATGTACTTATTAATGAACAAGAAAATAAGAAATAAATATTTAGTTTAAAAAAAAAAAAAAAAACATTTCTCAAAGCTCACATAGACAGTATTTTCGCAGTATCGTATGTCCTCTTTTCACTTTTTTTTTTACGTTGATTCTAGTTATTAAACTTTTTAATGTTCTTTATTGCATTTTAATATTACATAAATCGGGAAGGTTTATTTGGTGCGCGTAACACAGCAAATATACCTACCCATAGATAAATAAAGTTTGAAATTTTGTGTGCGCGTTATACATCAAGATATACGGCATACAGGGCGTTTCAAAATTCGACCGACAAATTAAGAGGAATGATAGAAATCATGAAGAGGATGAAAACTTACTATTGAACATGTGTTCGTAAACCACGTTCAGTGGGAGAAAATCGCAAAAATAGTAATGAAGGGTGTGGCGTCGAGTGGAACAAAAAGGGCCAATAATAAGTCGAAAAAATATTTATAATGAGATCAAGCGTATTGCAGTTCAACGTCAGAAAGTAGACGGTGACACATTTTTATAGAAATTTTCCGACGTTGCGGCCACAGAGGTCATTTCACTAACACTGACGTCTGACACTGACGGACGAAGGAGTTCAAGACGCGTTGAAACATATTCCTGTAAAAATGTCTCGTCGTCTCCTTTCTGACGTTGAACTGTAATGCATTGTACTCATGCTTTATGTAAAATAATTATTTTTTCTGTTTATTATTGGCCCTTTTTGTTCCACTCGACGTCACACCCTTCATAAATATTTTTTGCGATTTTCTCCCACTAAACGTGGTTTGCGATCTCATGATCTATGGTAATTTTTTGTCATCTTGATGCCTTCTATCACCCCTGTTAATTTGTCGGTCGAGTTTTGAAACACCATGTATATGATTTATTTAATACTTCAGTTATTAGTTCCTTGAAATATCTCCGTACCAGGTATGAAACACATGGGAACGGATAATTTAATTGATGTGTTTTCCCATAAATTAAATTATATTAGTAAAAATAAAAAAAAAAGAAGAAGAAGCTATAAAACGAAAAAATGTAAACAAAAACTGTATTTTTTGACTCAACGTTTTTCCAGACAGGAAAACGCAGTGTTCTCTGTAACTTTTTCAGCTTTATCTCAACGGATGTTGAAAAAGAAAGTAGTAATTTTACATTTAATTAAGAATTTTCTTGAAAAATAATTAAGTGGTAAAAACATTATTGCTTCCCGATGATTTCCCTTCGTCTCTATGAAAAAAAATATTAATTGCGTCTCTTAATTTAGATTTTTCTCGTTATTGGTTAAATAATTTTGCAATTAACTTTTTAAAGCTTGCGAAATTGTTTTAATGATTATCAAAAAATTAAATTCACATTTATTAATACAGTTTAGATTCTGATGCGTAAAATAAAGTGACAGAAAAAATAACTTTTCAATTAGTTGGTATATTTTTATTTTATATATAAAATTCAGCCACGCAGATATAAATTCATAAGATTAAAATTGTTGCAAAAGAAATTCTGATTGTACTTAGTTCAAAAATATGAAGAAAAAAACTATCATCTATGAAATCCTTTTTTAATTTTTTTTCTTTTGAATTTTTACATAAAAATTTGCGTAATTATATTTATTACCGATGAGTTGCGTAAATGTTTTTTTACAAAAAAGGGTAGAAAAAGTAATGATGATTATAAATCTTTCGAAAAATTAGAGCAAAACTGTCCTAAATCAGATATTTCAGCGCATTGTTGTAGCGTACTTTTCTATCGTTCTTTCACTGCTTAAACGTAGACTATTGTTACATAAATTATTATATTTTTAAATAAAATAAAATCATATTCCTTTTTAATCAGATGTATATATTATAGAATTGCAATATACAAGTAAAATGTTGTTATACTTCAGATGAATGTGATAAAATTGAATCTAAAGAGTCATTGAATTTAAAAGTAGTCCCACTGGAAAATGAAAACAAAATATTCTTTATTATTATAGCTAATTTCATGTTGTAAGATATTTAGACTCTGTTACACTTTAAAAAATATATACGTAATTTTACACATTGAAAGAGATATTCCAATGACAGAAAAATGGTTTGTCTACATGTGCAAAGTGTCTACATGTGATTTGTACAAATGATTCGTCTACA
This sequence comes from Maratus michaelseni, assembly GCA_963931845.1. Lineage (NCBI taxonomy): Eukaryota > Metazoa > Arthropoda > Arachnida > Araneae > Salticidae > Maratus > Maratus michaelseni. The sequence continues at coordinate 197,770,290 of OZ007590.1, forward strand.
TGTGTCTTATATATTCTCGTGATACACTTTAACCTTCCTAAATGCGTGAAAAGTTATCTGATAACTATCAATTATACAGTTAATATGTAAATTGCACATGAGTACATATATTTCTGTGTACTCTTACACGTGTGTGTATTCTTACATGTATTCCAATGTAATATACTCTTCTTGCACACATTACAATGTAATAAGCAAAATACACACACTGTAAAAATATTTGCATTAAAATACCGAAATTGTTCTGGCAATTGGGACGCCAGTACGACTTTCGTATTTTGATGGAATATTTCACCCTAAAGTTCCGGGAAAATCTGTTTTTTCACAAATTTATTATTATTTTTTGCATACTTTTCCGTTTACTATTTTTGTCAAAACATTATCACAGCCGTGAACTGATATATCCGCTCACTATGCTGTAGATTTCTCTGCAACATTATCATTATAAACTCTACCAATATAATGTAGTTTTAAAACATTAAGTAATGATTATTTAATAGTAGTCTCAAGGCTTATATTCATATACGTTTTTTTTATATCATGTTTCTTTTCTTTTTTTTTTTTTTTTTTTTTTTTTTGTATTTAAAAATATATATTCAGAAAAAACAACACTACAATTTTGGCCTTCGGGTCGATGGTCAGAGGGTAAAAAGTTTATTAAAGTATAAAGTTAAGTCTTGATGAATTTAAATCATCATTTTTCAAAGACACATTTACATCAAGGGTGTAAAATCTATATTCAATTCAATCTACAGTAAACAAATATAAAAGCTCGACTGCAACAGGATACAAACTAGGAAACTGTAACTTTTCAGATAATGTCACCTTCAACATTCAGCTACTATTGCACAAGCCGCGTTTTCGAGTACCGTTGCTTAATTTAGATGTGTATTATGAAGCAAAGACAAGGCGTAAAAATATATGTTATCTTCGGTCGAGAACGATATTTTCCAATTGAGTATAATTATGAAAATTTTACATATTTTCTTTCCACATTTTTTTAATCTGTATTTTTTATTTCATGCTTTATGAAACATAAATTTTTGCCTTTTTACGGTAGTACATGATTAAAAAATTTATTATAAGTAACGATTATTTTTTTGTGGCAAGATAGTTTTTTTCTATTATAACATACAGACATAGAGGCTGTCTTTTAACATTTAGATAGTTATCTATGAACAAATAACTATATGTAAATTACAATAGCACGGCAATTCGTGTAAATCGATGCATTTTTTCTGCATTCAAACACTGATCTAAATAACTGGAAGTGATAACAAATTACACACTTCAATTCATAAGCTAAACACACATAAATACATGTATATGTTTAAGACAAACATGTAATTTTTATGACAGCAGGGAATTTTCTAGGAATATCACCAGTATTGTCTTTTTAGAAAAAGAAATCTAGGTTAAACTCGAGAAACTTCGTCTTCTTTTAGGGAGTTTTTTTCTGTAAGAAAATACTGGTACCGAAGAATTTTCTGGTCGCAAAATTCCAGGAGCCGTACGAACCCTGGACAAGCATCTAATTTTACAAACTTACACATATACACCTGTAAAAGTGACTAATGTACACATTAATTTTGTAGCGGGCATTTTTAAACAAATCAGTTTTAGTGGCAACATTAGTATAATTTTCGCACTTTGCTATTTATTTACTGATTTTCACATGTTTTCCACAGAGAATGAATGAAACCCCCATTTTGCATTTAATATACGTTTAAGCTGAAAGTATACCGATTAATATAGTATAAAAATTAAATTCGTAGTTCAATTCGCTTATACTTGAAGAACATTTTTATTTATAAGATAAATAATGTTGTTTGTTTTTTAAGAAAGAAACATTTACTAACATTTTTTTTCATTTTACAAGTCAATGTAAATATATTTTGTTACAGATACGTTGAGCATTACTTTTTAATAAATCTTTCGTAAGTACAAAATTAATACTTTAAATTTAACAATGCTATAACCAAGCTTTTGTTCAAGGTCAATTGATGAAAATATTTATAATTATAATTTAAGCGTGTAGGTCATGTAAAAAGATAAATTATATTTCTGCAGTGTAAATAAATAAATAATTTTAGAGTAATAGTAGTTTATATAAATTAATTTTAATAAACAATGTTTATTATTTAATTAGCAGATTTTGGATAATTTTTAATGCTTATTGGTAGTTGTGTGAAATACTTTAAAATTTTCAATTATGTCCCAGAGATTAGTTTTATATATTTATCTACACTAATCCTTTTACAGAGGGTGTTCGCACATATTTTAGACGATTTTCATGGTACTATTTTACATACAATATTTGTGTTTTAAATGTTCAGTTTGGTAACCATTATTGTGAACTACCTTTACACAACATAATTTCCATGATAATAATGTCTTATGTAGTTTTGGAAGAGGTATTTTGGCCCATACATATTGAACAACTTACCAAAGTCTTTAAATAATTGTAAGTCGGCGTTTTGATAACACGCTTTATAAAAGTCCAAAAGTGCAAAATATCCATGGAGGACAACATCAGGAGATTTAGAAGGTATATCAGTTTAGAATATAGTCCTTATAGTTGTTTCGAGTTCCATCTTTTCCAGGAAACGAACAGTGGATTGTGATGTCTAGCGGCTTGCTTTATCTTAATGCTGTTCAACAGATTGATTGTACGGGGGATAAAATATAGTATTTGATGTTTGAAGATTTGGAGTAAAATATGTTTCGGATAGTGTGTGGAGTTGATGTTAATGTTTCTGTCCGCTCTCTTTATTTTTATTTTTGCCATTATATGCAAAGCCAGAAACATTCATGAAACCTTTGCTAAAACTTTCTTTGGATACACTGAACCATATTTTAAGATTTTTGTTTCTCCTCTTTGTTGATAATAAATGGATATATTTTTATTTCAGTCATTTGCATAGACACAAAGCTTTATCTATTGTAACTTTATTTTCCCATTTTTCTCCAGATAAACGCTTTTCACAAAGAATTCTGCATCGCGTTCTACGTTCGGCGATATATTGTGGAGAAAAAAAATGAGCTTTTTTTTTTTTTTTTGTCTATTGGAAGTTCACATCAATGTTAATGATTTTGGTAACAGTTGACACTGAGCATTTTAACGACTTAGCAAACAATTCTTTCACGTGGAGGATTTTCTTTCATCATAAAAGATCTTACTTTTGCAACATTCGAAGAATTCATTTGGTTCTTGGGTTAATATGTGGAACAATATTACCACTTGAAGCCAGACATCTACAGTTTTTTCTTATCTTAATGACAATATTACCAACTGTGGTTTAAATATAGAAAAACTATGCCTTTCACAGTGTTTTTTAATAACAGAATATGAATAATCCTCTTCGTAAAATGCCTTCGATCCATCGGTTCTTTAAGCGCCATTTTGCATGTAAACAAAAATTTCAGTTGTCAGATGACAATTTAAACTTTCAAAAATATATGGGATGTGAAAAATTATTTCTCTATGCAGTCGATTTTTCTTACTCCAAAACAAACTCGTCTAATAAATATGCGAACAGCCTCTCTAATAGTAAATTTGGAGTAATATAATAGGGTAATGAAATGCGTTTGATGCTGCATTTACTCGAAGCTGGTGTTTAATACTCTTAATATTAAGACTCATAAAGACCTCAAAAAGTTCTTAATATAAAGACTATTATAATACAAAAACTATTATAAAGAATATTTTTAACACTTTCCAACCTAGTTGAAAAGTGTTTATGACTTCGGCTCATATTAACATCCTGTAAAAAATTAATTTAAGCCGAAAGCAAAATTTAAGCTGAAAATATAAAATATTTCTTTTCTTAATACTCTAATTTAACTAGTGTAATTATTTCTTGCAATTTTGGAACTGTGAAAATTAGAATAGAGTGCTGTAAAAGTGCACAATAAAAGTGGGCGCTCGTCAAAACAACATACTGGTGCATAGTATGTTTCGATTTTCAATTGCATATTTGGGTATGGTCAAGCATGTTTTGTGCTACTTAAAAGTATTTATTGTAAGTTTAAAGTACGTGATTTCAAAATTTGTATTTGTTTTTCCTCCTTTCCAACATATTACTGTTTAGAAAATTTGCATACTATTAATAATTTCGTGATTGTTTTCAATGAAAATAATATGAATGTATCCTAAACGGACGATAAAATTCCCTACTGTATTAAGAAAGATGCTGACAACTGATATTTCGCATAAAATTGAAAACTGTACAAGTATCTGCGCACTAACGCATTTTAAATTATCTCTTTGTGATATTCTCTTGAATAATCATAATAGTTTTGTTATTCTCAAATGTATATCTTAGTCTTTTACTTCATTATTATAATAAATAGAAATAATTCTAAGGTGTATATAATAAGTAGAAGTAATTTTGAGGCTTATATAATAAATAGAAAAAAATAATAGCAGTTAAAAAAAATTCAACTGAGTGAAAAATTGTCCAGGTTTTGAGTCGAACCCATAATAAGTAGGTTAAATTGACAATGCTCCGCCAATTTAATCACTTACACCATCACCCGGCCGACACATTTCATTTAGAGAACCCTTTCACATTCGTATGTGGTCTGCCATGAAGAGAGCTCAAGAAAAGAAAACAAATAAAGGAACTCCGTTAAATGATGCATACATAGGTACACACCTTTGTTTTTAACACAATATACAATATTTAACATATTCATATATTGATATATTAATATATTCATACATAAGATATTCATTGATATATATTAACATATTCATTGATAACTTATTCATATATTGATTTTTACATATTCACGAGCAGGGAAGACCGAGCTATGCTCGTTCAAAATTAAATTTGAGTTCAAATATCATGACCCATGACCAAAATGACCTATTTTAAGATGAGCTATTTTAAGATAAAATAGCTTGACCCCTAATGACCCATAACCAAAATGACCCACTAATTGAATTTTCTCGAACATGTGACCTAGCCCAACAGTCTTCTCATGCCCGAAAACCGTAGGATGCAAAACTTAGTGTAAATAGTCTGAGCAGTTTTTAAGATAAACTAGCTTGACCCATAATGACCCATGACCAAAATGACAGACTAATTGGATTTTCTCGAACATGGGACCTATCTCAACAGTCTTCTCGTGTCCAAAAACCATAGGATGCAAAATTTAGTGTAAATAGTCTGAGCCGTTTTTAAGATAAAATAGCTTGACCCCTAATGACCCATGACCAAAATGACCCACTAATCGAATTTTCTCGGACATGTGACCTAGCCCAATGATTTTCTCGTGCCCGAAACTCGTAGGATACAAAATTTAATCAAAATCGTTATAGCCGTTTTTTCGATAAAATTAACTTGACCCACGTTGACCCAAAAATGACCCACTAATGGAAAGTTCTCGAACATGTGACCCAGCCCAATAGTCTTCTCGTGCCCGAAAAGGGTCGGATACAAAATTTCGTCAAAATCGTTTGAACCGTTTTTTAGATACAATTAGCTTGACCATGACCCAAAATGACCCAAAATGACCCACTAATCGAATTTTCTCGAACATGTGACCTAGCCCAATCGTTTTCTAGTGCCTCAAAACGGTACGATGCAAAATTTCGTCAAAATCGTTAGAGCCGTTTTTAATATAAAATTTACATAACCACACACACACAAGATTTGCTCGTATTAGAATATATGATATATTGATAAATTTATCATAGCACTTTTTCTCTCAGTTGATAAAATTTTCAAATTTGTATGATATAGTTAACAAACAGTATTATTCTGTTAAAAAAATCGATGCATTCATTATTTGTTCCTTTATAGTCAGTTGTTTGAATAATGCGCAGTTTTATACTACTGAACCTTACATTTATGTTTTGTAATTTGGTTTAATATTATTGATGATTTTTATCATTAAAGTTTTAATTGCATTTTGTGTTTAGTAATTTTTTAGTAATGTTTATAAAATGTTTTAATGGGTTTTTGTTAAACACCGAGGCATTAATGTTTGAGTTAGGTGTTCGAACAGGTGTTTATATTGACGGTCATCATTTTTTTCTACTGAAAATGATGCGATCATGCTTAAAATCGTATTCAATTAAATCTTTAACATTATCCTCTTTTAAAAACTGTATCTATCCTTCAGAAAACAAATAAAAAAGTTAGAAAAAATGAAGAACTTTCAAAACCATTAAGGATTTTTAAATGTTTAATGATTATAAAATGATCGTTTTTAATTGATTTAGATTTATTTTTTGTTTATTTATATCTAATTTTGTTGCTATTATTATAGTAAAAAATAGAAAGATTACGATTAAGTGATTCAAAATGTATCAATACTTTCATATATAATTTCCATAAACACTCATTTAAAACCTCACATGACTGTTTGAAATATGCACAAAATAAGTATCTACCATTTAACTATCATAAATATGTTTTTTAGAGTAATGTTCTTTGAGTTTGTTATGTTATTTACTCAAAACTAAAACAATCAACGAAATAAAAATTTCAAATATATGAAATAAAATTACCTTATTCCTCTCTTGCTATGCTCACTAAAAACATTCCAAACTATGCGCATATATTATTTACACATATGATTATTTTTTGGCCGATACTTGTATCTTCTCATTTGCATGAAAAATTAATCAGTATCAGTATCAGTGTATTTGCTTACATTTATACTTAAAAAAATACATCGATTAAAACAACAATCTGATATGTTTTTTAAAGTCTACATTATAATATTTTAAAATATAACACGAAAGAAAAACCATGCTTCAAACATAGATTATAAAACACTTTCTACACATTCAGAATACCGTAGAAAAATTTCACCGTTTAATAAGTTGAAAGATATCTAAATAAACAATTTGAAGAATGCATTACACATTTGAAAACCCGATTTCAGATCTTACCATCTAACAAGCGAATTCTTTTGCGAAGCTTTGTATATGATCTATACACTTGTATATATACTAAGTAGTATACTAAAATTTAGTTCAGTTACGAAACGTATAACACAGTTAAAATTCCTTTTCAGTAAATTCCGTCAACAAAGAGAAATTTTGAACAGATCTGTACACGAACTATAGAATTTATACACACCAAGTAACTTATAAAAATTAGCTAAATTAAAAAAGCATAAAAAAACTGAAAACTCACTTCCAGCAAAACAGCTTATAGACTACTTTAATCGCTTACTTTTGTGTGTCCTTCTAAATAAATGGTATTCACACCATATTCTAGATAATCATCTTGTACTGCACTTCAGTGATGTATATCAATTTCAATATGTTTGAAATAGTGTAACATTATTAAACAATACTGCATTAAATTTCCCATCGACCGTAATGTAACAGAACTCTTTTGAGTGCTCTTGTAAACGAAAAATAAATGCTACACACTTCATTTTCACTACCGAGTCATGCCACAGTAAACTTCAATATATTAATTACAGGGTAATTTGGCTATATTTACGCGAGTTAGAGCACAAATAGATAGTATAATAGACAGACAGACGGCCAGTCAAACCGAACTAAATATTTGTACAGAAATGGATTAAATTTCGCATATATCATCACCAACAATTCCCAAATCGAAAATGATCAATATATTATACGTAAATGTCTTATAAAGTTGGTATGAAATTTTTAATTCATAGTCATCAAATGAAATTATTTTCTCTATTCTAATCTAATTTTCAAAGTATTAGACTGTTGACAAAATGATTAATTTTTAATCTTAAATGAAAGAAATTTTTACATTAATCAGTGTAGTATATTCCCTATAATTAATTGTGTAAAATTCATAGAATAAATTTATCAAAATATGAAAAGAAGAAATATCAAACTATTTTTTTTTTCTGATTAAAAATCAAATTTAAACACATGCTTTTTTACTTAGCAAAAAATATTTGATATTTTCTTCTTTATTTCATTGATATGCCATTTACATATCTGTTTTCCTTTTTCTGTCATAGTTCCATGAAAGGACTTATAAGCTAGATGACAATATTTTGAAACAATTACGTATATTTAATAAAATAATGCATTACCAAAATTTATTTCAAATACCTGAAATAAAACGAGATCTTCGAAAATCCCTTTTTTTAACATAACATATTAGCTAAAAGATATATTTTCATGATAAATTTTAATCTTATTCCCAGAATCTGAAATAAGCAAGAAAAGTTCAATCTATTTAAATTTAAAAAAGCAAAAAAAAAATATATTTTCAGATTGGTAAAATCAATTTTAAATTTAAAGAACAATTAAAATTTTGAAAGTAAAAAAAAAAAAAAAGAAAAAAAAAAAGAAACTGTTTTGAAGAAATAAACGAAATGAAAAATTACTTTCTTGAATAATAAATTTCTTTGTAATTTTTCATTTAAGAGCGACACTAGTTACTGTTATATTCTTAAATAAACTGCAGATTTGAAAAAAAAAAGGTTTTTTTTCAAATATATCTTGATTTGAGAGAATACAGTGAAGTTCCTGATATTGGGCATTTCCTCTAGAATGATATATAGGACGTTTAATAGGAACAAGACAACTTCCAACGATTTATAAAACTTTTTATTCTCTTTTCACATTTCTACTTAAATTTATATATATATCTTTAGTAAAGCCATATATTTCACCATATTTCGTGGCATGTTCACTGATATTTGATTTATTAAATAAATAATAAATTATTTTAAAATGTTTTAGCGAAATCAAAATTTATCTGAAATGTATTAACATATTTCATATATTTATTACACAATCATAAATCACAAGCAGTGTTTTTTTAGGGTTTCGTTCATCTCACGAAACTCTCTTCGTCTCGCTTATCTGTCTGTCCGTCACAGAGTCGGTTCTCAGAAACTGTATAAGTTAGAGACTTGCGATTTTTTGTACTTACAGCTGAATACCTACTGTTACGCTGAAAATCATAAAATTTTGAAACTGTCTTCATTAACGCAAGGTATTAATTAAAACCTTGAAAACCCACTCATTAATGGATAAAAATGTTCAACTAAAGCACAGAATTTATTTGAATTGTCGCCAATCTATGAAATAATAATAAAGCGCAAATGATAATATTATCTTTCAATTAAAAAATGAATTTACATGTGACTATCAAAAACAGAAATAAAACTTTCAAAATATAATTAAATGATCATGTGTTAAAAGCAGAAATTGTAGAAAATTACGTAATAAAAATATACTTGCGAGTGAATATTAAAAAGAAAATTATTAAATTATTACGCGTTCAAAGCATTAAATAGGGAAACTTACGTCATATTTAAAACGCTCAAATAACAATATTTCCAAACAGTTTCAATATGAAAATATATTTACACGAGATATTAATTTATTTCGACAAAACATTTTACATATTATTGCAAATTTTAAAACAGCGTAAATAATAATATTCCCCCTCAACTAAATATTTTAAGTTTAATAATAGGTAGAAAACTTTGAAAATTACGCCATATTGTGAACGATACATTTAAAACGTCTTACTGATTTTCTATGATGAACAATTTTCTATACTTGTGCATTATACCGTTGACAACTTTACACTAAATAAAAATAAATAAATAAATAAATAAATAAAAAATAACTATCGCCAAATTTTTCGTCAAACTTTAATGCCCAAAAATCCAATGGAAAAATTTTGCCATTGGAATCTAAAGCCCTACTCACTAAAGCGTCAACTATCAGTAACTTTAAACAATAAAATTTATATTACATTAATGAAAATAGAGAAAAAAAAGTAATCTTAAATATTTATTTATTCACAATATTTTTCTTAATTATCCCCCTCGGCTGAGGGATAAGTGTTTATGACGTCAGTTGAAACGGATCTGTTGAGCGAAACTATGCATAGCAACATTTTTTCAACGCTTTTTTTCTCTTTTAATATCATGGCGCGCAGTTTAAGTTATTTATTATTTTTTTAATTAATGAAATAACGGATAAATGGGTAAAATATCATTAAAAATACAGATAAATGTCGAAAAAAAATCTCTCGATGACATAACAAACACGTGTAACGCATGTGATGTCCATTGCATGTGACGCACTTTCCCCCCCTATATTTTGACAGTTTTTATTTATTTTTTGGATAGTGGTCGACGGGATAACGGATAAATACCCAATTTTTTATAACATCATTATAAAATTCCCCGATGCAGCGACATCGTTTACTTAGCCATTTAACACAAGTTGATTTTCAAATGTTTAATTGGTGTTATTTAATCAATCCGAAAACAGTTGTTAGCTCTTTCGACAGCAGTTGATTCGGCCTTAATATACCTGAGTGAAAGGAAAATTAATGGGATCCAGATTACAGCAGATCGCCACTGGTCGCTTAATTATAATTCAATCTTCAGTAATCATTTTAGAGTTAAGCAAAATATCGTGTTTTTAGAGTTCGCGGTGTCAGAACGGGGGTTGGACAGCACAGCTTGTAGGGTGTAGAGCCCCTAGTAGAAAAAAAAAAGAAATAAAACGTTAATAGACAATGATGAAATTAATAATGTGAATAGGGATTGTTAATAAAGAAGGGGAGAAGGGGAAACTACTTACTTTTTAATATCGCATTTAGTTCACATGACAGATATTATTATAGCAGAGTATAATAGCGGGCTTCGCCCGCTATCGGGGAGGTTCAGATATTCGAAAAAAGAAAAAATAGACCGGTAAATTTTTACTTTATAAAAAACATGACCTTTTTTTTTTTTGGAAAATGAATTTTTTTTTTTTTGATTTATTAAAGAAAGGATAAAGTTTTTTTGAAAGGAATTTTAAACGAAACCGTTTGTGCGACCTTTGATCACACTTACCCACCCCACTTGTTTTTAAGTAATTTTCACTCAAAACATAACAATAGCCATTCATTAAACTATCTTCAACTTTGCTACGTAATCGTAATTTTTTTTTTTTTTCATTTGACGACTTATTTTATTCCAAAGTGAAGATTCTACTGAAACGGTACTTTATTCTTCTGCACATATACAAGTTATATTCGTAAAGTGAATTCCAAATTTGATAAAAAAAAAAAAATCTTTTGGGAATATATCTTTATTTGAGAGAACGGAGTGAAAATCCTGGTATTGAGCAATTTATCTAGAATGATATATGAGACACTTAGTAGGAACAAGACTTCTTTCAACCATCTGAATCTCTCTTTTTTTTTCTCTTTTCACATTTCTTTTAAAATTTTTTATATAAAACTTTACTAAAACTATTTATTTGAACAGATTTTGCACCCCGGTAAGTGATGTTTGATTTTATCAAATATATATTTAATAGTTTTAAGAAGTATTTGAGAAATCAAAATTTATCTTAAATGTATTAAACGCATTTTATGCACGTATTTTTTATGCGCAATGAAGATCAGAATAATACATGAGCACATTAAGAAGGTGCTCCGACCGCCAAATTTAATAGGCTCCAAATCTTCAGACAATGTAACTGTAATAAAGGTTTATGATTTGCATAGTTTCAGATTTGCATAGATTCATATAACAAGATAGGAATATTAACATCATAAAAATTATTATGTTCCTGATTTTTTTTAAATTCTTTTTAAATTTATTAGTCGTCTCAGAATTAAATGATGCAGTCCAATGTACTATCTTATGTTGTCTAATCTAATCTTTTTATAAATTTCATTAAGCGTGGGACATAAAATGTATGTACTCCGATTTTAATATTATTGTGAATGTATCTGGTCACTGTGTAATTGTAGTATTATCTAACATCTTCGTTTTATAAAATAGAATGTTATTTGAACTTTTCATTATTAAAATATTTTTTTTCTTAAAAATATATATTTCTGAAGAATATTTTTAACGAAATATCTTTTTATTATTTGTACAAAATAACCGAGCTAAAAGCATTAGTTTATCACATTAAAAATATTTATCATTAAATTTTAAAAATACGTAAGAAACAAGTAGATGAAAGTGTTTTCACATTAATGTATACGAGAGTCGATCCAGAAATAAGGTTCCCACCAAATTTACAAATAGACAACATTGTTTATTCTCATAGAAATTTACATCCTTGGAAAGAAAAAAAGTTTGCTCTATTTTTCTACATAATCGCCATCTTTTTCTACGCATTTTTGTAGACTGTGTTCCAATTTCTGTATCCCAATTTCGAGAACTCCGGCACCAACCATTTGAGGAAGCGTTTCACGTTTCCTTTGACATCATCTTTGCTCCGGAAGCGTTGGCCAGCCAAGTGTTCCTTTAACTTTGAGAACAACTGATAATCACTAGGTGCGAGGTTCGGACTGTAAGATGGATGGGGCATGGTAGTCCACCTAAATTGTGTCAAAAGTTCCTGGGTTTAACGGGAGACGTGAGATTCGTCCTTGTCGTGAAAGCAACGTTACACCGGCTGTCAGTCGTCCTCGCAGGGGGTTCTGGACGGGTAGAGTCCCTTTGGCGTGCAAAAAGCGATTTACGGAACGAATCTTGAACTTGGCGGGATCAACAATGGAAACCTCCATATCGAACGACTGCTGAGCCAAAATAAGCGGCGCAGCGAAACGCGGCCGGGGGAATCGCGAGTGCGGGTACAGCCGCGCACAGCACTGTTGCCGTATTTCGCCTCGCACCTTCCCGTGCGGCTGGAGCTCTCTGGGAACCTTATTTCTGGATCGACCCTCGTACTATACACATATGGGCACCTTATTAAATTTGTTCTTAGGGCTTCCGAAAGTCACAATCGGGCAAGGGAGAGTGTTAAATTATGTATTCAGTTTTCAGAGCACATTAACAATTGTTATTTGTTAAACAACAGTCAATATCCTACTTAATGTAAATTTCTGTTCAAAATTCACGACTCATTTTATTCGAAAACGGAAATTTTTCTATTAAAGTTACTTACGATCGAGTCCAAATAAAAATTATATTCATAAGGAAAGTGCTAAATAAAAACGATCTCTGTGGGAGTGTATCTTGATCTGACAGAGCATACTGAAAATCCGGGTTTTGTACGATTCATCTAGAATGATACATCAGATACTTAGTAGAAACAAAAAAAATTCAACCATCCGAAACTCTCTTCTTTTCATTTCAACATTTCGTTTCCAATTTTTATAAATCACTTCCTGAATCCATTTACTTAAATATTTTGGACTATTTTAAGTGATATTTGATTTTGTTAAATGTATATTTATTAATTTATAAGAATAGGTATTAGAGAGATTTTAAGCGAATGTGCTTTTTTTTTTTTTTTTTTTTTTTTTTGTCAAATAACAGAAAGGTGGTTTAAAGTAAATTACGGCGATATAGAAAACTTATCTATATATAAAAAAATATATATATATTGATTTGACATAATTTTTTTACGCTAAATATGTTAATTATTAAAAAATATGTTTACAGTAAAGAGATTTTGAGAAAGTAAGTATGAAAAACGCGTGTGCACTTCACAACTTAAGACATTTGTACAAGTCCTTCTCAAAATAACACAAATGTGTTAAATATGCTAAACCTTATAAGATGTGAAAAGCATTTTGCTAAATAATAAATTTGAGAAAACAAAATACGTACTAACTGTTGTAAAAAGTTAAATATAAATATTTTTGAAGGGAATGGTCAATTTCAAAACTTATGTAAATAGTATTCCAGATGAAGTTTATTCTTTTTAGAGAAAGTATTGCTAAAGGTAATAAGGATAATTTCTTAAAATACAGTATTCATTAAAATTATGAAAAAAAAAATACAAAAAGCTGAAATATGGTGAGCTTTCAATACTTTGCAACAAAATTTACAACAAAGCACTAAGATTAATTTACAGATTTGAGTTTGACCTTAGTTTTTTCAAATTATAATTACATGTGCTAAAGTTATCTTGTGGCAATTAAAAAAATGTATATTTTGTATCAAAAAATTTAAAATTGAAACATTACGTGTACTTAATTTAAACACATTTCTTACATATATATTCAAAAGTTAAAGAAGCGTCATGAATTTTTAAGATTGTATAATCTTTTATTTTTAATAACAGGTGCAAAAAAATCCTCTTTGAAGGAAATGCAAGATGAACGTTTTTTTTTTTCATTTTACATTTCATTTTATTTTCTTATCTTTTTGTCTATGTAAAGATAAAATCTGCAGTACACAATTAACAAGTTTTGACTTTTTATAATATGAAAGGATTTTATGGATTAAGCTTTTCTAAAAAACAGTAAAATATCAAATATCTGTATAATGACTTGAAAACGCCGTTACATACATTTAAATATTTATTTATGTAGTATAACGTTTTTAATAACATCTTTTTCTCAACTTTAGAGTAACCCGTATTATCTCTCATTTCAAGGCAGTAAAGCATTTTGCAACAAAATTCAATCGTTCGTTAACCCTTAAATTTATTTATTTTTCAGTTAACAAAATCTAAAAAGTAATTAATTTTCTGCCAAGTAGATTTAAAAATGTTGTTAAGCTCCCAAAAATAATTGTTTTAGAAGTGTGTTTCTTAAACAAATTTCGAAGTAATTATGATCAAAATTATGTGTTATAACTTTATGCTAATTACATTAAAAAATATTCTGTCATGTTCTCAAATTTTGATGAATCTTTATTTTGTCACCGTTATCAAGATTTTCAGAAAATAAAATTGCATAATTTATGATCACTATCATGTTGTTTTGGAAAATTAAGAAAGACTTTACTAAATTCGTTCACAGCATCCCTCAGGCATTTTATAATGCATTGAATGACGCTGATCCAATTATATGTTTTCATAATCAGAGTGTTGTCTGTATGGATTATAAACATGATCTATTTTTATAAAGAGGATATTTATTCCTCACATAAGAAGAAATAAATAACTGAATAACGCATATTAAAATAGATAAAATAAAATAATACAAAATAATATTTTATCTAACGTGATTCATTTATTTGTTATTACTAAATTATTTATAACTAGCTGATCGTTGTCCGGTCCCATAAAAAAATAGCACGAAACGCTAAAACATTCTAAAAAGTGCTGCACAATTTCCGAATGAACTTTGGTGAATATTGAACAAAATTTACTGTATTGGGTTTGAAGATTGAAACCAGATTCCCTTTAAGAATGTGGAAAAAACGCAGTGAATCGCGATAAAACGCTAACAGTTACGAATATTTATTTCAAAAGTCGCAGGGGACAAAAGGTTACTATATCGCGCTAAAATATTAAGACATTATTTCTTTTTATTATTATTGAAAAATTGCCTCAAATCATGAAAAACTCTAAAAATCGCATAAAAAATCGCGAAATATTCAAAAATCGTTGAATGAACACCACATACATTCCATTGAAAAGAGGACAAAATTTACAATATTCTGCAAACCGGATTATTTTTACTAATGTGGAAACATCGCCACGACACAAAATAATAAATATATAAACACGCTAAAAATCGCATACAAAATGCTAAAAATTCAAAAATTACAGAGGACAAAATTTACTACAGTGCACTAAAACATTGAAAACGGTACTCTTTCACGAATGTCGAAAATCGACGCTAAACGCAAGAAAGCGGTAAACATAGCTTTGAAAATCGCAGAAGACAAAATAAATAAACAAAATTCCTTATACGATAGTAAAAAATTCGCCGTAAAGCGCGAAAAATGCTAAAAATCACATAAAAATGCACAAAAACTTCAAAAATCATGGAAGACCAAATTTACTGTCAGTTTCAAACCCAATTAATTTTACTAACGTCGAAAATCGTTATGGAACGCGAAAAATTGCATTAAAAATTCAGAAATCGTGGTGGACAAAATTTACTGTTAGTTTAAAAGTTTCAAAACGATTTACTTTCACGAATGTCAAAACATATCCGTAGACTTCGAAAAACTGCAAAAAAGTATATTAAATAGCGCACAAAAATTAAAAAATCTCAGAGAACAAAATTTAGTATAGTGGGCTAAAATATTGTAATTGTAATTTCTTCGCTAATGTCAAAAAATCACCGCGGAACTTTAAGTATCGCTAACATTCACAATAAAATTCGCTAAATATTCAAAAGTTTACTATATCAGGCTAAAAGTTTTAAACCTAATTCAGTTTTACTAATGTTTAAAAATTCCCGCTAAACGCATAAAAAACCCCTCTGCAATCGCATAAAAAGATTCGCAAAAAATTGAACAATCACTGTACAAATTCCAAATAAACTTTATTGAAAAAAAAATACAAAATTTACTATAGAAGACTAAGAAGACATTGCATTATTTCACGTATGTATCGTAGCCGAACGCGAGAAATCGATAAAAATCACATTAAAAATCGCTAAAATTTAAAAAATTGGAGAGGGCCTAATTTACTATAGTAATTTAAAACAACTTGATTCCGATTCTTTTACGGATGTCAAAAAATCGATGCAGAACACGAAATATCGATTATAGTCCCATTAAAAATTTCAATAAAAATCGTAAAAAATTTAAAATCGAGGAGAACGAAATTTACTATATTAGGCTAAAAGCTTGAAAAACACATTTATTTTCTCATCATTATTTTAATTCATTATTAATGTGTTTATGTTAATTTTATAATTAAGTATATCTGTCGGCCTCAGTTTTTTGCTAATAATAAGAGAAAATTATACACGTATGTAAAATATTTTTCTACTTCTGCTCTGAAATTTTCAAATTGATGCCTTAATTAGTTTTTTTTATGTTCGCTGATTAGTAAAAATTCTCAATTTATTTTCTTTCCTTTCCTTACCATACGATTTTTACAAAATATTACACACTTATATAAAATAGTTTTCTACTTCTTCTCTGAAATTTTCAAATCGATATCTTAATGAGTTTTCTTAATTTTCGCTGATTAGTAAAAACTCTCAGTGTATTTCCTTTTCTTACACAAATGAGTTTGAGGGGTGGGGTTGGAGGATTCGCCGATCTACTCGTTTAAGATCAGTTTTTAATTAAATTGGAAAATGCACAAGTGAGTTAAAAAACACCCTTAAGCAATTCATATTAATACAGAGCTTGAAGAATGCTTGCAAATTATTTTGTGTAGCCCTCTATATGTACAAGATAATTTATACAAACTATACGAAGCATTGAAAGATTTGTTCAACTTAAACACGCATACCACAGATTAAACCGCTGTTTCAGCATTTATCAGTCATTGACCGTTCTGTAATCGAAATAATTTGTGTGTACCTGTAA
The DNA here is from genome assembly GCA_963931845.1 of Maratus michaelseni. NCBI lineage: Eukaryota > Metazoa > Arthropoda > Arachnida > Araneae > Salticidae > Maratus > Maratus michaelseni. The sequence goes on from OZ007590.1 coordinate 197,787,456, forward strand.
ATGAACGGTAACTGTTATGCATGGCATAGTCTATGGTAAGCATCTTGAAGTGCACCTCAAAAAATATATATATATTTCCTTATGTTTGAAATAGTGTATAATTAGAAAATTTGCTGGAAACTGTTTTCTCCCTTAGACAAATTATTTAACGCAATTCTTTTGTGTTACTCCTCAGAAATGCATATCAATTTCTTCGATTTTCAAAGTATGTAATGTCATTGAAATACGCCGTAAATGATTTTACCCATAGACCATAATGTATCGGGATTACTTTGAGTGCCCCTGTAAACAAACTATAAATACTACAAACATCATTTTCAATAGAGAACATTGATGGTTAAAACCAGGGTGATGGTTAAAACCATATATCAATTACATGGCTATCTGAGTATATTTACGAGAGTAAGAGCACGATTAGGCTGCAGACAAACGACAATCAGACAAACGAAGTCATAATCACTTTTGAACTTTTTTTAAAGTGTTAAAAGCAGCTTCTCCACATCAATCATTACTCTTTAAAATGCCTGTTTAACCCTTCTTTGCATGAGTTTTTCTTTTACAATTGTTTTTTTTATACATATATTAAATATTAGACACCAGAAATTTTAATCTAGATTTTTAACTTTGTTCAGCAACATAGTTCTAGATTATTATAGTTCTAGAAATTTACTATATTAATATTTCTATATAAATATAGTGGTGGCGAAGAAGTTGATTTATTTATTAAAAGTTAAATAAACAGTGATGGAAATTTCCATCACAATGCAAAGAAGGGTTAAACACTTCACTATATTATTTAAATTATAGAATCATGAAATAAATTTTCTGGAAGAAGTAGTGCGTTATAAATTAATCGTCGAACAAATTTGAGAGCTCAATGAATTTTTTTCCAAACTAATGCGAAATTTAAAATCCATCGTAAATGATTTTTTTAATTAAAATTTCTTATATATTTATTTCATGCCATATAAAGAAGCTTCTTAGCAAAATGGTGGGCGATCAATATTTTTCTCAACTAAAATACTTAGTGATCGTTACGAATTCGAATACAGTTTTGCTTACTTTTTTCTTAAATATTTGTAATCCAGTTGATGTAATTATCCCGTGAAAAATATTCAAATGACTTTGTAAAGATTCAGAAAAAAAATCCTGAAAATGTCCAATACAATATTAATGAAAAATTAAGAATAAATTACGAAATAAGAAATATACTAAAGCCAGAAATTGTTTTGTCTCCTTGTTCAAAGATTCTTACGATAAAATTCATCCAAATGTGTGATCTTTCAAAAAAAGTTCAATAGCTAAAATGAATATCTCGTAAGGTAGAAAATGCGCTGTTTATATTTATTTTTATTTTTGTAGTATTTGCCAAATGAATGTTTTGCTTGATTACAACTTCATGTCAATGAAAGATTTCTCAGTATTATTCCGCTATAATACTATATTACTTAGAATTTATTATACACTGTAAAAAATATAATCTCAAATTGACAGAAAAAAACTGTCAATTTTGGCGCCAGTTGAAAACCGTTTAATTTACAGAAAATATCTATATATTATCATTAAAACAGTTTTTGTTTGTAAAAAATATATATGTTTTGTGTAAAAATTACAAAATCCACTTTTTTTTACAGGAAAAAACTGTTTTTCTTTAAAACAGTTTATTTCTGTAAAACATACAATATTTTTCTGTCAAAATTAGAGATATTTTTACAGTGTAAAAATTAAATTAAAACGATCTTAAATGTATATAATGAGAAAGTAATCTTTTTACACGCGTTTATTCAATTTAATTTAGTTCATTTATGTAAAACAATTCTTTATTCCAGAATTCTTTATACTTTCCCTAATATGCTAGACTAATACAAAATATGCTCACAGGTGTGTTTCCGATGACAATAAAACATTTTATTATTTTTAAAACTTCTTTATTTAAAAAAAAATTTCGTTAATCGTGTGTATCTCACTAGATCGCCAAATGTATCTTCCAATCACTTTACACTCATTAAATTGAAAATATCAACTTTTCCCTCAATTCACTTAAAATAAGTAATCTAAATACATTTAAAATACTTATCTTTGATCAGTTTCTAAATATACTATAATTGAAAAATAAATACACATCAAAATTAAAAATGTTTTTTTTGCATTTAGTATTATTATTTCTAAGCAGTTTAATATGGATGGTTTTTGTTGAAGAAAAATGCAAAGAATCGGAAAGAATGAGAACGGTACAATTTGCCTAAATCTTTTACATTTTATCATTTCCTTTATGTACTAAGTGATAGTATGTTTGTTATTCACATAACTAATATATCATAGAACAATAATTCAGAGAAATAATTTACTCCATAGTGACCGATAACCTAGTTCGGACTACATGTGTTGAAATTTCGTGCCTTATCGACAACTGTCAAAGTGCTACAGTAGCAATTTTGTATTTAAGATTATGCATTCTAATTTAAATTTAATAGTTATTCAATGAACAAATATTAATTTTTAATATCTACCTTTTTTTTTTGAATATTCATTAAAATCTGTCTTACATATATCTTAACGAAAGTTTCTTCACTTGTTTTTTTTAAACAAATGAAAATGTATCGGTGGAACGTAGTATTGTAAATGTTATAGACATGTATTGAAAATATGGCAACAATATACTTAAGAGTGAAACATTTTCATTTCACCAATCTATTCTAATATCTCAGAAAATTATGACCAGTAACTGCACTACTATTTATCAATTAGCGACTGGCTTCAGACCAACTTCTGTCTGCTTTCTTTATTAAAAAATTATGCACAAATAATTATTTTCTTCATTTTGTATAATGAATAAAAATGTGCATAGCATATACGTCTACATCGTATCGGTAACATGAAATTCTGTTACACATAAAACACTCTAAGTATAAAAATGTAGGTTTCGCTAGTTGTTGACTACACATCACATATCTACCGCTTTCATCTTATCTCTTTCACTACCATCCTCATATAAAGATTGCACTTACACTGTTAAAAAAATCTGTGCTTGGTTGAACCATCTTTTGGTGATGCAGTAACTGCGACCATAAGATGGTTCAACCTAGTACCAAGATTTGGAGCGATGGTTCAACAGGAGCTCCAAATGTTGATGCCAGATTTCACCAATTTATGGTTGCAGCTACTGCAGTACCAAAAGATGGTTCAACCAAGCACAAAAATTGTAACAGTGTACTGGATATTTGCCCCATTTTGTTAAGAGTTTTCAAGATTGCGATTACTGTTAATAAAATTTTTTTTTACTGTTTGAGAGATTTCTTTGACTCTCAGCATTTTATTATACATTTATTCTTCTTTATTTTTTCTCATGGTTCTCCCTATTTTGTTTTTCCATCTTCTGCTGATTCTTCAGCTTTCTTGTTGTTCGTGATATTTTAGACATTATTTGGATGTTATAGCTTTTGGCAACTGTTTTATTTTATTTTAAAAACACAAATTGCACAAATTGTGCTTATTAGTTGCTAAAATCAGTGTAAAAATTGTTTTAAACTCATAAAAGAGCTAAAATCCTACATGTTTCGGCTTTAAACTTAAAGCCATCATCGGGAAAGAGGAACAACACAAACGACTACTGATCTTTTAATTTTTGACACGAGAAAATTGAAATCAACAGTATGGAAAAATTTTAAAAAATAAGCGGGCGCTCTCTGTTGCCAAAGAGCAAAAAACAAAACAATGAATTAACAAGGGTTAAAAATGTATCCCATAAACTAGGTATGTTGAAAGAAAAGTTATCATTACAAATACAATCTTTTCTAATTTTAATTTCTAATGATTCCCTAATGGCGGCTTTAAATGTGTTATTGAACCTATGGATAATTCTTGCTTTATCGAAATTAATTACAGTATCATTATTTTTAGCGTAAAACCGGGAGAGTGCAGTGGATAACTTTCCAAATTTTATGTCGTTTTTATGCTCTTTAAATTTTTTCATACAGTTGATTTCAATTTTCTCGTGTCGAAAATTAAAAGATCAGTAGTCGTTTGTGTTGTTCCTCTTCCCCGATGATGGCTTTAAGTTTAAAGCCGAAACATGTAGGATTTTAGCTCTTTTATGAGTTTAAAACAATTTTTACACTGATTTTAGCAACTAATAAGCACAATTTGTGCAATTTGTGTTTTTAAAATACTAGTTAACAGTGTAGTGTCCAAATGGATTCAATTGTGTTTTATTTTATTTTATATCCTTTTCTTTTGGATTTATAAGGCGAATGACTGGGCGTCAAAACTCGCGAATTTAGAGATTATTTCCGTTGATTTGGATTGCGAGCTGATTTCCGTGATTCGTTTTCAGTTTCGTTTAAATGAGAGTACATTCTACTAAGAAGGTTGTCTTCAATTTTTTGAGAGACAGCAGAGGTCCTATTAAAGAGTTTTTATCCCTCACTTCAGCACTTGCTGCGCCTGGGCATAAATGGTGAAAGACAGATTTGTCCAGGGGTTGACCAGAGAGTCATCTGGAGTTTGAATCTGCAATCTTGGTACTTGATCAGGTTTTGTCCCTTCCAAACTTGTAGTAGAATTTGTTGGTGATGTTTCTATGTGATATGGGGCGAAAGACGAGACGAAGTTAGACCCTGCACTGAAGCTTTTTTTTTGAGGTAGGACATATATAAGGTGAACATTTTCCACATTTTCCAAATGTTTCTTAGCTTTCAGATGTCTAATCTATCCCTTGTTTTTGCTAGCTTTGATGCTGTGGATTTTCATCAGGCATTCCGAGTAGGAAAAATGGTGGACGGAGAAAACGGGTACTTTTATTTCTAATGACACACATATTTCTCTTTGATACCGAAAATGCTTTAATTGAATTTCCGAATAAATGCGTGCTGTCGACATTCTTTGATAGAGGATAACTTAGAGGAAGATTTATTGAACAAAGTGTTATATAATCAACTACTCCAGGAATAAATTTTATTGGATGATTTTTTACTGAAATTTCGACATAGACTTTTTAATGAAATCTCGTGAAAATTAAAAATGGCAAAGCCTCTGGATTAAAAGCAATCCAAAAAATGTTTAAAACAGTATATGTACAATAAAAACATGACGACTATTATTTTTCACTCCATACGAAAATAACAGCTATCCCTTGGCTTTTATATAAAGAATACCTTACTGCTCCGTATTGATCGGCCGATTACCATCAAATTTGGATAGACAGTTTTGCCAACATGACATGGCATAATACACCACGGTTTGCATAAAGAGGACGGCATTTGTGAAATGCAAACAATATCAAATAAAGCTATTTTGATCAACTACTAATGGATCTAAATTACATTTCAAATTTAAATGAAATAAAGCATGTAGAATATGAAATAATAATTATCCTTCCCAATCATACTTATGAGCAAGTAATTTATTTATAAAAATAACTAAAATGATTGTAACAAATTAAAATAATTCTCATATACTTTTATGGTTTGGCACATTTGAGAATCTCTAATATACTTTCAGTTATTGTTGAACATAAACTCATAAAAATATTTGTTAAAAGAGAGAATTTAAATAAAAAAAAAAACAGAAAGCTAGAATACGAAACATTTGTATAAAAGATCTACTTTGTAAATTTATTCATTTTATTTATCAATTTGTTTCTATATTTAAGTTTTTACTTCGGCAATATCACTTTAGCTTACTTTATATGTCTTAGTGACATTTTCATTACAAATGCTTTTATTCGAAGAAATATCAATAGATACAGCTTAAGATTGAACATATTATAAATATATAGCAATATATTAAACAATACAATTAAAAGTCAACAATTGAATATCTTTTATTTATTTAAGAAAATTCTAAGAAGATTATATGTATTTTACTTTTATTGAGAATTAAGCTCCGACTAATTCTGCCGCAAATTATGGTATAAACAGTCAATGGTTCCATCTATTAGCTATAATATCCACTTTTAAGTGTTATGTATGGATTAGGGTCTGGGGACAGACTACATGGTAAAAACTACATTATTTTTCTTTTTTTCTAATGGTAGCATCCACATTTGACACTTTTTTGAGGTCCTTGGATCAAAAAAGCCTGCAAAATGATGTATGCTTTTTAACACTTTCCAACCTAGTTGAAGAGTGTTTATGACTTCGGTTTGTCTGCCGTATGGCCGTCTGCCGTCTGCCGTTTGCCGTCTGCCGTCTGCCGTCTGCCGTCTGTCCGTGCTCTAACTCCCGTAAATATGCTCGGATTGCCCTGTCATTTTTATATCTTATTGTCGTTATCTATAGCATGTCTCCTATTTCAACTGAAGTGTGTAGCACTTATTGTTACTTTATAGGGACAGTCAAAAGAAGTCCGTTACATTACGTCTATGGAGAAAAATCGTTTGCGGTTTAATTAAAAAATGTTTCACTATTTTAAACGCATTGAAATTTATATATATCGCTAAGGTGCATTACAAGAGGCTTACTACAGAATATTGTGTGTATAGCAGTCATCGTTCATTTACAGGGCACACAAAAGAATTCTCTACGGTCTGTTAACAATAATTCCTGCGAAGTGCGTTTTAAGTTGCTGACCGCGATTTTAAAATTAACTCACTATTTGTCTATTACTTGGTGTATATAAATTACGTAGATCATATACAGTGCAGCACAAAAGTTCGCGAACACATTTCCGTTTATTGACAGCAACTCCAGAAGGAGAATTTGAAGGTGTGCTACGCGTTTCCTAACTAAACTAAAATTTAGCATCCTATGTAGTATATATACACATCTATAGATCATATACAGGGCTGAATAAAAATATTCGGATATTTTTCCGACTATTGTATATGTTGGAAATTCCTGAAATTGCGTTTTTAAATATGTTATGCGTTTTCCAAATTGTTTACTTAGATGTTATCTTTCAGTTTATTAAACGGTAATGATTTGTAAAATTATTTTGGAAGCGTTGGAAAGTGTTACATAATCTATACTTGACGCATGATTTTTCGTTATCGTTCTTAAATATTCTTAAAAAATGTGTAGTGAGTGTATCCATAAATTTCAAAAGTTAAATTAAGAACTTGCGAATAAAAGTAACGAAAAAGTTCATGTATTTACCGGTAAATTATTCAGTAAATTTAGATGTACCAGTAAATTTTAGATATATAAATAAACTTATTTTATGTAGCAGAAAATAATTCTAACTTTCTTTTCTTTTCTTAACTTTTTTTTCGGTAATTCTTTTGATAACAGAAGACGCTTCTCCTTTAATCGCCCAAAAGTAAAATTTCTCTATATCTCGGAAATTAATAATTGGAAAAACTGTAAACTTACACTTATGGACCTATGATCATTATGTACACCCAGAAAAATGAATTGATTAAAACAACAAAACCTGTTTTGTTGAGTACATTTTGGTTGTTTTAGTCAAATTTTTAGTTCAAGTAAAAAAATTGGTTTTGTTGCTTGGACAAAAAAATATTGTTAACACTCGTACAAAATTTTAACAAAATTTCACCAATTTTACTTGAACTAACAAAATTTGTTTCTTTTAATTTTACAATATTTTTGTAATTCCAGCAAAATTTTGTTATTTTTGAAAAATTTAAATTCTTGTGTAGTAGTCATATCTTTCTTACGTAACTTGATTTATTTTACTTATATAGCTATATAATTACATGATTAACATAATTTTGGGGGTAATTAAAACTTTTTTTCACTGGGACGGACAAAGGTAGTTTTAAAAATCCCCCTGTCCCATTTATTACCGTCTTCTATCTTTGCAAGAAGAAAGAATTGGATTCATGAAAATTTTCGATTTCCGGTTGTCCTGAACGCGATTTCGCTCTTTTTATCTCAAGAACTAATGCACGGAATTTAATAAAACCTTTTATTCAGTTACTTTCTGATATAAATTGTTGCTGATTACTTTTTACTTTAAATCGCGCAACAGGTGGCGCTGCTATGGTGCATTTTTCGTGATTTCTGCAATAGCTCTATCTCATTTTCAGCAGTCAAATACGCCTGTAATCTTTGAATAATAACAAGGAAATTTTTATCCTGCTTTTTACAGGCGTAATTCACTGCTGAAAATGAATAAAAAATTAACTATGTGTTGCCGTATGCTGTGCTTTGTACTGTCGTCTCATGTTTGCCGCAGAAATTTGCGTGCTCCTTCTGACATTCCATCTTGTGCTGCGATTGCAGCCGTTCCGACATATATAAGAGTGAGAAAATGCCGAACTCAGATATCGTTCCTGGTAGCGCAGTGGTAAAGCGTCAAACTGCTGTTCTGAGGACCCGGGATCGACTCCCGGCATGGGCAGTTTTCATTCTCTCGGTTTGCGTTTGAAAAAAAGTCGGATAAAATTCACTTGTTATTGTTCAAGGTTTACAAGCGTAATTCACTGTTAAAAAGTAGTTAAAATTGCATATGTAGATTGGTTCATTTAACAAATGTTTTTGTAGTATAAACAAAACAAGTTCGTAATATAACATATTTTATTGATTAAACAAACAAAATATAGTTAGTTGAAAAAAGAAAATAGATTGTTAAAATAACACATAGCACATATCTATGTAACAAAAAAAAATTTGTTAATTCAAGAAACATTGAACCATTTTACTTGAATTAACAAAACATTTTTTTGCTGACGATACAAAATTTTTTTTTGGAATTGCAAAAAAAATCAACAATATTTTTTTTTTGTTGATTCAAACGAAATTTCCATTGACCCATATTTAAACAAAAAGTTTCGTTGGGGCAAACAAATTTTTGTTGATTCAACAAAACTTTTTTCTGTGTGTAGCATTTTTACTTACCCATCATATGTAGTATAGGATAAGTCTTGTACTCGTTTTGAAAATCAAAACATTTTTTTTGACGGATTTATACGCTTCAGACACTAGAAATTCCGAAAAACATACTTTTAGAAAAAAAAGTATCCGTCCGTCTGTCTGTGTATCTGTGTGTGTGTCTGTAAACGCTCTATCTTCCGAACAAATTGAGATAGGGACTTGAAATTTGGTATTTTCTTAGTATGTAAAAATGGGAAGAAGCTTATTGAATTTCAGTAACTTCGATTATCCGGAACTATTTTTTTCTGACTCTCGAAATATTCGGTCTGTTAGAAGATATATAACATTTTTCGAAATTGTTTATTTTAAGGAGTGAATATAAAATACAATAAAAAAAAAATTTTGCATAAAGAATGAAGTCGATCGGATAATTAGTTACCGAGAAATTTGTAATCCTATTTCACACACTCTTCGATTTTTCATGACCCTATATTTCATCCAAATTTCAATTCAGAGATATATTTTAATTGGAAATGAGAGGCTTAATCCTACGCAATAAATAGTTAGTTAATATGATTAACATATTTGGAGTTATAAGGATGTTTATTTTACGCAATTCAGTAATAAAACATTTAAAGTTTATGACGTCATCAAGCGACGATTTTATTTGAATTCCAATGCATTTTATAAGTTGTGTACACATGTTTTATTTTCATATTTTAAAATATGAATATCCATGATGGGTAAGTATTACGGTGGCCCCCAACGAATAGTTTATCATGTAGGCATCTGATAAACCTTAATTCCTGCGTAACATGTAAGGTAAAGGCAGGAGAGATATGGCACGGTCGGACAGATAGCGCACATAGAGGTTCGGGGAGAAGGAGTAAAGTGAGCGAGCAGTGACTCCAGGTAGTTGTACAACAGCAGTGTCTACTTCAAAGTGCACGTTGATTGTTTTGAGCGTCTAAGATAAAGCATTGCTATTTTGTTTTGTTTTCCCAAAGTAAGTGCTTAAATTTGCATAGCTATTCATCAGAATTTCTATACAATGTCAATAGTACAAAATATTTTAAACTTAAACGCATCTGCTACTGAGGAGAGCGTTCATGTTTCGGTGTCTCCGAGCTGTTAACGCTAAATACCGATCTTCATTGGGCGTTGTTGCCCGTCTACGACCTTGCCCTGGTCTTCGGCCTGCACATCCACTCTCCAAAAAACGGTTCCAGATCCTGGAAATGACACTTTGTGACACTCCAATGGCTTGCGCTACTTCGGCTTGAGTTTGGCCCCCTTCTAACCTACCAACAATTCTCCAAGCTTCTGAATCTGTCAAATGACTTCGCTGAGACATCGTACTCATCGAAACAAAGCAATCACTGAATGCCGATCATCCTTGTCTTCATTCTCTTTTATCCAGCTGAAAGTCAAATTTCATTCTCTGCCGCTGAAGCGACGTTTTTGACGTCGAACTCAAAATTTGCATACTCCACAGTTTGAAAACCAGAAAAATTTGCATTTGTGATTCTCTTCTTCTATTTTCGGCAAAAAAAATTTCGTTTATATCTTTATTTTATATAAAACTTCAAATATCCTTTAATTGTTTTGAGCAGTGTACATAATATGAATATCCACATTTATAGTATGAATACCTATGATGGGTAAGTATTACGGTGGCCCCCAGCGACTAGTTTATCATGTATGAATCTGATATAATCCTTAATTCTTGCATAACATGTAAAATTAGATTTTATTGATAATTGATTGGTGCCAGTCGCAATTATATACGACACGTGGCAGAATTAGTCGAAGATTAAATTATCTTTTTTCCACGACTGTAACATGCAAACATTATTTAATATCAACTCTGATTTATATTAATTACCTGTATGGATTTTTAAGTAATTCTTTATTTTAAAAAAAACTGCATATAATTATGAATATACATTATTTCATGTAAATTATAAAGCCATAAACTGTAAAGACTAAACTATAATCTTCAAAACAAATAATTTATTTTAAAAAACTGAAAAATACTATCAAAAATTAAAACACATATATATATTTATTGGTTTGTCAGATCTGCAAAATGCTAATTCTCTTTTAGTTACAAAAGAGCTGTTTGATTTAAAATTCAGGAAAAAATATGTTTTTAAATGTATTTGATTTTTGGGGAATCAAATTCAAAAAGATGAAATACAAAGAATACAACAAAGATCGCACTTTAAAAAAAAGGCTGAATAAAATAACGATTATGCATTATTGTATGTAAATTATATGTATTTTCAAGGTAAATAATGTATTTATTAAAATTTGAAAAATGCTATTAAAAAAATAAAGTACTGCTTACATACATTTACTATTTTGCCAGATTTTGCAATGTTCAGATAATATTTCATAAATCAAACTTTTTTTTTTTTTTTTTGAAGAATCAATTTGAAGAAAGCGCAATACAAAGAATATAACAAAGATCGTACTTTGTAAATTAAATTCATCGTAAAAGAGAATTTATTCAAGTGTGGGAAAAAAAAGTAAATAAAAAATGACTAAGCTTCAATTTCACTTCGTCGTATTTTCTATCGCTACTTCAGCTACAAAAATTCCTCAACTGGAAACTTTGTATCACCAATATTTTGAAATAAATTTCTTCATCCGAAGTGGTTTTTCTTCATAAAAAAATAGCGTAAGACAGTCTTTCAGAATTTTAAACCCAATCAACGATAGTACTAAGATAACTTTAGATCCAGACAAGGCGGAAAAACAATTGCAGTTTGAAAACTTTTTTAATACTTATATTAAATTTTGATGAAACATAAAAAAAACACTAAATATAAGTACAATATGAATGTATACATATTATTCAGTATTAATAAATATTTTGTATCGGTGTTGTCAGCCCGCAAATGTAATGTAGATATGCATATTAGATATTTTTAGATACGGATAAAGAAAAAAATGCAATGTGAAAAGTTTTTTTTAATACTTTTAAATGTTAATATTACATACTTTTTTTTAATGTAACAACATAAAAAAAAACTCAAAATGTAAGGAGAGTATGTATACATGAACACAGCATTCAGTATCAACAACTATTTGTTATCAGTATTGTCAGCCCGCTCCATTTTTATTATTGTTCAGATTGTTTGATTGCTATCACTCTTTTGAAATATTTTAATTCGTATGGTTTTAGTCTTATTTAATGTAGTATTTTAAATAAGGCAAATATTACTTTTAAAAAAGTGGTAACAATTAAGTAATTTAAATTTTAAAAAAGTAGCGGACAGGCAACGCTGTTTTTCATTGATAATTTTGTGAAGTATTTTTATTCCAAAAACAATTTAAAAAAAATAATTTAATAAACTTCCAGAAATAATTTAATAAAAGTATATATGTACAATACAAGTATACAATTTCTGTTACTTCCAAGGAAATACTTTTAAAAAGTCAAATTATTTTAAAAAAGAATACAGTTCTCATAGATTTTATGGTGTATCATATTTGAACATCTCGAATATTTTTGAACATGACACCCAAAAAAAATTATTTGCGAGAAAGAGAAACGTTTTCTAAGAATAAATTTAAAGAACGACACGATACAAAGGATATAGCAAAAAAAACGTATTTTGTAAATTAAATTCATCAAGAAAGAGGATTTATTCTAGAGGGGAGGAAAAAAGATAAATAAAAAAAAAAACCTTCAATTTCACTTCTTTGTATTATGTATCGCTTTTTCAGCTTCAAAAATTCTTCAACTGGAAACTTTGTATCACCAATATTTTGAAATAAATTTCTTCATCCGAAGTAGTTTTTCTTCATAAAAAGAAAAATAGCGTAACACTGTCTTCCAGAATTTTACACACTAGCAACGATAGTATTTGATAACTTTAGATCCGGATAAACAAAATAAGCGGGAAAATATTGCAGTGTGAAAAGGTTTTTTTAATACTTATATTGAATTTTTATTTTTATTTTTTTACGTTAGGAACATAAAAAACTGAAAATGTAACGAAAATATGTATATGCAGTGAGTATTCTAGTATCACTAACTTTTTTTTTTCTGTCAGTGTTGGCAGTCCGCTATTTTTTTAAAATTCAGATTGTTTGATAGCTACCACTTTTTTCAAATAGTATAATTTGTTTTATTTTTGACTTATTTAATCTGTCAATAAATAAATGCGAATATCACACGTTAGAAAAAGTTTTGGCAATCAAGCAATCTGAATTTTAAAGGCAGTAGCGGACTGGCAATACCCTTTTCGATTGAAAATTTTATATACGCTTTAAAGTACTTTTATCCCCAAAACAGCAACAGCTTAATAAAATTATGTATATATAATATTACATACAGTGTATACAGTATATAAAGTAATAGTATATACCGTCCCAGCTAAAAATTAACTGCAGTTTTTCTACAGAAGTGAAGTGTTTTTGAAGTTTTTCTACAGTCAACTGTAGATTTTCTGCACTGAAATCTTGACTACAAAAATACTTCAGTTATTTTGTAGCTAATGTGAAGTAATTTTGCAGTGATTTATTTCAAAAATACTCTGAGCTATTACCCGCAAAAATACTGTAGTTTATGTGAAATCATTTTACAACCATCAATTAAAAAAGTAATGAGCCTTTACATTTGTAGTAAAACTGTAGTAAATTTGAAGTATTTTTACAGTTATTAATTCAGAAGTATATTTTCTTATGTATCTGCAGTTTAACTGTAGTTACTATGAGGTAACTTTACAGAACTTACTTTATGGAAGCTCGTGTTATATTTTCTGTAGTTAATCTGTAGTTTTAAAAATGATGTTAAAGCTTTTCAGTTTTTGTTATTGTTGCATGACTCACTATTTACTTTATTAATAATAATTAATACTGTTTTCAAGACTTTTATTTTAAGGACCTAATTAGAACACCTGTGAAAGTCCTCCCCTCCGCCCTTCTTTAAGTGAAACAAACAAATATTCAAACATATCAAACTTTAAAATTCGAAACAAATATACATTAAAAATAAATCAATGTTGTTTATCGTTAAAATGTTAGAGCTAACCAGGGACCGACTTACAGATTTCGGGGGCCCTGAGCAGAAACATAATAGCGCCCCCTATAACATTTTAAGTGCAAAACTAATGCATTAAAACCATTTCGTCTATTATACTAATTTACTATTCATACAGTATTATATCATTATCTTACGCATTAATTAAAAAATTAAAGTGCTATGAAAAAGATACATATTATAATTCATATTATAAAATTCAATTAAAACGTCTAATTATATAAAATAATTAAATATATATACTTAAACGTTTTAAAATTTAATCGTACAAAGAAAATATAACTAGTTCGCAAATTAATTCACCTTATATTTTTAAAATTACGTATTCATTTACAAAGCAATAACTAATTTCTTTATTTTATGCAAAAATTATTAATTATTAAAATTAAATTAAAATTATTTTACAAGCTATAACAATATAAACCTGTCTCTTCGCCAAATATATATATATAGACTACAATTTTAATTTGTAAATTGACAGGGCTCTTTGGTATCGGGATTTCAGTGTATGTGGTCAGTTTCTTATGTTTCAATGGTTAAATTTTACTTAAAGTTTTATATATATATATATATATATATATATATATATAAAACAGAAAAAAAAAACTAATTCGCAAATTAATTCAACTTTTTTTTTTCTTTTAAGTACGCATTAATATAAAAAGCAGCAACTGTTTTTCTTATTTTATTTAAAAGTTATTAATTATTAAGACTAAATTAAAATTATTTCACAAGCTATAAAAATTTAAACAGGTACCTTCACAATAACCTTATCAATAGTAACTTCACAAAATTACTATTAAGAAAACAGTGTCCCACACAAAATTCTCTTAATAAAATACGGCTCTTCACAAAACCTATTTTTATAATAACATACTATTTTTTAATAATTTTCATTTTCGAAATTAATATTTATTTTTTTCAATTTAAAATATGTAACAAATTCAAAAAATAAATATATATCCTAAATTGATTCAGTATATAAATAAATAACCACTAAGATATTTAATCCACGCCTTTAAATAATAAATTAATTTCGAAGTACACACGCACAGAGCATTTAAAAAAATTCACTTCAAAATCCCATCTTTCAAATCACCTAAAAACGAGAAGTAAACCTGTTTATTTGACTACCCTCCCCTTATGACCACATTCAATCAAACCTATCATAAGACCCAGTTGCTGAGTCGGTAAGATGCTCGACTTCCAACCGTTACACCCCCGGATCGAATCTCCTCTCTGCAAGTGGGGAAAAATGTTCTTTTAAAATATTTACAAAGAAATATGATAAGATGACTCATAGATGGCGCCACCAAAAACAGAAAGAAAAGCGAAATAATTTTTTTGCAAAATTACTGTAGCTTATAAATTGTAGTTATTTTGCAGTTGTATCAACTTCAAAAACACTGCAGTGATTTGTGCCAAATCACCACAGTTGTACAACTGCAGTTTGCTTTAAGTTTCACTGCAGTTCATTTTTAGCTGGGGTATCTCTTACTTTCAAGCATATAACGTATTTCTGAAAATTAGTATAATGGCATTAACCCTTTGATTATAGGGTCGGAACATATCTCGTCCCAGCGATTTCATCTTTATTTCACTCGCACCACTTTTTGATAAATAATATCTGGAATAGACTTATAATAAGATACTTTCAAGAGAGGTCCATTTTTCCTTAATCTCTTTTGCTTTACGTTTTTATTCCTATTGTTTAATTTTTCTTCTATTTTTAATTGTTCTTTCTTATGTAGTTGATACTAAATTTAACTTTTCCCAACGGCTCAATATTTACAAGACACTTTACTCACAAATAGACTGGGCGTAAAGTTGATCGCAACTCGGAAGCCCCTTAACCGACATCAACTGTTCGGCAACTGTTCAAGAGAGGTCTACCACAAGTAATTTTTTTTTTGAAAATTGGGTCACGAATTAATACAAAAAAAAGTCACCAGTCCTAACCAGTAAGCAAAAGGTTAATGAAAGGCGAAATTTCTTTTAGAGTTTATGGATTTTCTTTCTTTTTTTTTTTCTCATGTTCTTCAAATTACTGTTGAACATAATATAAAAATAATGCTTCTTAAAAGATTTTTTTTTTTTAAGAATCAATTTAAAGAAAGTCATAATACAAAGAATATAGCAAAAATCGTTTTTTATAAATTGAAATCACCGAGCAAGAGGATTTATAAAAGTGAGGAGAAATTAAATGTTGATAAAAAATGACTAAACTTCGATTTCATTTCATTGTATTTTCCATAACTTATTTAACTTCAACAATTCTTCAACTGGAAAAATTGTATCACCAATACTTTGATTTTTTTTAATCCGAAATGGTTTTCCTCCCTAAAAACAAGAATGGAATAACACTGTCTTTCAAAATTATAAAAAACAAGTAATGATACTAGATAATTTTAGATACAAATAAAGAAAATAAGCTGAAAAAAATGTAATATGATTTTTTTTGTTATATTTAAAAGTATTAAAACATTTTCTTACCAGTTTTAATACTTTTTTAATGTTTTTTTGTTTATTTAAATTTTATTTTAATACTAGCCTTCATATGGGTGAATTTATTTTTAAATGAATGAAAAACATATTTTACATTTAAAACAGATTTAAAATTGATTATTAAAAACAGAATTTATTGAATTTTGAAAAACCTTACATTTAAAAAGAAATTACTAAAAAACCCTAATAACACGTATACAGAAATATTTATTTTTCTGATAATTGAATATTTGGACACTATACCACAACGAAAAATTTAATGAACATTTTGGGGTATATTTGTGCTTAGTTCTGAGAGCAGAAGTGTTTTGAGAATTTCTATTCTCTTAAGGAACAGAAAAAGATTGTCAAAGGTACATATTGCAACTAAAACATAGAAAATGAATTAATCTGCTCTCTATTGTTATGTTTTGGAAGCATTATTGGATTTTTGTGATTTTGGTATATGATATTGAAAAAAAAAATGTGCTGCCCAGTTTGGTGGGGAATTTTCCACAACACAGCTTCATAAAGATTTTATGCATTAAGTATACAATACTAAAATGAACCTTGTGCAGTAATTTATAATTGTTCACATTTTTTGTCATCCATTAATTAATTCCTAAACTGATAATCAAAATATAATCTTCTTATTTAAAAAAGTATCTAAATTGAAATAGACACTATCCTTAGAAGCGCTTTAGATTAACAATTTTTTTATGGTAAAATTGTGAAATTTATAATTTTGCAGTTTCCAAGTCTTTATATTTCACTGGTCAACAACATTTTTGATGCTGGTGAAAATAAAGATGTTCTAGGCCAATTTGAGTGTGTTGATTTCAAATCTGAACACAAAATTTCTCTATCACATCAGGATCTTGAGTTATAGAAACTACTAATTTTTTAAATCTGACATTATGCGACTGTGACACAAGTGAAATTTGATCAATGATCAAAATCTGTATATGTTATTTTAGATTTATTTTTCTTTGAAAATCTGAATGTATTCGTCATATAGTAGAAGTAGCAGTTTGAGAGGGGATTTTTCGGTTCACGCCATATCATGAGCACGGAACAAGACATTGACGAAGTTTTCAGCTCTTACCTTTTAACCCTTGTATTAGCCCTCTATTGCACACAGTACAGCATGTATGTGGGGTCTACCATTTGTCCTAATCTCCAACTTCCGATTAGACAATATGCTAGCATATAGGCTTAAATTGATGTTCAACACCAGGATATCTTGATTACTAGACAGCGTTCTAAACAAAAGACATACATATAGGCTATAATTGAAAGTATATACGTGTTAAACACTGACTGTATTGATAAAAAATATATTTCTTTGATAAAACGCATGGAATACATATTAACTAAAACTCAAAAGCAGATTTTCAAACATATAAAAAATGACTAAATATGTAAATAGACTTAAGAGCATACACTAGTCTCGCGAAAAGACTTTCAAGCTAATGTTAAACCTATGGTACCATTACAAAGTTTTCGTTTGCATTTCAATGTTTTAATTTATTTACTTATTTATTGCGTAGTATAGCTGAGGTCTATCTATAAAAGGATCGATCTATATATTTTCGATTTTGGTTGCATTTTTTCTTTATGGGGATATTTTATATTCCGTAACCAGTTCTGACAATAAAATGTCCTCATAAAAAACAATCTGTAACGAAAATATAAAAAGTAAAAAAGTGTCGTTTAGAAATGGACCTCAACTGTCCTTTGCAAAAATATCATTTAAAAATATTCAAAATTCACATGAGAAATTTGAAAAGAACGCCCTCACAGGGTTAAAATTAGCTTACGACTCTTGTCGCATGACTAGTTTAGTCTTTTAATCTAGTTTTTATCTTATTGCAAAAATGTCATAAAAGTAACGTTAAATTTTGTTTTAATTGGAGGAATTTGTAACTCTATTTTTCTTTAACAATTTTATTTGAATTTATTTTATCAAACAAATGCGAAAATGGACGATGATATCAATGCCAAATATTTTTTATTTACGCATCATACGTAGTATAGGGTATGTCTTGTAATCGTTTTGAAAGTCGAAAAACAAATTTTGACGGATTTACACGTTTCAGACACTGCAGATTCCAAAAAAACTTATTTTTAGAAAAAACATTTTGCCGTCCGTCTGTCTGTGTGTCTGTGTGTGTCTGTAAACGCTCTATCTCCCGAACAAATTGTGATAGAGACTTGAAATTTGGTATGTATTACTATGTACTAATGGGAAGAAGATTATTGAATTTCAGTAACCTCGATTATTCGGAACTATTTTTTTCGGACTCTCGAAATATTCGTTCTGATAAAAGGTATATACAAATATTCGGAATTGTTTATTTTAATGAGTGAATATAAAAGAATAAAAAAAAAAATACATTTGACATAAAAAATGAAGTCGATCGGATAATGAGTTGCCGAGATATTTGTAATCATATTTTCCATACTCTTCGATTTTCATGACCCTGTTTTTCATTCAAATTTCAATTCAAGGATATATTTTAAATGGAAATGGGATACTTAATCCGACGAAGTAAACTGTTAGTTAATACGATTATCAATTGTGGAGTTATAGAGCATTTAAAGTTTATGTCGTCATCAAGCCACTATTTTATTCGAATTGCAATGCATTTTATAAAAAATTTCACATGTTTTATTTTCATATTTTATAATATGCATATCCATGATGGGTAAGTATTACGGTGGCCCATAACGACTAGTTTATTACCAGAATTTTGGATTCGTTAGTTGATAATGATACCTTTTTATTTTAGGTTCAAATTTCAACTGTTTTCAATTATTTTCAAACGGTTTCGATACTATGTGTTACACTTAAACTTTGTATCTAAATCTATTCTTCTTTTGAGGAAGAAATGTGTTATGTGATTATTATATTATAATTATGTTGATGAGATTACAAATGGTTATTCCGTGCTCCACGTATTTGTAAATGTTTAATCAAATTTTATTCAAATAAGTTATTGCAAATTTTAGAACAGGTTAATTTTCATTCGTCTTCTTTACAATAATATTTCTCGTTATCATATTTGTAGTTTTACTATATCGCATTTCTAGACACCAAACCTGTACAATTATTAAAGTTGCTATCACGTTCATTATGGTTTTAAGAAAATTTTAATCGAACCTTCTTTTTGAGCCGATTTTTCATATGTGAATCCGATAAAAAATGTACACATTTTTTTAAATCTTAATTCATAAAAAGTTGTTTGTACGATAATTTTCTCCTCAGACAATCCAATCAGCGACAAGCGGTTTGGACATCATTTCCAAGATGAGCGGCACAGCTATATCGAGCAGGAAAACGATGAAGTAGAAATAAAAATAAGAACGTAAAATAATCCACTCAATAAGAGAAAAAAATAATGTGGTCTGTGATAAAACATGCTTTATATCAAAATAGAACTAAAAACGTATTATTTTTCAAAAATAGAGGAAATCAACTAAAACAGATATAGTCTAGAAATTTATTTGAGGCAAATTAATAGCGATAAATAGTAACTAATAACATTTTTTTCATGCAAATTTTGCAACATGAATTACAATAATTTTTTCGTGTTTTACGCAGAAATATTTAAACTAAAATTTCTTCAGAAGTTAGCTGTTCGAAAAATTGTTGAGATCGTAGCAACATTAGTGGAAAATTTTTCATTGTTCGTGAGGGGAGGTGAATTTCTAACAGTCTTGATCGTTACCTAAAACGGGAGTTTTCTGTTGTAACATCTATGTCATGGAGAAGGAAATATAGCAATAAGATTCAGAACTTTGGTTTAGTCTTGTGTACATTTTAATAACCGGCTTGTACACACAAAAGTTTACTTCATACGTTCTCATATAGTATATGGATTTTCACTATAATAACTATGTCAATAAAATTTCTAATCAGATAACAGTCACTTGTAATAACTTAAAACTTTTAGAAAAAAAATTTCGTCTTTTGCCATTCCGTACTTATAAAAATCTATCAATCAGAGTTTAAATTTAAACAATGAGTTTTATGTGACATGTTACAGTCATTCCCTCTACCTCTATGAACAATCTTCAACATATAGGTAGCACTTTTGACGTTAATTTGATATAGAAAGAGACCTTTATATCGGGTATATATATATATATATCTATATCTATATATATATATATATATATTAATCCTACGTATAGTCAAGTACCAAAAGACGATGGTAGAGCTTTTTGTTTAAATATTGTCCTTTCTGAGCTACATCAGTATCAGCTTTTTACACAGATGGATGATCCATTATTATAACTCATCGGGTGAAAGTCATACTGCCAAGAACCCTAACATCACTTGGTGATGACTGCATTTTATCTCAATCACATAAATACACAATGACAAGTATAATCTCTGACAGTGGAATTTGCATACTTAGGTGAAACTGCATTTTACAATCAGCTATAAATCCCATGTACGGATACCTCTAAGTTCGCTCGCAAGGCATATATTCTTTTTGAAAGAATGTACGTTCATAGTAGATAGAAGATACCAACTATAAAGTATCTGCAAGAGGCATATAACGATACACTTGAGGCGCATCATTTAAGATATTGAGTGTTATTAAGATATGAGTCATTCCGAGGGTTAATAATCTTATGATATAAGCATGCTCGACGTGCAACATCAGCAAGTGGATGCGTAAGTTGTAATTCATCCTTTCAGAAAAGTACATATATTAAAACTCAAAGACCCTTTATGCGGTCTTCTATAGATTCAGTTTATGCTCTTCAATTTTTATTGACAACTATAATATCACATTCATTTGACGAGGGAATCCTTTAGTGTAATATGGATTTTTACTACCAACTTGTGCATAATTCAGTAGTCCATTAATATATGTCATCTTTTGCCCGCATCATTGAGAATTTGTATTTCTAGTGCTAACTTCCGAACGAGATTGGTCCATATAGTCGTCTCAAGAAATTCCATCACCATACCAATGTCTTCTAGAACTCTTTCTTGCGTTGTCATCTCATTTAGAGATATTGTTATGTTTGCGGGATCTATTCACTGTATGATTTACCTCATGGAAGCGGCTGGCGTCTTTTATGAAAGATGGTATGGATAGAGGAGATGGGTTAATCTTTTGTGCAGCTTTCCCTTGTCTGGAAATATTAAAAACTCTTCGAGCATATAACTGAATTGCACTTCTCTTTTTTAGAAAATTGTTTGCTTTCATTTTCTTTAAAATTTAAAATATTCATTTTAGCAGGTTTCATTATGATTACATTTAGAGGTCGTAATTTACCTTTTTCAGAATTGAACTTTTTTTAAAGTTTTTTAATGAAGTGCCTGTTTTCAATCGCAATATCTAAAATAATTCCAGGTTTGCGTAAAAATTTCAGTTTCAAGTAATGTTTGATTGTCTTTGGCAGACGGCAAAGTGAGCATGACAGACGTAATAGAAGGAACTTCAATATTTATGTATACTTTAGCTTTATGAACTTCAACATTTCTTTGTAATCCAATGTAAAAATAACATGCATCTTTGTGTTTTCGGACTTAGTACCATTTCCTTGAAAACGGAGTTTGAGGGTTTTATCGGCTATGCAATGCGCAGAATCGGTAACACATAAACTATACCATACACTACTTTTATCATTATTTTTAGCAAAGCGATTTCTGGCCAGAAAATGACAAGACTTTTAAAATACTAAATTTTGTTGATGATACTTCACTAATTTGGTAACAAATTAGGAAGTTGGTTTTAAAAAAGATTTATCGACTACAAGCGTAGCAATCTTGAAAGAGTCGATCCTCATCCTCTATAGCATTTCTGTAAAGTAATTGTTATTTCCAAAATCGTTGACTTTCTATTTTTTATAAATAGTTTTACTAAGGTCAACCGTTTAATTACTTCGGTTTAATTTTGTTTAAGTGATTCTCACATTTTCATAGTATCCAAAATTTTCGCTTCGGAGGACGAAACTAAGAGGACCAACTAGAATTTATCATTCGTTTAAGTCAGATGTTCGTAAACTTTCAATTTGACGTAAGACTAAATGGAAATTAATACTTTTACCGTACCATATGAAACAAAGGTAATGCTAACTTGGATTAGTTTGCAGCTGGAAATACAGCGTACGTGACCTTAACTACAAGAGCTCTAAAAAAGCCTAATAAAATAATTATTATGTAGGTAAAGTGTTTTAGGAGACCCAGGAAATTATGTATGCCTAGAAATCTGCATTAATAAATTGGCCCGTGAATGATAATAATTAAAACTTCATGGTTATATTTCTAAAATAGTATTTTAATTATTATCTTTTATTGGCAATCATACATGGAGTACCATCATGAGAATACATAAATAGTATGTAACTTATCATAAAAGAATTTAGAACGTGGTACTACAACAGCTTATGATTTATTCACAGAAAGTTTACATGTATTATTATAATCTAACTTGTATAAAAAGTACTTCGCATACACTAACCTGATTTGTATCGTAGATGCGAAGAGCGGTCCTGTTTAAACAGACATAGATTTTCAAGTACGGTATAATATATTTTTAATTTTAGACACGTCTGATTCAATATTTAATTTATTCTTGAATATTTTTTATATAAAATGAAGGTAAGAAAATTCTGATAAACACTAGCAGAAATTTTGCAGCTGTCACAAAAATCAATGTCTGTTACGTTCGTTTGAAAAAACAAAACATACTTAATTTATTTTTTAAAAAGAACTCTATCTGAAAATAACATAACATTTTTTTTTTCTTCTATCGTCACTGTCAGTGACGATAACAGAGTATCTTGATAGGCAAATTTTATTTTTTTCATAAAAAAAATTATGGGACATAGTCATTGAAATTTGCTAAGGAGCTTTCACACTGTTCACTTATACAACAACCACTTGTCAAATCAGGATTTAATTTTACTCTTTTATTCTCACCAAAATAATTAAACAAGAAAATAATTAATAATAATTTTACGCTAATTATGAAAGCCAAAGTATAAAATTTTGTTTTGTCGTAGGCTTAGAGGAATATTGTTTGGAACCTTGGATAGTCTCATGAACTTCACTCTATTGAAAATAGAAGGTTTGCGTAACAGTATAAGAAAATTCTCGTACCAACACTGATGAGCGTACATAAGTTTGGGAAACTTGGTCTAAGTATTGTTCTCTATCACCAGGTCATTTTGTCTTCAAGTGTTCAGCTAGGATTAGTTCTTGTTAGTTTTCAAATGTATGAACATTCATTTCCGTTATCTAGCCCTCAAAAATTGCTCCTAAATTCAAAATTGCAATTTTCCACGTTCTTTCTGGTCTTTTTTGATTACGACTGACAGGTATTCTACATTTTTCTGATGTTAGTTTAAACCCTTTCTATAGAATGTCACGAATATTCAGATAGTTCTGAAACTTATCTTTGTACTCTTGAAATTTCCTAATTACGGTGCAAAAGAAGAGGCTCCATTTTTGTAATTTTTTCAAAAAACAGTAACAGCTGCCCCCTTCTTGCACCGAACTGATGAAGGGAACTTGTTTATATCTCGTATAGCATTCAAACACATCAACGCAGCTGCAGTGTTCTTGTTTAAATCGACAATCTTTTTAGTACTGTTTCCCTTTTTAAAAATAAAACTCGTATGAAAGTGGAGCTGCCTCACTTTTTCCACAGTACTGTGTAATTAAATTCCCTATTTCATTTGCTATCGCAGTTGGCGATCCACATATCCATAGATAATTTATTTTCATTTGTCTTTCTTAATAATATTAGGTATAAAGCCTTGTCATATTTTTCCAGATAAAAGTCCGGTATTTTTGTTTAATAAACACGCAGTAAAGTGGAGTCTTACTGTTTATTTTCCTTTGCGATGCCATCATGATTTTCACTGATCAATTTCAATTTTTTTTCGTTTCAAATTTTCTTTCATCCACTAAACATTTTCATCTAGTAATTGTTTACATTCCATTTCTTCTAATTCCCGTATATCTTTTCTCTCGTCTGTAACATTTTCTAAAGCACCTTTAAAAACTCTGAATCTTCCTTAAATAAATAATATTATGTTATATTTTCTCATAATTCAATAACTTTGTCATGGGCACCTACATCAAATCCCAATTCTGCTGCTAATTTACATAAATCTATTTTCTTATATTTTGAAAGGAATGCCATAATTTTATTTCTTATCACTAATTATGTATTTATTTCCGTATTTATGCAGTAAAATACTCAATTCCAATTATCAGAAATTTTAAAATACTTTATTCATTGATCAAAGCAACAAACAAAAATATTTAGTCTTGCTAGTCGACTTAGCCACTAAGCTGTCATTCAAACAAATGAAAATGAAAATGAGTTTTAAATGCAATAAATATTTTTTAAATTCAATCATTCTCTTGCAGCTTTTGATAGCATATGGAGAATTTTCCGCAAAATACGTCAAAGTAATAATGTTTGTTATTTTGAATTCTGATAAAATAACTCACAAGGAATTTAAATATCTACAGTTATTCAAATGAATTACTGTAATAAATTACAATGCAAATGCTATAACAGATAAGTAAATGTGTAATACAAATAATATCTAGATGTTCATTAGAGTTCATTAGTGTTCAGATTGATATTATTTATATCTAGATGTTCATTGTTTGTCTTACTAAGAAACACATCTTCTATTCTGAATATGGCCTAGTGGTGATATGATAGTCTAACATCGATGTCATGTCGAATGAAAATGTAGCACTAAGATCCAGACCTTTAGTTTAGACATATAAACATTTCAATAACTGGTTCCACCTACAAAACATTAATCATTGGGTTCACATATAACAATGAAAGTGAAAGTTTTAATATTGAGTATTACGGGACATACTTCACCGCTCCGTAACCGATTCTCACCTTCAAATATCCCAAATAGCGAAAATTTCATACTACGAATTTTAGAATCCCAGTACATGTCATGCACCCGGGCCACAAACAGAGTGTATCCATTTCAACACCTCTCCCCTCTTTACTAGTCATGTTTTATATTATTTCACGTCTATGACACAACATGGACTGATATTTTGCAGTATAAGTGCAGACCATTGAGAAGTTTTACTTACAATGCTTACAACACATTCATTCAAAATTAACCCCCCACCACCCACCCACCCTCCCAAAAAGTTACTTTTCAAATGAAGCTATGGTTTCATATCCGATTAATAATTTTAGCTTAAATCAATACTATCACGTTAAAAACCCGCCATGTATCCAGGTAGACATCTTCCCAATAATGATTTACGTTTCATTATGTTTCATGGCTGTGATTTAACACGAACTGGTGCTGAAGACAACCTTTACTTAAAGTGTCACAAAAAAGCTCATTAAAAAATAATGAAAAAAGCATTACCTTACGCATGGAAATATAGTTTAGAATCATATTATTACTTTTAGTTTTTATAGATACTAAAATATCAAATTTCGAAATAAAACATATAATACTTAATCATTCTGTCATTTTTAATTAAACTTTTCTTTCTATATTTTAAAACTATTTAAATTAATGTAAATTTTGTAAAATTTCAATTTTTGCGAAACTTTCTTCTTATGCGAATAATAAGACTATGCAGGTCGAAAATGTTATATACTTAATGCTTAATCATCTACTCATTTTTATATAATGTAACTTTACTTTCTACTTTTTCATAATATATTTAAATACGTAATACATAATGCTTGTTTAAAAACAACACAAAATGTCACAAAAACATATATGCATCATTTATTAAAAACTTTTACTTTGGGTGTTTTAAAAATATACAAAACTGCATTTCACATTAAAAACCTAGCGATTTCGAGCCGTTCTGGCTCATCATCAGGGTTAAAACATCACCACGCAGATACACACAAAAAAACACAACTCTTTTTGTGTGTATCTGCGTGGTGATGTTTTAACCCTGATGATGAGCCAGGACGGCTCGAAAGCGCTAGGTTTTTAATGTGAAATGCAGTTTTGTATATTTTTAAAACACCTTAAGTAAAAGTTTTTAATAAATGATGCATATATGTTTTTGTGACATTTTGTGTTGTTTTTAAACAATTATTATAGTACAAAGGTGAATTTGATTCAATTGAGTGTTGTGTTTTTCATGACTCAAGTTTATTTTGCTTCTATACATAATGCTTTATTCATTTTTTTAACTTAGAATTAATTCAACCTGTAACTTATTTTTTTTTTACTTTTACCTTATTTCGAGACTTAAATCGTAAGAGAATCGTAATTATTATTATTATTATTATTACTATTACTGAATTTGTTGGTCCAATTATTGTTCTCGTGATAAAATCATCATTGGAAAATATGTTCTTTACATTTCAAGCTTCTTCTTAAAGCTTTGTTCTTTACATCGTTATAGTTAAATCTGTTCTTTTCATTCCGGAAATTCGAGAACAGTTCGTCAAGTATCTCTCAAAATATTTGTCAAAACGTGTAAACTAGAAAGTATCCAGTGCAATTGGAGTTGTAATTCATTTTTAAATTTATTGATTTATTTTATTATTTATTAAAAACGAATATTTAAAGGATATATTTTTAATATACTTTATAAATAGAGTACATGAGGGATTATAAAAAGTTTCTATCGCCGAAGTTCTCGAAACGATTTGTTTTTGCTTTATATTTTAAGCTCTACTGCCAAGCTACTAAAATAATAATTGAAAAGCCCCTAAAAAATCTTCGGAAAAAAAGACAGTTAAAAGTACATGAAGAAGAAGAATGTTTATAATTTTTATATACCTGATAAAAAGTATAATTTCTTTTGTGTAGTTTCTCAAATTGTAATGAATATGATTATATTTTTTCTCTTTCAATATTAAGTCATTAGACTTATAGATGATATAGTAATAGTTTAATTCCTTAGTTAAAGTTGTAAAATAAAATAAATCGTTTCTTTTTAACATAAAGTCTAAACTTCTACGTTTCCTATAAAATTAGCTTATCAATGCGATTTTATCTCATCGGTGGGGTAAAACGGCAAAATTACATTACTGTCTGGCTTTAAAAGCAACTAATAAAACGGTATTCGGTGTTACCCTAATTTCCATTATTTAAAATTCTATAAATACAAGACATTAATTTACTTTGTCTCGTTCATGTGCAGCAAAATATGATATTTTTATGTAAGGTATCAGATTTCCTTTTATTCACTAAATACTATTAAACTATTTAATTTCTCACTAAATATAATTCATGGTAACGTGATCATTTATTTTAAATAATTTGAAAATTAGAATTTGTTTCTAATTTACACAATTCAACAATCTTAGAATAAATTTGTGTTATAGCAAAAAATTGTTGTGTTCTCAAACTCTTTCTTCCAAAGTTTTTTTACATTAAAATACATTAAAAAATGCATTAATAATCCCATTTGTATCTTCAAAACATTTCACTATGTAGAGTTTAATTAGAGCGTTGCACTAACTTGTCCCAGGCCATTCTATTTAGTTTCTCATATAACACCAAATTTGCAGAATATACATATTAGTTTTAAGAATATTACGCCCATCTGTTAAAATTCTTTGTGCGCTATATTTTGCAAAAAAGACAAATTATAAGTATTGTAAACGTATAATCTTAATTTATTAATCTTAATCTTAATTTATTAAGAACATTCTTTAGAAAATAGCTGCTTTGTTCTTTATAACTGTATTTAACTGCATTTCTAGTTTAAAGAGAATATCCTAAGCGAACTTTCTTTAATTTAATTAATATAATTTGGCAAATTTATGCAAGTTACTTTCTGAAAATATAGGTAATTTTGGTAATTTGAATTCACATGTTTAACCACTGCCACACCACCAATCTTATATATTTGGATGTAATCCGGTGCATACCATTTTGTACCTTTTACAATGTGCTATTCAGAACAGTGATAATTATCTTAATCAGATAACATTTGAGACGACTGTGAATGTTTCTTTGAGAGCATATATTTTTTAAAGAGACAGTTTGAAATAACAATTACATTCAGAATTTTAAAGGCTCTGTTGAAGTTCATAATATTTTATGCTCTTTCAAGCTAAATTAACCATAACAAATTAATATAACATGGTTACTTGAAATAAAAGTTTTATAAAACACAATGTAAACACATTGATAATTTATGTTACTACAGAGGTGCCATAATTCAAAACACAGTTTTAAAACATTAAAACTATTAGATGTTAAAAATCCATGAGCTTTCGGCTAAACATTAGCCTTCCTCAGATGAACACAAGACGTCGAGAAGATGCAGCTCCGAATGGCGTGCTCTGGACAGGCCCAAAATGGGTGAAACCAATCCACTATGAAATGGCGGGAGTCAAGGAAGTAAACCAATTCACTATGAAATGGAGGGAGTGAAGGAAGTACTTGCTTCACTCCTTCCATTTCATAGTGGATTGGTTTCGCCCATTTTGGACCAGTCCAGAGCGCGCCATTCGGAGCTGCGTCTTCTCGACGTCTTGTGTTCATCTGAGGAAGGCTAATGTTTAGCCGAAAGCTCATGGATTTTTAACATCTAATAGTTTCAATGTTTTAAAACTGTGTTTTGAATTATGGCACCTCTGTAGTAACATAAATTATCATGTGTTTTAAAAATTATTATTAATAAATTAATGAATTAATTAAGTTTAATAAATTATTATTAATTATTATGTGTTTTATAAATTTGAGAAGGTGAAATTGTCGTTCGTATTATATGGAATTTTTTATATATTTTTATAAAATTTTAATATACACGCTTTTTATACATCGGTGAAAGCATGAATGATAATTTGAAGGTTTTAATATAACTCAATAATATAGAGGGAAACATTTTAGAATTGATACTATGATATTTTAGATAAGATACCTCCTGAATAATAATAATAAAAAAACTTTTTTCAAACAAGTTCTTAAGAAATAGCTATCAGCAGTGTTGTACTACACAAAGGCGACAAAATGAACCCCACTCACTGACATAGGCTAGAGTTAAACATTTTAGAATGAAAATAATGACATTTTAAACATTACACAGTCTTCTGAAAAATAAATCTAAAAAAAAAAAAAAAACTTTTTTTTTACAGTTTCTTAGTAAAAGTCTATGTCATAGCGTAAACATTTTTAAACACAAGTTGACTGTCAGGTCTTATACAGCCTAATTCCTAACTGAATCAATCTGGAATAAAGAAGTGAGTTGTATACTTCTTAGAAATGATTAATAAACAAAATGTTAGTGGCAATCATCCAACATAATAAAACTATAGTAAAAATAAATAAATTTATACGTAAAATACAGCACCAAATTACCCCATTTTTTTATGCGGGGCAATATATTGGTGCTTTTTGCACCAAAATATTTTTTTCTGGATCATTTTCAGAGATGCTGCAGGAAGAAATGCAATACTTATTAGAGTGTACTTTCGACATGCCAGTCCAAATTTTTATTCATAAGTACATCATCTCGCTTTTTCTGTGGCTACATTTAAGTAGAGATATATTGAAATTTTGAAAGGTGGTCATTTTTTTTTTTTGCACATTTTTTGATAAATTCCAGAAAATATTTTTATACTGTACAAAATTTTATGTACGAGAATAATATTTTTAAAATTCACCTATTCAGAAATGTTATAATACAATAGCACAAAGGCTCCAAAAAATCACTAGTATCTATATTTAAACTGAAAATTAGAAGTTAAACTGTGAAAGCAGTGGTCTGTAACACCATTAACAGAAGTTCAGAGTTAACAAAGTCCCATATATCTGTTGTAATGCATTGTGTGCTGCATTTCCAAAACAAAACAGAAATTATAAAATATTACAGGGTTCGTACGCTTCAAGGACTTTCAAGCACCTTTAATCAGAATTTTCGTAAAGTAACATTTCTCTTATTTAAGGAAAATAAATTATATTTTCACATACAGCGACCAGACTCTATGACATTTCTGGTACTAAAATACTTAAATTTTCCTGAATCCCCTCATGCGTACGAACCCTGTATTATAAACGTAAAATTTATTAAATACATACTTTAAAAACTAGGTACATTGATCTTGGTATTCGTGTTATTTTTGTTTTCCAGTCCCCCATTATTCACTGCCTCTTGTCGGGTCGGAGCTTTGTATTCTCCGGCAGTGATATTATTTTGTATTTTTATCTTTTCACAAATACTGTTTTCGTTATATTCATATATACATATTTATTGTTCACTACTCCGACCTCTTTCGTGTTTACCGCCAGGATTTTTATTTTTTAAAACTTCAATTAAGGGGACCGGGAGGGACACATATGCCTACAAGCTTGGATCCTAGACTGAGCAGTCCTTCTCGTGCAGTATCAGTAAAAAGCATATATTCTAGCTGCGCGCTTACTGTACTGAAATCATCAGAATAAAAAAAAAATTGTTGTAATTAGCGAAATCTTTGGTGATTTCTTCGGTTATTAACTTGCGGCATGCGGCTAATAAGGAAATAGCCTTTTTAACAATTTTCAACATTTTATTTGAATGCATAACTGATATTTTTCAAATAAAAATGTGGTTTGGCGTTGTTAGTAGCCAATCTAAACAATAAGTTTAATGTATAAAAAATCTGTTAAAGTTTTGAATTTAAAAAAAATGTTTTTTATTTATATCCAGTAATTGCAGAGCCAGGTATGGATACCCTAGTTAATCATAATAATCATTATTCAACAATCTTAAAATAAATTCATTTTAACACATTGTTCCGCTTTTCTCAACTGAAATATTTCTTCGAAAGTTTGTTTACATTGAAGTATACTCAGACAATGAAAGAGCATTAAGAACTCTATTTAAATATTCCAGTTAATATACATTTCAGTATGGAGGGCTTAATTAAAGCGTAACACTAACTTGCCCTGGGCTTTTCTATTTAGTCTCGCATTTAGTATCAAACTTGGGAAGCAAACATACTCATTTTAGGAAAGTCACGCAAATTTCTGTAACCCATTATGTGCTGTGTTCTGGAAACAAAAGAGAAAATATAAACATTATAAATGTATACAATTATTAAGTACATACTTTAGAAACTAGCTGCTTTGTTCTTGATATCTGTATTATTTTGGATTTCTAGTTGAAAGAGTCGCTTTTTAAAAAGCTTTGTTAAAATCAAATAATGCGAAAGTTTTCTGAACTATTTTAAGTTTATTTCTTCAAAATCTGTCGATATTTCAGTGAGTGTCTATAGTTAAAGGAAGGCTTTAATTAGCAATGCAACCTAGTATTATTAAACAACTAATTAAACACAATTTTATTCATCTAGATATAATAAAACACAATGTGTTGATTCCGGTACGAACACATCCACATTACAACAATGGATTGTTATTTTCATTTTTTGCAGAGAAAAAAATAAATATTGAAAAATATTTAGACACGTGGCTTTTTGGACATATTTTTTTTTAATTTGCAGGTTAAATTTCGGTAAAAATATTTCTTCACGTGTTACTTTGTTTTTATAAATGAATAAAAATTCATATTTACTGTGACTGTCAAGAGAATAGCATCTATTGGGTTTATTTTATCTGATGCCATATATTTTTCATTACAATTAAATAGAAAATATATTTTTATTGAATTCTTGGTGATTAAGCATAACAGTACGTAATAGTACGTGTGAAAAGTTTGCGCAGGCGAAAATGATGTTATTCTTAGTTTGAAATGCATTTTATATTGATAAAATTAATATATATATATATATAATTCTGACAACATAACGTAATTTTCCCTGATTTTTAAATTGTTAAATATAAAAATTAGAATTGGAGCCTTTATTAATTACATCCTCTTGATTGTATACCCTGATTACATGTTAGCGATTGTTTTGTTTTAAACTGAAGTATACGTAAGATGAATTAATTTCTGAATAAAGAATTCAGAAATGGTAAAAAAAATCTTGAAACGATTATGGAACAGTAAAACATTTGCACTTAAAACGATATAACTAGTTCAGCGTTTGTTTCCGGATAATATACCATAACAAATTTAAGACTTCATAATAAAATACAATTTAAGAAACAGATGTTACAGACGCACCATGGTCGGTGAGAGTTTGTTTTGTGTCATTTGTTGTGAAAACCCCGTTTTCGGGTACCTGTTAGGCAAAGCTTTCGAAAACAGCATGTTAGATTTATTTTCTTATGAAACAGTTTATTTTACTATTAGAAACACACAACTTTATAATAAAAAGCCGACATTTTTTATTATAAACACAAAAAAATTGTTTTAGCACACAATGATTAATTTATTATAAAACACACAATGTTTAATCTATACTAATAAAAGAGAGTTTTGCTTTGTGAGTGTGTGTGTGTGTCTGTCTGTTTGTATGCTCATGGCTAGGAAAATTCAGCACACCTAAAAGTGTTCATAGTCCAAGGTCTCTCCTGATGCACCTGAGATTCACAATTTTAATATTTTAATTATTCACCGACGTATTAATTAAAATCTACAAAGAGATCGCATCAAAAATATGCTTTTTTATCATCGCTTGGTTGGTTGTATAAAGTCTCCGCAGAAGTTATTAAATAAATCATTTGCGAGTCGAGTGTTTAAAATGGATAGAGCAGATATATTATATGACATGCAGACAATTAATTTAATTATTAACCGTTGCCAACTGCTAAAAACTTAATTTTAACGGATTTTATCGTCTTAATGAATAATCATTAACTGGGTTTAAGGTTTTTTTTTTTTTTTTTTTTTTTTTTTTTTTTTTTTTTTTTTTTTTTTTTTTACAGGACATATATCAGTAGGATAGAGAATATTAATACAGGAAACTTTATTTAACAGTTTATTTGTTATATTTTAAGGAATGGGAAGAGTTGGGGGTAAACGAGTTTTTATTAAATATCACATATATTTTACTTTTCATTAATCCTCCTTATTAATAAATCCAAATATACTGCTATCATTTCAACAGAACTAATTATATTTAACAAATTTAACATTTTCAGCTTCACTCGTAGCGCTTAATTGCTGTTTTATACAAGTTAGTTCAGCAGTATATGTAAAAAAATACAGGCAGGTAAAGGGTACATAAATAAGCAGATTTTGTATAGGAATGTGTGTGCGGTAATGCAGCATTAAAGCGCTAGCACGTAAACCGTATGAATCACAGAAAACCGAAAAGACAAAAGAAAACAAAAAATTATTAACAGTTCACCAGAGCTGCTCGAAAGAGTGGCCACCAACAACGATGCAAGATTCACAGAGGCGGCGCAGTGGCCAGGTAACTGGTCCGCCCCGTCCTATCCAATGTTGTCCATAGACAGCGTACAGGTGATTCCTGACGTCTCGACTGAAGTGAGGTGGGGTTCCATCGTGCTGGAACCACATTCATCTGTGAACAACTAGAGGAACATCGACCAGAAGTCAAGTAAAAACTCCTGTAGGAATATGCTGTATGTGTGGCCAGTCAAACGACTAAGTAGAATGTACGGTCCAACTAAATTATTGTGCACAATGCCTGCCCAATCATTAATGAAAAACCATTCTTGGTAGGCGTGTGCTATTGTGCCATGTGCATAGGCGTAACTAGTGGGTGGGCCGGGTGGGCACGGCCCACCCCAGACAGCTCCAGTGCCCACCCCAGAATTTTAAACTCATGTGGAAATATTATGACGCAATAATTCAAATTTTGCATATTCCAACCCAAATCTTTGAAAGTTTGCACAGTACACAAACAAATGTAATACATATGTATGCATATATTATTGAATTGCGCATTCAGAGGCAGTTCTTGTGCATGTGAGTATGGGGTTGTGTTATGTGACGGGGGGGGGGCACAATCTAAAGGACAATATGGGGAAAACATAGTTTCAAGAAGTGCAATTTAGCATCCTTTCGACAAAGTCATAAGTCTGTTGAAAGCACTGGGTGGTCATTCCATCTAAAAATAGCAGGACACTTCCTGTCATTTTTTCTTTTTTTTGTGCAAGATAGAAAAAACGACCGTATTACCTACGGCCATAGAACATCTGACAACGATTCTTCGTCCGAACAAAGTAACGAGGGGGATAAAATCCAGGAAGTAATTGAAAAATCGGGTGTACGCACGATAGAAGGTTTGTGTGTGACAAAAATAGTTAATAACTTCGGCCATGAAAAACAGTTAGCACTTATAATTAAAAATATAATGCAAACCTTTATAATAAACATATTTATACAAATAAAAGAAAGTTGTGTGCGTGCGACGCCGACGGCAAACAAAATCTACCGTAAGTAGAAGTCTAAATATTTGGGTCCTGATGTACCTGAGGCAAGGATTTTTAATTTTTTAAGACCCGGGACCCCTGAGTCTCCTTTAAGATTTTTGTCCTAAATTGTTAATAACTTGTCCCATTTTTATCCAATCTTCTTCGTTTTGGGAGTCCTTTTTTTTCTCCAATTAGCTTCCCCCCATTCATACATTCCAGTTAAGATCCTGGCCCTCTGGGGCCCCTTTGAAGTTTTTGTTTCTTAAATTGTTAATAACTTGCCCCCTTTTCATCCGATTTTCGTTTTGGGGTCCCTTTTTCCATTTAGTTATTCCCTCATATCTACATTCCCATTCGGACCCTTCATCGTAGGGCTCAAAACCATCAGTTGGCTCTTTTGGGCCCCCTGCTCTCTTAAAGTCATCACTAGTTTTTTAACAACTTTTTAGGACTTCTAGCTATTACATGAACGACAAAAAAAATTCTCCGTCCAGGCCGGGCCCCTCGCGCCCGTTTAAGTTTTGTGCCCTAAATTTTAAATAACTTGCAAACTTTTTATCCGATCTACTGTTAATCCCTCATTTCTACATTCAAATTAGGACCCTGAACTCCTGGGCCGGGTCCTGGGCCCTTGAACTTTTGTGTGTCATGCATTTTCACCCCCTAATTGTGTCATTATCTCAATGCATAGCTTAAAAGTTGAGTCTTGAACTCCTCTCCCCGGGCTACCACCCTGATATTTTTATTTGGGCTCTAGAGACCTTTTTAAGTATTTCTTTAATATTTTATTCTAATGATTAATTTATACATGCTTAATTTCGACTATTTGAAGGTCTAAAGCGCTACGTACTAGGACCTTTTAAGATGTTTTTTTCTTAGGTTCCTGCTTAAAACTATCAGTTGGCCCCTTTTGAGCCCCTACTACAAACCCCACCCCTTCCCTTAAAAATCGTCCGATTTGCTAGTTTTTTTTTCTAACAAATTCTTAGGGCTACTGTTTGAACGACAAAAAAATTTCTCGGATCTCAGCTACCACCAATTTTGAATATTAATCTCCTTCTTTCGTCCCTTGATGCAGCTTCTTTAAAAATGATCCGATTCTCTTTCAATTTTCTTCATAGTTCTAGGGTACTCCAGCTACTTTATAAACTTCTAAACATTTCCTTAGACCTGAGCTAACACCTTTTAAAAATATCAATCTTCTTTTTCGGCATAAACTTGCGTTCTCACTTCAGCAATAAATTAAAAATTGCGTTACTATTCGAAATAAGTGGTTAAGTTTAAAGAGAGTGGTGATTTCATCCATAAATTAAATTTTGCGTTAATGTTAAAATTAATTTGTTAAATTTACAGGGGAGCATCTTCCACCATCTGGGAGCGCATTCTTTTCTTTGGTTCTTTAGGCCCGATTTCAACAGGGTTTAGGTCATTCGACTTGATATCGAAAAATTTTCCCTTTTTAAACTTTTCCCTTTATCGAAAAATTTTCCGTTTTTTCCCTTTTTATTTATTATCTAAGGCCCGAGCAACGCCGGTCGGGTTAGCTAGTATTATAATAAAATTGCAATCATTGAATAATCAGTTCAATAACAATCACAGACAGTTTTTATATTTCTTAATATTTTTTTTTTAATCTTCTATTTATAAAGATTTAGGATAGGGGACTTGGCTCTCTCCTACCCCCCCCCCCCCCACCCCCATCCCCTCTTCATATACCCATGAGATTTCAATTGCTGTTCGCACATAGTGTTTTTGCTACATTTATGCTTCTTAATCAAATTCCTACTTTTTTAGAACTTTTTCCGATAAATTTCTAAAAATGTTTAAAGGAACAATATTTTGTTATGCAATGTAGAGAGTGCAATGAAGCAATTAAACTTGAATCAAGATAAAAGAATATTTTTTTTTGTCCTAGAATTTGGGCACATGGAAACAAAACTATCTTATAAATATAAAACTGAACGAAAGATGTACTACGTTATTTAACCATAATACTCTCAAGAACTGCATGTGAAGTACAAAGGTATGAAAGGAAGAGAACAAATTAGAAAAATGTGTCCAGTGCTTCTATCAGACGACTAGGCTCTGAGGGAGGGGGGGGGGGTTACAAAAATTTAAAGAATGTACTTCATTATAGCATTGAAGTTATACCTCGAAAATCTCCATGGTTTCGGCAATATACTTGCTGCGGAGTTAGTAGCAGGGATGTAACTAGATTGGGGAGAGGTTTGGCTGCCCTCCACACGCACACAACAACTTCTTGAATCCTTTTAGATTTCACAATATTTAAAATAATAATAGCATCTATATTACATTTAAAATTTCTAAAACTTTGCAATAGAAAATTTTATGACA
Organism: Maratus michaelseni; assembly: GCA_963931845.1. Classification (NCBI taxonomy): domain Eukaryota; kingdom Metazoa; phylum Arthropoda; class Arachnida; order Araneae; family Salticidae; genus Maratus; species Maratus michaelseni. The sequence goes on from OZ007590.1 coordinate 197,824,338, forward strand.
TGGGGGCTTGACCTCTTTTTTCTGTTTATGTTTTGTATCATTAAAGTGGTAGGAAAAATAATCGGATGTTAATTAGCCCCAACAAATAATTTTAAAGCTCCTTGTAACTTTGCTGGCTGGTTAGGGCTCTGGGTGGCACTGTCCTCCTCAAGTCCCAAGACTGGCCCGGCACGAGTCTGAAATAAAAAAGGAACCCCGTCCCGGCCCCGAATTTAATGAAAGAAAATTGGTCCGAGATCAGCCTGGCCCACGTACCGGGCCGGGTTTCTGTTGCTTGCCAGCCCTGTGCCCATGCAGATTTCTTCAACACTAAATTTACATTCATACTTTACGGCAGGCGTAACTAGAGTGGTAAGCTGAAAGTAGCTCCAGTAATTTCAAGACTCATGTGTAAAAATTTTGATAAAAAATTTTAATTTTCCAGATATTAAAAAAGGCTACACACACAAATATAATAAATATAACTGTTGTGAAAACTAATGTAATCAGAGCCGGTGCGAACGCGTATTTGAATGTTCATGTGTGAGCCGAAAGTTGTGATCTAAAGAAGCGCAGAGAGTAGTATTGTTTCAAAGAGGCTGCTTGATAAAGATGGAAATACATCAAAATTTCGAAAAAAATATTATTTTTCATAAATTACATTATGTGATGTATCGACTGGTATCTATCGTAAATTCGGCTTATTCGTATTTTTTTTCTTTTTTAATTCTTTGTCCACATATGTTCTTCTCCATTTATAATGAGAGAGGGACTGACATAGAATAATCACACAACTTGTGATTTCCTTCCAAAAAGTGCAGTTGATGCAGGGGTGGGAAAAACTACTTTTTGTTTGTAGCGAACTACAACTACAACTACTTTATGAAAAATGTAGTTAACTACAACTACAACTACTTCTTTTAAACAGTAGCGACTACAAACTACTTTTCAAAAGTAGTCACTACTTCGCTACTTTTTAATTATGTTGGAAAGTGTTAAAAAGAGGAAATTTGAAAACAAAAATTGTAATAATCTTACAAATTTATGAGAGAGATATAGCACAGTAGTGCTTAAGGTGGTTCTCAAATTCCTTGCTCAACAACGCGAAACTTTCTGATACATTATCTGACTCATTTTTAAACACAAAGGCATAAAACTGGCAGGTCAGACTATTGAAGCAATTTGGAATCGAAATTAGTTTTTTTTTTTTGATAAATAAATTACTTATCGGGTTATAAGCGATTCGTCTCACGTTTTTTTCCTTTCCCCTGCTGCGGCGTCGGAAATTCGGTTGAAAACGCCGACTTTGACAGTGTTTTCTGAAAAATCTTCTGGCTTTACCAAAAAATAAAATAAAGAATAATGGAAAACGTCTTTCGGTTACAAAGTTTCTGAATAAGAACACCTGCATTTTCATACGTTTCCGAACAAAAATGAATTAAAGAATATGTCATAAAGTAGCCAGTTTGGATTTGAGAACAACCTTAAGAGCGGATAGGCCTTGGTAAATTTGAATATGCATTATTTTTTAAAAATAGACCTAAATAGTCCTATTTCTTTACAATTTAAATATAGTTCCTGAAAGCAACTTAAAAATTGAACAAGATATAGACTTGCATAAGTTAAATCCTAGCTTTTCCTTTCCTTTCTATCTCTTTTTGCTTTGAAAACCCGAATTTCAACATACTGGACTTTAGATTCATTCTGGAGACAAAGATAAAGATATTTCATTAAAACACCAAGCTAACCAATATCAAATCAAATATAAAACATTATAAATTATAGCGATAAAAAACCTGTGCAGCTAAAGTAAAAGTAAATAGCCCTAAAAACAAAATTAAGCAATCTTAGGCATTTTTTAAAATAATATATTTTTATTTCCAACCACCCTTGTTTTATCTATTGAAATCTTCAAAACGAAATATGCAGTAAATTAATTTGTATGCATACATTGGACAATGATCAAAAGACGTATTATCAACAAAAAAAAATTGCGATAATAAACAGTTCGATAAGAATATTTTCTGAACCAGGAATCTTAATTCAAAAATACTCTTTTTAATGATTTATGAATTTTAGTGAATAACGATTTAGATATTCGGTGCGAGATGCGGTCCAGTAATTATTATTGATAATGAAAATGCTAACTCACCTATATGTTCAACTTCAAGTTGTAAGCAGATGATTTTGATAATGATAACTTCTTATTAATTGGACAAAGTTTACATGTTACACAGAATAATTACCACTTTCTGGTTGTTCTATAACTTCAAAATATTCATTATATGCCGACCAGGGCAGTTCTATATTATTTTTGTCTGTCATTCTATTACATTAATCTCAAAAGAAGCATCCCCACATTAAAACACAAGATCTAATAATGAGTAAGAAGACAAAGGGTTGCCCGCAAGAAAATTAATTTTTTTGATGAGTGAGTACATTGTGGTTTTATCAACAAATCCAGCAAATAATTGATCACGGGCATGCTGACACATTACGTTTTTAGCTGCTAGTTTGTTTGAAGGCAGAAATCATTTCTTCCTAGTGCACTTTAAACAATAAAATGGTGTACTTGTTCTTTTTCTGTGCTTTTTCGAATATATATATATATATATATATATATACAGGGTGATTCATAAAAGATGGGCAGAACTTTAAGGGGTTATAGTACACTTAAAGACAAATAATATTAAATAGGAGACTAAGGGTCCCAGACGTATTCCCAAGGAGATAGGGGGCATTAAAGTTTAGGGTCCGAAATTTCAAATGATTATAAAACATGGAAAAATTGGTCGATTCGTTTGCGGTTTTTGCAAAAAATTTTCTTTATGCCAGTATTTTCTTGAAATAAAATTTTAAAGTTCAATTTCAAAAAATGCCGATAGGGGGCGCTTTAGACTTTGGAGTAACAAACAACTATTTTTTAACGTTATTTTTTGTATTTCTTTAAATGATTTCGAAAGCTTAGACTTAAATTTTGATCTAAAAATCTGAGTCCTAACGAGTAGTTAAGTAGCGTAAACTGAAATTTGAAATTTGAAACCCTTCTCCCCCCAGAACAAAAATCAGTTATTCCCGATCTTTGTGTCGTAGATTAGGCTCTAACTACTGCCGCGTTTTGCTAAAATTATTCTTTATGTCAGTATTTTCTTGAAAATAAATTTTAAAGAAAATTTTCAAAAAATTCCGATAGAGGGCGCTTTAGACTTTGGAGTAACGAACAACTATTTTATACCGTTATTTTTTGTGTCTCATTAAATGCTTTCTAAAGCTTAGACTTAAATTTTCAGCCCAAAATCTGAATCGTTAGACGTGGTTAAGTTTCTGGGGAGAGGGGTTTGAAATTTCTACTCCTGAGCACAGTTCAGTTTACCATGTCCACACATTGTGTGCTGTGATACGAGGTAAAAAGACACAAATTAGGATTATGTTAACAAAGCATATTTATTAACATGTAATCACAATAAATGTTCAAAATTGTGACCACCAGAGGTTATGCACGCAGAACAACGGCGACGAATGGAACGGCGAACATTCGCGAAAACATCAGGCTTTTCGAGCACTTCCCCTACAGCGGCGGAAAGTCTGGCGACCAGTTCCTCGGGGGATTCAATGGGTGTCTCATACATAAGAGCCTTCAATCGTCCCCAAAAAAAGAAATCGAGGGGTGAAAGATCTGGCGAGCGAGCAGGCCAAGCAACAGGACCACCTCGACCAATCCATCTGTTCGGAAATGTGATGTCCAGATAGTTGCGGACGTCTCGTACGTAATGGGCTGGCGCTCCATCGTGCTGGAACCACATGACCCGCCGGATGCGTGGAGGAACAACGTTTAACAGGTCTGGCAGCACATGTTGCAGAAATGTGAGGTATGTTTTACCGTTGAGGCGTTCAGGAAGAAGGTACGGTCCGATTAGGTGGTCTCCGAGGATTCCTGCCCAAACATTGATGGAAAAGCGTCTCTGATGAGCATGTGGATACGTAGCATGTGGATTGACATCCGCCCATACATGTGCATTGTGTGTGTTAAATGTACCTTCACGTGTGAAGGTACATTCATCGGTGAAAAGCACAGTTCGTCCAAAATGTGGATTTAGCGCGTTCTGCTGCAGAAACCAGCGGGCGAATTCAATACGATTTGGATAATCCCCTGGAGACAGTTTCTGGACTCGTTGCACATGAAACGGGAGCAAATGTTCATCCTTCAGTACCCTCCAAGTCGTGGACTGTGAGGTATCCACCTGGCTAGCCACTGTTCGTGTACTTGTACTTGGCTGCGCCGCTACTACATCCAGAATGGCTTCTGCAACAACTACTGATTCGTCCTTTTTTGCACGACCTGCATTCGACCGGGAAGCGAGAAATGATCCCGTCTCACACAACTGTCTGTGCAAGCGCTCGAAAGTTTTGCGGTTAGGCAACCGCCTGTTAGGAAATCGCTCTCCGTACATTCGTTGTGCCTCTGCACCATTTCCATCTGCCGCTCCGTAAATTAAATGCATCTCAGCCTTTTCCTTATTCGTGAAGGGCACCATCTTCCGATTCATTACTACAGCGACTTACACTTGACTCACCGTTCAGTGGTTTTTATGCCTGAATCGTGTCGAAATTTTGCATACGTGTTCTTCTTCTTCCCCATTTGACATTTGCATACTTTCTGTTTCCTTCTTCACCCGGTGACTAGCGTCAGGAATGGAGCTTTAACGTTTGCATGAGCGACGTTTCCAACTGTGCCAGTGCCTTTATGAGTGAATTCCGACTATGCAGTCCTTGACGAAAGTTGTATTTTTGCCTCGTATCACAGCACAGAATCGTTGGGCATGGTTAAGTAGTGCAAACTGAACTATGTTCAGAAGTTGAAATTTGAACCCCCTCCCCTCGCTACTGAACCACGCTCAGCGATTCAGATTTTGAGCTGAAAATTTAAGTTTAAGTCTAAGCTTTAGAAAGCATTTAATGAGACACAAAAAATAACGGTATAAAATAGTTGTTCGTTACTCCAAAGTCTAAAGCGCCCTCTATCGGAATTTTTTGAAAATTTTCTTTAAAATTTATTTTCAAGAAAATACTGACATAAAGAATAATTTTAGCAAAACGCGGCAGTAGTTAGAGCCTAATCTACGACACAAAGATCGGGAATAACTGATTTTTGTTCTGGGGGGAGAAGGGTTTCAAATTTCAAATTTCAGTTTACGCTACTTAACTACTCGTTAGGACTCAGATTTTTAGATCAAAATTTAAGTTTAAGTCTAAGCTTTCGAAATCATTTAAAGAAATACAAAAAATAACGTTAAAAAATAGTTGTTTGTTACTCCAAAGTCTAAAGCGCCCCCTATCGGCATTTTTTGAAATTGAACTTTAAAATTTTATTTCAAGAAAATACTGGCATAAAGAAAATTTTTTGCAAAAACCGCAAACGAATCGACCAATTTTTCCATGTTTTATAATCATTTGAAATTTCGGACCCTAAACTTTAATGCCCCCTATCTCCTTGGGAATACGTCTGGGACCCTTAGTCTCCTATTTAATATTATTTGTCTTTAAGTGTACTATAACCCCTTAAAGTTCTGCCCATCTTTTATGAATCACCCTGTATATATATATATATATTAAGTTAGAGCTCTAACGATTTTAAACTGGCAGGAAGGGAGCAGAAATTTTGTTCGAAGGGAAATATTTTAGATGATTAATTATTTATTTAATGTTGCCAGACAGCAAAGAATACGTAACTTAAAAAAAAGAAGAGTTTTAAATTTTGTATATGGAGAGGTGGAGGAGATTTTAGGGGAAGGGGATAATTTATAATACTGATTATTTATCGTCACTACAGAGCAATATTTAGGGCAGAAGATTTACATATATATATATATATAAATAAAAATAACTTAAATATTTTAGATTTATTTGTAAGCTGGGGGGGGGGGGGTAAGAGTAAATTATACGAAGTTAGTAAACAATTTAGTTGGTTACTTATATATTATTATTAGGTTGAAACAAATGTGGCCTCTTTTTTTTTTTTTTTTTTTTTTTTTTTTTTTTTTTTTTTTTAAATAAAGAGTTTTAAATATTTGAAACTGTATGCTGGAGGAGGGGCAAAAAGGGAAGCGTAAATTTTGTTGACAAGGAAATAATTTTTATTTATTGTCACTAGAGAGCAACAAATGGAGTGAAAGATTTTATTTTTGTATAAAAATAAAGATTTAAAAATTTTTTAAACTCCTTTTGTATGCTACCAGGGGAAAGCGTGAATTTGAGAGGTTAGGGATAATTTAGAGGATTTACTTTTAGATAAATCCGTTCTTTTTCGATAAATCCGTCTCTTTCTTTCTTTCTTTCTTTTTTTTTTAAAAAAAAATAAAGGTTTTACATTTTTTTGCTTGCTGGGGGTGGAAGGCAAAAGGGAGAAGAAATTAGTCAGATAAAGACTTAATATAGCCAGACGACTATATTTTGGTTAAAAAAAATCGTAGTCATATAAAAATGCATTATATTGAGAAGATTTCTATGGATTTAACCCTTCTTTGCATGAGTTTTTCTTTTACAATTGTGTTTTTTTATACATATATTAAATATTAGACACCAGAAATTTTAAGATGGATTTTTAACTTTGTTCAGCAACATAGATCACGGGAAATTTACTGGATTAATATTTCTATATAAATATAGTGGTGGCGAAGAAGTTGATTTATTTATTAAAAGTTAAATAAACAGTGATGGAAATTGACATCACTATGCAATTAAGGGTTAAATAACAATACACGAAGTTTTTGACACCCAAACTGTGAAAATGACAGTTAATTTGTGACCATGCCCGTCGTCTATGGAGAAATATATGACACTGCAACTGAGATTTGTCGCTGACGTTCGCAAATTGTTGCAGAGAACATATTTCGCACAAAAGAAACGAGTTATAATCATGTGGTTTGAAGATTGGCACTTTTTTCCTCCCTCCTAAAGTAGCGTCGATGCTCGCTACAAACTACTGATATTTTGTATCGCGCTACTCGCTACGCTACACTTTTTTAATGTAGCGCGCTACACTACAAACTACTGGAAAAAAGTAGCGGCTACTGTAGTTTCGCTACTTGTAGCGCGCTACTTCCGAGCCCTGAGTTGATGCATGTGGAGAATCCAACAATTGCTAAAAACGGAATCCTATTCATACAACTCATCAACCAAATTCACAACTTTAAAAGTAAAAAAATAAAATCAAATTACTGGCTATCGATTGCTGAATGTCTGAAACGGAAATAGGCGGTACACATGCACATGCTAATTAGTGGGAAGACAGATCACTGAAAAAAGGTATAGAGATTTTACACTCAGCAGGTGGAGTACTGATAAGAATATACAAAACACGACTTGATCTTGAAAGACAAAGAACGAGAAGGAATCTAAATCCCAATCTTAATTTCTAAATATTTTTCAAGCTAAGTTGGAAAGACGTACTGTAAGTATGGAGAAACGTACTGTCAATAATTTACATGAATGGGTGCAATTATGACACTGCAAGTAAGTGGAATGTAATTTAATTTGCATTGTTATACGCATTTAATATGCATGTTTCCCAATATAATTTTAACTTATTTAAACTTCCATTAACAACACATGTGTAAAATAGAAAAAAAGAGTTCGGACTCTTTTTTTCCGGACACCGAGCCCGACGATTTGAAATCCAAACCCGAATAATTTTGTGCCATCAGAGCCTCAGCCTGATACCAAAAGGATGCATTATGAAATTATTAACATTTTAATATTGTTTCAAGACGAATTTGCTCATTTAAAAATATCTTCTTAGATAGAAATAAGTATTATTTTTAAATACTCCCCAATGACAACGTTTAGTGACTTTAATTACTCTAAAAAGCTGTTTATAATTGTAAATAATAAATCTGCAAATTTATTATTTATATCCAACCACGGGGAAAAAAATTAAAAGTCATATTTCATTTCATTTCTTTTTTCCCAATATCATTGTACGACTGTAGCAGAAAGACATGAGTTCTGTTTTACAGTAATTTAATAAAAGTACTTTAAACAGAAAATTTGGATAGACAAGGGACATCCAACGGCTTTTTCTTATGTTATTAACAGGGTATGTGTTTAATATCATAATCAAATAGAATATTTCTCTTTATATTTCACCAATAACAATTTAATTCTCTTTCAAGCTGATTTTTAAAAGATTGTAAAAGACTTTAAGATACTTAGAATCCTTTTTTGTTTCTCAAATAGCAAGGTACTTTTTTTTACACTTTTTTTTCTTATATATGAAGGTAGAATTTGGAATCGATTTACTTCTTGATGTTTTAGAATTAGAAAATTTATGCTCTGATGCATGTTTCCGACGGTAATATAACATTTTAATATTTTTAAAACTTAATTATAAATTATTAAATTAATTTTAAATCATTTTCCCATTAACTGTCCACAGGTGAAATATTGCCAAATATTATATAGTGTTATAATTAAATAAGCGTTAGAATAACAATAGATGCTCCAAACCAAGCTCGCAAAAAGAGCCCAACTAGCTGTAAAATTAAAACATCTAAAAAAAAATGAAAAACCTTTTTTTGAGAAAAGTAGTTATAAAATTTATTTTCAATTTAATTTAAATTCAGGCGACGTTTATTTTTTTAGGTAGATTTCATAAGAAATACTATCTAATACATTCTCTCCTATGTTCTGAAACATTTTTGCAGATCTACGCCGATAATGATTCCTAGAACCAAAATAACCCCCTGGTTCAAAACTTTATCTATCTATATAACAGTAGCGCTCAAAAGTATTTTGACATTATATTCGCTCTTATTTTGTTTAACATAAAAATATAAATAAAATATATTCCATACCATTGAGAATATGATTATTATTAAAATTCTGTGAAACATTGAATATAGTTAAATAAATTAATTCATTGATTTTTTTAAATTTTATTAATGTTATTAATTAAGTCAATTATTCTCTTTGTCAAAATACTTTTGAGTGCTGCTGTATATTAATATCACTTTTTTATGGACTCGTTAACTTCTGTAATTCTGCACAAATCTCTTCCAAACTCATACATAAAATCCAGGGCGATAAAATCTCGGTCAAGTTCGTTAATGGGAAAAATCGGACCAGGGGGGGGGGGGTACACTTTTTGTGAAAACAGAAAAAAAACATAATTTCTTAATTATGATACATATAGCATTCCGCATCCGTTTAAAGTTATTACTTCTAGGAAAAGGGCCAAAAATATACGCATGACAGATTTTTGATATCCTTAAAAATGGTCTCAAGCGGTTTAAAAATACAGGGTTTTAAGAAGAATGAAAAACATAACTTCTTCAATTCACAAGATATCAAATCCGTTTAAATTTAATTTAATTCGTCATAATATTATCTACAATTTTTGTACTGACAAGTTTTTGAAAGAACCAACTCTTACAACAAAATAAATAAATAAAAACAAAAACATGTAAAGCGAAACCTCCATCTCCCAATAAAAATCAGCGCATTCTCCAGTGCAACGCATCACCTGAAATTAGTACTTAACTTCGAAATCTACCTCTGCCTGTGTGCTGGTCCCGGGGGGATTTTTTTCATTGATTATATTATTTCTTTTCTGATTTTAACTGCTTTTAATTTAGTCAGAGATTCTATATTATATTTGACTGTTGAAATGCTAAATTAAATTAATGTTACTGTTAAATTATTATTTGTATTTTTTTTTTAATTGCTTTAATGGTCAAGCTTTGCAGTGTCAAAATTTTAAAGGATCTGAAGTCTAAACCTAGACTGTAGTACAAGTCTATTTTTGGCATGAGTCCAAGAAGTTCATTTAAGTGATTCGATACTATCGAAATAAAATATATTTAGCAAAATTTGAAGGGGGCAAAGTATGTTGATAAAAGATTCAAATAATTTAATGTCAGAGGAATTTACTGACAAATTGATTTGAAAATAATATTCTTCACACACTAAAAATAGGCAAAAATTTATTCAAAATTACTGATGCAATTGTAGCCAGTCGCGGAGATTAAAATTAAGTTGTATAAGTAGTATACCACCATCCTTCAAAGGGTTAATACAAGTTCCGTTTTCATAGCTTTTACGGTATTTTTTATACAGACAGTGCATTGCTTCAACGATTTTGTTAACAGAGAAGTAGAATTTTGTGTCTTCCAACGTTTTCTTTTAAATAATTGTTTTTTCTTCATAAGTTAAATTTTGAAAACCGGGATAATTTAGGCGCAGCGGTCGTCCATCTTTCTACTATCACTGGCTAATTTGAACTTTATAACCATCTTCATCTTCGTGGGAGCACCTTCTTCCTATCTCTCGCGTACACACACATATTTATTTAACTGTGAGTCTATTACATAAAACTTCACAATTACACATAAAGATATTGAATGGATAGAGATATATGTTTATGAAAATTAACTGCAAACCGTAACAAAGATTCTTCTCAACCATTGAGGATAGAAATATGGAAGATAATGGCAAAATTTTCAGTGTGAATGAATCTTTGAATATTTTGTCGACTGAGATTTTATAAGAAAACTTCTACAGGCTGAGAACGTTCGAAATACCCCCGCGTTTAAAAACCCATATGTGCATTCACGAGTGCAAAATAGCATATATATATAAACTGATAGAGGTTTCATGATCGTAAGAAAATGAATCGATGGGCTCAAATGTGCCCGCAATCGCTAGGTTGACTACACTCTATTTAAGGATTTTGTTAAGGCTGTTCTCAAATCCAAAAGAGCTATTTTCAGACATATTTTTTTTAATTCATTTTTGTTCGGAAAGCATGAAATGAGCAGGTCTGGTTATTCAGAAACTTTGTAATCGAAACACGTTTTCCATTTTTTGGTAAAAACAGAAGATCTTTAAAAAAAAAAAACTGGTCAAAGTCGACGTTTTGGACCGAAATCTCGCCGCGGCAGCCCGAAGAGCACGAAAAATGCGTGGTCACGTGACCAGAATCGCTTATAACACAAAAAGTAAGCTATTTATCAAAAAATGGAAAACGTATTTCGATTCCAAATCGTTTAAATAGTCAGGTTTACCAATTTTATGTCTTTATGTTTAAAAATAAGTTAGAAATTGCGTCAGAAAATTTTACGTTGTTCCGCAAATCATTTAAAAACCACCTTAAAAATCTGGGAGTTAAATCTAGAATTTGGGAAACTGACACATGGTCTAACACTAGCACTGTCTCAGTACGTCTGGTCATCTTAAAAATTGCAGTATCACAGGTAATAATATTCTTTCCCATTAACCTCAATAATAAATTGTTGCTAATTTTTACTCAAATTCTTCATTAAATCAACGAGTTTGGTATCATTACAAGTTTGTTAGATATTTCCCTACATGCATATATACACAACCACACACACAAAGAACTTTTCAGGTTGGGGGGCCTGTGCCCACCCCACAAAAATGTTCTAGTTACGCCCATGGCCATGTGGGTTATCATGAGCCAACAGGTGAAAATTATGGATATCAAACATACCCGATCGCCTAATGGTAGCCTCATTAGTGAACAAAACATCTGCAGATAAGGTTTGATTGGCTTCAGTCTGCTGTATGTACCAACGGGCAAAGTTGACAGGTGGAAGTTAATCGTCAGGGGTCATTGCTTGCACTCTCTGTAAATGATACGGATGCATTCTGTCTTCATGTAAAGCCCTCAAAACAGTTGCTTGGCTCACACCCCGCGCACGTCCTACAGTTCTCGAGCTTGTCGACGGATTATCCTATATTGTGTTTAGTATTATTTCTTCCACTGCAGGAGTTCTGCGATACCTTACAATACCAGTAACACGCCTGGAAGCATAAAACGCTCCACTCGTGTTTAACTCCTAATGCAGACACTCGAATGTTCGACGATCCGGATGATTCATATTCGAAAATCACTCCCTGTACATCATTTGCGCAGCTAATGCATTTCCTTGTGCAGCCCCATACATGAAATGCATGTCGGCAAGCTCCGCATTGGTGAAACGATGTATGCTGCTCGAGATTCGTGCGGGAAATGAAAAGTCCAACTATCGCAGCGCTTTTATACGCCACACACATCAGTGCTCTCTCTCGGCTCAACGCAGAATTACTGCACACATATTCCTATTCAAAATCTGCTTATTTAGGTCCCCTCTACCAGCCTTTACATTGCTTACACATAGTTCCGAACCACCGTGTATAGAAAAAGCCGCTATTTTAGAATAACAGTTTTAGTAAAAATTAAATTTATGATCCTAATAAAAGTACACAGCCCGTATTCAGTTGATTCATACCAACAGTCAAAGTCAGTGATTTGTTGTTGCACGCTTGTCCGCGCGCCTCCCTGCGGCCCCTCCCTCAAGATTTTTTTCTCTAACTGTGCTTTATTTCCATAATTCAGCTAATAATGTTCCTAACTTCTCCAAACCAGTTGCATTTTGCTAAATTATCACAAAAATCAGCATTTTTTGCTTTAGGGTTTATTTCTAGATAGCAGCTACCAGTATTTCCGAATAATAGTCTAAGCCAAATTTCAAATTATGTTCCTAGCTTAACCAAATGAGTCAATGTTTAAAGATGCATAATGGTTCGCCTAATTTGTCATTTCTGAAGGGCACTTGAACATTGGCTCTCCCCCGGTCCCTCCCTCAAGGCTTTTTCTCGAACTGTGCCCTGTTTACATATCTCGGCAACTAATTTTCCGATTTCAGCGCAATTGATTCCAAACATCATATTTAACTTAGTAATCAACCTCGATAACATTAAAGTAAATTTATGACTAGCGGTTACCTTTATTTCCGGATAATAGTTTAACCCAAATTTGGAATTAAGTTCCAAGATCAACCAAACTAACGAATTTTTAAAAATGCATAGTGGTCCTCCTAATTACTCATTTGCTGCAGGACACTTGAACATTCCTTCCCCTCGGCCCCCTCCTTCAAGTCTATTTTCTCTAACTATGCCCCGTTTCCGTAACTCAGTAACTATCTTTCCGATTTCAACACATTTGATTCCAAACATAATATTTAACTTAATAATCAACCTCTATTACATTAAAGTAAATTTATGAGTAGTGGTTTCCACTATTTCCGGATAGTAGTTTAAGTAGTATCCGTTAATTAATATCTGGAGAAGTTACCGAGGTATTTTTTGAATTTGAGTTTTATGGAATAGATTTGTTTTATGCATATCTGCAAATTTTTGTATCGATAGACCTAATAGTTTTTTGTTATTTCGACGTGTTTCTAAAAGGCGTAGTTAAAAGTGATTCTGGTAGCCCGGCCTTTTTATTGTGAACTCAAAATCTTTCTTGATCCTCGCAACCTCATTTTGCGGTTTTGACATTTCATTCATTTTCAGAAAATTATTGCAATTTGGAAGTGATGTTAAATAAGTTTTAAATAAATATTTCAGCTTATTTTCAAATTATTAAAATTCTGATTCTTAGGTGCACCAGGACATGTTTTGATCTGTCCTGACCTATATTTTCCGACATCTAAGTGTATTAGATTTTCCTTGCCATCGTAGACAGACAGACAGACAGACAGAAAAAACTTTATTTTATTAATATAGATTCTGCATGTTTTTCCTGTCTCATTGTCCCTTTGTTTAGGGATCTTTTTTTCTTAAAAATGAAAGCGTTGTGTAATGGTTTTACAGAAGTTTAATTTAGATGATAATTCGATGTTTTGCCCCTTATTCAATACTGACAATTTTCAATAGTTTTTCATTTTAACTGATTTCTCTAATAATAATTTATGTAAAAATGTTTTTAACAAAGAATTAATTACGTGCATTTTCTTTCATAATATTTTAAATATGTTGCAACAATGTATTAAACGTATATGGAATACACGAATAGCTTGTCATTTTTAAAGCGTCATTTAATTTCGCACGTTATAATTTATAGCTATTTCTCTATTTATTTACTGTTATATCGAAGCCAATAGAAAGTTTATTTACATTAAACTATACTCACAAAATAAAAAAACATTAAGAACCTTATTTAAATATCCCAGTTAATATACATTTCACTATGGAGGACGCAATTACACCGTAACACTAACTTGCTCCAAAGCATTGTATTTGGTCTCTCATTTAGTATCAAACTTGGGAAGCAAACATACTCATTTTAGGAAAGTCACGCAAATTTCTGTAACCCATTGTGTGCTGCGATCCGAAAACAAAAGAGAAAATATAAACATTATAAACGTACGCATTTATTAAGTACATACTTCAGAAACTAGCTACTTTGTTCTTGATATCTGTGTTATTTTGGATTTCTAGTTGAAAGAGATGCTTTTTAAGAAGCTTTGTTGAAATCAAACAATGTAAAAGTTTTGTGAACAATGTAAGTTCATTTCAGAAAAATTGTTGGATATTTCTGAGAATGTCTAAATTTTAGTGAAAGTTTTAATTAGCTCTACAACTTAGCCTTATTAAACAACTAATTATACAGAATTTTATTCATGCAATATAATTTTATTCGTGTAATATGGAGAATTAAATGGATCAAATTTATGCATGAAAATTGAAATACTAAAATGCTTAAGGAAAGATGAAATCGTTAAATCCATGCATCAAATAAATCACATATATACTGGGTCTATCAAGATATATAGTATCAATTTTATGGGATATGGCATAAGACGCAGAGGCAAATAATTTTTGCATAAGAAATCAGAGTATCAATCCCACTAGTAATACATGTATCCAAATAACCAATGTGTTTTGTTCATAACTTTAGACGAAACACAAATATTTTAGTGACATTGTCCACATACTAGCTTTGTTTATTTCTTTAAATATAATCAAATCACGATGCAATCTAGAAGAATGCTGTATATGTACTGTTATTTAGTCAGCTATGCTATATGTTTTGAATATGAAAATTTGTACATATTTTTTTCCTGTTGTCATATTTTCATACACTCTCATAACTATACTTTAAATAGTTCCTTTTGTTTTAAAAAAGCATATAAAATTTCCTTCGTGCTAGTTATTATTTTTACTTCTTTTAAACAGTGAATTGCAATTTTGAAAATGCAGATTGTATTTTCTGATAAAAACCTAAAAAAACCTTAATCCTTTGAGTTTCCCATGTTGTTACACGGTCACACGAAAAAATGGGAATTCATTAATTAAGTGGGAATACATTGATACAAAATATTGTCCTGCTTTAAAATTGCAAGTGTTTTAGTTAGTAAAAAGTTACAAACTCCTGACGAATACTTTGCACCACGTTTAAAAAATAATAATGATTTACATATGCTAAGGTGCTCTGCCCTCTGCGCCCTTCGTGTGCAAATCCCCGGAATTTTTTTAGTCTGTATGTCACTGTTTGTCTTTATCTTTATCTTCTCTCTCTCTTTTCTGCCTCGTATATGTGTACCATCTGTCGGCTATCTGCTTTTTTGTCTACTATCTGCCTGCTAGTTGTCTGACTCTCTACACTCTGTCGGCTGTCTGTATGCTGTCTACTGTCTGCCTGTATGTCTGCTGTCTGCTTGCTGTCTGTCTGTCTGCTCTCTCGGCTGTTTGTCTGTTTCCTGTCTGCCTCTTATGCTGCCTGTCTGTTTGTAATTTGTTGTCTGTCTGCACTGTGTCGACTGTTTGAATGATGTTTTCTGTCCCTCTTCTGTTTGTCTGTCCGCCTGCTATCTGCTGTCTGTTTACTCTCCGTATGCTGCATTATAAAAGTAAAATATATTATCTGTCTGTCTGCTGTTTGCTACTTGTTTTCTATTAGTCTGCTAGCTGTCTGAATGTGTTCTGTTTGGCTGTATCCCTGCTCTCTCTGCTGTTTGTCTGTCTACTCATTCGTCTGCTATGCCTGTCTGTTGTATGTCTGTCTGTCTACACTTTGTAGGCTGTCTGTCTACCTGCCTGTTAATTGTTTGCTGTCTGTCTGCCAGCTATCTGCTATCTGACTGTCTGCTGTCTGCAGTCTGTCTTCTGTCTGTATGCTTTATATTTGCTATATGTTGTATGTATGTCTGCTGTATGCTGTCTGTTGTCTGTGTGTCTGTTATCTGCTGCCTTCTGTTTGATGTATGTCTGTCTGTTGTCTTTCTATCGGTTGTTTGGGTGTTTTCTGTCTGTCTACCTGTCTCCTATCTGCTGTCTTTCTACAGTCTGTCGGCTATCTGTATGCTGTTTGTATTGTGTCTGTCTACTATCCGCTGTCTGTCTCTCTACTGTATATCTATATGTCTGTTGCCTTCTGTCTGCTGCTATGATGTCTGTCTACCCTTTGCTGTCAGTTTGCATGCTATAAGTCTCTCTGTTATCTCTCTTCTGTTTGCTTGCTGTTCGTCTGCTATCTGTCTGCTGTTTGTCAATCTGTTCTCCCACTTGTCTGCTGTATGTCTGTATGTTGTCTGCCTACCTGCTCTATCTGCTGTTTATCTGTCTGCTTTATGTATATCTCCTGTATGTATAACTGCTGTCTGCCTGCTAACTATCTGCAGTATGCTGTAGGTCTGTCTGCTATACATTGCCTGTTTACATTCTGACGGCTGTCTGTATGCTGTCTGTCTGTCTGATATCTGCTGTATATACGCCTGCTATATGCTATCTCTCTGTCTGTCTCTCTGCTATTTGCTATCTGTCTGTCAACTGCCTGTCTTCTGTTTGTCTGACTTCCGTCTTCTGTCTGTCGGTTGTCAGTTTTCCTTCTCTCTGTGCTATCTGCTTTCTGTCTGCTGCATATATTTCTGCTGTGTGCCTGCGAACTATCTGCAGTCTGCCTATGCTGTGTCGGCTGACTGTTTTGCCTGTTTTCCTGCTGCATGTATGTATGCTGCCTTTCTGCCTACATCCTGTCTGTCTGTCTGATCTATAGTTGCCAGCTCTCCCTGTTGTCTGCTCTATGTCTGTCATCTCTTCCTGCTATCTTTCTGCTTCCTGTCTGTTGTCTTTCTGCCTGCTATCTTCTGTCTGTATGTCTGATATCTGTCTACACTATGTCGGCTGTCTATATGATCTACTGTATGCTTGTCTGCTGTCTGTCTGTCAGCTGTCTTCTATCTAACTACACTGTATTCGTTATCTGTATGTTGTCTGTCTATCTCTCTGCTATCTGTTGCTTGTCTGTCTCAATATAACAACATAATAAAAATACATTAATGGCAGAGTTCTTCAAACCGCGTATTTAACATATATTCGTATTTTTTTGTACAGCTCTGTAAAATAACTATAAATGCTATTACTATGTATATTCTTCGAGACAAAATATGCTATAGGTGACTGTTACAACGTACTGAAATTTCATTACCGTCAGCAATCTACAAATTCTGCATTTAACATATATTCTTTTCTATATTAATAATTTTGTGAGGCCCTGTAAAATAGCTACAAATACTACATACACCTTCTTCAAGGTCCAAATTACTGTAGGTGTATGTAAAAACATACTAAAATTTAATTACCGTCAGCAGTCTACATATCCCGCATTGACATATAGTCGTTTCATATATTCAAATTATTTTGGGCGGAGCTGTAAAATGAAAATTAATGCTATATACACCCTCTTCGAAAATAAACACGCTGCAAATGACTATAACAATATACTAAGATTACATTACCGTCAGCTTTCTAAAAATCCAGCATTTAACATACATTCTTTTCATATATTCACATTCGTTTGTGAGACCCTGTAAACTAACTGTAAAAGCTATATACACTGTATTAAGGAAAATCATTCTCTAGGTGTCTGTAATAACGTACTAAAATTACATTACCCACAGTGCTCTAAAATTCCCGTAGTAACCATATATTCGTTTAATAATTAGTTTTCTTTCTTTTATAAGTCGTTTCATAAAATCGTTTCATAAAGTCATTTCATAAAATCGTTTCATAAAGTCATTTCATAAAATCGTTTCATAAAGTCGTTTCATAAAATCGTTTCATAAAGTCGTTTCAATAGGATTTTATATATATCAGGTCGATTTGTATTGTAGTTGTTTTTCCAAATATTACAATTTGTTTCCCATTATCTTTGAATATACCAGAATTTGTTTCCGTTTTACAAACGACCCCTGCAGTTTACTGAACGATTTAATTAGAACTGCAATTTAGTCTTACCAAACAACTATTACACACAATTTTATTCAACTGTAATAAAATAATATTAAGACTGAAATTGAACAAAATTATACATGAAAATGAAAAGATTATAAACTTACGGAAAGATAAAATCATTAAATACATGCATCTATTAAATAACGTATATACATGTTCTATCGAAGTATATGGTAAAAACTTTATTGGATGATATCAGATAAACAATTTGTGTATAGGAAATCAGAGTATCAATTACGCTAAAACATATGAGAATATTCAACTTCACCGAGACTAACTTAAAAAAAAAACTACAGGTATTTTAGTGACATTATCCACAGACTAGCTTTCTTTTTTTAAAATAAGATCACATCACCATGCAATCATGAAGAATTTTGGCTATGCATTGGTATTCAGACAGCGATGTAATATTCTACTTTTCGCATTATATATTCTAAAGTTTAGAATCGTTCGGACATGGATTATAGCCATTTATATTTTTTTCGCTATATTTTATCCCACTTAATGAAAGTAATATCCACTATTAAAAATGTCCTTTTATTATCCCCTTATTCTTAAATTATGTACGAAAATACAGGTTCATCTGAATGTGAGATACCCAGTATGTTTGATTGAATAATTAGATTACAACCCTGTTTTTTATACAAAAAGTGTTTGTCTTGTTATCCATTATCGTACGTGATAATCGTGATCATCATTTCTTTTACTTTCTGTAGATATATAGATACTTAGCGTCTGTTAGTTTTACTTTAAACGAATCTTAAATAAAGGTTCAAAGTTATAAATTAGCTTTTATAATAAATATTTCCAAACAACATTAATTCTGACGGACAAGAAGGACTACCTGTTAAACAATATTTTTTAAACTCATGTGTCCGACTTTTTTAATGTTATTTTCTAAACATACATGTAGAAATTATCTATGTACATAAGCATACATATATCAATTTTTCTTATAAATAAGAATTTTCTAAAAAAATGCCAACTTTCTTAATAGAAAGAAAATTAATTAAACAATAAATATCGTTTATATATGTGTAGAAATTTAGTTATTATTTACCGCATTATATATTAAATACCGCATATGAAATTTTAATTAAGTGGTGTTTTTGTAATCAGTCAACAGACTGCTAACTTTGCAGTTGCGAATTATTCAAAATTGATAGAACATGTATGTTTTTAATATTTGATGAAAATGGAACAACAACGAGTGTCAGGATGAAAATTCATATTGATAGGACATAGCTCTAGAATAAAGATATACCACTTTTTATTCAAATTATAAAAAAAAAAAAAATCATTGTAGGCACATCTGCTCATTCCAAAAATTCTGAGGAAGATGCATTTTCTCAATCCGAGAATTAACCGATGAATATAATATGTAATTTTGTTTTCTATTGTCATTGATATATTCACGCACTCTCAGTTTAATAATCAAACTTCTACATTTTGTTTTTAAACATCATAAAATCATATAATCATATTCGTGTTAGTTGCTATTTTTGTTTGTTAAAAACAGTGAATTGCAATTTTGTGAATGTTCAATGTTTTTTCTGTTTAAAACCTTTAAACTACTTACACTTTTCCATGCGGCTACAATGTCACACAATTAATTTTAAGTGGGATTACATTAATCCAAGATACTTACTACAAGATTATTAATACAAGATTACTTTAAAATTTTAGTGTATTAGATAGTGAAAAGTAACAAATTATTCAGACATATCTTTTCACTACTTTTAGAAGCTATCAAAGATTTTTTTAAACTCTTTTCATATTACCTTAGAATATACAATAATTATTTTAAGCTATTTTTCAATTCACCGTTTACACGAGTTTCACTTAAAAACGATACAAAGTAGCTCTAGATGACGGTATTTATAGAAAATTTACAATCCATGATCTCAATAGATGTCATAGAAAGACAGATGTTAATGTTTTATCCAGAATATACCTTCAGGGTTTGGGTAGGACACCGGCAATTTGTTTATGAAAATTTCACTATATTTTTTTATATATAAATATCAAAATATCAAGACTTTCTTTAAATTTCGCTAAGAGTTTGAAGTGAAGTATTTTTTTGTAAAAATTAGCATTAGTTTGAAATGAAAATGTATTAAGAGGAATTAACGTAATTCCTCTTAATACATTTTTTCTTGTATTCTTCTAGGTTTCGTCTTTCTTGGTTTTCTTCTTATAGTAAATACGGGTTAGGATCCCTTAGAAAGACCCCCACGGAGGGTACACCTCGCTAGGGCCTATATCCCCCGAGTAGATAATCGGCCGTCAGAAATCAACCAACCGACCAACCATGTATTTCTTAAAAAAGCAATTAATCCTATTAATGCTGAGAAATAACATTTTTTCTGAATAAAAACTTCCGTCATATTTACAATAAAAATAATATTTTATAAATAATATAAATAAAATGCGTATTAGCACATTTTAAAGAAAAAGAAGTCTAGAAAATGTAACATTATTTTTCTTATGACAAGTGAAACTTTTGCAACATTTCTTTCATCAGGTAATGAGTTTCGTCACATGACCCCGACATTAACTTAAAAAGTACGCATTGCTTCTTCTTTTATGTACAATTTTGTATATTTCTCCAGTCACATCGTCCTTAGAGTTGTACCTACAGCAATTATGGTGTATTGATTCTTAAAAATGACTGAGTTGTGTAACGCGTTCAGAGAAGTTTATTTTTCGATGTTCGACTTATTATCCACAATACTGATGATTTTCACTAGTTTTCATTTCAAATGATTACTCTAATAATGATTTCTTTTAAAACGTTTTCAACAAAGATTTAGCAAAGTATTCTTTCTTTTATAAGATTTTAACATGTTCCTTCCCTATTTCCACATGTGTGGAACTCCATTTTTTCCCGTTTTTCAAATGAATCTCCAACATAATTGTAATCCCGATCTCAGAAAGATATGCTTCGATGTCCAAGATCCAGAATTTAGCAAATAAATCAAAACTTTTGCTCTCTAGGTAAAATCGAGAAGAAATAATTCAGTAATAATCAATAACATTATATTCGGGAGTGAATATATTAAATATTTTGCAACAATGTTAAACTTATATTAAATGCACTAACAGTTTCACTTTTTTGAAGCGTCATTTAATTTCACAATTTATAATTTGTATCTATTTCTCTATTTTTTCACAGCTATACAGAAGCCAATATAATGATTCAAATTTCGGAATGTAAAAATGTGAAAGAAAAAATCTATATCTTGCTTGATGCTTTCTCCATTTAAGTGGTTATGTGATCCAGGCTCTTTTGCGAGTTTGTCAATGAATTACAATTTTTTTACTATAAAGGTATACTTTATATTGTGAGATATTCCTATTTCCGTTCAAATAATAAATTCTAAAATTCTAGAAGAACACATGTGACACATTCAGAAGTACATGCTAGCCACTGCATGTGCCACTGGTATTTTTCAACCTGGTGGGAAAGCAATTTATTAATTAAATAGTTAAACATGTATGTAATAAATATAAAATTCCGGATATCTTAGTTTAAAGTATTTTATCAATAAATAAACTTATATATTTTTTTCAATTGCTTATAAACCACTTCACATTAAAAAATAAATAATTTGATTTTTTAGTTTAAATTTATGTAATTAATAAAATTGTTGGAACATTGTACTGGTAATCTAAGGCATCACTATTGGTCACCAAGTCTTTAAGGGCTGTGTTACCTACAGATAAAAAAGTAAAAAATAATTAGATTAGAAAATTGATTTTCATGTACAGAGCTATAAGAGCTGTTATTTATATATTCTGTGTTATTTAAAAACAAGGGATCTAAATTCTCAAACATTATTCAAAATTAAATATAATATATGGTTGTGTAAATGAAATACCCGGTTATACATTCCACACAAGGATATAAAATCTTAAATCAAAATACAATTGAAACCAAAAAATAAAATATTATCGATTATTTCTCCTTCAATAGTTAAGAGTGTTTCTTTTTTATATTTCGAAAAAAAAATTCAATGTATTTCACGACATAGATAAAATTTAGATTCACTTATATAGTTCATTCTTTAACCGTTATATAATATTGTTCAGTTTTAAACACATTTCTTTTTTTTTCCGTATTTCATTTTAAGAAAATTTCTTCTAACCTGCAAAAAATAGCATTTCTGCTGAACAAAAAAAAACAAAAAAAAAAAACAAACATTAAAATTATAAGCGCACCGAAAAATAACAAGGTAACTGAATATTTTACGCCTGTTGCTCATATTGCGAAAAACAAATTTAGAAGTAACTGAAAAATGCAATGGGGCAAAATTGTTCCATCCATATTAGCATATAGAAAATAGCATAATACTTAAAATGAGTCTAGAAAAAAATACATTTTTGAGAAAAAAGTCATTTATGCATAATTTGCTAAACAAATGAATGTTTTAACAGAGTAATTAACGAAAAATGTTTTTAGTCATTTAAAGCATTATACTTCATGTAAACATTAAAATGCCTGAAAAAAAATTCCATTGAAAATTCAAATTAGTTTTTGAACAATACTTATTCATATGAATATGTAATAGTCCTAGAACTTGTAACAAATTTTATGAGTCGATATGGCGACTATGTCTTATAGAAGTAGTAGAAACTTTAAAAAGATTTTCTCCATGTATAGTCACAATTATTTAATTTAAATATATGCATAGCAATTAGAGTGCTGTTTAAATAAAAATATTCAAAAGCGTTGAATTTTGTGGCTAATAAAGACACATTTCAAGGACAAAATTTAACGTTACATATTTTATATAAATTAAAATAAAATGTAATTCAATAAAAACCTTCAATTGTTGATATAATAAGAATGTAACTTTAAACCTTTATATACATTTTTTTAACTTTACAATTTTTATTAATAATGTTTTACAATATTAAAAAAAAAAAGAATTATGATCCACGTCAGGATTAAAATAAAAAGGAACTACCTTTTATTTTTTTTTAAATTCAAGTAGACATCATTTGTTACATCTGTAAATATCTGGAAATTCCAAAAATGTTTTAAAAAGATAGAAAGCTATTTTAGAAAATAGTGGCAATAAATAGAAAAGTAATTTATCATTTAAATGTCCGGTAGCTTTTTCAGAAATCCTCACAGTTTCAGCACCAACTGGGCGAATTGGCAAAAAAGGAAAAGCGCAGCCAGCTGTATCGCCAATTGTCGACCATGATTTTTTGTTTTGATCTGCGCTTGAATGTGAATTGCCGGTGGACGAAGTATCCTCCATGTGTGTGTGTGTGTGTGGAAGGCGGGGGGGGGGAGAAATTTAGAATGATTATCTATTGTTACTTCGAAGTGAAAAATAAGATAACCAGAGCAACTTTTAAACTTTTCATGCTGGTAAATGATAGGGGGGGGGGGGGAGACAGATTTAAATAATTATTTATTTATCATTTAGGAAAAATAACAAATATAATAAAATAAGTTTTAAAAATTAAAAACTGTTAATATTTAACAATTGTATATTTTAGAGGAAGAAATATAAAACAAATAAGCTTTTTGGGGGGAATGGTGGCAGAATTTGAATCATTGATCATTTATTTATAGTTACTTCAAAGTAATAAATAGGACATAAAAATTTAAAAAAACGTAAGAGTTTAAACATAAACTAAACATATGTGCTAGAGGAGCAAAAGATAAATAAGATTTGTTTATTTTTTGTCGTTCTCTCTTTCTGTTTTTACTTATTATTAAAGAGAGGAAGAATGTATATGGTAGATTATTTATTAATAGAGCAAGATAGCAAAAATTGGGACAGTAATTTTTATAACCCTTTTTAAATCGTGTAAACTTTATACACTGTTTAGGGATAAAGGAAGGGGTAGTAAATGTTGCAGGCAGAAATTAAATAATAAATTATTTGTTTATCCTTTATGAAAAGCAACAAATAATTTTAAATATTCTAAAAGTGCTAGGGGGAACAAAAGAGAGAAAAACTAGTCGGATGTCTCAATCCCAAAATCTCACACAGGTTTCGCATACACTAAAAAAAATCAGCACCAATTTATATCAATGTCTAACTGAAACCCAAGTTTTATTAAATTCCGTTCATTATTTTTTGAGATATGACTATCGCTAAAATCGTGTAAATCCTGCAAAATGCTGCATAGCAGCACCACTTGCTGCGCGATTTTTACCAAAAACTGATCACCACCAATTTATATCAGAGACTAACTGAATATAAAGTTTTATTAAATTCCGAGCATTAGTTCTCGAGATAGAGCTGTTGTGGAAATCGCGAAAAATGCTGCATAGCAGCGCCACCTGCTGGGCGATTTTTACCAAAAACTAATCAGCACCAATGTATATCAGAGACTAACTGAATATAAAGTTTTATTAAATTCCGAGCATTAGTTCTTGAGGTAGAGCGCCCACAAATTGTTTGTCACATACAGACAGACAGAGTCACAGACATAGTCACAGATATGCATTTTCTAAAAATGGTCAAATCGTGTTCAGGACCTTTTAAAACGTATAAATCCGTCAAAAACCGGAAGTCGAAAATTTTCATGAATCCAATACAATCTTCTTGTAAATATAGAAGAAAGTAAAAATAGCAAAAGTGGAAATGCCAAAGAGGTCTCAGAGGTCTCACGCTCTACAAGGTACGAGGTACGAGGTCTCAGACGCTTAAACATTCATTTATTGTCACTTCAATGTAATAAATAGGGCAGTTAAAAAAATGAGAATTGAAAATTTTGAAATGTGTGTTGGAGGAGCAAAGAAAGGAAGAGGAGCGGTTATCGAAAATTTTAGTTGAAAGAAGAATTTAGATGATTGATTAAAATAGGATATATTAGTATTTCAAAGTAACGAATAAAAATAACTATATTAATAATAATATTAAAAAAAAGGACAACATTTTAAAAATTAAAAACTGAAAAATTTCAAAGATTTGGAATTTTGTGCGCTGGAGGGAAGCCAATGGTTTTTGCATAAACACCAAGATGATGATAATGATAAAGTTTTAACACCATTAAAATGTAATTGTAAATCATTTAATTGCACGCTATAATTTGGAATTAATTTAACTATGATTGATTTAATTACAGGATTCAACTAATTTAAATTATTCTTTTGCATTCAAGCAAATTGCAATTGAATTCTGTTTACTTGCAACTTTCAACTAAACAGAACTTCTAATCGCAATAAAATGAAATAAAATAAATTTTTAATCAATTATTTCATTGAAAGAATATTTGTTTAATGCGCAACGCAGTACACAATAATGCTGCTTAATAAAAAAGAACTAAATCGAATCAGTCGCCATAATAATAATATTTTACGAAGTTCAATTGTGCAATAAAAAATATTCAATCAATTAATAGAATAATAATCTTTACTACAAGAAAATCCTTGCTTCTAGTTTTATTTTTATATCTTAAAAATAAGTTTTGTAATTTCTTCGAACGTTACAAATTAATGAAATAAAAGAATATTACTAAACTGGAGAAAAAAAAAAACTTATTTATGTTTGATTTATATGTATTGTGAAAAAAAGTTTTTAAATCTCAAAAAGTTCTTTGTTTTAAAGCAATGTATTAAATGTAAACCACGGTAAAATAACATTTCCTCTTGCTATATTCTGCACTTGATAACATTTCGGAGGAAATAAAAACACTCTCTTTAACATTCACAGCAAGAAAAGAATAGGGTTGCTGTTTGCTGTATGGCCTGACAAATAAGAAGGATTACATATTCTGTACATAGCGTTGTATTCAGCAACAGGCCAACCGAAAACACCAGGCAATTTTGACAGTTCGCTGAAATCGTGAGCTTTTCTGAAAAAACTGCCCGGTAGCTCAGTGGTCAGCGCATTTCACTGCTGCACCACGGGTCCGAGGTTCACGTCCATATTTAGGCAAGGTTCACTTAACATTTCGTCACAGACAGGACGGTAAAATGAATCCAATCATATTTGGGACATAAGTAATGGAGGTTTCGTGTTATGCATCTCAGTACCATGGTTAAGAAATCGGAATTATGCATTGCCGGTCATAATACTTCACGCAGCGGAGTGCTTTCTTTTTAATTATCATATCAGGTATTAATATAAAATTGAAGATTGTTTTTCTCTGCCTACTAATTACCTGACTAACATCATAATTGAGTTGTTTGATCACCTGAACCAACCCATCATTCGATGTCGCAGTCTGCGTGCGATACACCATGTCTTCAAAGATTACGATTATTAACGGCTGATTGTCGTTTATATTTTTTCCAATTATAAGTTGTTTTTTCTCTATCTGTATACTCTAACCCCACATTTAATGCAGTGGGAAGAAACAATCTTAATTCTTGAGCTATTTCTAAAATTGTATATCCCATTGTTAAGCACCTTTTACTAGTCTTCATTCAAATAAGTTTATATCGCAAGTTTTACCCTTAATTAATTTTGATAATTGTTTATAAAGGACTACACTTCCAATTATATATAACCCACGTCATTGTCCGTATATGCGATGAACTAAGAAAACGGCGCAGTTTGGATAATGGAGCTCTACTGTAATTAAGTGTGACTTCCATGTGTAAAAATATCTAATATACCATTAAATTATACATTTCAGGTATTTAAGCCTCAATTGATTTTATGTGCACAAAATGCTTTATGCGTGTAAAACAACAAAGAAAATATACTTAAATAAAGAAATTTGGGTTGGTTTATCAATTATAATAATAATCTTTCAATAACACTGAATTTTAAATTAGAGTTTTATTTTTCTACTTACATTATATATTTGCACAATATATTTAAAGATATATTTATTTATTACTCAGTTTATTCACATAAAACGTATTTTATTTAATATTGGCTGCTTATGACTATACATAAAGATTTCAAAAACTATCACTGAACTGAAGCATTCCATTAGAAAGTTATCATTCCATTAGAAATTTAAGAAATTCATAAACGAAAACCATAATGAAGATAAAATAAAATTGCGTTATCGATTATTGCTATTAATGAAAGTTAATGTTAGTTTTCCCTCTGTATAATGATAAAACTTTATCTTTAAATAATAATTATAGGCTACATAAGCATCATAATAATTGTTATATCTTTTCATTTAATATTCTAAACGACACAAAATGTGTCGCGATAATCAGTACCCGTTGCATTGCTATAACAGTGGTGATCAATGCAGGTTGATTTTTAAATAATAAAAATTCTTCAACTCAATAAACACCAAACAAAATAAAAGTAAAATCACGAAGCTTAAAATGGCGTATAGAAAATGTATGTAAGACCTGTTATCTAGCGCAATGAAATGACAAAGCTTTCACTGAAAAAAGAGAATTTCAGAACATTTTAATTCTGACTAACGAATGTATTTGAAAATGAAATTTTAATTTAGTAATTAAAAAAAATCCAATATACACGCTTGTTTGAAAAAAACATATATAGCTGTAACATTTTCCCCATGAAACGTGTTGAAGCATTATGTGATCAGTTAGTTAAACAATAATACTGTTTAGTTGCAATGTTATTGCAAATTATTTACAAAATTCCACCGTGTTTTGACCGTAGGATAGATTAATATTGAAAATCATTTTCTTGCGGTTCCGTGCTTGCGGTTCATGCCTTCAAATCTTGCGGTTTCTTCC
Organism: Maratus michaelseni; assembly: GCA_963931845.1. NCBI lineage: Eukaryota > Metazoa > Arthropoda > Arachnida > Araneae > Salticidae > Maratus > Maratus michaelseni. The sequence goes on from OZ007590.1 coordinate 197,852,041, forward strand.
CTCCATAATAAATACTGAAGCACTTAGAAATACACAAAATTCATTTTCTTTCAGAAATCTTAATACAAACTAATTTAAATCAATTAACAAACTTAATATTTAAGGATCAATTGAGGTTCAAATCTTCGCATACTGTTTTGTTAAGAATCAAGCATGTACACATTTCATGGATGTAGGATATTAGTATAATGACTTACTTTAATGCATATAATGATTTAATTTTTTTTTCAAATGCTTTCAATGGTTCGCCTTCAAGCTATTCGTACATAATTTAAAATTTCTTTTATATTGAACAATCAATGTTTAGGCTTAGAACGTCATATGATAATGAGATTTACTCCAAAGAAGCGCCCCATAATTAATTTCTTTATTCACGTTAATATGACAGAACAATTCTAACTGTTTTAGTTTTCAACCCATTAAGTTTTGAATTTCCTTAAACATTCTTTAACATAATAGAAAGCTCTAATAGATTTTTTTTTTATAATAAGAGAGATGGGGAATAAATGGGACATTTTCAAAAATAATATTTATTTTAAATATTTTATTTAAGTTATTATCAATATTATGTATCGCATTTCATACATTAGGTGTTTGACTACATCTTATGCACAATATTTATTCAAGATTATTATTATACAGAAATATATTATGAAATTTAAAAAAAAGTTTCTCTCTGTCTCAATCATCCCCACAGCAGGGATGAATGGGACACTAATAGGGATAGATGGGACACAAATATTTTCCTCCCTGTATTCAATGTTGCCAAATTAAAATTTGTAATTATAAACTTATATGTAATTATATTTGTAATATATAATCTTGTATGGCTGTTATATATTAGTGTTGGTTATCTAAGAAGTGAAAACATAGTTAATTATGCATGCAAAAACTGTTATTTATATTATATATTTTAACTGTAGTAAGGTTGCACTGTCAAATATCAGTAACATATAGGAAGAATTATCCTCTAGTGGTGAGGTGGATACATAACAATGACTTAATTAAAAAAATTGCAATTCTAATGATTTATGACATGTTTATCTTGCACGTTTCTAGTTAATGTTAATATCTGTGAAACTGTGTGCAAACGTAACGAATGCTTTAACTCTTTCAGTTCCCTCTTTATTTTCAAATTGTGAAAACTTTTCCATGATATCGAATTCAGTAATATCGCAAATTTCAGTGTTATCAGGGTTAGAAGACCATAGATGTCAAACTTTTTCTTTAGAAATTGAATCTTATATTTATCTGTATACCTTTCACACTCTAGAAACAAAAAAAAAATAATAAAGTTTCTGTTTATATTTTGTCAGAAGAAAATCATCTTCTCCAATATTATAAATATCATTTCCCAAAGACATATCACTAGAAGAAGAATCATATCTAATCTGTAATAATCTTCTGTTTTACTGTGATGACTTTTCTCCATTTTATTAATTTTTCGCTTTTTAGCTCTAGTTTGTTTTTCTGCTTTGCTCTTTTGCTTTTCTTTGAATTCTGATTCTAGATAATTTTTTTCATGCATATTTGCCAATACGCAAATGTTTCTTGATTTACTTCCTCTTAGAATGCTCTTTTTTCTTGAAAGGGGCGAATTTACTCAACAGTTAGAGTTTGTGATGATGTGGATTGCTTATTGACAGGATGTGCAAGAATATCATCCTCCTCTGGTTGAGATTGACATGAAATTTCATTTTTTACTTGATTTTTAGAATTTTCAGCTGTTGACTCTTCTAATTGTAGTCTGTCCGTCGCGTAAGCTGACATAAAATCACTTGCGGTGAATGTATCGCTGTTAAAAGGGAAAATGGCAGTTTTCCTAAAACCACTGGTTATGTTTATGTTGCTAGTACTAAAAGCTTACAAAACTGCCTCCTTGGCAAAAGCTGAGAGATTATAAATTGTGACATGTTCTCCAGAATTATTTGTCAGCCAATCATCTTGGACTGATCTCAGCTTTGCTTTAAAAGGCCCGTAAACGGAAACATTCAATAGCTGAAGACGGTGGCTACAATGAGGAGGAGATGTTAAAAGAATAATTACCATAAATTATTAATTTATCAACCTATATAATATTATTTAGTTAATAAATATTTTTTCAGCATTCTTTAGGGATGAATGAGACAGTCCCATTCATCCCCATTTGAAATGTCCCAATCATCCCCATGATGCATATATTCAATTGTCAGCCATTTTGTCCCAGAAATTATTTTGTCACAATAGTTAATATTCATTCATTTTAATTACCAATATTTAACCTTGAAATAAACAACTGCAACATATCTTAATTGTTTATATAGCAACTTCATGATATTTAGGCAACTTCAAATGTAAAAAAAAATACTTCTAAGCAGAATTTTCCGGAAATGCAACTTTGAAGGAAACAGAAAACAGCCATGTGGTCTTGCTTTTCATTCTGAAGCACACTATGGTAGTGAAATCTATGAGGATAAGAAGCAATTAAAAAAAAATGCTTATCGCCTGAAATATTGAGAACGTCCCATCCATCCCTTGGCCCATTCATCTCCCAGCACCCCTACTAGTCATATTTGATAAACCTCACGATACTTGAAATTCGATTGGTATAGATAAGTTTTGCGAAAAGGTTTGCAATGCATCGTCAAACTCTACAGGATCTAAAAAAAATTATGTAACATTTTGGATCAGTTATTATTACATTAGAATTACAATCCCACTAAACCGAACTAATTGAGAACGTTACCTGTTTGGTTTATTCGAAATCGTGATATAGATAAGATAAGGAACGGAAAGACCAGTAGATATTAGAAATTATGAGATAACACTACTTCTTTCTATGTACTTTTTAATTAAGACAATAGATTGAAAACTAAGTCGGAATTGCAAGGATAAAAAAAAAGTAGTTTCAGATAGATATCAATCTTAGCATGTACATTTTCAATTGTAAGTGTATTATATTCTGTTTGGCGTCACCATGCTAGTTTTTTAATTAAAGTAAAGATTCACTCATACACAATTTTCGCTTCCACAAGTTTTACAGTCATATGCATACTGCAGATATTTTTAGTTTTTAATACTCATTTGTTTACCTTTACCAAAATACATTTCCTTTTTCTAATTACAAATAACTTTCGTTTGGTATTATACAGACTTTCGGAAAAAATAGCTTCAGATTAGCAAGGTTGTACTGCAATTTAAATAATATATTGAGCAACATAACCTTAATTTTCGATAAATTTAAATTTAAATTAATGCGCTCAATTTAGAAATATCGGCATTTTTTTTAAAATGTTGGGTTACTGCAACATTTAATACTTAGTAATACATTCACATGTTTTCTTCTAAAACAATTTTATTTCTTTTTTTCTTTCATTAAAACTTTTGATTTTTCACGGTGTTAGTTTCTTAAAAAAAAAAAAATTCAAAAAAGATTATTTTTAAATAAATCTCTAGGTAAAATAAAACAAAATCCTATGAATCAATTGAACATTTGTATTTTTACAACTGATTTGATTTGAACTGAGAAAAATTAAAATCTCTCGTGTAGTAAATGGCAGATGGCATTTTAAAAGCATTCGAGCATATGATGTGGAATATTTCACGCCAAGTTGAGTGATAATGAGAAAAAGTCAAGAGACCAGAAAATGGAAATGGGAGAAAATGAATTCTCGCGTCTGAACAGAGATGAAATATGATAATATTTTAAGAGTAGGGAGACAATATGATATTTAAAAAATACTTTTATGTTAATATGTTCCGATTCACTTCAAAATCCCGATTTAGAACAAAGAGCTTTAAAGTGACAAACTGGCAGTGAATACATGAGAAACAAATTTTTTATTTTAATACAATTTTCATTTTCTAGGTAAATTTTTAAGCGATTAAAAATTATAGAAACTTAAAAATGTATAAATGATTAAATTTCAACATAGTTAAATGAGCGTACTTATAATAAATTTACTATTTTAAGAGAAATAGTATTTAAGCTATTAATGATTTAATATCAATCGTAATAAATTAATATATGTAAAATGTAAAGATATTTAAAAATAATCTTTTAACATATATTTGCTTGAGGGATTTATGATTTTGTAATGTGGATGCTGTTAAGTATTGTTACTTTTTAGATGTTTTTGAAATTATGCCTACACCTTTCTAACTCCATTCTACATCAAATTGATGAAATGTCTCTTTTTATAATATTATATTTACTAAATTTCATAAAAATATAAATTTATTAGAAATAATTTATCATTATTAGAAGAATTTGTCAAGCTCAACAGGCCTCTGCAGAATACATCTTTTTTTTTTTTTTTTTTCCAGGGAGGACTTATATGCTTCCCCTCTTCTGGTTCTTGATTTTCTGAAGATTAACTGTCTATTGGAACTTGTTTGACTTCGTCAGACAGTTGGAGAATAAGCCACAACAACACAAAAACAACAGAATTTGTGTAACGATTGAGTAATATGACAAAAATATTTAAAGTGTAAAAATGAAATTTTAAAAGACTATTTCAACGATTATGTAACAAGGCGTTGAACATATTTACTTTGCTCTATTAATGCCAATATGGAAAAATGTTGTTTCTTAAGGAACTCTGAAAATTTTAAAACTAATAATTCTTTTTCTGAATTGTTACTCTACAAATTTTCATTTAAATAAAATATAAAATGTGTAATGTACAAAACGACGTTTCGGAAAAATGAGTATTGGGCAGAATGTTCGGTGATACAACCGCAACAATTTTAAAAGGATAGTCATGGTTGTTATGGATATCTTATTGCAATGATATTTACTTATGCAACGCCAATTAGCGTATCATAGTAAGGGTGGTTTGGCATAACTGGGTGTTTTTGTATCAACCATTTATTTTTATCAACAATCATTTTAAATTTCATTTTTATAAATATCAGTTATTTTTACGCATAGAACACGATTATACTTTTAAACAAAGTATGTGTCGCTGAAAAAATAAATGTACACGAAAAGACGAATAACTTAAAAACATAAAGTAGTGCTATGCAGCTTTATAACGTACTCGAATTTCGAGATGATCGACTAATTCGCACGAAATTTACACATTCTAAAAGTAAAAAAAAAGAACAAATGACAGACAGAATTGGAAACATATCATATTTTGATACTGATGAGTTTAATACAAGACTGCTTAAAGAACTAAGTCATTAAAAAAAAAAAAGAATTATCAAAATCGGAACATACGTCTAAAAGTTATGCTTGGACGTACAGTAAAAAAAAAAAAATACAAATGAATTGAATAAACCCCTTCGCTAGAAATTAGTTAAAAATAGAGAAATTTGGGTTTTCTTCCTTAATATTTAAAATCATTATATTCAGGTAAGTGTTTATTAAACAATTAAACTTATTCTAATATCTGAAATATCAAATATGAATATTTATTTACCGAAAAAACACAAAACCATGAAATAGTTAAAATTTGGAGAGGATGAAAATTTAGTCGAATGTGAGTTTTTGTACCATAAATGTTATATTATTCGTATTATTTAGATACGATTATAATTATTTATTCATAGTACCACGATAATTATTACTCAAATAGTTACTAATAACCAATTATGAACTCAAATTTAGATAAATTTATTCATTAATTCTGTTTAAATAACAGCTAGCAAGAGGTATGATATAATTTTTTGTTTAAATAATGGCAATTTCCATTGCAAGTATCATTTGGGTTTATTAGAAATTTCCATTCACTGTAGTATTGTAAATTCAAGGTCATCCGCCACATTATCATGGGAAAACCTAGTCGGAGAAAATACATTTACAAACTAACAGCGTACTACACGTTGAAAAAAAATCTAATTCTTCTATATATTTTTATGATATTGTAATGTTCTCGTTATCTATATATCAAATTTAAACCACGTAAATCTCTGAGAGGTATTTAACAAAATACGACAATAAAAATGTTCTATTTCCCATAATACTGATATTTTTATAATCCAAAATTTCTGTTTAAAAATACATAGGTATGAGGTCCTTTTCGTTAAAATTAATTTTACATCATGTGGTTTGCTTTTTATTCAAACCTTAATGCACTTTCTTTGTTTTAGGTAATTCACAACCCTATAGAATCGTATTCCAACGACATTGCATGTAATCTTAAAATCAATGTTAACGATCATATGGATTGGCATTTAATACCGTTTGGTGTGGTTCGAGATATTAAGGGGCATCCAGGTATGGAAAGGAAATATACAAGTTAAATGTTCTGTAAGCACTTATTTTGCATTTTTTCTTTGTTGTCTGGTATACCGTGATTTATTGGCAAAATTTATTGCACATAAACAAAGAGTTTCACAACTGGAAACTTTTTAGCCCCAAATCAAATTTTATTTAATTAATTGATTATGTTTAAAATGGTCCAGTTGATTTTTGTCAGCTTAGTTCATGCCACTTAAAAAAAAGAAAAAATCAACGCTACAATAAAATTTGCTTTACTGCAGCTATAGTTGTACTTTTTGTATTAATTATATTTTTTATGGTCTGATACGTTTCCATATAATGCATATAATTCAAAAAAATTATAGCACGAAATAGTGATAAGCTAAAAAATAATTGTTTAATAATTAAAAATATTTGCTTTGAAGATGAAACTTTTTAAAATTTAAAATTATTAAAATTCATATTTTCTGCAATACAAAACTTTGGAAAGAATTTGTTCATTGTAGGTAAATATTAAAATTACGATTATTTCAAATATACAAGTTTTTAATCAAAAATCCAACAGTACATTATTCTGTAAGGAACCAATTCCCATCCAATCACCGAAGTCCAGTACTATCGGGCATGGTCAATACTTGACATAGTAACCTCTCGGGAACAAGGCGATTTTAGCTCCTAGTGGATTACACAAAAACTGCATTTAAAATCAGTTGTATTGAAATACTATCGCTGAAAGGTGGGAAAGAGTTACAAATCTGAGATAAAATTATTTTTAAAAATAAGCATTTTACTCCTGAAACGAAAGATTAAAACATTAAATACATATTAATTATATTTTAATGTTACCTATTTATTTTTCCCTTAACATTGAAGAGGTTACTTTTTATCTCATTCAGTATCACTTAAAAACTTACTAGTATTCAATAGAAAATGTATTTCCTGAAAAGTTACAAACAAGTCTTACAGCCTTTAAAATTTAAAAAAAAATAAAAATTTTCGTTTCTTTAATATTTTTTTAAAGTTTAAATGAAATAATACATTATTTAAAAAAAATTCTTGAATTACAATTTCATTTTTTTATTTTTTGAAAATAATAAAAATTGTAATGATTGAAAAAATACATTAACTCAAAAATTTTAATGTATAGATCAATCTAATTAATAATAAATACCTTACGTTGTCAAAAAATAATACAAATGTAAATTTCAAAGAAAAACGTTACACATATTAAGATAAAAATATATTATCGTACATATTTTTAGATTTCATATTTATTTCTGCGGTTGATACCCTTTCCTCTTTTAAAGTTCGATATTTCCCATGATTTTCATTCATTAAATTTCCATCAATTTAAAACACCCTCGTTTTACAGAGATAATTATTTTCCCGCCGTTCACAGAAAATTTACCTTCTTTTAATTAACTACTGAGAAATAAATTATAATATTTACACTTTGTTTATTAAAAATTGTTGGTCATTTTGTAATAAATAAATGTTTAATTATTTGAAAGAATGCTTTAAAAAATCAATTCTTTTATAATTAACTGTTGTTTACGTTGTCTATAAATAACTTAATGCTAATTAAGCCATAATAAGATACTTTCCTGGCATCCGTCAAATTTCAAAGATAATATCAAAATTAAATATCGTAACAAAATTAAATTTCTGTTCTTGAAAATAATTTTTCCCTTAAAGCTTTATAAATCCAATAATCTACACTCATTAAAATACCATGCTTTCATTTCACTATTTTTTTGTTTCAAGATAATATCAAGAGAGGTTTTGCTAAATTTATTACGCTTTGTTCGGAAGATTCATCAGAGCTTCAGTAATCATGTATAATCTGTCAAAAATTACAAAGATATTTGATTAAAAATTGTTAATCATATTCATAATAAGCTTTTAACAAAAGTATCTCAAAGAAATTGGAATGAAGTAAAATTATACGTGTCAAATAAAATTTTGCCAATAAATCTTCACTTTATATACCTTCAAATTTATTTTATGCGTTCTCAGAAATCTAAATTTTTTCAACTGATAATTTTTTTTGGTGAAATTAGTTATTTCCTTCAATTTTATCTTCTGCGAAAAATAATGTTTTGTTTTAACTTTTCACAGTTTTAATGCATTGCGCAATCATATTATTATAAAATGCGTGAATATATCAATATCTTATTTTGAGAAAATTACTAATGAACTATGACTTTTTTAAAAGTACAATGACATGTATTTTTGCACAAACTATCTTTTAAAATATTGCTAATTTACCTTCTGCAAATTATACTGGAAAGAAAAAAAGAGACATTGATTCTATTTATTAATCATTTTATAAAATGGAACCGTAAATTCTGATTCTAACATTACAGAATGACTTTTAACTTAACATTTCTTAGAACAAAACTTGGTATGTAACCTATAATGTAAGCGATCACTGACAGAACTCAAGGTGACACAATCAAAAACTAAAATTGTATTCAAAATCGCAACACTTTGATGTCCGCATGTCTCGTAAAAATACTTCTATTCATAAAATGTTGAAATGATTGATTGACACCAGAATTTAGAATCAAATTTATTCGAAAATAAGTAAAATACTTTCTTAATGTACTTGATAAAAGGGAATTTTTCATTCCAAAATTCTGGTGCCAATGTAGCATTTAAGGATTAAAATTAAATTCCTTTACGTACGACACCACTGTGGTGCCGCCGGACGGCAAAGTGTTAATATATAATAATTTGAAAGATTTAAGCAATAAACTTAAGTATATTTTTAAAAAAGCACAGTTGTATAAAATGTACATTTTCGAAAACGTTTAAACAATTTTAAAATTTTATACTGATTTCAGAAACTTTTGTGATATTTATCGCAAAAATGACCTCTTTAAAAAAAAAATCACGAACACAGTACTTTAACAATCTGAGTCAACATGTGTTACATTGATGTTGAACGTAATAAAGACAAATTAATAAAATAGAACATTTTATTTAAAAAAGATATTCATAGATATTTGTATGCATATGGATTGAGTGAAAGTACATTTAAATTCTTGTATTTTTCTTAGCCAATGTTCTTATATAGATCTTTATTTTCAAACTAAAACTGAGATTTTCTGTTACGTAATAATTCTGCATTTTCAAGATTACTTATTGAGCAATATTTGTCAATGATATATTCTCCTGACCCTGGTACAATATATAGAGAGGCATATTTGTTCAATTTATTTAGCAGAACAGTTTTCGTTTAGTACAAGTCAATAACAAATCTCTATTCATAAGCTATATATTTAATGCCGAAATTAAGTGTTAATCTATTAATATCGTTGCATTACCTCTCCTGCAAAAATTAAGACATAATTGTATGTTCTTTGGTTAAATACACAGTCGTGGAGGTCTTGCGAATTAACAAGTTGTTTTTTTTTTAGTCTGAAGGGGAAATTTTCACCAGATCCCTTCTCCTCGGATCTCAAGCTATCCTTTACAGATTTTCTTGATGTCCATCAAAGGATTTCTGCTACTACAGGGTAATTAATTTAAAAGAGGACCCACTGGTTTTTCTTATTACCATTAAATCTGATGGATGTGGCACCTATTCTAACACTGAAGTATAATTGCTTGAACCTTGTGTGAGAGAAAATTTCCAACACTGTTGAACTGTTGCAACATTATTTGTGAGATAACACAGAAATAGAGACGCAGAATGTTACTTAATCCTGTAATAATTTTATTTTTGTAAAAACATCATTTAATTATCATTCCTTACAGCATTATCATTCCTTAACGCAAATGTTGAAAATGTTCGCCACCATTTTGAATGCAAACATGAACACGTCGAATTTTTTTGACACAGTTCGCAACATTGTTGGTGTTATTGACGATTTATTCAAATCATGAGCGCAGAATCAGATTAAAAATTACTAATGATGTTCACTCGAATTGATGTTTAAACAAGAACGAAAAATCATGCGTCAAGCATAGATTATGTAGCACTTTCCAACGCTTCTAAAATAATTTTACAAATCGTTACCGTTTAATAAGCTGAAAGATGACATCTAAGTAAACAATTTGGAAAACGCATAACATATTTAAAAACGTAATTTCAGGAATTTTCAATACATACAATATTCGGAAAAATATCAGAATACTTTTATGTAGCCCTGTATATGATCTATAGATTTGTATATATACATAGGATGCTAAATTTTAGTTTAGTTAGGAAACGCGTAGCACAGTTTAAATTCTCCTTCTGGAGTTTCTGTCAATAAACGGAAATGTGTTCGCGAACTTTTGTGCTGCCCTGTATAGGATCTACAGAATTTATACACACCACGTAATAGACAAAAAGCTAGTTAAGATTAAAATCGCGTTCAGTAACTTAAAACGCACTTCCAGGAATTATTGTTAACAGACAGTAGAGAATTCTTTTGTGTGTCCCTGTAAATGAACGATGACTGCTATACACACACTATTCTGTAGTAAGCCTCTTATAATGCACCTGAGTAATATATATAAACTTCAATGCGTTTAAAATAGTGGAACATTATTTAAATAAGCCGCAGACGATTTTTCTCCATAGACGTAATGTAACGGAATTATTTTCACTGTCCCTGTAAAGTAACTCTAAGTGCTATACACCTACTATTCCAAATTAAGCTTCTTCTAATGCATCTTAGTGATCTATATAAATTTCAATGCGTTTACGATAGTGAAACATTTTTAAAATAAACCGCAAATGATTTTTCCCCATAGACCGCAATGTAACGGAATTCTTTTGAGTGTCCCTGTAAGAAAACTATAAGTGCTACACACTTCAGTTGAAATAGGGAACGTGCCATAGATAACGACAATAACATATAAAAATTGCAGAGCAATCCGAGCATATTTACGGGAGTTAGAGCACGGACAGACGGCCATACGGCCATCCGGCCAGACAAACCGAAGTCATAAGCACTTTTCAACTAGGTTGGAAAGTGCTAAAAACGAGTTTTCGCATTTAGAAAGTGAAAACAAATGATACCCACACATTAAATACAGACATATTAACTAACTAATGATGTTGAAAGTCTTGCTACATATATTATAGATGTGGATAATAGGAAAAAAAACGGGTACTCTTTTAAATTGATCACCCTATAACTTGTGTTAAACTAAAAATCCATTTTAAAAGATGCTTTTAGAAAAAATATAATTGCCAGGTTTATTTATTATAGGCACTATTAAGGTTTTTGGCCTTTTTTTCCCTCTACCAAATCTTTGAGATAGGCCCCGTATCAGAAAAATGTAAGTCTAAATTTTCTATGATTTATGTTTTTTTACTGAAAAATATTTTTATATGAAATTTCTGAATTATACGGGTTTAGTAGCTAACTCTAAAGTTTAACTCTATCATTACTCCAGTAATATAATTTTGTAGCCCACTCTCAGAAATAAAACACCCAATTTTGACGATTTGGCAATCCTTGAGATTTATTTCGTTATTTTTGACAATCATTTCAACACAAACTCACGTGGTTTTTAAAGAAACGTGAAACCTCAAATATCTGACGAGACTGATTCCTCAATATTGAGTGATTTTACATATTTAAACGAAAATATTTGTCAGCGGCCCTAAAGCTTAGGGCCCCACTGCTTTCAGTAACGTACATACTTCATCTTCTACTATTTTTAACACTTTCTAACCTAGTAGAAAAGTGTTTATGACTTCGGTTTGCCTGGCCGTTTGCCGTCTGTCCGTCTTCCATCTGGCCGTTTGCCGTCTGTCCGTCTTCCATCTGGCCGTCTGCCGTCTGTCCACCTGTCCGTGCTCTAACTCGCGTAAATATGATCGGATCACCCTGAAATTTTTATATGTTATTATCGTTTCCTATAGTATGTTCCCTTTTTCAACTGAAGTGTGTAGCACGTATAATTTTTTTACAAGTACAGTCAACAGTATTCCGTTACATTACAGTCAATGGGAAATAATCGTTTCAAGTGCATTTTGATGATGTTACGCCATTTGAAACATGATGGAATTTATATATAATTATGAAGAGCATTAAAATATGCTTTTTGTTGAATATGGGGTGCAAAACATTAATCATTCGTTTACAGAGTCATATAAAAGATTTTTGTTACACATTGTTCTATGGGGAAAAATCGTTTACAGTGTATTTTAGCGATATTTGACTATTTCAAACCTAATGAAAATTATATGCATTACTGAGATGCACTATAAATTGCTCTCTTTAAAGTGTTGTGTGAATTGTGTTTATTTACAGGGGCACACAAAATATATATGGGTTACAGCACATGTGCGATATTTACAGTCTGTGTGATAAGTGCGTTTTCAACTTTGGTTTGCGTTTTTAAGCTTAACTAAATTTTGTCATAGTACGTGTGAGTTTATAAACTCGGTTGTTCATGTACAGGGCTACACAAGATAATCTGTAAATATTACAGACTATGGGAATGAAGTGCTCATAAAGGTAGTTTTTAATTGTGTTACGCATTTTCCTGCTGTAATATATTTAGTAGACTAATAGAAGTTTGTGGAATATAAATAAATTCATTTACTGGTCTACGCAAAGAAAAATATACATTGTCGTTTACGATTGGTAATTGCTGTGACTGAGTTTTAAATTGCATTTTATTTTAATATGTGGTGCGTACAAAAGTCTTTAGATAATATACAGGGCTGTACAAAAGATTTCGAGTGCATTTCCATCGATTGGCAAAAAATGATAAATGTGAATATTCTAATAGAACTAAATTTTATCATGGTATATATCCTCATCTTTTGATCATATACAGCTGCACAAAATAATTCAAGTATTTTTGACACTGGAAAGTAATTTTGAAAACTGTATTTTCCAATGTGGTATATGTTTACTTACATATCTTCTTTCACCTTATTTAACGGTGAAGTTTCGTTACATTTTTTTTTTTTTTTGGCTGTGTTGGAAAGTATATCGTAATCTATGCTTTACGCATGATTTTTTGTTCCCATTTCATTTAAAATGAAAATAAATCCCAAAAATATAAGAGTTTGGGACTCACTACCTTCGGGAACGTTTGAAAAAATGACATATATATGGTGTGATGCCTTTGGTTTGTTCCTATTTTGATTTCCGATGTCGATGCCGATATTTAAACATGGCACAAAAAAAAGGAATTCTCGTAAGTGACTTTCGAAAACGAATTTTTAAAAGGGTTAATATTCATATTTTGAAAACGGATTTCGATTTACAAATTGAAATTGAACATAGATATGGTCTCGTATTTTTAGTATTTTCGTATCTTGATCAGACGCGCTGATAAAAATGTTACAAAAAACCGTGTGTGTTTGAAAGGGTTATAAACAAAGGCTTAACGTGAATATTTTTTTAAACGGAAGACTTCGCCGTGAATGCATTGAACGTAGGTGTGGTTAGGTGTATTTGATTTGTTTTTATTTTCATTTACGGAGTCTATGGACATTTTTAAAAATCGCAGAAAAGAGGCATTCGAAAAAGCGAGTTTTGCAAACGAATTTTTAAAAAAGGTGTAATATTTGTAATATTTTAAACGGATTGCGGATCTGGAAATATATTTCAACGTATTTATGGTCCGTTATTTTTAGTTCTTTCGTATGTTGATCAGAAATGCTGATAGAGATTTTTTAATTTTGATGAAATCGCGCAAATCGCGAAACGGCATGGCGTACTGAAAATATATTTTTTCAAGTGTTAATATTAATATTTTAAAAAACAACGACAGGTTTTTTATGAGCAATATACAGTCTTTAATTTGGTGCACTTTTAATTTTCGTATTTTGGTTAGTTGTACGGATACAAAACATGAGTTTGAGGGTTCCAAATTAATTTTTTGAAAGGATTAATGTTAATATTTTAAGAAAGGTGAATGTTAATATTTTTTGAACGGACTGCGTTCTTTAAAACGTAAAAATACGAAATTTAAGCATATGTCTTCGATGTTTCATATTTTGTACGGTTCGACCGTAGCGTGTTAAGGAACACGGTAAAGAAAAAAAGTGAATCTTGCAGTTTGCTTTTCCTCTGCGTGACCGCCGCTGCGGTAAGTTCGGAACTGAGCAGGCACGTGCTCATTTCCGAGTAATTTGCCATTTGTGAAAAAAAGAACGCTTTCCCGATCAGTTTTTAATTAATAAAACGGCTAATTATCAAAAAATGAAAAATATGAGTTTCGGGTGCATCCTTGGACAAACTTCGCCGAAATTTGAAGAATTATACAAATAGTAGAAATTTTTAGCTATCGCAGACAGGAAATGCCGTTAACTCATTAATAATTTAACTCATTACACACACACACAGACTGACAGACCAACAGTTTCTTTTACTAATATAGATTTTTCGTAATTAGTTTTGACGTTATCGGAGCACAAATTATAATTTTTATTTAACGTGGTTTTATAAAACTAACATTTGACAAATGTACATTTGATGTACATTTATAAAGCGGAATTCTGTGTATAATATTGAGCAACTTATTATGATGTCAGTTGCAGTTATGCAGTACGATATGTAATTACTTTTTATTACCTAATTCAGAAAGTTTATTACACGTTCTACAAAAAGAACTACTAAGCGTAGTTTTTAAGATGAATAATTAAAGCGGTATTAGATATAAGAATAATTTATTTCATACATTTACTTTCGATTCCTATTACATAAATGTAAAATGTAAAATGTAGCTTTTACTGCATTATTTGATGAATTATGATGTGCCTGAGGACGTACGAATTTACAAGCTGCATTTCCTGTCCTAAAAGTAATTGAAACTAATTAAAATCAATTTACATTCTTAAAATTTCATAGCCACTTGAAGTTTAAATCATATCAGTGTTGTATAGTTGAACAGGCCTTTCGTTAAATATATGCACCTAGAATAAAAGTGGAAAATTAGTTTAATGACAGATTTGAGTGTATTTAGTGAATTAGAGTCTTTATGGTGCTTTTAATGGATTGCTGTCAGCTATTCGTGCATAATTTGAAATTTCATTTGGAGTGAAAAATCACTTATTTAGATTCGTAAGATAGATGTTAATGAGCGTTATTCAAAAGTAATCAGCAATTCAAATTTATTTACTTTTGATAACATGTGCAAAAATTTTCCAAATGTGTTCTGTTTAATTCATTAACGTTTTCTTCTTTAAACTGATTTGCTAATATTCTAAGTATTTTTAATTCACTATTGTACATCCTGATATACAAAGTTAGTTTTTTTTAACTACTCTATACCAGGGGTTTACAACTTTGATAAAATCTGGTAACCAGCAAAAATGCTATTCACCAGTAAAACAATATTTACCTTCACCCACACCCCGTTGTTGTTTTTCAGAAAAGACAAAAGGTTTTTTATGAATTAGAAAAAAAAAGAATAACAAGCAGATGTTAGAATTATTAGATACATAGTTTAGAACAGTACATAATAATACTAACATATAAACATTTAAACACATATAAAATAACGTATAACACATGGGCTGATAAGTTCCCGGTCTAATAAAGAAAACACAACTTTTTAACATAATTTTATAACTTTATAACTTTATAACTTTAAAACTTTAATAAATACCATAACTTTAATAATAAATAATAATAATTTAATAATAATAATAATAATAATAATAATTTAATAATAATAATAATAATAATAATTTAATAATAATAATAATAATAATTTAATAATAATAATAATAATAATAATTTAATAATAATAATTTAATAAATAAATAATAATAATAATTTAATAAATAATAATAATAATAATTTAATAAATAAATAATAATAATAATTTTATAATAAATAACATAATTTTATAACGAAAAAGCTGCAAACAGTGCTCAGAATCATCGAGTCGTTGTTGTTTTTGGTCAAAAGTCAACACGCGCGGCACCCACTTTTACAACAGCTTTTTCATAGACAAATGTACATTCAAAATAAAACCTACACGTTCCTTGGATATCTTCAGAGTCTGAGCTATCTCCTGCAACTTCACTTTACGGTGCTCCAAAACGATTTTGTGGACTTTTTTTTATGTTTTCCGGAGTAACCACCTCTTTTGCGTGGTGCGTCACTGGTGTCCGTACAACCACGTTTAAATTCAGCAAACCAGTCAATAATGGTTGATTTACTTGGTGCAGTGTCCGGATAACGCTTATCAAGCCAACCTTTTGTTTGAAAGGTGTTTTTTTCCTATCAAATAACAATTCTTGAAATTCTTGTTTATCCATTTTTTTGTTTATCAACAAAGTCGTTCAACTGAAACCACTCTAACGTTTTATCAACACGGCGAATCGTTATGACATTTTTTCTGCTACCTTTTAAAGGTTAGTATTTACTAAAAAAAGCATCGGTTCGGCGATTGCAACGCCATCTGTGTGCCAGACCGGGAACTTATCAGCCGATGTGTTAACACATATAAACCAAGTTTTCTAATGAAACTTAACAAAATTATATATTTCTGAAAAAAAAATACTGTAAAAGCTGAATTAACCGGCAGGTTCGAAAAATGCTGATTGCGGAATGCTTCAAATGTCTGGATAGTTAAGTGCACCAAAATCTATATGTGATGACGGGGGCATTGATGAAATAGTAAAATAGGAAAACATTTTTTTGCCTATTTTCCGGTCGAAATCAGTCAAATAATTCTGATTTTATTATTTTAAAATGTACATTTGATTAACTTATTTTTGCCAAATTCAAAATAAAAGTTACAAATGTTTTTTGCTCAAATATAATTCCCAAGACTATTTCTTAATATTTTGGAACTTTTCAACATCTATACTGAAACATCTTATAAAAATTTTAAGTTAAGATTTTGATTAAGATAGGTAACAGATGCTGCTCTTGTTAGAAATTGTAAGCTACTATAATTGTAAAAAAATTAGCTTTTTTTATACATAAACCGGCTCAAATAATAAAAAAAACTTTACGTGCTTGTAAAATATATCCATATATGAGAAACATCAAATCAAATTAAGTTTTTTAAATAACTCAAAAGTTATGCAAAATATGGATTGCTAAAATAAAACCATTCACGTTCCTGTTACATAATCGAAATTAGCCGGCTGCAGAGGGGGGGGGGAGGAAGATTTATTTGGATCCAACAAGCTATGATAAAAATTGGAGAATAAATAAAATAATAATAATATAAATAAAAACTTACCCTTCTGAAGTGCAATGAATGATTTGTTTTGGTTCATTTGGTTTTGATTGTTTGCCACCATTTTGTTCCTTATTATCACTTTTATAAATTCCAGATGACATTAAGAAACAAAAAAGAAAGAAATAATACTTTTTTGTTTGTTTTTTACTCTTCATAATAAAAATACTTTTCCAAACAAGAGTATGATAACATAAAAATAAAAAAAAACGAAGATTCAAATCCAAAAAGATTCTTGGACTCCATGGGGCTATGTAGCGCAAAAGATTTCATTAGCGAAATAAATTGTTACCAAACAAAAAAAAAGGATACTTAATATTTGTTTAATTATTATTTTTTATTTTTTTTAAAGCAGCCATTCTCTGCAAACACATAATACCTTCAATCTTTAACGTCATAAACTAGACAATTGTCTACAAAACAGAGTGACACCTATGTATTGTACAATGTGTCGCGGTCGAGTAAGGGTGGGAGATTGCTGACGGCAATATAATTTTAGTATATTGTCATATTCACCTACAGCAGAATTTTTCTTCACCATGATGTTGACCATGCCCTGGTAGTTATTTTACTGGGAGGCACAAAAGAATTCGCTGAAACTACTGTCTAGGGACGGTAATTACTTAAAATGCTTTATGTTCTTACGTCGTTATGTCATTTAAACTATATGAAATTCATATATGTTACTGAGGTTCACTAAATCATGTTATCCATTGAAATTAGTGGTGTAACACTTATAGTTCTTTTGCAGGGCGACTCAAAAGATTTAAGTTTTTTTCTTGTATACAGTTTTATTTAACTTATGTTGTTTCTTTTGTTTTCAGCTAACTTATTGGACCCAAATTAAACTCACTTCCAACGGAAGAATTACCATTAAAGCTTTAGAATAAGCTTCCACCATGGTGAAATTTATGTTTTGATAAATATTTCACATGGTAGATTTGTTTTATACTAGTAGCATCTTTCGTGAGAAATTGCATTATTAAAATTTTAAAATGGATTTTTATTCTTTTTTCTCATATGGAAAATCTATTGCAAGTAAAAATTAGATATAACAAATTAAGATCATATTTTTGCTGCACTCACAATGCCACCTAACAAGAAATATATTACAAATTTAAATAAAGTTATTATTTTTTACGTTTCACTGTTTGACAGCCGTAATTAATAAATGAGGGACATAATGCATTGCTACAAGAAATTAAATGTGTTTAAATTTATTACATCCCTCATTTATTTGAAAAGTTAAAATATGTCCTAAAGAAATATAATGTGATTTTAGTAGTCAGACGTGATGCTAAATTAGTAAACATAGTACCAAAAAGAAGGGATACAACTGATATGCACAGTAGGTCAGGTGTTTATATGATCCCCTACAAAGATAAGGTTTCAAATAAATTATTAAATTATGTAGGTGTAACCACTAGAAAGCTTAGAATGAGAATCACTGAACATATTCAAGAAGCCCTGGGAAGCACGGGTTAGAATCGTTATTTTTTATAAGGACAGATATTACAGTACAATGAAAAGAAATTGTAAGATTTATTTACTCATTTTGTAATTAGGTTAGCTTGTGTATCAAAAATTTAAACATATAAAAAAACTGCAATGATGTTATGAGAACTTTATATCGAAATCAAAATAAAATGGATACAATTGGGATACAGTACAATATGTTAAATAAACCTATGTTTCTAACCTTGTATTACAAAACATTTAAACTACTTTAAAACAAAAATCAATCAAGGAGGCTGTTAAAATACACCCTTAATTATAATAAAAAATCAAAACATGTTAGAAAAGGGAAAAAATAATGACCTTATCGAGGGGCCAAAAACAAGCCTTATTTACAGAAACCGTTTTACTTTAATTAAAAAATAATTGCAGCGTATAAACATTATTGAGAAATTATTTTCAAAATGAATATAAGCTATTTAATAGAAACAGTAAATATATAAATCATTTAAGTTATTAATATAGAGCAATAAATAGACATTTTACGAAACAATTATTTAACAACGTTTTGTAATTATTTGTATATAGCAACGTCAGTTATATACAAATGAAAAACAAATATTATTTAACATAAAAACCACATACAATAAGCATAATGAATTAGGAATTTAACATATTTTACACGCGTTTCTTTTTTGTACTGTATTTTGAATATGACAGAAATGCCATCGTACATGGTGTGTTAATAGAAACATAACTCCAATATAATTGCTATTAAATTAGAGATTATGTCCACATATCGAAGTGCATATTTAGTGCCCTTGCTTAAACTATCGAAAACTTAAGCTAGTCAGTTAGTTTAATTGCAGAAAATTACGTCAAGTATTGATACGAATTTACAAACAAAGACTGAAACAAGCAATTTTATATTTCTTAAATAGTAAATACACTGTTTGTCTTTTTAATGACAAAACAATAAAGCATATCGTTTGGGTTTCCCTGATTTTTGCACATGATTTTCAACTTTACTAGATCCTAAAAATACTTAAAAGGAATTGAAATTGAAGTATCAAAATGCCGATGAATTACTTAGTGCAATACACTTACTTTGAGGGACATTTTCAGTAAAGTAATACACATAAATAAAAATACCACTATGTGCATGTGATAAACAGCATGGGATTCAGTGTCTAAAATATACAACGATAATTTAATTCTGTGAAAGTAGAAAAAAAAACGCAAATAATCCCGCAGTTTGTGAGAAATGGGTTATGAGAATTGTTAAAAATGAAATCTTTATATTATTTCGGAAATAGCGTGGCTAAACCGGCCCTACGCACACTAACGTGCCAAAATTGAAGAACTTTTTTTAAATACGTTGCATTTAAAAAAACTTTAGCAAAATGGGAGTGATCCACTGTGATATTAATGACAACTGATTTTGCGTATTTGTTAGCCATCTGTCTGGATCTCGAAATGTTTCTTTAATAAGCGCGAAGGACATAATTTATTTCCTGAAAACAACAAATGCACGATGTCATTTACAAAAAACATTTGTAGAGATAGTGTGGTCTAACGCAAAAAGCGGAGACAAACTGTGTTTAAGGATTAAAAACTTTTTTACATGAACGGGAAATAAACCAATATTTTAAATTACCACTTTAAATTACCATTTTGAATTACCACCAGCTCTGCTTAGTAAAATTAGTTCTATTACGCCATTTTTATTCGAAACATGCATTTCGGGATTTTTTTGGTCATTCAGAAATTCCGAATATATACCAGAAATTCTTATTAGTAATTTTTGCTTTATTTAATGACGGACGTTGCATAATGTCAAAATTCGTCTTTCGTAGTTTCTGAATAAAAGAGAAAATTTTGAATTAGACGCATATATGCGCTAATGATACAAATCGCTTAAAAATGAATATACTTTAGCAAAAACACTAAAACTCCAAGTTCCAGTATCATATTGTTAACAATAAATTTGACAGAAAACTATCCTCACTAAAAAATAAACTATTTCGTATATAATTTATAGCAGTTGATATATTCGCCATCTGTGTCTAACAATAAGACATCTAGTGTTTTTTACTTAGAAATGCAATCTTCTGCTGGAAGTAGTTTTATATTTCTCTATAAGAGAATAATGTCTGTCATCATAAGGTATATTTTCTAAAACAAAATATGAGAAACCAGTGCTTAAAAGTTTAAAAAAATTCTCCAGTTTTAAATTTAAAATTAGTGTCAGGAACAGGATCTCTCTAAAATAATTAATGTCAGAATTTTATCTTTTTACTCAGAAGAGGCTGGTGTATTTCAAAGTAGAGTGTGTGAAAGGTGTTGCGATATGTGTGAAAGAAAGTATCTTTTACACAAGAAAGCATCTTAAAGTGATATCTTAATTAAGTAAGAATAGTGAACGCTTTGCGTGAAGCATGTTAAAAAATACAGAATTGAAATTTTAAAAGCCTGTGGAAATTATGAAAATGACATGGATAGATGTTAGAATAAAAGTAAATAAACGACAGATTTAATGTAAAGTTTTGAATTGCAAATTTAACGGCGAAAAATAATGTTAAAACATTAGTCCGAAATTTTAATGGATTTGCACTTGTAATGGTAATTGCGCTAAAAATAATAAAAAATAAAAATGATATAAAAGGAACAAAGATTCTAAAAAATGTTGGTTACATGAAATAGATTAGGAATTAAAGAATTCCAATTGAAAAATAATGATATATTTATTTTTAAAATGGCATATAGAAGTAATGTGCAACTTATAAAATATGTATACAGGACTTGTGTATGTTACATTGATATATTTCAACAACTGCTTATCTTTAGAAACATCGCGTAACCCTACCACAATGAATGAAAAATCCAGCAACGGTTAATGAAATAAAGTGAAGCAATGCAAATAGAACAATTAACAGAATCAGTCCATGAGATTGATGAAAAAACGTATCACAAATGTTTCAGTTTATTTGTAGGTCAAATGTTAACAGAAGCAAATTGAGTGATTTGTATACCAATATAATATTACAAACTCATTTAAATAACAAAAGAAGAAATGTTGTCACTGAACTTAGAATCGTCATAGGTGCTCAATATCGCATTTAGCTACAAAAGTATATTGCAACCAGGGTTGTCAGTTTGGCTTCTTTATTTATTTAGCAATTCCGCGTTTATGCTGGAATTTTGGAAAGCAGGATTTTCACTTTACGCAATCATGAAAGCAAAACTTACTGTTTGGAATTTCTAATATGGGCTCCGAATTTCTGGATAAAAAAGGACGCAAAAGTGACAACCCTGATTGCAGCAGGTTTGTAAATGCAATATTACATAAGCATGTTATTCAACTAATAAACTAAGTAATTCTCAAATGTTTCATCTTCCAGATAATCAATGTAATTTTAGAAATAGAGACCCATTAGGGATTTGGGTTAACTGACAATAAGATAATTTTATTTTTAAAACATATTTTTTTTAGTGGATGAATTGAAATATATCTCTCCCTATATTTTTTCGCTTTATCAAATTTTACACTTCAATTTATCGCCACCATATTTTTTCTTCATATTTTTTAACTTAAATTTCAGACTCATAATCAGAGTTTTCCAAACCCCTAATAGACCTTTTTTGTTATAAAATCGAACATCGTCTTAATAGTTTGCTAAGATTTTTTAAATCGAATCCACTGTTTGCTCTGCCTTGTGTATCCAAGATAACAAAATTCACAAATACCGAAAATGTATTTTCCGTGTTACAAATATTTAAGCAATGTAATTACCTTTATTTTTATGTACACTTTTGAAGTCCAAATTAAGCAAACATTCATACATATAGATTATAAAATATTCCATTGCAATATTATATAGGTTTTGTTGCAGTCTATTCTTTTTGATAGAAAACATTTTATAACGCCTTAAACGAAAGTATTATAACCATTTAATAGCGGTCATCAACGAAACAATACTATAAAATGTTTTTCGCATCATAAAGATACACAAAACAAACTACCGAATAATAGAATAAAGGAAAAAAATAGCTCCTTAAAACCATAATGATAACCGAATGTGATGATTTCCCAAATGCGTTACTGATAGTTTAGACATAAAAAAATCATATGAAAAAAATCTTATAGGGTGCATTGTTAAAATTTAATAAAGCGTATTATATCATCATCTATTGTAAGGAAATGCTGCATTAAGTTTAATGAAGAAATTAAGCTAAATTGAAATCTTTTACCAAAATTTTCGTTTAAGAAGGTAGTATGTGAAGCCCCTATGAAATGTTAATAATCTATCTATCGCTATATATATTTATTTATTTATTTATTTAATACCTTTGAAATGAAAAATATGTAACAAGTTCTTTTACTAAATCTTACCTTTTTTTATGATGGTATGTAGTTAATCGATATAGAATAACTATCATATAATTAAATAACCAGTAAAATCGATCAATAAAATTACCTAAACTTCAAATTTAGAGATGACATGTAGTAACAATCAACACAAGTATGACAGAATTTTATAAATCATCAATGTAGCAAGAAACAATACTATATTTAAAAACATATGAGTATATATTAAATTGAAATAAATATAAATCAAGTATAAACCGGAACGACAAATGGAATATAGAATTAAGAAGACGATAGAACTTTAAAAAACCAAAGCTACATGTTGATATCTAATTGTCAGTCGGCACATGCCACAAAAAATGCATTATTTCATATGATGGGCTGTCAAATTTGACAAGAATAGCCCACCACTGCTTATATAACGCATTGAAATAATATAGATATATACATTGTTGCAATTACATAAAAAATAAAACTTTGGACACTATTTTTAGATAACTTTATTTATTTTAACACAAATGGTTATTCACGACAAAAGAAAATACAGCAATTAAATAATTATTGCATATTTTCAGATTTGATTTTTAAGAAATTTTACTATTCAAAATATCTGCTAAAGTGTTATACGCTCTGTTGTAAGGTATGTGTGTTGCAATGTCTGGCGCTGGAGCTAAGACATCTTGCATTTGAAGTACGAAGTAGCAGATTAGTCGTCGCGACACCGACAGTGAGCTACGATATCCATTTTGGTCGGAAGTGGAGTATTTGGTGCACTACTTTTATACATAAATATAAACTATCTTGCTTTTTGCCTAAAATTGCGAAGTCAAGATAAATTGCGATAATGGATTTACGAAGGTTTTGGTAAAGGATAGAATTTAGTAGAAACGGTAGTTTTGGAGTCTTGTGGATATGTTTTATTAAAGTCTATTTTAAATTACATACCTTGCAGTTATTATTATCCTTTTCTTAAAACCCTTAATTTTCACATGTATTAAAGCTTTGTCAGGAAAAGAAAGACTTAATTTCCTGTACTTAAGCAAATGTCTTAAAGGAGTTAGTTGCCCATTGATTTTAGTATAAAATGCACGTGTTAGCTTGACTATGGGGTGTTTCCAGTTTGTCCGACCAGACAATCTGTTTCCAGTCGACCCCACTCATACAAAATAATACAGATAGATAGACATTAAGGTATCCGAACACCTTTAAAAGCCGATTTTCGGCCAAAATAACGATTTTTAGATTTTGGTATAATATAATAGCCGGACTCTTTATCTTTCCAAATCTGTTTGAATTTTGTTTATATCTTATTTAGAAGTCAAGTTATTGCCTTTTTAAAATTACTAAGTATCAGTATTTTGAAACCGGAAGTATTGTTCTGCTCGCCTGGAAGTCAGCACGTTTTTCAATGCTATGTAAACCCAAAAGTAAAGAAGCAGAGAAAATTTTAAAAGAATTTGAAAAAGAAAAACAGCAATTGTTTTAAACAAAATAGATAATATAGTGTATAAATTGAGTAACATATTATGGTTTGCTTTTCAAAATAAAGGTAAGATTTTGAATTAAATTTTGTTTTTGCGTTTTCTGAAAATCAATTTTTTAACATTTTATGTTTACGCAAAACATCATAACTGAAAAAATTATGGATGAATCTCTTTCAAATGTTTTTGTATGCTTTGCAACGTGCAATAAAGGGAATGAACTACACTCGTAACAGTAAGTGTATTAGTTTTTTTTTTAATTATTAATAAAGTTTCCAATTTGCAATAAATTTTTAGTAATTTTTGCTTCATCACTGATTAGCTTTCTATATAGTTTTAAATATTTGACTCACAAATATGAGAGTAGTTCATTCCCCAGAAAAAGATTTAATAATTATAATAATGCTTACAAAATAAAAATATCTTTATTTAAAGTTGAGTTAGGATGTTTTGCGGAAGTGATTATTTTCGCTGTTTTTTACTTATTTTTTCCGTAAAATATAAAAAAATTATTTGAAATGTATAACTTTTTCTGTTTTATTTTACTTTTTCAACCACATCATGATATACAATGCAAAAAAAGTCATATTTTAAAATAATTTTAAAAAAGGCCCTCCGAAGGTATTCGGATACATTTAATGTCTAAAGATTTTTTTCTTAAAATAACTTTCGTTGGAAGATATGGAAACCTGATATTTCCGTCCACGTTTCAAAGCAAGTGGTGAAAACATTTTGTGTAATCTACTCCCGTGATTCATTTACATCTGAAATAACCTCGGCATCTGCCGTTAATTTTTATCCATCGAGTTATCATTTGAACAAAAAATATATAGAAAAAAAGTATAAAACAAGATACAGATATTTTGATAATTTGAAGAAGAAACACATTGAAGAGAGATGTATTAAAGGGTCATAATTGGGCTTATTTGTTAAATTAGTATTATATTTATTCAAATTATTGTTATTAAAATTAATGCAAAATATTTCGTCATGCAAACTTAAGCTCAAAATTATTATTATTTTTAAAAATTCAGAACTTTAAAAGAACTTTAATAACGCGCTAAGCAAAATAATTGATACTGATAAAAAACTGTTAATTAATAAAAATTCTGAATAATTTAGTGAATCTTTTAGCCTTTAAGTAAGGATATTTTTGATGTTTTACGTCATTTTCATGAAAACTCTCCCATGCATCCAGAAACATAGCTACATCGATCATAATGCTAAAATATTTTTAAAGTGAAAATATGTAGTTTGGATGAATATTAAATTAATTTTGAAAAGCTGTATTACTACTAATTTCATTTTGGTAGTTTATAGAATCAAATATTCTAGTTATTCTTTTACTTTTTTAAGTATTAAAGGATATAAAGATTATAACATTCTAATAAGGAAGTTTTTAACAAGCAGGTCTCTGCTTTTCAAATTTATATCATAAAATTAAAAAAAAGTAATTTGTGTAATATTTCATATTTATTTTCCGGTATTAGAAGTACAGCATACAAATAAAAATAAATTAAAACTTTTTCCTACCCAAAAACAGTGTGTCACTTTTTTAACATTTATTTATAGTTCTTAAGTCTTTTGCTTAATGCTTTTCAATGCGATAAAATTACCATAATGATTTAAAAATTCAACCTTTTTGTATAAGTATGTCTGCTCTAGCTACAAATGACTTTCACTATGGGAATAGAAGATGAAGAATGACTTTAATAATTTATCTTGATTGTGAAAGGAAAGCGCAGATAGTTGTTGAAAACAATTAATTTTGGATGACATATGATGTCCTCGGGAGGAAATGCTTTCTATGATTTCGTCTTTTGATTTCTCTAATTTTCTTCGTACTTTTATTTTAGAAATATAATTTTAAAATTTAGAAAAAGTAAAATGAAAAATATTTCATAATAGTTTTTCAACATTAAAAGTACAACTTATCGTTAGAAAGGGTTTGTGATCCTTTCTTCCAAAAATATCATGTGAACGTAATGTAACATTTATTTATAAAGCTCGATTCACTGCGATAAAATTACCATAATGATTTAAAAATTCAAGCTTTTTGTCTAAGAACTTCTGTTCTAGCTACAAATGACATTCACTATGGGAATAGAAGATGAAGAATGACTTGGATAATTTATCTTGATTTGTGAAAAGAAAGTGTAGATAGTTGTTAGGAACAATTCATCTTGTATGACGTATGATGGCTTTCGAAGGAAGTGCTTTCTACGATTTTTTCTTTTGATTTGTCTCTATTTTTTTGCACTTCTATCGTTTGGCATTTATTTACTTTTGAAATTGTATATTGATTTATGTAGTTGTATTAATGTTGTTATAAAAAATTATGTATAACGTATTTTCTACGTTTTTATTTGCATCAACAAACAATGTCTATTTACTTATAAAGCACATACTGGACTATATACGTAAGATATATATATATATATATATATATATATATACCGCACATCATGAGATATATATATACAAAGATGAACAATAAAGTTTCTGTATCACTAAAACAAACTTTAATAATTTTCATTCTTACCAAGCAGACCAAGCTTCATCATATTTAGAAGGTCTATAGAAACCTTCAACTTGGCGATTTGTCACTTATTTGACACGACTAGTGTAAAATAGATACTAACTACATAATATCAGTAGGAAAAGTTTAACTATGTGGAACAAACTATGAAAATTATATTTTTTTTAATTGGGAAAAATATTATTTAATTGTTTAAAGATTATAAAACCGGGCCACATTATATTAATAATAATGAATATATTAAAGACTATTTTCTTTCAGAATTATTTTTATACACTTTCAAGAAAACATCAGCTAAATCAACTCTTTTAACATTTTATATAATTACATTAAAATATTAATAGTCTGAATCAGTCATAGGTTTCTGTTCTTAATTTACCAATTTAAAGCGAAGAAATATCTCTTATTAAGGAAAAAACTTTTTATTCTCAATATATTATAGATTGTAGACAAAATTAGCAATAGCCATAGGAAGTTCAATCATTTTTATGAGCGTGTTTCATAAGACAGATTTGTGCTCTAGCAAACATTTTCTGCTACGAATAATACGTACCTGATCCCACTATCTGTATATCTTGCTTGTCAGGTTTTGATTGTCTCTTTCATTTGAACTTTGATCTTTTTTAAAAGACTTTCAAAGAAGAAGCTTTACAATTCATTTGTATCTTTTATTCTCTATGTTTGTCCATGCATAACTCTTGAACGGATTGGCTGATTATCAAACTGTCCTTTTTAAAAAAATTATTTGTCTGCACATGGAGCGATCTAAAACTGATACATGCTTGATAATATGTTTGACTGTCTATTTTCATGTCTTTTTTTAAAACTTTATAAGCTTTAACTGTCTTTAAAATTCACCAATAGTTACGAAAATTTAATATGGCGTTAAGTTTCATAGCGTTACTTTACTTTTTAAAGTATTCGTCGTATAGTGCATAGTAATTTTTTTTTTTACAGGGGCACCTGAGAAAAACTTTTCATAAATGATCGTCTATTGCGCGTCAAAAGAATATTGAGAACAATGAAATTTAAAATGAAGGCGGTACAAAATCGGCATCAGGTCGGGTAAACCGCAATTAACCCTTTATTTTATTTTTCGATTTGATTCTATTTTTTTCGGCTTTGGTTTAGGTTTTGACTCCTACGGGTCCGATTTGGTAACTCGTTTTACAAATGAATGCCCACATTATGGATTAAAAAAATATATATAGAATATATCTGAGTATGCGTCGTTTATGTGACTGCTTTGACATGTTTTCACATGAATAAATATCTCTTGTTAAGCTTCTAAACGTTCGTCTAAACTCGCTCGCCAGATAAACAGATTTGGTTGCCAGTGGCGACCTGGTGACCGTATTTGTCAAGCCCTGTATATGTATATGGAATATATATGTTATATAAAAAAATTATTTCCTTCGCGAATCCTTCACATTTATTTCGCATTAGTCCTTTAAATTAATCTAACTTCTGACATATTCAGTTTTTCCTTAATTCTTAATAATATTTGTTCCTATTTAATGTCCTTTTAAAAGTAAATACCCGTATATTAATAATTATCTTATTCCAAATCTTATTCTAAAATTTTAAGTTCATTCGTAGCTTTTATCAGCTCCCCAAGCTGTAAAATTCCGAGACGCTTTCTCATTTCGAGTGTTTTTTAAAAGCCATTTTATTTTTATTATTATTATGCTATGCTCTGATTTCGCGCACTGGGGATTTTTCACTTTAAAATTGATGCGCGGCCAGGGAAGGAACTCTTTCCTGTTTTAGCTTCTCCCTCTCGCCTCATTCGCTGGTCTGGAGCTCGCCTCTCACTCATTGGTTTGTGTGCACGTGACGTCATTTTTCTGTATGTCTACGCTCAGTGAACAAAACTCGCTGGCATCCTTCGGAGAGGATTTTTGACGTGTTTGGAAGTATAAACAAATATGTATCTGGTGTTGTAGACTCGTAGAATTTTCATATCAGCTATTTAACATCTATTAAACCATGTCGTGAGCCATCGTGAAGCCTGAGGGCTATAAGTTTATGCCTATGGGAATTGTTACGGCATCGCTCTTATTCTAAATAAAAGATTTGTCCGGAAATTGGCTGGTCTTTATGGAAGAAACTCTTGTGGACTCTTTTCATTGCCTCACCTCTTCGCCGTGATTGTTGATATCGACTGCAACTTTGTATATCTGTAACCAACTACCATATTCTCGTGGAGTATTGCATCTCGTGGTGTCTCTTCTTCGTAAAACGCCTCAAAAAGCGGGTTAGAATGCTATGAACTTACGCCAAGCCATGCCAATATTCTGATAAACAGAGGAGCTGCGAATATATTGCTGAATGCTGCTGTACATCTTCATTGCGGTGTGTGCGTCTGATTCTCACCAAAATATGCATCGAATTTTTTCAAAAAGTGTTGGAATCTTTTATACCTGGTCAACACCGGATACATGCGGTGTGAATTTTCTACAATGCATCATCTTGAATATGACTACGGAATAATTTAAATAAATATTTTCTTTTACAGAGAAAAGGAAATATTGATGAAAAATTATCATCATACAAATTAATAAATAAAAATTATCGGTCTTCTTAAAAAATTATAAAAGGAAACCTGGTGCACCAAAAGGAGTTGCATAAGTTATGAAAGATTTATTATTATGTGTATTATTTATTATTTTATTTATTTTTGTGTTATTTAATTTACGCTCAGATTTTCTTATTTGTTGTATTATTATTATCATTATTTATTAGAGATGGAGGTATTTACATTTGTTATTTAATTTAAATTTTATTTTACATCTTGTTGTGTTAATTCTTTTTAATTTTTATAATAATGTTATTACGATCTGGATTTGTAAAAGTCCCTGGTGATCACAAAATGAGTGAAAACGAAATAAACATCATTCCCTTTGATTTCGAATCTGGAATGAACATACAGTCTTGGTTAAACCATTTTGACAAAACATGCCTTTCTGATAAGAAAGATGAAAATTGGAAGATTAAAAATATTTCCAAATATTTGAAAGGTGAGACTCTAAAAGTATTTATTAATGAATGTTTAGAATTTAATGCTTTTGATAAGATAACTGATATTCTTACTGAAAAATTTATAACTGTTCATGTTCCTCGATTTTCAGAATTTGTTTCTATGAAATTAAATGATCTCAATGATTTGGATAAGTACTTTCGAAAAATAGTTGAAATAGGTAGACAACTTTGTTTATGTGAAACTATAATAGTACAGGGATTAACAGACGGTCTCAAACCAGAGTACCAGAATTATATGATTAGTAATCCTCCAAAAAATACAATAGACTGGTACCTAATGGCTAAACAGCTAGTAGTGATTCCTACTTCTCATGTCAACAAAATTTTCAATATACAGGGTCCTCAAAAGGTATTAAGTGATAGGAATGCGGCCTTTACTTCACCTAGATATTAAAAAAAATGCGGAATCACAATGTTAAGCAACGTTTAACCACATCACATCACCCCCAAACGAATGGCAAGTGTGAGAGAGTGAATCAATCAATAGTTACAAGATTAAAGTGTAAAGTTAATTCTACAACCTCCAAATTTCCTTCCACCAAACTTCTGACTGAAGTAGTTAATGAATACAATAATACACTCTATTCCATAACCAAATTCCCTCCTGCTTATTTACTTTTTGGCAAATTACCCTATGATTCCCCTCTTAAGAAAAATTATTACCCTCCTGTCCAGGTAGCCCTCAACATTGCTAAAAAACGCACTGATGAATTTTACTGGAAAAGTAAAAAATATTATGATAGAAATTATGTGGAGCCAAAATTTGAGATAGGAGATCTTGTTATCTATGAAGAATTCCATTATCCCAATACCAGAAAGCTCTCAAAAGTTTTTAGTGATCCCTATCAAATCTTTAAAAAATTATCTGATGTAAATGTTTAAATTAATAGACAGACTCAAAATAAATTTACTGAAATAGTCTATGTATCAAAATTACGCTCTTATTACCCTCCTGACAAACTAAAGTTATCACATGAGCAGCAACAAACAAATGTTAAATCAATATCTTATTATTAAACTTAGTAAGTCAAAATTTAACTAAATTTAATGAAATCAAATTATAATTGACTAATCAATTCTCTTCTGTATAACAGTATGTTCTTCAATATAGGAATTCCCAAGAATATTACTGCAGATATTTTTGCTTGAGTTAACTTTTTATGAAGACGTAAATTAGTTGATTTGAGTTAAAAAGTTCTTATATTGGATTGAATTGAATTAGAACAGTAAAGTAAATTAGAACAGTATAGCAAATTAGATTAGAATAATACATTAAATTAAAATAAATTGAATAAATTTCACTGGATTAAATTAAATTATAATAATAGAATAAAATTATCTACTAATACTAATAGTTAAACTTATTATCCCCCATTCACTTCAAGGTCTTATTTTCATTGAACAGCTTATGTTTCTCTTGTTTGACTAAAAACAGAATTAGTACATTATCTTACTGAATTGTTGATAACTTTCCAAAGATATTTGTTATTTTACTATTTATTATTTTTGTTTCGTTTTATTAAGTATATTTTCATTCCTCACTAATATTGAAAAAGAATGATGAATTAAATTATACACATATGAATTAATGATTTAGTATTATTTTGAAGTTGTTTGTTATTGTTGATATTATTATGCTATTATAATTGTTGTTGTTATTTATTATGTGATACAAGATTATAAGAGAATATTCTTGAGAATTGTGATAAAAGAGAACCATTGATAGTAAATTAGTTGATGATAAAAAGTCACATCTTGCTAGCAAAACATCTAATACTCATATCTAATTGATTGAACTTTATTAACTGACTGAACTTTACTTGATAAGTGCATTTTAATTGTTTATTGAACTTAGTAGTGATGGAACTTTCTTATGTATTTTAACTTTTTGATTAACTGGAATTATCCTTCTACAGAATCAATACACTTTATTGCTATAAACTGTATTACTGGCTAATACTTGACATATCCGTGCCTTCATATCCATACCAAGAAACTTTTATTGGAAATGAGATGTCTATGACTTAGACTTTTACTGATTAAGAGGACTATTAGAGAAAGAGTTTTTGTTTACTTTATATTTATACTTTTCACTGCTTAGGCATAAATGCTTTGTTTACTTTATATTCATCCTTTTCACTATTTATGTTTGGAGAGTGAAAAAATATTATTTGTAACTAAAAATATTTATATTGTAATTGTATTTAAACAATTCCCACTGGTTCGCGTTTACAAAAATAACAATTGAATTAACTTTAATAAAATCAGAGAATTTCTGACATTAAATAGAATACCAGATAACTATATTGTAATCCAAATTCTTGCTTGTCTTAATGAACTTGTAGATCATTGAATCTACCAATCATTCGGATTTTTAGGGGGGGGGGGATAATGTTATATAAAAAAATTATTTCCTTCGCAAATCCTTCACATTTATTTCGCATTAGTCTTTTAAATTAATCTAACTTCTGACATAGTCAGTATTTCCTTAATTCTTGATAATATTTATTCCTATTTAATGTCCTTTTAAAAGTAAATCCCTGTATATTAATAATTATCTTATTCCAAATCTTATTCTAAAATTTTAAGTTCATTCGTAGCTTTTATCAGCTCCCCAATCTATAAAATTCCGAGACGCTTTCTCATTTCGAGTGTTTTTTAAAAAGCCGTTTTATTTTTATTATTATTATTCCATGCTCTGATTTCGCGCGCTGGGGATTTTTCACTTCAAAATTGATGCGCGGCAAGGGAAGGAACTCTTTCCTGTTTTAGCTTCTCCCTCTCGCCTCATTTGCTGGTCTGGAGCTCGCCTCTCAATCAGTGGTTTGTGCGCACGTGACGTCGTTTTTCTGTATGTCAACGCTCAGTGAACAAAACTCGCTGGCATCCTTCGGAGAGGATTTTTGACGTGTTTGGAAGTTTAAACAAATATGTATCTGGTGTTGTAGACTCGTAGAATTTTTATATCAGCTATTTAACATCTATTAAACCATGTCGTAAGTCATCGTGAAGCCTGAGGGCTATAAGTTTATGTCTATGGGAATTGTTACGACATCGCTCTTAGTCTAAATAAAAGATTTGTCTGGAAATTGGCTGGTCTTTATGGAAGAAACTCTTGTGGGCTCTTTTCATTGCCTCACCTCTTCGCCGTGATTGTTGATATCGACTGCAACTTTGTATATCTTTAACCAACTATCATTTTCTCGTGGAGTATTGCATCTCGTGGTGTTTCATCTTCGTCAAAACGCCACACACACACACACATACACACACACACACACACACACACACACACACACAGATATATATATATATATAAGCTCAAAAAAGATTAAAAATAAAACTAAAACTGAAAATATAAATATAAATAAAAAAATAAAATATATATATATAAATATAAATCAATATATATATATATATATGAAATATTGATAAAAATTATTATTATTTTATAACGTGTGTTTTATTTTAGCTAGATTAGCTTTAATCTGTGAAACCAACCAATTTTTATTTCAAGCTAATGAGTTATTTCAGTAATTGTAGTATGATCCAATTGATTGCCCTTTCAGCGTTGCATTTACAGTACTTTAAATTCAATAAATTATCAAGTAATATTAAACGAACAGGGAAGATCGAGCTAAGCTCGGTCAAAATTATCTTTGAGCGATATTTTTCATTTGGCGCCAAGCAAGTGTTTTGGAATTGGTAATATTAAAAGTAAATTTTTCCTATCATATGTACCCTGATTGGTTGAATTCTGTTTTCGAGAACGTTCTACGGACTCTGTTCTACGGACTCTTTCTACGGAGAGTTCTACGGACTCTTTAGATTCTGAAAGACAACTTTTTAGCCAAATGCCGCCAAATATCATTAAGTTTGGCGAAATTCTTTCATTTAGCGCCAAGAATGTGTTGAGAAATTTCTATGTACTCTGATTGGTTCAATTGTGTTTTCGAGAACATTCTGTGGACTCTGATTGGTTGAATCATGTATCTCGGCTCCTATTTGGAATATCTAGAAAATTCCTTCCGATTCTGAAAGGAAATTTTTTCGCCAAATATTGCCAAATATGGCGATATTTTTCATTTGACGCCAAGTGTTTTGGCATTGGTAATCTTAAAAGTAAATTTTCCTGCCAAATCTCACCAATGTCACCAACACTTTTTAAGATAAATATAGCTTGACCCATAATGGCCCATAACCAAACTGACCCAATAATCGAATTTCCTCGAGCATGGAACCTAGCCCAAAAGTCTTCTCCTGCCCAAAAACCATAGGATGCAGAATTTAGTGTAAATAGTCTGAGCCGTTTTTAAGATAAAATAGCTTGACCCACAATGAACTATGACCAAAATGACCCACTAATTGAATTTTCTCGAACATGTGACCTAGCCCAACAGTGTTCTCGTGCCCGAAAACCATATGATGTAACATTTTTGTAAATAGTCTGAGTCGCTTTTTAGATAAATTAGCTTGACCTACAATGACCCAAAAATGACCCACTAATAAAATTTTCTTGGACATGTGACCTAGCCCAATGAATTTCTTGTGCCCGAAACTCGTAGGATACAAAAATTAATGAACATCGTTAGAGCGGTTTTCTAGATAACATTAACTTGACCCGCGTTGACCCTAAAATGACCCATTAATCGAATGTTCTCGAACATGTAACCCAGTCCAATAGTCTTCCCGTGCCCGAAAATGGTCGAATACAAAATTTAGTCAAAATCGTTTTGATCCGTTTTTTAGATACAATTAGCTTGACCATGACCCAAAATGACCCACTAATCGAATTTTCTCGAACATGTGACCTAGCCCAATGGTTTTCTGGTGCCCCAAAACGGTAGGATACAAAATTTCCGCAAAATCGTTAGAACCATTTTTAAGATAAAATTTAATATATATATATATATATACAACCTGTGTCCAGAAAGTTCGGTGAAGGAGCCTGTAGAGGTCGCTGCTGTACTAGTAGAATATCAACGCGCCGCGCGTGGTGAAGGTCAATATCTGTTTGAACGTTTGGCAAGGTTCCAAGTACGTTTATTCCCTGTTACGTTTAACGCCGAGCGTGAAATGTTTATTGTGGATTGTCGTGGTAAACAAAATGGAACAGAGAATAAACATGTTGTTTTGTTTCAAACTTGGAAAATCTGCAAAATAAACTCACGAAATGCTCAAAGAAGTTTATAAAGATGAAGCTGTCACATCAAAGAGTGTTTATGAATGGTTTAAGCGTTTCCGGGAAGGGCGGACCAGCCTGGAAGATAATGCCCGGCCACACATTGTATTGTATGGCAGTTCCTGGCCGCGAATGGAGTTGTGACACTTGATCACCCCCTTATTCACCTAATTTGGCACTAGCAGACATCTTCCTCTTCCCCAGATTGAAGTCAGCCCTGAAGGGAAATAGATATAGGGACATCACCGACATTCAACGCAACGTGACGGCCGAGCTGAAAGCCATTCCGAAAGAACTGTTTTACAGGAGTTTCCAGGACTTATATACTCGTTCCCAACAGTGCATTACCATCCATGGAGAATATTTTGAAGGACAGTAAATTGTATTTGATACTGTATTTGAAATAAAAATTCATTCACCGAACTTTCTGGCCACAGGTTGTATATATATATATATATAACCACACACAAGATCTGCTCGTATTAGAATATATGATATAAATTAAATATAAATTATGAAATACCAGTAAATTACATATTTTTGGCAATGTATGGTATTTAAAATTGTTCTATCGTTGTTGTTTCAGTATAGTTTTATTGAGGGGTAAAAATGACCCCTTCCCGCCGTTCCACTAAGTAAGATTTTTCCACCGTTCTAGTGTTAACCAGATTCTTCCTATCACATTTTACATCTAAGAGATATTGATAAGCCCAAAAATCATTCTTCAAATGTATTGTTTCGTGCGTCCGAAGTAAAAGCCGTGCTTAAAATAGAGGGTTATTCTAAATGATGGACCCATTTTCAAAAAATTGTATTTATTAAAGTACAAATCCAAAATTAACAATCTTTAGACCAATAAAAAGAGGAATTTTTAAAGTTTTTTAAGACATAATAAGTGTTTAATGTGTCCACCGTTTACTCACTTCTTGCGAACTCAAGTACGCAGAAAACCTTGTGCTCCACAGTAGCCATCTCACTCACAACTGACAGTGAAACGAGATCGCTGTCTATTGCCGCTCGACCTCTACCGTCTGCCTCTGGAACCATCACCGCTTTGAAAGCCGTGCACTCAGTAACAGCAGATACGCTCTCTCGTGTGTGGGACGAGTTTGGCTTTATATTTATGATGTCTTAACATTTATGATGTTATAACATTTATAATATCTTAAAAAAAACTTTGAAACTTCCTCTTTTCATTGGTATAAAGATTGTTCATTTTGGATTAGTACTTTAATAAATAGAATTTTTTGAAAATGGGTCCATCATTTAGAATAACCCTGTAGTCATTGTTAATAGGAATTGAGTGCTTCAATAAATTTTAATTATTTAAAGATACTCCTTTACGAATTTAATATGACAAACTAAGTACTAAATTTATTTAAAATAATAATGATTGAAGAATTGTTTCTGTAACTTGTGTCATGTTAAATTAGCATTCACATAATTTCATGTTATGTCTTTCTGGTTTGGGGTTTTGAAAAAGGCGTTTTTGTATAATATAAGTTCAATAAATATCCATCAAACTATCTTTTCATAGGAAATGTTGTGCGATATATTTCGATTACGTAGTATGCACTTCTAAAATGGCGTTAAGTTTTAGTTAAAGAAGTTCTGTTTAGTAGTTTTATTAATTATGTTTCGATAAATAAGCTAAAAAAATATTATTCAAAAAAATAATTATTGTCCGGTTTAAATAACAATTCGTCTGGCTCACCTGACAGGCTAAATATTTTAAATGTTGCTTTAAAAACAGCATTTAAAATAAGTGTTAAGTATGTTTACCTCACGGCAAATTAAGTTCTTAAAACTTTAATATGCTCTTTCAAAATTACGAGGGGAAGTCATTAAGTAAGTCAAAAAAGATAATTAAATAATAACTTACAATGATATTCACTTCAAAACTATTTTTATTCCTTAAGGGTGTATCCAAATCCAAACTCTTATTTTGAGACACATTTGTAAATTCATTTTTGCTCTAAAATGCATCCAATTGGCAGGTTCTCTTATTCAGAAACTTTATAATGTCCGTATTGTCTCGATTTTTTTATAAAGGCAGAATATATTTTAAAAAATGCTGTCAAAGTGGACATTTTGAACCGAATTTCCCGTAGCGACAGCGCTGGAAACAAAAAAAAATGATCGTACTGTGAAAATAATTGTCTGTAAATCAATTTCTAATTAATTGAACGAAAAATAAAAACATGGAGCCCTTATAAATGTGTTTATAAATCACGCCGCCAAGTTTCCTGTTGTTACTTTTAAAAATGAGTCTGAGAATGTGTCTCAAAATGTTGAGTTGTTGAGCGTGGAAAAATATTTTTTTTGAATACCGCCTTAACATATTCTCCACCAATATTTATGGACTTATATCACCGTTTTATAAGTGCCCCAACACCAGCTGCATAAGATTCTTTGGGTTGCTGTCTAAGAAACATTAGGACTTCAAGTTGATCCTTTTCATCATCTCTGAACATCATCTTGCAACTTCTTCAACATCCACCATCCAGCTTCGACTTAGCCTCAAGCGATTTTCATCTGTTTAGTCCACTAAAAAACCATCTCGGAAGCAAGATGATGTTCACAAAAAAAAGGTTCAACTTGAAGTCCTAATGTAGCTGAGGCATCAACCCAAAGAATCTTATGCAGCTGGTGTTAGGGCACTGATAAAACGGTGATATAAGTGCTCTAAACTTATAAAATATATACAATTTTAGATTATAATAAACAAAATTTGTATTTTTGCATACTTTAAAAACATATTTTTCAGTAATATTTTGAGTATATGATTAATTTTAGTAGCTTTATATTTCAAGTACTACAGAAAGATTCATTAGTAGAATTGTAATGTCATTAAATTTATTACGAATTCATAAAAATCTAGGAAAAAGTCAAAAATATTACTAAAACTTTCTCATAGTTAAAATTGTTTAAAAAATATTAAGCCTTTATAAGTAATACATTTATTCATTAAAACATTTTTTTACAGATTGAATTTTTATTCATTATCATGATTTTAAAATGTTCAATGCGCATTTCATTTTACCCATTTTTTTTTTGAAAATTTTCACAGTATATATGTATAAACATACGTCAATAAAATAAAGTCACATAAAGGTAATTAAATAAAAAAAATTACGAAATAAAGCTTGTGATAATTTTTTTATCAAAATCTATGGAATTCAAATTAAGTCAATTTTTAAATGTTTTACTTTTGAAATAAACAAAAAAGTTTTAATAACTTTAATTTATAATAGTGTCAAATTATTCTTCGGGAACAATTTTGAAACTTTGTATAAAAATGGAATGGGCCCTTTGAATAATGCTAAGTATTCGGGAAATTAAAAATTTAATTTTTATTATCTCAAGAACTATTAGAGATACATTAACCAAAATTTTCACACTGATATTTAATAGCATAATAAACATTATCTGTAATTTAAATTTTTTTTCATAAATGGAAAAGTTGATTTTGATGTTCAACCGTGCCTCTAAAAAATAATCTTAGCATTTAAGAAATACATTTTTCATATATCAGTGTAGTATCATACATAGTAATGTTAATTCCTTGATGCCTGTTTTAAACTAACGATATACACTAGATTCTGTTATTCTTCTTTCATTTCTTAGATGATATATTTTAAGTTTATTATAAGATAAATTATAATTGTAGATCATAATTTATCTTCCTTCCCCCATACATATTGTTATGTAAATATTTAAAAGATACATATACGCTGTCATTTATGAGGATTTTATGCGTCTCTTAAAAATGGAAAAATGATTTGTACTTCAGAGCATTCTCTAGAGCAAAAGTCATTTAATGTGCAGCAGAAGCCCATGACAAAAGAAACACGTGAAGATTTTATTCATTTGTACTATCGTGTAGTAAATTTAAACTTACATTATCATTGACATTGACATTAACAATCGAAATCAATACTTATTTACCCAATTATTGTGTAATACCTAATTAGAGAATTTCCTACTGAAACCTATCAATACATAAAATCTGCAAGCCTATAAAGATTATGATCGACACAGTTTCATGTCTTGTTCACATACCTTCAATCGATAAGCCCACAACTTTACATTATTGGTTCTTAAACAATATGCATCTGTTCAATAAATGAGATATAATTACGTGTAATATTTAGAATTGAGAGAATTCTGGTCAAAATAGCGAGGATATTTCGGATTAATTCAGATCCGATTTATCTGTATTAATCAATTTGACTGCTAGTAAATACATCTCAAGTAAGTAATTTTCGTGGGATGCACAGAACAAGCTTAAAAGTGTTTGCCTACACTTCACATAGTGCTCTAAGCGATTTACAATAAAATTCAAAGGAACTCTATATGTGTGTAGTAGATAACGTTGGACATATTTAACTATCTACTACACTTCATCTTATATAATGGCATTTAAGGTACGACTGTTAGACTGCGTCTGCCGCATTATTATTTTGAAGGTATTATTTTGCACACGTAAACTTAAATAATACTGAGATAGGTCTGTAATCATTATACTTTTGTAAAACAAAATTTCTCCCCATTAATTACTTTAGTGATACATTTAAAGACCTTTTATAATAGTCTTTAATTGTTAAGAACTTCCAGCTATATGCCTTAACTATTAGAGCGACTACGCACTGATCTAATATTCTATTTCTAGCTCACAAACAAACAAAATCTCATTGAATTCCACAAACATGAAATTCTAAATCTTTACTTCATGTTACTTTTTACATTTCTAAGTTATTCAATTTATGACTTAAAATAACTAGGGGATCCAACCCGTGCTTCAACAATTACAGAACCTAAGGTTAAAAAAAAATATTTTTGAAAATGTCAATGGAATTTTTGAATTTAATATATTTTTTAAAGATTGTTCAATATCAACACCAAAAATCATTTTTATATGAAAAATATCAATAATGTATTGAAATAAAGTTTCGATGGTTATTGAAAGCAACATTTTCATATTAGAAGTTATAGCCTATAAAATTGTCAAAAACGTCTACTTACAGCAGCCGGATTCTGATAATTTCAGTTGTTTAAATGTGTATGTTTGTTAAATGTATTTTTTTAAATATTATTTTATCATTTTATTTATTTATTGATGAAGTTTATTTATTGATGGAACATTTACCGAAACAAATACAGAAATATTTATGTATTTTTAAGTACAAATGGGTTCAAATAATACTGAGATAGCTTTGGAATCACTATTCTTTTGAAAAACAAAATTTATTTTGATTAATTACTTTAGTGATACATTTAATGACTTTTTATAATAGTCTTCAATTATTAAGAACTTCCAGTTCGAACATTATCCAACACAGCTGCAAACCATTAAGGAATCTATGTCTTACTTATCAGAGCGACTACGCAATGATCTAATATTCTCTATCTAGCTGACAGACAAACAAAATTTCATTGAACAACAAATATGGAATTCTAATTCATTACTTCATATAACTTTTTAAAATTCTAAGTTATTCAATTTATGACTTAAGGTAACTAGTGAATCCATTCATAATCCGGATGCTCGTGATAGATATAGATTTTTAAAAAAACCCTTCTATTTTTAAAAACCATAATACAACTCTAAATTAAGGTACAGTTTTCAAACAAATTGCATTTGGAAAAAAAAAATTCTCCCCATTGGATGGTATAAAAATTCAAATTGCGCGATGCTTAGAAGTAAAAAAGAAAAATTGCGGTAAAGGCAAAATTCATTTTTCACGTGTTGTCACCGTCTGTAGGATGTCAACAGTTCTCACGGACATGTTTTTGATTTATAATATAGATTTTTTGCATAGGTATAGCTCGTGACAGTGCTTTTTTAAACATCTATTCGTCCGCTACGAATCATGCTGCGTTTCATAATAGATGCATTTAGAAGGCTGTCCCTAATTTTATTATTTCTCAAGCTAGAAGTCTTCTACAGAGTCTACCAGAAATTACTAAATATTTTGCATCAGAAACGTTAGTATTAAGAAGACTCACATTTTCTTTTAAACTATTAAAAACACTATATGAATTTATGAAAACTTAAAGACTCAAACTGCAGTTAGACGTGGAATATCAAACTCTTTCGCAATTTCGAAGTTGTTTTTAACATTTGTTTTAGTAACTTATAGTTTTGATCAAAAGATCAATAGAAAAACGTATTTTTATTTCGTTATACGTCAAGTATAAACATGATAGTGATTACTGAAAAAGAAATAGGGATTTATGGCAACTTTAATATATAAAATGAGCCAATACTTAAAAAATGTAAAATAAATAAGTATATAAGTGATTAATAAATATTGTGTTACCGTAAAAAAATAAAAATAACATTCAATAATAAACGCATTTGAAAAGCTAGTAAACTGAATTCTTCTTCTTCATTAAGATTCTTTTAAAAGTAATTTATTGAAAACTGTACTATTTTTTAAGTGTTTCAAATTGTCTCCAGCAATAAACAAAGTCGAGCAAATTGTCTTGCTAATTTCTAGTATTCACAAATAAACAAAAGTATGAAAAACATTGAATTTTTAAAGAGTTTTCCTGTCTCAGAATTTCTCCAAAACATCTCTGAGATAGGAAAAAAATGATTTTTTAAATACAAAGTGACTAATGTAAATATTTTTGTAACTATTAAGAAACAAAGTGTTAAATTGGACGTAAAAACATTTTTGTCACAAAAAAGTATTTTTAATATAATGCATTGTATATTTCCCATATGCCGAAGCACTAGGATGTGCACTAGAATGAATAATTGAATTAATCCATGTAATCTATTATTTTCATTATAAACTTTCCAAGGATACTTAAAAGTTACAGATTACCATTGCTAGATGTTGTGGTAAATAATGTCTCTGAAGAGCTTTTTCACTTTCATGTGAAATTTAAGAACAAAGATAAATCATCAATAAAATACAAAGAACCTTATTTGAAGTAACTGAATGTATATATTTGAAACTTTATGAAATCATACAGTTTTATTAGCGATAATTTCGTTAAAACAAGGTCAGAATAACGTTTATTTCTGGAAAGGGAATGCCTCTATTGAGACATGCTATTCCAAATAGAATAATTTTCAAATATATATAATATGCAGTCAGAATGGCAGATATTATTTTATTGCAATGGGATTTTCTAGAAATGTACAAGATATATGGAAAAAAGGCGAAACATTATTGTCAAAGTACATTTGTTAATTAAGATGACTTTCGGTTATTTTACAATCTAACAATTTACTTAAACAAGAAAATATAAAAGTTCATTTATAAGACTTATTTGCATGGATACCTGTATTCCAAATAACAAAATTGAAAGTATGCAGGCAGAAAGACAGATTTTACTTTATACAGCAAGATGAACCCATTGCATTCTGGTAAGATATTTAACGAAAGGCAAATAAGTTACGGACAAAGTATATTTGGTGATTTATAGGCAACTACTTTACAGTGTTTCAATTACTTAACCAAAAATATATTAAAGATTATTTATTTTGTTTGGAGTTATTTTCCTTAACAACAAAAAGGAAATCTTTAAGGAAATATATTTATCTTGTTATATTAGAAATCTAAATTCTTGGTTTTTAAAATTTGTATATGAGATTACACATTATTTAAATTATATTGAACATTAGATTTCTATATAATATTAGCATATATACTATGCAGTCAGAATGATGCAGTCAGAATTATTTTTATAACAATGGGATTTTCATAAAATGTGCAAGATATATGGCTAAAGGCAAAACATTACGTTCAGAGAGCATTTGCTAATTAACATGACTGCCGATTATTTCACAATCTAAAAATTTACTTAAACAAGAAGATATAAAAGTTTATTGATTTATGACATACTTGCATTGAGACATGCATTACAAATGACAAAAATTACAGTTATATGTTCTAAGCAGGCAGAAAGACATATATTACTTTTACAGCAAGATGATTCTATTGCATTATGGCAATATATTTAATCAAGACAAATAAATTATGGACAAAGTATATTTGGTGATTTAAGTCTACTACTTCACAGTGTTATGCAAGATACTTAAACAAAAATATATTAAAGATTTATTTATTTAGAAGTTATTTTCCTCAACAACAAAAAGGAAAAATCTTTATCCTGCTAAATTACAAAACTAAATTCTAACATCAATTTTTTGTTCGAAAAGAAAATATTAAGAATAAAAAGTACAGTCATATTTGATTTTTAAAGTTTTTATATGAGATTACACATTATGTAAATTATATTGAACATTATATTTTTATATAATACCAGATGCTTTATAAATTCGTTACAATTTAAAAATTAATTAAAAAAGAACAAATGATGCTAGAAAAATCCAGTTTGTAGGAATGGGATTAGACAGATATCAGACTTTTTTTTTAACCAAAATAGTTGCTCCAAAAACTACCGATAGATGGCGTTCGCATGCATAATATGAAGCAGATATCAAGGACGATTCCATTTCGTAGACGATCTTACAAACGACACGTTTCATAGAAGCATCTGATAAGCTTTAGTATCTG
Source organism: Maratus michaelseni (assembly GCA_963931845.1). Lineage (NCBI taxonomy): Eukaryota > Metazoa > Arthropoda > Arachnida > Araneae > Salticidae > Maratus > Maratus michaelseni. Next base: position 197,895,996 of record OZ007590.1, read on the forward strand.
AGAACATGAAATGGAGCCTTTTCACTTCTTAAGACCTTTTATGTCGTGCAGAATTTTCGCAATGCGCCGTTTGCTTAAGCCCCGTACTTATAAAAGAGCTTAATCATAAACATTTGATCCGGTAACGATAGCATACTGCTGGCATCGAATGAAGAATCTTGCGGTCTGAGGTGTTTATTGACAGCCGTTTTTGCATAAACCTGCTTCATATTAGGCATGCCAGAGCCATAGATCAGTAATTTTTGAACCAAAACTTTTTTATATATATAAAAAAATCTTAGTCTAATCCCATTCTGCAAAGTGCAAATTTTTGCCATATATTGTTTTATTATGTTGTATTTACCATATTTTTGTTTTGTTTTGTTATAAGGATTTTTTAAAGTTTCGGCGAATTTATGGCGCAGCCGGTATTAACATACCATTTTAAGTAAAATTTACCATATGATAGAATTTTTAAAACTTATTTACTGAAATGTTATTGCAATTCTTTGTATATATAATTATGGATTTTTGAATAAAGGAAAAGGAACAGCGAGGAAATTGTTTAATAGTAACTACAAATATTTCTGTAACAAACTTAAGCATTAAAAATTTATAATGTTCGATTCTGTGAATGCTTTAAATATTGCTAATTTTTTGCTAATTTTTATTTCACCTCTGTATTCCTTTAATCTACATATTTAATTATTATTTTTGTAAAATACAAATCTATTTTTTTAAATTCAAAATGTACTATTTTCGTGAAATAAATACCCGAAACAATTTAAAAGATAAATACATATTTTTCATAGGAATAAAAACTTTATTTAAATTACCTAAAGCAGTTAAAGACCACATTTTTGTAAGAATACATTTAATCAATAAATTATTCCGTTGATATTTGTATCAGTTTATGTAATATAATGATATAACCTAGAATTAATTAGGTCTCTTGTGTAGCTTTAATCATTTAAATTTGGTACTATATATTTACGTGACAAAGAAAACTTATTTAAATATTCTCCTGAAATTGCTTATTTTGCATGTGTTTTCTTTGCCGGAATTTAAATATAAATTAAAAATGTTTTTAATATTTTTATATACACTATTTTCTTTAAATAAATGCCTATCACAAGTGAAATTTAAATATTCCAAATGAATAAAATGAATATGTAAATTATTTAGCCTAATTAAATAGTTACATAATAACCCTGATATATATATATATATATATATAATCATTTCTTTAGAATAAAACGACTACATGCTTCTCATCTTATAATTAAAAATATGAAACAACTTATTGATGATGCATTACAGCAGGGTTTTCCAAAAAAATTCATTTAATCTTTGTGATATTAGTTAGTCCGTGATCGAATATATAGGACGGACGAGTCGGTAGATGTTAGAGTCTGGAGGAGAGAGGTGTTGCTTGGAAAAAATAAAATGATTAACTCATTCCAAAATAATAATTACAAAAAAAAATACATTAAATAAAAATAATAAAATGAAAAAATAAAAATAAAAATAAAAATAAATAAAATAGGAATATGATGGGAGGGTAGATGTTAGAGTACGGAGGTGTGGAGGTGTTGTAAGGATATTAAAAATGCAATGGTAACTTGCAATAAAAATACAAAACAAGGGAAACAAGAACGAAAAATCATGCGTCAAGCATAGATTATGTAACACTTTCCAACGCTTCCAAAATAATTTTACAAATCATACTGTTTAATAAGCTAAAAGATAACATCTAAGTAATCCGAATACTTTTATTCAGCCCTGTATAGGATCTATAGATTTGTATATATACTACATAGAATGCTAAATTTTAGTTCAGTTAGGAAACGCGTAGCACAGTTTAAAATTCTCCGTCTGGAGTTAAATAATACGGAAATGTGTTCGCGAACTTTTGTGCTTCCCTGTATAGGATCTACAGAATTTATACACACCACGTAATAGACATAAAGCGAGCTAAAATTAAAATCGCGATCAGTATCTTAAAACGCACTGCCAGGAATTATTGTTAACATACAGTAGAGAATTCTTTTGTGTGTCCCTGTAAATGAACGATGACTGCTATACACACAATATTCTGTAGTAAGCGTCTTATAATGCACCTTAGTGATATATATAAATTTCAATGCGTTTAAAATAGTGAAACATTATTTAAATAAACCGCAAATGATTTTTCCCTATAGACCGCAATGTAACGGAATTCTTTTGAGTGTCCTTGTAAAAAAACTATAAGTGCTACACACTTCCGTTAAAATAGGGAACATGCTACAGCTAACGACTATAACATATAAAAATTGCAGAGCAATCCGAGCATATTTACGGGAGTTAGAGCGCGGACAGACGGCCAGACGGCAGACGGTCAGACAAACCAAAGTCATAAACACTTTAAACACTTTTCAACTAGGTTGGAAAGTGTTAAAAAGCGAGATAATGCGTTACCTGTTTATTTTGAATCCTGTCGTTACATGTTATTCTTTTGCTGATTTTGTTCAATTCATTTTTAACAAAATTCGTTTCATAGCATTTGTTTTCTGTTGTATTTCATTTAACTAGCTTCTTTGATTTGTTTTTGGGACAATATCACTTTAATCAATTCATAAATTATCACACTTTATTACGTCTAATTTTTTTTTCCAATATTTAATAATTAGTAATTGTTCTTCATGTTACTTCCTTTCTATGAAATAGTAATGATTTTATACCATCTCATAGTCAGTTTTGTTTAATCTACAAAATTTTATTTACTTCTTTGATTCATATGGCACAATGCCATATCTTAATAACTTTATTAATCTTCTTTCTTTAACTACTATCTTTGCCCCCTTTAAATATTTCATTCACTACTTTATTTTTATTATTACTTTCTTATAGAATTAATACTATCATGCAATGATAATGTATTAATTCATTTTTGATTAGAATTTAATAATTTTTTGGCATAATGTTAATTTAAATAACGTTTTCACATTCCTCTAAACTTTTCATTGATTATTTACGTTAAGTTTTCGTAATTTATGAATTTCTCATTAAACACTTTCTTTAAAAATTAAAGTTTGAATAAGTAATTTATGTTATAGTTTCTTACACTGACGCCAGTTCGCATATCCATAAATGAATCTAAAAAATTACTTACCAAGTTTTAATACTCTTTTTGAACAGTCAATAGATGGCAGCATTGTTCCATAATGTTACTTACTTCTAGTATAACGCTTGTATGAAATTCATTTTGCACTCCTCTTGTTATTCATCTAATGAATTATTAACTATTATTTGGCAACAGGTGAAGTTTTATTGAATCATCATTCACAGTGTTTTTCGTATATCCACTTTAAATATGGGGAAATTATCCTCACTTGTAGTTTTATATTTTTTATTTCTAATATCTTATTTCTGGGTTTTTTTAATGTATGATCGCCCAAATTTTGTACAATTTTAACTTAATAGTTCGTATAAAGATGAAATCTGTTTGTGGAATTTATAGTAATTTTGGTTTGATAATTCTGTCATGGTTCCACAGTAATTTTAAAAAAATATATTTTCATCTATTTCAAAATTTCAGTTTTTCTTTAATTGTTAATTTTGGATACATTTCATACAAATTTATTATATATATTTGCTTGTCTAATACGGCAATGTTCCAAGAATGAATCAACAATTCGCATAAAAATGTAATAAAATTTCTTCCTAAATGTAAATTTCATCGAGTATTTTCAAACTGCTTCAGAACGTATACAATTGTATGCGGAATGGCTATTTAAAATGTAGCAAACCGTTCCCATGAAAATTTCATTTACTTCACTGTAGTTATTCCTTGGATACAAATGTATTCATCTTGTAAGATATAAAGTGTTCCATTTCAAAATCCTATACATTGTGTTCTAAGAACAAAGCGTAAATTATAACAATGAAAATTTATTTAATAAACGTGCAGCTATAGAAATCCTTTATTCTATATTTTAAAGAATTATAAATGTTTACATTTGCAGTTGAATTTTCCCAATGAAATTTATTTAATGGGTCATATAAATATTTCATTTACAAACTATGTTTCATTTTGGAGAATTTTGTAAGGATTTTAATAAATACCTTAGAATAAATCATTTTGTTTTCGGAAATAAATTTTAAGTTTCCAAATATGTTAGCAAAGTATCATATTTTAAGACGTGAGAGAAAGAAGATGTTATGTAAAAGAAAAATAATAAATTTCGAGAAAATTTAGGTGAAACTTTTTTATGTAAATTTTACATTTATATTTCAAAAGATGCTAGTAAAATAGCATAACTGAAGATTTGAGAGAAAGAAGATGTTATGTAACAAAAATTAAAATTCGAGAAAATTAAAGTGAAAAATAGAGACATCGAGAAAATTAAACTCTTTGAATAAATTTTAATATTGTTTGTTTCAAAAGAGATTAGTAAAATATCATAATTGAAGATTTGAAAGGAAGAAGATGTTATGTAACAAAAATTAAATTTCGAGAAAATTAATGGAAGCGTTTTGAATAAATTTTATATTGTAAGTTTCAAAAGATGTTAATAAAATATCATAACTGAATACCTGAAAGGAAGAAGATGTTATATAATAAAAAATAAATTCCGAGAAAATTGAAATGAAAGATTTTCTACAAATTTTATTAATGTATTTATTTTACTTACCTTACTACGCTTAAAATATTAATGTGTCAACAGAACTCTTTCGGAAAAACATTTTAAAAAATAATTTTGAAATATTAAAAATTATTAATATCACATGAATTGTTATATAAAAAATAATTATATATTAACAAACTCCAATAATAACCTTAGTATTTTAACTTTATTGTACAACAGATTACTTCATAAATACTTCATTCATAAAACGAACAATTACTGAGAAAATGTGATGTAACATCTTTTTCCACCCAGTTCTTCAAACATATTATGAATACATTAGAATGCAACTGTATTGTAAGTACAAAAATTGATTGATATTGTAGGTCATCTTTTGCACACGAATTACAAACAGTCCAGGATTTCCGTTTACAGTAGAAACTAACCTACTACGAACAAACATGCTAGAACTGGAAATCCAATCATGCATACTTTGATTAGTAAAGAGCATAAGTATGAAGTTCTTTACGATCTGAAATAAATATTTCCACAAGAATTTTTCTCTTGTATTAAATTTTCAAAAACTATAAGCAAATTCTTCCATGAATTTCACGACTGAACAAATATGATTTATTAACTTACTTGGGGCTGTTACCAATTTATAAAATTTTGTACAAAATATTTTACTTAAAAAAAGAACTTCATGCATCGATCGTATGTCCCTAATTTCAGGTTTATAAGTATGCTATCGATAACACACGTGATGCGTTCCATTTTTCTTTCTTAGTATATTTTTGCGGTTATTTAAAAAATAAAATAGATAATTTCAATTAATGAGGAAATCAGACATATATAAATTACACTGGATTATTTTTTAACACAATTATTCCAATTTGAAATAATTGTGTTAAAAAATAATCCAGTGTATTCACGTATCCAGCGTCTACTGGAGTTCCATTACCTGCGATCTTTTCTGTTGAGCTGATTAAAATATCAGACCAGGTGCTTTGATCAATAAGGTTAACTGGATGAATTATGCCCTCCAGATTCGACCGGGATAGCTCAGTGGTAGAGCGTGGCGGCTTCAGCCAAGCGATCCCAGGTTCGAATCCTGGCCCGGACATTTTTCGTCCAGTTGGAAATTTACAACTTATATAAAAATTATTTTCAAAATTTATTAACTTGGAAATAATAATGAGGTTACATTTATAATATTTTTTTAACTGAAAAAGAGGGTCCATGCAGTTGAGTGTACCTAACACAAAATGAGGACTTTATGCTAATGTTCTCGGGTTTGAAACCAGTTCTGTCAAAGCGAGTTGCCAGTGTCGAAATAGAAATCGCGGATAATTTATTATCAATTCTACTTCTATATAGTGTTCTTGAGAACTTCGAAAATTTTAGATGCGCTATAGAATCCAGAGATGAGTTACTTAAACCCGAATCTTTGAAAATTAAGATGCTGGAAGAATGGGATGCAAGAAAAGGAAAATCCACTCAAGATTCACAAAACGCATATTATATAGAAAATAAAAGAAATAATCAAGAACAGAAGAAGAATGAAAAATGGAAAATGAATCCAAATAAAAAAATTTCCTCGGAAAGGTGTTACCGAAATTTCAAGTGCAATTATTGTTCGAAAATGGGGCACAAAGCTTCGGAATGTAGAAAGAAAATAGCTGATAGAAAGCTTACATCTTTAAATAAAGGAAATCAAGGATCGATGATAGCCACTAATTATGAAAAACCGGCTAGTATGGCATTTAATGACGCATATCAAGAACCTTCTGCATGGTGTTTGGACAGTGGGTGTACATCTCACATGTGTAAAGATAGAAATTTATTTACAGAATTTCATCCTCGTACGAATTCTACTGTACAGCTTGCAGTGGATCAAACAACGAAAATTACAGGAATAGGAACAGTTTGCATTACAGTACCTAATGGGGGTGGAATTACTAATCTCACACTCAAGAACGTTCTGTGTGTTCCAGAATTAAAGTGTAATTTGCTCTCAACATCTAAAGCAACAGCCAATAATCGTTCAGTGATTTTTAAAGAACGATTTGCTAAAATCATCGAACCAAATGGTTCTACATTAGTACATGCTGTCCGTCATGGAGATTTATATTACGTATACCCAAGCATCGAAAGAGCTGCGATAGCAGAGGTAAGTGAATTTCTAAAATGGCATCTTAAATTAGGTCATTTAAATGAGTCTGATTTAAAAAGACTTAAATCAAAGAATATGGTTAGAAATCTAAATTTCAGTGATAATGAGTCTCTTAAAGACTGTAAAATTTGTATTCAAGGTAAACAAACTGTGCGTTCTTTTCCTAAAGAATCAAACTTTAAAAGTGACGATTTATTGACTCTTATACATTCAGATTTGTGTGGTCCTATGAGAGTTCCATCCCACGGAGGATCGCGATATTTCGTTACTTTTATAAACGACAAATCACGTTACATTGAAGTCAGTTTTCTTAAAACAAAAGATGAGGTTAAAAATGCATTTGTTAAATACAAAGCAGCAGTTGAAAACCGTGTAGGAAAGAAAATAAAAATTCTTCGTACGGATAATGGTAAAGAATATTTCGGAGAAGAATTTAATAAATATATCGAAGAAAGCGGTATAAAACGAGAATTTTCCTCACCACTAACTCCGCAACAGAACGAAACATCAGAGAGGGCCAATAGAACTTTAGCTGAAATGGCGAGGTGTTTACTATTACAAAGCAATCTCCCACAATCTTTTTGGGCTGAAGCCATTAATTGTGCGGTATACATACGTAATCGCTGTCCTTCGCGACGTTTAAGCGATAACAAAACACCCTACGAAGTATTTTTTGGCATCAAGCCAACTTTATCATATTTTAAAATATTTGGGCAAAAATGTTTTGTACTAAATAAAAGACAAAGTAAAGGAAAATTTGATCCTAGGTCAGAAGAGCATATTTTTGTTGGATATTCAAATGAATCAAAAGCGTACAGGCTGTGGAATAAGAATTCCAGAAAAATTGTTATAAGCCGAGACGTCCGATTTATTAACGAATTTGAAAACGATTTACCTTCAAATAGTGAAATAAAATTAATTTTTCCCTTTTCTCAAAATAATGAAAATAAAACAATTACGCAAGAATCAGAAACATCTTCTCCTCCCGTCAAAAATGAACCAGACAGCTGTGGCGACAGTGATGTTGATATGCAATCGGATGAAATTTCCGACACCCTTTCTTCCCCTACAAGAGCTCGCGGTCGGCCCAGAAAAATAAAAACTGGTAAGAAAGGTAGACCCAGGAAAGAATTTAAAATAATAATTCCAAAAGAAGAAAAATCCCAAGTTGTAATGGAAAATTTATTTTCTGACTCATGTCCGGAATTTTCTGAGGCTTTAAACGGGCCATTTAAACATGAATGGATAGATGCAATGGAATTAGAATTTAATTCTTTAATGCAAGAAAATGCACGGCAAATAGTTGATAGGCCAAAACATAAGAAAATTATAGGAAGTAAATGGGTTTTAAAAACTAAATATAAACAAGACGGGTCAATCGAAAAGTTTAAGGCGAGAATAGTTGCAAAGGGGTGTTCTCAAAAACCAGGAATTGATTTTGAAGAAAATTTTTCGCCTGTAGCCAGATTAAGTTCGATCAGAACTGCGATCGCTTATGGTATTCAAAATGGTTTTACAGCTTATCAATTAGATTTTATTATGGCTTATGTAAATGGTGATTTAACTGAAGAAGTATACATGGAGTTACCTGAAGGTTTTAAATATGAATCTAATGTTGACAAAGTTTGTTTATTAAAAAAATCCCTCTACGGATTAAAACAATCAGGTCGACAATGGTTCAATAAATTAGATGAAAAATTAAAACAAATGAAGTTTAAATCACTAAATGCTGATAAATGTGTTTATTTTTCTAAATCTCCAATTGAAACAATTATCATTGTTTATGTTGATGATCTCATAATTCTTACTAAATGTAAACAAGATTATGAATATATTAGAGATGAATTAGCCAAATCTTTTAAAATGAAAGATTTAGGTTTGTTACACTATTGTTTGGGCATAGAATTTATGCAAAACGGGGACAGTATTAAAATTACTCAAAAGAAGTATATTGAAGATATTCTGAGCAAATTTAATATGCAAGAATCAAAATCAATATCTACACCTTTTGATAACAATGTGAAGCTTACTAAAGATATGTGTCCCAAAACTGAAGAAGAAAAATCTGAAATGAATAATATTCCTTATCGTCAACTAATTGGTTCTCTTATGTATTTATCAGTAGCAACTAGACCTGATATAACTCATGCTGTGAATTTTCTAAGTCAATTCAACAACAATCCAGGCAAACCTCATTGGATAGCTGCAAAAAGAGTTTTAAGATATCTAAGAGGTACTCAAGATCAAGGACTGATTTTTAAACGTGATACTAAGTCCTTAGTTGCATTTGTTGATGCTGATTGGGCTTCAGATGTCAATGATAGAAAGTCCTATACTGGATACATTTTTAAATATGCCGGTGGTGCTATATCTTGGGAATCGAGAAAACAACGAACTGTTGCATTATCCACGACTGAAGCAGAATATATGGCTTTATCAGAGGTTGCTAAAGAGACTTTACATCTCAGACGGTTCTTAAATGAACTTTCTCCTGAAATAGTGTCTGCACCTACTTTAATATTCTGCGATAACCAGTCTGCTCAAAAATTAGTAAGAAATCCAATTTATCATTCTCGCACAAAACATATTGACATTCGCCATCACTTTGTGCGCGAAATATATGAGAATGGAGATATAGAAGTTAAATATCTAGAAACTGAAAATATGGCAGCTGACATTTTAACAAAAGCTTTAAGTGCCTATAAACATAAGAAATGTTGTGATTTAATAGGACTAAGTGTTTAAAAACATTCAATGTTATTCTGTATCCTTTTTCCATATAAGTTTAAAGTATATACTGTTTGTAATTGTAATTTTATATTTTGTTTCTCTGTAATTTGCATATAATATTTGCATAATAGGAGAGTAATTAATGCCTTGTTAAGAAAATGCACGTTGTAGGGTGGGAATTGTTGGAAAACAACGTTCATTTTCTCCTCTCCGCACATATGGCGCATGCGCGTACAGTTACGACGATGATGCTCCGGAAGAGAGAGCAGTTGTTTACTTTAAGAAAGATGTCGGCGCTCAGTCGCATACGAGCTGTATATATTTTGTCTTCGTTTAATTGTAAATAAATGTCTTATGTCGTGCTATTCTGCAAACTCTGCTTGCCTCATACACCTACAGGAACGAATTCCTTTTTCCAAGCTGAGTCCATTAATCTATATGTAATAAACTCAGTTTCCCAAGCGCATCAAACATGTCTTATTGAATAAAGCAAATATCAACAATTTTGTTTAAAATCTTCATAATTATAGTCACTGTTTCCGGATTTTCAAAAATCATTCTACTATATTTTTGTAAACAGGTCATAATATTGCTGTTTCGTTGAAAATCCTATTACCAGTTTCAAAATGGGATACATAAATGTATATTCACTCAAAATAATACAACTGAAATGTAGAATGTTCCGGCATGTAAAAACATACAGTAAACACAATTAAATTTTAGTAATACAAATTATCTATGCGATTAAAAATAGCATATTTACGATTTTTGTACATTTAGTAGCGGGCAAAATTCGATACACTAATGAAATATAGTTTTAGAAAAATAATATAATTATGAAAGGAAAGAAGCAACCCAGTAAACTAAAAATAAATTCATTAAATAATATAAAGTAGAAAAATTACCATTCCTAGTAATATTTTTAATTACTTAAAAGTTATTTATTTATTTTATTTTTCACCCAAAATAACAAAAAGGTATCTACTAACTGAAAAGAATGTTTGCAACTTTTACGTTCCTTTTATATTTCTTTCTAATTTGTTAGAACGACTAATGTTTTTCATCTTACAACCCCATCACTTGATTAACAGATGCATTAGACAAAGTTGTTTTCTTCAATCTATTTTTAGAAAACAATTTTCGCTTCTTATCGAACATTAGATGGTAGTATAACGTGCAGTTAAGATACTTTTAACAAAAGAAAAATAATTTTATCCGTGGACAGGTATGTACTATTTTAAGATTTCATTTACAAATAAAGTGAAATTTGCTTGAGGAGATTTCTGTAACATAAAATAAAATAAGGAAAGTTTCGTGAATTTTTATTCTGATTAAATAACATTTTTAATTAAATAATTAAGAAATAAGTATAAAAAAATAGGGTACGATTTTCAAATAAAAAGTTTTGGTATAAGAATAAAATATGTATTTCAAAATTTTAATTCTTATATTCTTCGTGATATAAAAGAAATTTTTATAATTTCTATCCCTAGACCAATAGCCAAATATTTATTGAAATTGTAACATAAAATAAGATATTGCGAAACATACACTAACTGAAAAAAAAAATATATTCTTTATCAGATAAATTTTAGAATTGTAAAATGTATACTACTGCTTGATGGTTTGAGATCAGGTAGCAATGTACTTGTAATTTGGTGAATAAAGTTATTTTTTTTCATTGTTTTTTGGAAATTAAATTGTTCTTTGGACGTTTTTCAACCATATTGAGAAAGATAAATCCTTTAAAAAATAATTTATAACTTTTATTAAAATAATGGAGGTTTTACGATATCTTTTGAACATAAAATTCGGCTGTTACTATTGGAGACAATGATTTCAGCGATACATTAATAACTTACCTTTCTGAACTGATATGCGACATTTGTCAAAATAACTTACTCGTTTAAAATGAACGTTTTGTACTGTTTAAGCGACGACTAATGAGTGGAAATAATTTTCATGAACCTACAAATTAATAAAATAAATTTACCCTGGTTTAAACTGAAAACATCTGATTTCAAATATTAAAATGTATATAACTGCAATAAGATGCATGTAACTACAACTGTCATAAGATGTTATTTTTAATTCAATTTAAACAAGTTAAAGAATATTTTAAAAGCTGCTTATTTTCTAGACTTAAATGTCTTGCGTACTGACAATAAGTTTAATCACAGCAAATTTATTTAATCACATTACAAATATATATATATACATGCAGGGTGAAAATAAATTAGTTATGGGAGTTGAATGAACACAAATTAGCTGCGAAATAACAATCTTACCGTGTAATTTCAATAGCAGATTAGTAGTATAATATCCTAAGTTTGCGAAAATATTTCTTACTGCAATGCTGAAGTCCCTGATAAGATATTAGTGTAGGTGTTTTTCTGCCGCCGCGATGAATACCAGATTTTCACCCTAGGTTACTTTGTATGGTATTTTGCTAATGATCATATTTACAGTCCGACGCTTCGGAAATACATTAGTAAATTAAAACCCGCAGTACACTTGGTTTGATCGATGTGAATATGATCAATAATATAGGGCAAGATTGTTTTTAATGATTGGATATTTGCTAAGTAATAAAGGGTATCCTATATTCAACATGTGTTAAGAAAGGCAAACTGTGGGTTTCATTTGTTCGTAATCACGTGTAATCCCTGTTTCGTTCTACAACTACGCGTAATAACCCGTTTTTTTATCCATCTAATTCATGTCCGTCCTCTTAGTTAATCATTTTTAGTGACATTGTAGAACTGCTAATGATTTTACATTGCTATTTTTGTCGAATTTACATAGGCGAATAAATATACTCTAGTTCAGATAAATAAAACATTTCGAATTCATGGTACATTAGCATATGTATATTTAAAGAACAGGAAAAATGGAAGTGAGTGACTCTCTCCAACTTTAATTAATCTACTTATAAATCGATGCAATTGAAAAGCTAGTGGCATAATGCGTTTTATCAGTAATTGATATAATGAATCAGAGAAGTTTCATTAAAAAATCGTAAATAGAAACTTAATTTTGAATTTACATTTGCTTTAATATAAGAAATCTATTATATATGAAATGGGTAACACCACCATTTTGTTTTTATGTTGATCCCTTTTAAAATTAATATATCTGCTTAAACGTTTTCCAATTTGCTCTGTAATATTTTTTTTTAGTTTTTAAGCCTTATTTTCATTTATACTTAATAGTACATAATAAATTTTAATTTAGACATTTCAATAAACATATGTGAAAGAGATTTATGCAATTGGAAATATATCACATATTTCCAATTGCAAAACTGCCATAACATGAAACTGATTTTTTCTTAAATGTAAAATTATCATGATAGATCACTACCAAAACAAAAAGGATTTTCAAAGAATAATTAAATAAAATATTGATGATTTAAAAAATAAGTATGTTTATTATTTAGTGTTATAACAGAACCTTTAAAAAATGTATTCCAAAACAGGTTTTGGTTGCTCGATGACATTAATCTAAACAATATCCTTATTTACAATACTATAGATTTGGTTGACATTTTATGTTCTGCGTTTTTTTTTATTGTTTTTGTATCATTAAATCAGAGTTCGGAAATTACACTGATAACCTTATTAATTTCACTTTAAAAATCATTATTCCATAGGCAGAGTAACCTTTATAAATAACTAAATATTATATCAATTTATAGATACAGGGTGTCCCAAAAATGTGTATATGTAATATACATAACTAATTCTCTAATAACTGATATTTTTTAGGATTCTTCTTTTCAACAAGATAGAGTAATCCTAAACTTCAACATGTATGTAAAAGCCTCTCTTGATAAGAATTTGCCAAACAGATGGATTGGACGAAGGTGACCAGTAAAATAACCTATGCGTTCCCAAGCTCTTACGCTACTGGATTTTTTAAGGGGGAGTAACAAAAGGCAAGTGCATCTCACAAAGCTGGTAACAGTCCATGATTTGAGAGCAGCTGTTGAAGGTGAATGTGCACAAATTCCCAATGAAATGATTCTCAATGTTTGCCATCCTATTTCTTCACGTTATCAACAATGACAGGAGCAGAATGACGATTAGTTTGATAGCAGGCAGTAATTTTTTTAAATGTTCATTATAGTAGTTTAATTTCACATTTAAAATAAAATGTGTGTTAACATCAATTTACGTTATAATAATTAATATTGTGTATACATTTTTGGGATACCCTGTGTTATTTACAACTTCCCTGACTCATAATATATAACACTTTGAATCAACTAATATTTTTATTAAAAATTATATTTGAGTCTACTCGTTTTTATATTGTGTTAAAATTAAATGACACATTATAAGTATTTAACATTAAATAATAATTTTTTTTTTGTTAGGAAACTAAGCTGAAAGCAACTAGATAAAAAAATACTTGTTACACAAGAAAAGTTAAAATTGGTTGGTTATTTGAGAAGGAAGAGACAACTTGATAATTTAAAACAAAACAAAAAAAAAGGTTTTTTTATGAAAATTACCCTCGTTAAAGAAACGTTGTTAGAGGTAATAGAGCGAAACCTCGCTCATCAGCTGTTCTATGATACCGAAGTCATTAAATTTCTTAGAAAAATCTAGTGATGTAGAAAAATTCTCAGTCTTGTTGTGTATACGCCTGAAACTGTAAAAAAGTAGTTTTTCGAGAAAATGGAGATTAAATTATATCTTAGATGATATAACTTTTGATGTAAAAGTGAAAAGTTTTTTCTTCAAAGGTAAAATTGTACAATATTTTTTAGAACTTTCTTCTTAAAATTTGAATAAACTTTCTGATACATTATGAATTTAAAATAAGGCGTATTATGGGACAAAATAATCGTTATCCAATTTATTCTGCGAAACAAAATTAAGTTATTTACAGAAAAATAATTAACTAATACTACTTATTAATAATTACACTTTTCTTTTAGAATTATATGTAATAAGTAACAGCAAACAACTTGAAAGATATTTTAAAATGAAAAGAATGTGCATTATTTAAGTTTCTTATATGAAAGATCATTCATGTGTAGATAATATATAAAATTAATAATGCTAATTTGTACAATAATTCATATTTTTGCACTATTACATATTTTAGATACAATCAGAGTAATTGTTATTTGAAATAAAAACGGTACACTTAATGTAATAAAAGTTTAGAATAGCAGGAGTGTTAGTCACACTTATGCTGTGACGTCAGAATATTACTTCGTACCTTAAAATGTGATAAAAAAACGTTTAACCCCTTCGGGCCTGATTTTTTTTTCAATTTTGGGAAAAAATTACTGTTATGCTAACAAAATTAAAAATAGCTATCGGAATCACAAAAGTTAGGGTTTAATGAAAGCTAACGAATGCGTTCTTTACCAAAACCTCACAAATGTAGTTATTTTGCGAGTTTTTCATATACCAATAGTCTAAGGAAGAATTTTTGAAGATGTTTGGAAAGTGTCGTATTACAACTAAATGAAACAAGCATAAAAATTTTGTAATATTTTTTTATCTTTTATCACAAATTACCAATTCGGAAAAAGATTCCCAAATTTTAATTTAAAGAGTGAAACGTATGTTTTAATTAAAAGAAATACCAATGACTTGCTAATAATTATGAAAATTATTATTATTATTATTATTACTAAATGCTAAACATAAGTGAAGTCATAATAGGAAATAAAGAGATTCATACTATCACTATTAGGTGCTGGAATTAATAAAAATAATGTTTAAGACGAAATAATACTCAATAAAAGATCCTATTAGTAGGACGTCAGGGCCGAAGGGGTTAAATATCTCCTAATTACATTTGACTGCGTTGTACATTTACGAACAGTCGTGTATACAAGTAGATATAACTGTACATACAAGGGCAATCGCGAAAAATTGTCCCAAAGTTTAGTGGCAGAGTAATCTAAAATTTAACACAAAAACTAAGTCACCTTAACCTTATAAATCCAATTATAGTAGGGATTTGAACATGTTGAATTTTGTGACTTTCTAGCAGGCCATTCAGTTCCAAACTACTGTGATACCTGGAAATACAAAATATGAAGAAAGTAGTTAAGAAATAATAGTTTAATATATAGAAATTAATTTACCTTGCTTTACTAAATATATCCTTCCCGTTCTCCACCAGTCTTTACTGGATAAACAAAGCCAACTTAACGCTTACTGATTATTTATCAAAATTACCATTTAATTCTGGTTACGTGAGTATAAAACATCGCAAATTTTACTGAATAGTGTATACAAACTACTGTATTTGTATACACCTTTCAGTAAAATTTGTGATGTTTTATACTCACGTCTTTAATGTTGTAACATTTCATGGTGTAATCGTCCAGCATTTATATCAATTCTGGTTATTACAAAAAACTGGGAATTTTCATATTCGGGGACTACTTAAATTAAAGTGTTGTTCTTTGACGTAATATGAACTGCATTCTCGTAACACGCCATAAATATAATGAGTAACATAATTACCAGCATTTATTCTTCAATGTCACCACTATTTTTAATTAATAAAATTGGACTTTTTTAATCTTAGATTTTCTACGATTAAATAGGGCAATTTGTACTATTGAAAAATTAGTAGTAACAAAGAAGCGTACAAGTTGTAGCTATGGTAATATTTAATCGTTTACTACATTGTACTTTTATTACATTTATTTCCTTTTTACTGGATTCTTACTTTTTACTGTATTATATGCAACCGCGTTATGCTCTAATACATTCTTACCAATTCAGCTTATGTTTGTAGCAACACTCTCGACGTGGACTTTGGTTATGTAAAATTAATCTCAAAACGTACTGAAAGATTTTCTTTTATAAACTTTTAATTAAATATGTAAATTTAAATTTTTTATTTTCTGTATATGGTGCTTTACAAAACTATTCAGTAAATAGTATAGAAAAAATGTTCATAATTATTTTACCTTTGTATATATTTCTACATCCGTTATACTGGACCATGTTTAAGCTCATTATGAATAACCGCCTATTTAAACTTTAATCAAATTACCAATTCATGTTATTTACTGCATTTGCGAAGGTATTTAAGCATTCCTTTTGTCTATAGATTACAGTTAAAAATTTGAAAAATATCGTGTGCACTAATGAAATTAAACTTATTTTATTCTTATATTATATAGGATCTAAATGAAGATTAAACTATTTTGAATTAATATTTTAAAAAGTTCATTATTGCAGTCATCGTTTCCTACCGTTTGTTTTTTCATCCGAGGAAATAGTATAGGTTTTATATTGAACGTTATTTAATTCTGAGTACATTTTAAACTCTAGTATTGTTTATAAAAATTACTCACGTTACCAATGTTCGAGTAAAAATTCCAATATTCTTGATTTGTAATAGCAAAATAAGAAAATGCCTACATATTGCATAATATATATGATAAAACATTTGATAGTCTAACACAATGTGCAATATGCATAAGAAACAAGTGAAATTTTCAGTTAGTAAAGGGGTAATGAATTGAATTAATGATGGAATAAAAATGTCATGCATATCTAAAACATTTAATAAAGAGCATGCCTAAAATTGATGAATAATTTAATGGTCGTTATTTTTAATCGGTCACATAACTTTAGGATTCATTTTATTTTCACTTTAAACAATCTGAATTACTCCCAGTTATAGCATATATGCGTAACTGCGTTAATAAAGACATAAAAGAGTCAGAAATGACTTCAAATTAAGGTTTTTCACTTTCTAAACTTTAATCCCTATACTAATAACTGTAATAAGTCCGTATGTAATGTCATCTTTTGTCATCTGAGAGACATAACCTTTTGTTAAAAGGAGGCTTCGTAATTAGAAAATGCTATTTTATGATATTATGATAATCTAAGTTGCTAGTAAAGCTTACACTATTATTTGCAGTGTCGATAATTATAAACTTTAATGAATTAATTTTGATTCCTGTAACTGTAAATTGTAGTTCACTGTTTATTTTACCACAGAATAAATGTACATGTAAACGATATATTCCCGAAGAAATATAATTTAAAAAATTATTGAGGTATATGGGATTATAAAAATTCAAAATCCACTTTCAAAAGTGGTAATATGCATGCATTTTACATGTATAGTTAAAATATTTAAGTTTCTTCTTATACAAATTCTCTTTTCCGAAAGAGAATATTTAAAAATCACTTTAAAATTACTATAAAAAAGGAAATCCAGATAATCATGACTATTGATTTAGAGAATAAGAATAAAAAAGGATGCGGACATCCTTTAACAAAATGGATGTAAGTAAAAAATCATATTATTAAGTTTTTTTTGGATGAAATGTTAATTAAATAAACATCATCGACAGACAGGTGCTTGTCATGATGTGGAATGTATCAGATAACATTTTATCTAAACAAATATTAACTGAAATGTCGTGAAAAATGTTTCCGATATAAAATATTTTGGTTGCGTTTGCCATTTAGAGACAGTGCATAAGGTTTATTTACACTCTACTGTCTTGAATACATTCAGCCAGCTGCTGAAAAGTCACTATTTTGCATGTTTTTAACATTATTTATGTAATCTGTACTATATTATTTACATGATTATATTAAATAAAACTAGCAGTCAATTTACTCGATACTTTACAGTAAACAAGTTTCCAAAATCAGAAAGGGACAACTAGGTTTTAAAAGCTTGATTTACGGTCATGCGTTATATGGTGCTTGGTTCTTGTGACGGTGTATTCTATCACAGCTTAAAGATGTTGAGAAAATTTACCAATCATCCCGTATAAAACGTATACCTTCTGTGTAAGAAGATTTCTGTATATCTCTGCATACATATTTTTTTTTATATATTCAACAAAAATGATATATATTTTAACGCACATTCAAGTAGTAAATATAAGACCTTATTTTTTATATTTAATCAAAAATGTAAAACTCTAAATCATAAAATTTTATTTCTTTTTGCATATTTAGGATGTGTTACATTTTATATATAAAACAAAAATATCAATTATAAAGACACGTACTTCTTCTGTATTGAATAATATAGAATTGTATAATAAAAGTTTGCCATTTAATATGTTGAGGTCATCGTAAAACTTTTTTCTGTATAATTATAATATATTAATTTAAATAGTACATTAACACATCAAAAGTACAAATAAAGTTTAACTTGTAGAAATACCGTTAAATTAATCACTTTTGAATTTTTTAAATCATCAAATACAGAATAGTTGATTCTTTTTTATGCGAATCGTTATGTAGTCAAGTCAAATAGTCAAAAATAGATGCAAAATATCTGCTAGAAAATTTTACGTTTTTAAACTGTTTATGGGGATGCTAATAACAGGAATTAATAGTAACCCAACAAAATACCTCTTTGTGAAGCAAAAAATCCATGAAATATTTGGACTTTTTCAGTTTTTTGTATAACTTGAAATCTATAAAATTTTTGTGTACCATACTTAATTAGAAAAGAAAGGGCATTATAAATTTTATTATAAAAACCCTTTTTCTAAACCAAATACTAAGCGCGCTACAGCTTTTAGAAAATGACATTTTTTTTCCAACTTTGTGGAAAATCCGAGAAACGATCTTTTGACACTATTTTCATTTATTTTATCTTCTTTAACGTAGCTTGTTTATGTTACAGCTATTTGCATGATATCGATAATGGTTAATTACAAAGTAACATTGTAAAATATTGACAACATTGTAATTTTTTTTATTTAGAACTTAAGAGGAGGACATTAATAATAGGTATTTACATGAATTTAAGTAAAAAATACCTATGATAACATTTTTATTATACTTAGTAAAGTAAGCAGTGCTTGCGGGTTGATCGGTCTATTTCGTAAACCTCATCTTAATGAGCAGACGATCAGGTTACTTGATCTTCAACAGCTTTGATCTTTGTCGAACTTGTTGAGGAATCACCAGCCTGGTCGTCAAAGTCATCGTCTTAGCCATCGTCAATTGTTTACCAGGGATTTGCTTCATCATCCACTTCTTCTGGGTACATAATGTCGCCACATTTTCGCAATTGACAGTTTTTGCAAATTACAGAGCACTTCTGTCCTGATTTTTGATAAGAACATGCCTTGCTTTACTCCGTTAAACAACTGCATAAAACAACATGCAGCAAGAATTCAGGTGCTGGATTTTGGTACAGTTCAACTGGTTGAAAGAGACCGCCAGACGTGCGAACCCACATCCATTCTTCAGGAGGGCCACCTCCATTCTTCAGCCAAGCTTTCATCTGATGGTAACATGTGAGGAAATAATTTTGCATAGTCTCTTGCGTTGTTGGTGGTAGCCTTGCAAGACTAACTTTGCTTTTGTGGCAAATTTAGCAAATAACTGGAACCGCAAGGTCTTCATTGTCTGTGTGATGCATAACCATCCACTGTGCAGTGCAATAATGAATTTTCTCCCACCTTGATGATTTCTTGACGGGTAGACTCTGGTTTATGGAACGCACAGGCTTATTACGCAAGCTGGTTATGTTTTTTCAATGTGTTACAAACTTTGACTTTCCTTCCCCAAAAAGAGCAGATGTTGTATCCCATCCACTGATTGCATGGGTGAAAAGACCATTGTTGTAATTGTATTTGTATGGTATGTTTGAAAACCACTTGGTTTCGATGTTCGCTCTGCTTGGATTTTGAAAAATACAGATTTTTTTGTTGGTGATCCAAGCCGTCATGATTGATAAAAATGTATACCACTTCTTATCACCATACTTCCATATCACTCCATTTTCCTCAGCATATATTTCAGTACTTCCATCTACCTCAGTATTTCCATATGCTTCAGCTACATTCATATACTTCTACACCATTCTTAATGCATATTATATTTATAATATCTTTATTTATATTTCAGTTATTTTAAATATCCTTTATTATCATTAATATACAAAACAACTTACTTTATCTTCTTTATCTATCAGTTTCAAATCATTCTTGAAGTCCGTTACGTTTTTTTAGATTCTCAAGTTCATCCTTTAACTCTCCATGCATCCAAAAGTCTTCCAGCTAGTCAAAGTGAGGTCAGTTCCAGCAACTGCCACGAGATGGCGTCGTTTGGCTAGGTAGACACGATTGATCTGTGCGTTTACACGTCACGGCATCGCTGTCCCGCATAAGCTTAGCTGTCGCTTGTATTGCGTAATGATCTCCGTTTCATACTTCCGGATCGTATATAATGGGATCCAGTACTTTCATTTATTACCTAATGTTGTCTTGTTACTTGATGTTTGTTCCTAACTTCTAAGGCGTAGTAATCTTTTGTGAGACGCTGTTGATGAAAGTTTAAGTTTGTTTCCTCTTAATACAAGTAATGCTGTTCATGTTTTGTCTTCAAGTGGAACCATATGTATTATCAGCTGGACTTTTTCATCCAAGTTTAACTTTTCGTTTCATCCGGAGTTTAATTCAAGTTCATAACCTTTGTGGAGTTTTGTCAGTTTATTGCCGCTTTCACTGTGATCTTTGAGTGTTTACAGGTCAACGATGTGAAAGTTACTCTAGTTTTAAGAAGTAGCTACGGAGTGAACTCTCGTTAATTATGTGGATCAAAGTCTTTCTTCTATTCTTTTGAATATACTTTTCCTTTCTACTGTCTGATATAATAATGATGAGGAAAATAACTTTGCTTTTCTTAGCTCTGGATCGTCGACGACGTAAAACCCGTTAATATAAAGCTGTGTTTTTCTGTGGTGTTTGTCACGAAGTCTTTTGATTTAGTTAATCCATTACAATGTGCAGTTAAGTCAAATCTTTATTTTGTTATCAAGTTTTATACATTGTTGAACTTTTAATACAGGTAATTTCAGGATTTAATAAACGTATTTGTATTTTTAAACGTATTTGTATTTGTTAAACTTCTTTGTCTTTGTTAAACGTCACCACAATTTTTATTTTCATATTTTAACTTTTTCTTCAACATGTCTTAAGGTTTACAGCTAATTACGTTTTTACTACATTTATAACTGAATCTCTGTTTATCTAAATTTAAATGCATCTTAATGTATTCATATCAATGATCACGAAAAGGTAAATGTCTTCTACAACAATTACGACACTTTCAGAAGCATGAGCCCTTGAAATGGCTGAAGTAACAATCATGACATGAGTATCTTCTTCTGCTTGGTCTGCTTGAATTTTGTAATTTTGAAACTCTGTTTTAGGCAGTGAAATTAAGCTGTTCTTGTTTCTGTCATTGGCCAGAAATTTGTCTTGAGGGACTCTGTTTAACATTTCTATTGAAACTATGACTTCAGTAGAAGTGTGCACTCTATATATCTACGAACTCTTTCTGCACTTTTCGTTCCATTCTGTTTCCCCTCAAGTGAATACCCATCGAACACAACCGCGACCTACAATCCAAAATTTTTCTGAACGTAAGAAACAAAACTTTTAAAAACAGATTTGAAGGAAACATTTCGTGGCCAAGTTATTTTGTAAAGAAGATACTCTCCATCATCAACAAAAAACTTACCTTTTTCTATGAGATTCAGATTGATTAATAGGATGAATGCACTGTAGAACGAGGATGATTTTTTGCCTCTTCTCATCTGTTCGTTGGAGAACAGAGACAACAAATAGGAAGCAAGTTCATATGTTAGTAGACTCTGTACGTTTTAATCACCCTGCTTCATTAAACAAACACTTTGAAAGAGAGTGGATGGATGAACAGGTGTAACTGTAACGTTTTCTAATATTAAATTGCTGACAACAGAAGCGAAAGCTATTCTTTTCATGGAACCCTACATTATCCTTTTTCTTGAATTTCACACTTGAAATTGTCTCCAACAATCCCACTACTCATGGACATTACGTAATAACTTTCGGGGAAAGGAAGATGCACTAACAACCAATCTCGCAGTTTGTTAGAGTTATTACTGTCTCTATCAATGCGGAAACTTCTGGCATCCACGTGCTGTTCAGATTCTTCAAAGCGTACTTCACAGTATGCCTCTATTGCATCGCATATGTTTTGTATATGAATATTTCCCACTGTATGTCATTCATTGACCGTGTGTTAGTCAGTCAGTGCTCTTCATTATTTTCATTAACGTTTGTACAATTACCGTATCAGTCCAAATCCTAGACCAATTCTGATCAGACTGCCGTAATGTGAAATGGCCTTCGGCTGTGAACTTTCGGTATTTGGAAGGGTTCATTGTTTCTTCCAGCTTCAACATGTCTTGCAAGTATAGATGTCCACACTTGACATATAAGAAATGTCATGCAGCATGGAAGTTTGGAAGCCATTTTTGCACAGTTTTCATATGGAGGGTACAGTTTCTTGTTCTTCCCTTTTTGAAAGTTTCCCTTCTCACTTATTCATCAATAGGTACGCTTCGTTTGCATAGTAAGTGATGAAAATAATTTTTTTCGGTATAGGAGGCGAAAAATAGGCCACTTTCTGTGAAGTTGAAAAAAGGTGCAATATTCAAAAAGCCGTAGCGCTAAGTAATGGGTTTAAAAAAAGGTTTTTAGGATGAAATTTGTATAAAATTTAATGATCTTTCTTTTTTTAACCAGGTATAGTGCACACAGATTTCAAAGTTTTCATATATAGCTAACAACTTAAAAAAGTCAGAAAATTTCATTGTTTTCTGACTCCACAAAGTTTAGCCTCGAGACATTTTGTTGGCTAATTATTAATTCTGGAAATTAACATCCCCATAAACAGTTTTAAAATATAAAATCTTCTAGCAAATCTTTTGAATCTATCAGCTATACTTTCTGGCTATTTGACTGGACTAATATTTAATATGTGAATATTTATTTGCTTTGTATAATCTTTAATTTTTACGTATTAGAGGATATGAATACTTATTGTAGAATTATTGCAAAGTTATAATTATAACTAAAACAGGTTAACAGTTTAATAGAATAAGAAAAACATAGTTTTATATCTTTAATATTTTGAAATATCATGTCTAAATACGTAATTTCTTTTCAAAAAGTGAATAAATGATGTACACATTTAAAGGTGTGTTCTTAAAAGCAATGTTCGAGCAATGTGTTCGATCCCCATAATAATAGAAAATATCTCTGATGAATGCCACTCTGTAGATTCCCTGTTTCAAAATGTGGCATTGTCACAAAATTATACTCTATTGAAGATGTTTATAAATATATTTTAAAATGAACTTACTACTCTTAAGGTAATCGTTAATATTAAACAAAGACATTTTATAAGGATGTATCACACTTTAGAGAAATAATATTTTACATCAATATCGTTTAATGTTTTTTTTTTTTTTTTAAACATCTTAATTATATTTCTCTATAAATATCTAGAAGATTTTCAAATACATTTCAGCTATTTAAAAAATCTAATGGTGAACGGAAATAATAAATAAATTAAATTTTTATTTTTATTGTTATATGAATAAAAAATTAAAAAATTGTTTCAAATCTATAATTTGGAATTTTACCCATTTAAAAAAAAATGCATTATTTTTGTGTTTTTCATAATTTAATGTAACCCCATGCTAATATTAAAAACTTATTGTATCTATTTCCGACAAGATAATAATGTTAATATTAAGTGTCAACGCTTCTTTTATTTTGTAAAAAAAATCATGAATAGAAGCAATTTCGCATGCTCATGATAATTAATCTTTCACAAATACATGTCATTAAAATCATGCTTTGGAAGATAAATAAAAAGAACAGTTTGAAGTCTTAATCAAGTGTAATCTATGAATAAAGCTGCACTGATTATCAATGATTAAACTCAACCAAAATTATAGCTAAAAAAATATAACTAAAAGTATGACGCTATTATTGTTTACAAAAATAAAATGGATTTAAAATTGTGATATCGTAAAATATTCTGTGTGTTATATGGTGCTGTATTTATTTTCACATGATTCAAGATTCTTCACAAAATGTAATATGTAAGATGTAAAAAAATTTCTCTAATGCTTTTGATTTCGTTTAATAAAAGACTAAACAGCATATCAATTTTTATATCTTTATAATAGCATACATTTAAATTATATGTGGGTTGAACATAAGTTCCTGATTTTGATTACGTTTATATCAAAATTAATTTCAAAATTTTAAAAGTTATATAATTCTAAAGAAAAAATAAAAGCTAAATACATTTAAATACAAATTCTTCTAACAAAGAAGTATTCGAAATCAAAAGATGAAGATATGGAATATATCAACATTTTTTGCAACAAAATTACAACAATCGAAATTACAATGCTTTGTTCACAAAGCACATTGACAACAACTAATAAGACAGCATGTATTTCAAAATGATTTCACAAACTATATCTTTGCAACATAGACTGCGTGGTAACGTTTTTGATGTTTACAAATGATATTCAACTAAACAAGTTGTTGAAAGTTTTTCTGAATAATAGATATTCTTTGGTAAATTTAAAAAGAAAATAAAGAATTTAATAAAAAACCCAACATAATGTTATTTCTTATGAAAAATAAAAGCATAATACAGTCGAATATGTTTAATACGAGCACACTATTAAAACAAACAATTTACACGTTAAGAAAGGCTCATCATTTAAATTGTAGTATCTCTTTTGCGTATCAATAGAATTGACATTTTTTTCAATTGCGTGTAAAAGTGTCTAAGCCCGGAGTTGAAACCAAAAAGCTTCAGTTTAAATAGCCAACGCTATGCCTATTGAGTTACATGAGTCCACAACTGGATCACACAATTCACTCTGACAACCTTATTCTCAAAACCATCTGGTCTACCATGTAGACAGTTCAACAGAATACACCGTATGTAACGGGACCGAATTTCTAAAAACAAATGTCAATTCGTATGATATATTTACCGATCAGTATGATCGAGTTAAAAAAATAAACGTATTGTCATGTCGTGACCTACAGCGTTCAGTATGTCCACCCATATATATGTAATTATTTCAAACATACAAGATATTATTAACTAAACTTGTTTTATTTAAAACAATAACGTAAGTAAAAGGTAATAATAATGTTTGCAGATAACTGCACGAGTCATTCCTCGAATTCCCAAAAAACTATTTTGCTTATCGCAAGGAAAGATACATATTACACGATTCAGAGATCCGTGAATTCCGCACCTCACACTCTGTCGAAACACTGTTCTCCAAGATCACTACTTAGCTCTCAGATCCACTCACGACTGTTGTTTGTCACCTCTCATCCACATTTTTCTTCCTTCTGTTCCCAGAATTCCACTCGAGGACCTTTTCATAGCATCATTTTTCTAAAATTTCCATCATGCTCTCCAATGTTCTTTTCGGGAATAGCCACCTCAACTAGGAAGGTCGAAAAATGTTTACATTCGTTCTTGAGATGACAATAGAAATTTTTAGGGAAAATACCTCACTTCTATTCGGATAACCTTCATAGAAGCATTCCTTCTTCTATTCGTAGGATTAGCTCAATCCCCAGATGACCGTAAAGATTGATAGGTATAACCCCAGGTTATCAACCCCCTTTCTCCTTAAAGAAAAATCTCTGCAAGAAATTTGTTATGTACAAACTATACACAATAAGCCCCTTTAACAAACTTCAGAGAGGCCACTATGCATAACTCCTAACATAAATTTTCATCAAAAAGTATATTACATATGAAATCCCTACAGAATACAAATATTTCCCCTTACTCAACTTTGAAAGGATACACTATCACTTTTCAAAAATTTCCCTAACAATATTTAAATGCGATTATAGAACTAATTTACACCTTTGATGCTAGAAGAAAGAATTTTAAATCGTAATTGTTATATACAGTTTATAAAATTATATCATAACAAAATTTTAAAAACTACTAATGAGAAATCCATATACAAGAGAAAGCTTTATACAATTTTCCTAACTACATTTTATTGAAAAACTTAATTTTGAATATCCTTCCAGACAGAAAAAACATACGAAATTATGCAATTATTAAATTATACAATTATGTAATTACGAAATCATTAAGTTTTAAATGTATTAAGCTTTAAATGTATTGTGCTGTACATAAACATGTACAAGACAAATCCAATTTTAGAATACAATTTAATTTAGATAATTTCCATGAAAACCAATATCTGAATTACCTGTATTATAAATTTCCTTCGACACTAATTTATGCTTCATGACTTTAGCAGCATAAATTTTTGTTCAAAAATCCGTTTGATTTTAATAAATCTCACTCTGAAGTACGTTCTGAAAGCAGAACATTCCATTCCTTATAACTCTGTGTGAAAAGACCTTCCCTTTCTTAACTTCTCAATGTCCAAATCCCTTATAATTTCATCTTCCTCTTTCTTATGACATTTCACCCCTTTTTCTCTAATTACCTGGGTATCTGACAACTCATCATATCCAATTTTACCGCGATTTCTAGTATTGTCTCTGACCTCGGTTAACCTCTCTCCTATCCCAATTTTTATCTCCGTTTAGCTCTTTTCATGCTTTTGTCAATTAGCCCCAAATTACTCTATTATTATTCTTCATCTGAGTATTATGCTCTCTTGCCTCTGGACCATGCGAACTCAATTTCATCTTAATCCTACATCTAATATTCGCAACTTCTACACTCCCTCCAAAATATCTGGGTATGTTTGCATGTTAGGATATTTTCTCTGAAATTGGCCTCCTCTATATGGCCTCCTTTCACGTTGAGTCTGAGTCGCATTACCTTTAGTCACAATTAATTTCAACACTTTTTCCAAATTCCCATTTGTCAGCTCACTGAATTTATCTCTTTCTCATTATTTATTTCAACAGCCTCCTTATCCCAATAACACTTTTTTTGTGCCCTTTATGCTAATCCGTTTATCCTTTTGATCAATAGATAGTCCCTGGGTTTCTTGCCCATTAATTCCACTCGGATTCCCCATCTGTTTACACACCGACTTCTACATGTCAAAATGCTCTACATTCAACAAAGCATAAACAACAGGTGCCATGAGCGGAGAAGAATTTATTTTCTTTTACTGCTGCAACAACTACATTCTTTTCAGCGTACATTTTATTCCCTTCTATGAACGATATTTGTACGGATACCAAGTACGCCTTTTGTTTACTTCCCAGTGCCGGAATAAGAAAGATATTCCCCACCTTTTTTTACCTCAAGGGAAAGTCACTTGCATCAAAAACTGCAATTTGCGTTCCCTGCGTCATTTATCGCTTTGACCGTGTTACCGTGTACGAATAAATCGATCATCGACAAATCTGTTTTCACGTCTTCCCAATTATTTATATCCTTCGTATCACTAGTAACAATACATACTATGTATTTATCCTCATAATTGGATTTGCTTTTTAACCACTGAGCACAATTGGGTTGCACAATTGGGTTTTATGTGGACATGTTCAAAACAAAAGTAGGAATTAATTTGCCTGTTTCTCTCAAAAGCTTGATTTTTCTTAAAGTTATTGCTAATCGCGCTTTCCTTTTCATTTCAACCCCTAATTCTAATTTTACATCATTCGTAATTTTAGAATTAGAGTTACCTTTCAGAATTTCCTGAATAGATTTATTTACCTCTTAAATTCTCTCCTGATACTATCATATTTATCACACTTTTCCATGAGTTTAGAAGCTATCTCCATTTCACTAGATTATTTTTTAACACAATTAAATTCCACAATTAAATTCTCGAATCCAGCGTTTACTGGAGTTCCTTTACCTGCAATCTTTTCTGTTGAGCTGATTAAAATATCAGACCAGATGATTTGATCAATAAGGTTAACTGGATGAATTATGCCCTCCAGATTCGACCGGGATAGCTCAGTGGTAGAGCGTGGCGGCTTCAGCCAAGCGATCCCAGGTTCGAATCCTGGCCCGGACATTTTTCGTCCAGTTGGAAATTTACAACTTTATCTCCATTTCCTCCCATAAAATCTTCTTCCTCCCATAAATCCTTCAATAAATTTCTTTTTTATTTCAATCGGGACCATTTTAACTGCTCCTTGAGCATAAATTCGTTCAATGATTCAACATGTCGCACGTCTAAATATTCCAACCGAATTATCCAAATAACCCCTTATCTTATAAATTAAATCTACCCATAATTCTCCCGGTTTTCTTTGATGATTTTCCAACTTTTTGTTTTAACGCAATGGTACTCAGCCTAAACTGATCTAACAAAACTTTTGTTATATGCTGAAAAACACCGCACGTATCTGCTGGTTGTTTCACAATAATTTAGGAAATATCCGAAGGCACTGTTCTCCAAGATCACTGATCAGCTCTCGGCTCCCCTCATGACTGCTATTTGTCACCTCTCATCCACCCCATTTCGTCCTTATGTTCCCAGCATTCCTGTCGAGGATCTTTTCATAACATCATTCTTTTGAAATTGTCCATCATGTTCGCCAACATCCTTTTCCGGAATAGCCACCCCCATCTAGGAAGGTAGTACAAAACAGTAAATAATTTACATTCCTTCTTGAGATGACAATAGTGATTTTTAGGGAAAATACCCCATTTCTATTTAGATAACTTTCATAGAAACATTCCTTCTTCTGGTCACGCGATTATCTCAATTCCCAGCTGACCGTAAAGATTGATAGGGATAACCCCAAATCATCACAACTTAAATAAAGACCACTTTCATAGGAAAATATTTATTGCAAGAAAGCAAGGTATAGTTTATTCAAGAAACTTCAATTTACAAAATATCTAACTTTTTATTTTTAAAACCTTCCACCATTTAGGGAAGTATCACCATTTAATCGTTTTATTCACAAAAAATAGAAAAAGAGTGCAAGCGATAGTGGGAAATATAATCCCGTAAATCCACAACAGTACGTTTCCTATTCTTAATACTGGTCGAATCCTATGCGAAAAGAAGTTCTATTTGCTGATAAATTGCTATATTTTAATTGGATTGAAATCTGGGATGTTTGTGTTATGATAATGTTATTTCGCCTTATAATCCATATTTTTACTAAATATCTTTATTCAATTAAAAGCTTTTCGTCACTCGATTCCATGTTCTAACTGGTATCCTTGATATTAGATTAACGTCTCTATTGTACTGTCAGTCGAGCCTAATACTGCATTTTCTTAGAAATAAAGGTCTTTTTCGGATTTCTTTTTTCATAGTAATTTGAAGGTATGAACGTGTTAAGTTTTTTTCATCTTTTCAACAAGAATCCTAAATTTACGAAAATAAAATTAATGTATGCTGCTAATAAGTTTAATTTGTATAGTATGTTTCAACACTAAAAGCAAGGAGAAAGTAGCAATATTTATTTAAAAATTTTGATTTTCATATAAAAATATGCTTTGCTATTTTTTGCTCTTATCTATATTTCTAGTAATGTATGTGTTTATTTCTTTAATTAAAATACAAAAAATTAATATTATTTGTTTCTAAGTAGAAATGAAACTTCTGTTTAAACTTATATATATATATATTTCCTATCTGTATATCGGTATTCGATTGTAATAAATTCGATTTCCGATTTTGCTTTGGCAGAATACGCCAATTACAAGATTCCCGAGTGACCACTGAAATAGATACGTGCTGCTACTAAACAAGAAAAGAAGATGCTGAAGAGAAATTCATTCTAACCAAAAGAATTTTTCAAATTATTCTATAAGAACAAGGAATTCGAGATACTTCATTGAAAAAGTGTTTTGAGCAAAATACTGGTTTCAAAAGCACTTCAATCTTGTTTTTAGGAAACTAATTTTTGTGCTTTTATAACATTCTTATTTTCAAAAAGACTTTTCGAAATTAAAATATGGTATGAGGCAAACGTTTAAAAAAATTATACATGTATTTTCTGTAAGTTTCAGTTATTTTCATTAAAAAAATAAAATTGAAATGAGGTAAACAAAAATTTTAATACAACATTATAATAAAGAAACTCTCCTAATTAGAAATTAGTAATTATAGCTCTACTCATCAGATTTTTATTAACTTGCTGAACACATTTAAGGAAATCGTCCATAAGATACTTCTGCAGTAAAATTATTTTATACTTATTTCGCTCACGAAGTGAAAATGTGATTCCTACAAATGGTAAGAAAAGAAGTTACAAAACCTAATCTACATCAGATTCATGTAAATTCAATAAATACGCGTTTTCAATTATTAGGGCGGTTAAATGTTCCCACGATATTACCACACTAATTGAAACACGTATGCAATTAAACTATCTACAATAGATCCACAGCCAATTTCCTTAACCCCCATTATACATAAATAAATAACATAATAATATGTACTAAGACAGTGTTTTTGATGTGTTAGAAAATACATATTGCAGCTTGCTTTGAAACTTTTTAAATTAAATTAATCTTATTTACAAAAACTTTCATTAACATTACGGTATGTGATAATTTAATAACTTAAAAAAACTTTTATATTACTTTTAAATGCGAAAAGTTGTAAATTAACAACATATTATGTAGTAAAATAACTTTTATTAGATTGTTGGCATGCTTCGGCTCACTCCGAGCCATTTTCAAAAACAAATGAGAATAGTCTAAAATTGCATGGTCTTTGAAGTTATTATTTGAAATGCTATCATTTATTTTTCATGCAGATTTAAAAAAATACGCACGTTATCTTTTATATTTCTTTGATTGTTTATTGCAATATTTGTAACCATGGAGTAACTCCAGCCACAATTTCGGGAAGTTAAAAGATGCTGCATTGTTACATATTGTATTTCTGCGTGTTACTATCTCTATGGTTTTTCTTATTATGGATGGATAGTATAGACTGGAGGGAAAAATTATTTTACTTTCATTGAAATTTATTTGGACGGTTTCTTCTTGATATAATCTTACCAGGGCTGTTGTTTTTTTATTATACTTAATATCAGCTATATGCGCCTTTTTTGTAATTAAATTTCCTGCTTCTCATTCCAATACTGTAATCCATCTTCTTTATTAAAAGTTATTTCATATACTCCTGAATAATTCTCAAAATTAATTGGGTCAATTTTACTGCACATGATATTCTTTAATTTCTGAGGTTGTATGGCTATTAAGTTGAAATTGAAACGTTTAAGCTTTATTTTAATTTTTCAGAGAAGCTTGGATAATATTGAAGAGTGTAAAATTTGTCAGTTTATAGAAAAAGTTTATATAAACATGTCAACAATCTAATAAAGTTATTTTACTGTATATTATGTTGTTAATTTATACCTTTTAGTATTTAAAATAAATATATTATTACAAAATATATTATTACAAGGTGCTTTTATGGTCAATTCAGCATAATAAGGCCTTTGTCCGATTGTTCACATTTCTTGGTCTATTTCTTGACGGATTTCTTTTAATTTTCCTAACTATCCTGCGGCGTTTCTATGGCAAAATTGGTGCAAAATTGGTTCACTCATTCCGTTGTTTGCGCATTAATCGAAATTTATTTGAGAGACCGTATAAAAAAATGAATTTAATAACTGCAAACCGTATAAAGTGAGGGAAACCTGTACTTGTTTTTTCGTTTTGAGATATCAAAATCATCTACTATATGTATAAAATGCAAATGGGAATTTGTTCCGGCTGCTTATAACTTGAGTGTCGCTTAATGGATTTTGATGGGACTTGCACGGTTAGTTAGATAATTTTTCAGACAAAGGTTTAGTTTATTACATATCTTTCTGTATTTCTTAGTTGCAGAATTAGGGGGGGGGGGAGTTCTATAATCAGGTGAGTCCGATTATGAAAGATTAGCCTTTTTAAAATGCTCTACTTGACTGACTGATATGGATGAAACTAGCACTGTTAGTTAGATAATTTTTCAGGTAAAGTTTTACTATATTACATATCGGTCTATGTTGCTTAGTTACAGAAATATGGAGAAAAGTTCTGTAATCAAGTAAACCCTATTATGAATTGTTAACCTTTTAAAAGGTTCTAATGGTCGGATTTCGATGAAACTTGCATTGTTAGATAATTTTTTAGGGATGGTTTTAGTATATTGCAAATCCATCGATATATCTTTACTAAAACCTATTGTAAATGATCAACTAAAAGAATTGGTTCTTAACAGCACACATTTTGTCTGATACATTAGAAAATATAACAGCAATGGCGTTCGTATCGTTCCAGCGCTGCGGAAAGATATTTCAGGTAAAGGTGCATATTACTTTAAAATACAAGGTCAAATTCACGGATATATTTCGTCCGATTCAAGGATCGTTTGGAAAACTCGGCCAGCGTAGCAGACAAAGCCTGCTTGTAAAACATAAAGTACAACTTCTTTACATTTGGAAAAAAAAATTACGACTTAACAAAATGTTCTTCTCGATGTCCTTTACCCAATGATAATAGACAGTTACGAAATTCATAGGAATGAGTAAGCATCTCAAAATTTAAAGGCTCAAGGGGAAAAAAAGAAGATAGCCCTTTTTTGTGATTTTTTGAGATTTTTGCAGGCGTACTACAGTATGTTAACCTTAGATTGGGGCAAAGTAGAAGGCAATTATGTGGTAAACGCAGTTGAAGTTAGGTATAAAGGGAGAAGAACGGTGAAAATCGACACTCCTAAAAGTCAGAACTATACAAAACTATCAGATAACTAACTATCTTTCACTTTTTTATCCCTGATCCATCAGCTAAAATTAATTTGAGACAATAAAGTAATCCAGATCACTTGATGCAACACACATACATCACAACCTATACATATTATTCTAATAAATTAAAATAATTTTATAAATTATTAACTATGTAATTTAATTCTAAACTGCAAATAGCGTAGAAAAGTTATTATATAAACTGAATTATTATTTTTTCTAGTAATAAAATCTATTGATCTTCTGCAGATTAACGTCTTATTATTTGTGTGTTCCAAGTAACTTCTCTCTTCTCCTTCAACATAGTAGCATCATCTTGCAAAGGCTCCTGATGTCAGCATAATTTTATCAGGGACGGGGTAAGCTAGAACCTTCTGTCATGTATCTATCTCTTCTTTACTTTATGCTGAACATTTTGATATAAGGTTTTTGATTTTCGGTGCAGGGTTTCGGGAGTTATGTTCTTTTAAACTTTCTACTACTTTTACTTTCGTTTCTCTATTGAGCCCAGTGCTTGCCACCTGCACCGATGTTTCCTGTGCTTTTACCTGTATATATAATTGATTATTCATGTTTAATTATGTTGCTTGAATATCTTAGCTCCATTTTGAGTCATGTAGTGCTTATTTTAGTGAATTAATTCAGGAGTTATTAACCATTGAAGTTCATATACCTTAGCTCACCATAGCGCCATTTTCAAAATTGTTCGTTCTTAGAACGCTTATTACATAACTTTAACGGTTAGAATTTTTATAGAAATACCTTAATTCAGATACTTTATGATACGTAGACCATTTTATCACTAAAATTTTTAACTTTTCATTGAGTATAACATCATTTAAATCAGTTTGAAAAGTTGATGTTTTTGTTCTAAGAGTTCAAGAAACAAAATGGATGCCCATTGGTTTTATATTGGATTGTTTACTTTTTTGATGTACTTAAATTAATATGAATTTCATAATTTTTAAAATAATATTGATTGTTTTATATACTTTGGAATCTTGGCTTTCATATGTAATATGTTAAATTCATGTTGGGGGTCTGCAACCACTGGTAAATTGTAGTTTTTTTTTAAATGTCACTCAAAATTTTTATGGAATTTTTCCCATACGTTAACATGGGCGTTCTGTCATTTTTAAATTTAAAATTTCATGTTTAAATTTAACGTTTTCAAATTCTTTTTGTGAAAATATCTAAATCTAATCTTTATATTTTTCATATGTGAAAGAATTTTTTTATCTACATAGTCTCTAAGTATTTTTATTTTGTATTTTAAAATGTAAATAAAAACCGCTTGGTTGGTTGGTCGTTGGCTAACTTTAGTATTCGAAACTTTTATCATTAAGGTTTAGTTGTTTTCAACTGCTAACTTTTTCTGAGTGCCTCTCTTAAAGAGGGGTGCTTTGAACATATATCTTTAGATCTTATAAGCTATAAGGAGATAGATGGAGTGGTCTGTTACTTAATTTCATTTTAATGACTCAAAGCATTTGTTTACGTTTTTCATGTTATTGTTGTCTAACAGCGTATTATTTAGGTCTTTAAAATTAAGATTAATCTTAGTTTTGTTTTGATTTAATTTAGGACATATATTGCAGGGAAAATTGAGTAATTAATTTAGTATTATAGGCTGCAGTATTTTTTCTGAGATCATTTTATTATAAATCACAATCTTTCTGCTTTACTCCACTTCTGTTGGTACCCACTTCATGTAACCATTTTTCTCTGTATTTAGCCCTTAGTCTGCTATAAGACTTCATTAAATTTGTTTACTTTTAGTTTACTTACAATATTTTTCAAGAATTCTCATTCAATATTATACTTTTTATAATTATACACATTGCGGAAAGTGGTTTTTCCCATTTACCTCCTTTCCTATGGGAGATAGGGCTTAAATATTTTTCCGAAATCAGCTCTGCAGCGCTTAAGGAAACTGTTTGCGCTGCTTCTTTTGGCTATACTGGTTTTTTTTATGTCATTTAGGGGACCAGCTACGGGGGCAGGGTGGGGCAATTGTTTGTTTTTTACACATATCGTTACTTTACAGCCAATTGTTGAGTATTTCTCTTTACTATCCAACTAGTGGCTTGTCTTCACACCGTTTTAGCACAACAGACCTGTCCCCCTCCCTTTTCTTAATATTATCAACGTTTTTACCGTTTTATTTGCTGTAATGGTGTAACATATCATTCTTTTGGTCTCTATGCATAGATTTAGTCCCACTTATTCATTCCTACGTATCACCATTTCTTTACTGTTCTGCGTATAACATTTTCAACTTCTCTATTTCTATTGGTAACTGTACCATGTTTGATATCCTTGTTTAGCTCCTGTTGAGGAGATCCTGTCCCAATCATCCTTATGACTGGGAATTAACTTGTTATGACAAGAAGGTAGAGTTTTTTTAATATTACTTTATCAACTGGTTCTGCGGTAATCGGTTTCCTCCATTTTTCTCTCTTTCTATGGGAGATAGAGCTCAAAAATTTTTCCGGTTCTAGCTCTAAAGTGGCTAGGGGTTCTTTTCTCGATGCTTCTTTTGGCTATTTCGGTTTTTACCTATCTTTAATAGGGGTCTAGTTATGGGGGCAGGGAGGGGCTAGTTTTGTTATTTCTCTTCATATCGTCACATTTGGCTCAAAGTTGGAGTATTTTTACACCTATTTCTTTTTAACTGCCCTCATTAACATTGCTTTGCCCCACACGCTAACCCCCCCTCCTTTTTCTTCTAACATGTTATACTGTTTTACTATTTTAGCTTTTATCGTGGTGTAACATATCATCCTCTAAGTTTTATGCATAGACTAAGTCCCGCCATTTCATTTTTATGTTTCACCTTTTCCTATACAGTTCTGTTTATATCTTTTTCAAATTCTTAAATTTATGAAGGTAAATTGTTTTGGTTTGAAATTCTTGAATTGCTCTTGTTACTGAGAGTTTGTCCCACAGTAATCTTAACAGATCTTCATTTGTAGCCGCTGGAAAGCGTTGTGCTTTTCTTGTGGTTACTGGTTTTTCTTGTCTACAAATTATTGTGTTGCAGATCACCTATCACATGTTGTCACGTATCATTGTAAAGAATCGTATTTTCTTTTGTTAATAGTATCGTAATTCCTTTTGTACATGAACTTCAGTTGCACGGGAAGCTTTTTCACTGGCCTTATACCCCCCCCTCTCCTTTTGGTTAATTACTATCTCTTTCATTTTTTTATTTTATTTTTATTTCATTTTTTATTCCAAATTTTCTATCCCATCATTTGGCTTCTTCCTTCTTTTCTCAAAGTCATTTCCAATGGTCCTTTTGACCATACTTTTTTCCCTTTTTCTTTCCTTTTTCCCTTTCCTTCTTTGATGCATGTCGGGAGGGTCTGGTCGCCCCACTCCTTAGCTAATGATATAAATCTATTTGATTGGTGTTATAGAGGTTATTATAGTAGTACATTTGCAAGGCGATAGGAAATTCTTGCTTAAATCGTTGACGAAAACATATAATTGACAAAGTTATTCAAAATTAGAAAGGGAAATATAGGGTATTTTACGACAAGACTTTGAAGAGATAGAACTTACAATCGTAGAAGAAAGTATATAATTGACAAAGTTCAATAATCAATGTCGGAAAGTGAAAACCCAGAAAGCGAATTATCGGATATTTCTTTATAAGAATTTAAAGAAAGAGAAATTACACCATCGGCGAATAGAAACGGTGAGAAAACAAGAACAATGAGTAAAGATAATTCCGTGACCAAAACTGGCACAACGCCAAATATTCAGCCGAAGTCGAAAACATCATTGCAACCACAATCTCAATGTATACAAAACACAAAAATAGAAAAACTGTCAACAAAGGAATTAAAGGCAGAACTTGACAAATTGACAAAGAAAAAGCAAAGAGGAAATGCGGACAAATGCAAAGAAATAAAAGCAATCCTGGAGAAAAGACTAGCAGAAGAAGAGGAGAAGAATGAGAAAGAAGAGAACACGAAGGGAGACCAAGTCCAGGAGAAGCAAATAGAAACGTCCCAATCGATGACATATCAGAAAGAGATGGCAGACAAATACGAAGAAGAATTAGCGAGTCTGAAAGCACAAATAGATAAGCAGATTGAGACAGAAAGGGAACGTAACAATGAAATAAAGGCCCTGAAGCAGAAACAAAAGGATCTTGAAAACGAAATTAAAAAAGTAGAGAAGAATCAATCTCAACTAACAACACAGGAGATCCAGAGAACAATAGAAGATGCTCTACAAAGAATACAGAATCTTACTAAAGACGAAAACAAAAGTCAAGCTGAAGAAGAAATAAACACGATCAGGACTCACGTCAGCTTGCTAATTGAAAAATACGAAGAAACGTATGCAGACAGGGCAGATTGGAGAGAAGAATGTTTGCAACTCAGAAAAGATAAAAAAAGACTAAAATCTGTAGAAGAAATGGGAGATATGATTAAAAGTGAGCTGGGGAAAAGACTAGAAGAAAAGATAAACCAACAGGGAGTATTCTTGAAAGCAGCTCTAAGTGAACAAACAAAAGAATTGGAATTATTAAAGAAAACACTTAGGAATCAACCAACACAAGCAACACAAAGAAGGCAGAAACAAAACAACGATGAAACATCATATGCTCAGATACTAACTCAAAGGCCTCCACCAAAACCAGCAATGTTAGTTAAATCAAAAGACACTGATACGACGATACAAGACATAAGAAAAGCTTTAAATAGGGAGGTAAACACATCAGTTCTCACAAAGCTAAGCTGCAAACAAACAAAAGCTGGTAATCTGGTTGTAACCTGTAATACAGACAAAGACCTCACAGAACTACAACACAGTTAAAAAGAAATGAAAGATTGACAGAGAAAATTCAGTTTGATAAAATCAAACCTAAAACACAAAAACTCATCATATTTGGAGCTCCGATAATAAGTGACGAAGAAGAGGAAGATATAACAAAAAACATAGAGAAATATTCGGAAGAAATATTGCAACCGGCATTGCAAAGAGCACTACGAGTTGAAAAGCCAAATTTCTGCCTGAACAAAATCAAACACTCAACAAGGAATACAAACACAGTAAATTTAATAGTGGAATTTCAACAAAGAGATGCAAAGATATTAGAACAAACCTCCATTAACATAGGCTTTAATAGATGCAACATTCGGAAATACATAATCACACCACGTTGTTTCAAATGCCAGCGGCTGGGTCACATGTCGCGAAACTGCGACCAGAAAGAAACGTGTGCAAAGTGCGCAGATTCTCACAACACTGCTAACTGTGACTCTGAAACAAAATGTTGCATAAATTGTCAAGAATACAACCAAAATAAATCCAGCTCAGAAAAACACATTGATACCCATCACTATTGCTTTGAAAGTTGCTGCATATCTTATAAAAAATTCCAACGTCAATGTGTCCAACAACATCAATCATAGCAATGAACAAATTCAAAATTGCACAAATAAACCTACAAAGAATCAAGACAGCAACTTCAGACCTTATAAATTACCTAATAGAAGAAAATTATTCAATAGCCTGCCTACAGGATTGCGCAGTTACAAATAAAAGACCACACGGATTACCTTCGTCAGTGCCATCTTATGCTTCGCAATCCAATAATTGTCATATAATTGTATTAGATAATAATCTTCAACACATAAGAATTCAGCAATATCAAAACTCAGTATTTATTAACATAATATTTCCAGACATAGTATTAACAATAGGTAATCAATATTCACCACCGTCAGCAGACTTAAAACAAGATCTTCAAGATTGGACAGATAAGAAGGGTATGAGTAAACATCTCATTCATCTAGGAGATTTCAACGCTCACAGCCAACTTTGGGGATACCCATCAGATGACGATAGAGGAAATCACTTGATCACACATATGAGTCAACATCATCTAATCTCAGCAAATGACCCAAATTGTTCACCAACTTTTCAAACAGAGAGATCGAAGGGATGGCCAGATGTTTCGCTACTTTCGTTCCCGTTGTTTTCCAGATTGGAAAATTGGACTGTAGAAGAAGATATGAACTACGGAGATCATCGTCTGATAACAATAGATCTAAACATAAATACTCCGACACTCCCAAAAAGACGATACAGAACTAAGAATATATCATTTAAAAGATTTAACCAACAATTAAACTCAAGTCTAAAAGAGAAAAACATTGATTTTAAACAAATAAATAGTAAAGAAGATTTCGACAAACACTACGAAGAACTAATGCAAATAATACAAGAAACCAGTGAAAACAATTTAAGGAAAAAAAGCAGTACTCACAAACCTTCAGTTAAATGGTGGTCCCCGGATCTCAGGAAATCAAGAAATTATGTACGAGCACTCAGAAGACAAATAAAATCTCCAACTGCCACACAGATACAAAAACAGAAATATAAACAAGAGCGAGCCAAATACAAGCTCCAAATCCATAAGGCCAAACGCGATGCATGGTTACGATTCTGCCAATCAACTACAGATCCCTACGGGAAAACAAAGAGAGTGGCTTTTCAGGATTTCTACAAACAAGAGACCTATGCTCTAGCGAATTCAACAACAATAACACATACTAAGAAATCCTTTTATCAAGAACTCACGGAACATATATATGGAAGATCACAAATAACAGATATAAGACCACCATCACCAGATAAATCGGCTCCACCATTTACCATAAATGAAATAAAAACAGCGATATACAACTTTAATAAAAATAAAGCCCCAGGAATTGATAATATAGATCACTACATTGTAAGACAAATATTCAAAAATCACCAGAAATTAGTACAAGATATGTATAATATACTACTAAAACTTAACTACTTTCCTACAGCTTGGAAACGGGGTGAATTAGTCTTTTTCCTGAAGAGCCGGAAATCACCAACGGAGGGAGACTCATATCGACCGATTTCCTTGCTGCCAATCCTGGGGAAAATCTACGAGAAATTAATACTCAAACGCATATTACATGAATTACATAATACTTCAAAATTAGAACCATCCCAGCACGGTTTCGTCCCTGGTAAGTCTACCGAAACAGCAATTCAAGAAGTGATGTCCACTATAGATTTAAACAAGCAAGACGGAAAATATACCTTCCTCATATCTTTAGATTTTCACCATGCATTCGACAACCTGCCCTGGGATGCGACGATGGAGGAGCTCGAGACTATGGATATAAGTAAAGCCTATGTAAACATAACGAGATCTTTTCTATCGCTTAGATCGGCATACACAAACTGGCTTTCAGGAGATCTACACTGGTTTAAAAAAGGATGTCCCCAAGGGTCGTGTTTTGGCCCTTTTCTATGGAGAATCTTCGTAAACAAAATCTTAAAAATTCTAAAAGAAAATGGACTTAAAGTAGTGGCATATGCCGACGATCTACTCCTAATAATATCAGGTCACACCAGAAGAATTATAGAAGAAAAAGGCAATGAAGCTCTTCGATTGGTTCAGGACTGGGCAGATGCTCACAACATCCAAATTACACATGAAAAAACGACAGCCTTGCAAATCAAGAACCGGAAATATTTGAAACGTCCACCCATTTTAAAGATATACAATAGATCCATTAAACACAATCCTACATTAAAGTATCTTGGTCTGGTCTTGGACAGTACACTTTCTTTTCTTCCACACCTTCATGCAAAAAGAACGGAAATTAATACAATAGCTCAAAACCTCATGAAATTCGCAGCCCCACAACGAAGTATTTCAAAATCCATCCTAAAAATATGGTACAATCAAATTTTAGAGAAGAAAACAACCTATGCAGCATCAACGTGGTACCCTAAACTTCAAAAATCTCATGGTCTACGACTATTATCAGCGATTCAAGCACAGTGCTTATTATTAATCTCTCGTGCATACAAGAAAACTGCTACATCTGCTCTCTGTGTCCTCACGGGAATAATGCCACTTTCATTAAGGGCCGAAAAAATAGCAGCGCAAGGAGCAATCCTCAGGCTGGGCATCCCGATGATCGACATACAACCGGATCTATATCAACCTAAATTCATTCCGACGGAAATAATACCACACAGTACATATTTTAATTGGGCGGAGGATGTGGAAGATCAACCAAGAATACAGGTATACACGGACGGTTCAAAGACAGAAGAAGGAGTAGGATATGCCTTCTGCATATACGAAAATCAAAACCTAATAAAGGAACATCAAATACACTTAGGAACGTCAAACTCGATATATCAAGCAGAGCTGTTGGCAATACTGGACGCAGTCTCCTGGCTGCAAACATCTGCATACAGTCAAGCAACAATAAACTCAGATAGCCGCTCTAGCTTAGTGGCGTTAACGGATATAAATACAGACAACTACTTAATAGGTCAAATAATAAAGAACTTGCAGCAAACGACAACAAAGATTTTCTTCAAATGGGTGAAAGGCCATTCTGGAGTCGAAGGTAATGAACATGCAGATAGATTAGCTAAAGAAGCTACGAAACCAGATACTCCAATAAAACAAATTTTCCATCCATCACCTCCATCATACCTCAGAGGACAACTTAAACAATACTATTTATCTAAATGGCAAGATCAATGGACGATGGAACACAGAGGAAGAAAAGCATATAGCCACTGTCCCAAAGTCACAGAAGATTTTCTAATATCACACCGGAATATTTATTTATACACAACAAATCATGGTCCATTCCCGTCATACCTTTATCTTTTTGAGAAAGCACCATCTCCATACTGCACATGTGGCAAACGAGGAGACGCCACTCACTACATTCTTAACTGCCCTCTGACATCCGCTTTCCACATAAAAAAACCGGCTTCACTGAGAACATCGGTGTGGTTTCATCATGTCCTTAGTACTCCAAACTTAAAACAAAAAATCATAGAATGTGTACACCTATTGGAAAAAAACCAACAACTTTTTCAGATGCCTCCAGCGCATTTATTAGGAAACATCCAGTCCTCAGATGACGAAGAATAAAATGATTATAACAGTGCTCACAAAAATCAGTGAAAAACTATAAACTCAAAGCTCAAAATACTTCAATTAATCTAGAAACGTTGTAGACTAATAATCACCGAACATCTCAATACATAGACTATGCCTACACCGTAAAAAGACTTAAAATCATCTGTAAAAACTTTTAAAATATATTTATAGACTATGTCCGCATCATACAAAGACTTAAAATCATTTGTAAAAACTTTTAAAACATATCTGAATTGTATATATATCATTGTAAACTTTCAATTCAGTACTATGTAAAAGCCTAATGGCCTATTGGCCTCATTTGTATTTTTTTTTTTTTTTTTTTTTTTTTTAATAAACTTGCCAAGCAGGGCTTGTAGAGCTTAAGCCGCATGGTAGGCCACCCTGCTTGGTTGAATTTGAATTTGAATTTGAATTTGTGTGTTCCAAGTAAATAAATAGAAAAACACTCTTGCAACTAACAATGTAGTGTGCCTAAAGTTGATCGACTAGCCTTCGAGAATGCGTCGAAAAGTAAAAAGAACTTTAAAGAAAATCACTTTTAATTATTTCAACTGAAACATTATTTAACATTTTGATATTGTCAGTTTTCGAAAACATTTACTTATCTCGTCAGTTTCATTTTAATGTCTTTCGATTTTCATCAAACGCTGTAGAAAATGAAATTATATTTGACAGATTTCTAAACTAATACTCATAGAAACTTAGAAAGTATTTGAAATTATATATTTTTATAACATCCAGTTTCAATTATGAAATATTTTAAAATTTATCTTTCAAAAATATCAGACAAATATTTCTATTTAGGTTTATAAATTTTATTGAGAAAACCTGGAAATTTTCATTATTGTTAATTTTTTGATTTTGAAAATTATTTGGAAATTTATTGGGTCGTACATTTTTAGTACACACAAGTTCATTTACATTAAAATTTTTATGAAAG
Source organism: Maratus michaelseni (assembly GCA_963931845.1). NCBI lineage: Eukaryota > Metazoa > Arthropoda > Arachnida > Araneae > Salticidae > Maratus > Maratus michaelseni. Next base: position 197,938,929 of record OZ007590.1, read on the forward strand.
CTAAAATTTTTATGATTGCTTTCTCAATGACTTTATCAAAATTTAAATCATCAACTTGCATATGTAATTTACTCTGAGTAGTTTAATATTTTAAACCGCTAAGAAACTGCTCCAAAAGATTTTCATTTAATGTTTCACCAGAAAATGCAAAAAAAGTTGTCAGTTTTTTAAATCTGGCAGCAAATCCTTATATCGATTCATTTTCATTTTGATAAGAATTACGAAATTTTGTTCTTTGATAAAATTTATGAAGAGCAGGATTTAGGTGCTCTAACAGAATATCAACAATTTCATCACATTTCAAACATTCATCAGATTTAGAAAAAAATAAATCACATAATAAATTATACAACTTCGGACCTATACAAGAAATAATTGCAGGAACTTTATTTTTCGCTTTAACTTCATGAAATATAAATGACTGCTCCAGTCTATTAACATATGATTGGGACGTCTTAATTGAATCACTAAACTCTTTGAAACTTGAAAACATTTTAGCACTTTATTAAATTCAGTAAAGGAAAAAATATGTAGAGTTACAACCGCCGTAAAATTCTCAATTGACAGACTTAATGCGGAAAATAAACATTATTGGAACTTCCAATTGGTAGAATAAATCAATTCGTAATGCGATACTCAAAGCGAAAGTAACACAGCAGTCGAGCCATTTTGTTCTCGACTCATCATTTCTTTTTCAATTTTTTTCGGTGATAACATTTTCGCTTTTCTTTTCATTTCCCCAACGTCGCCAATTATAATATATTAAATATTAATTAAAGTAGCACAAAGATAAAATGACGTGGCCGAATAAATTTAACTTTATACATCTAATTAACATCACAGAAAAAATACATGTACATCACAACATCAAATCATAACAGAACTAAATATCCATTTGCTAATCGCAGTTCAAACAGAACTTAGGTACATAGATGTCACTAGCGACTGGAGGACTTACAATTCTTAAAATTATTTTGTGGTGCTGCCATCTACAACTTACTTTCTGAAGCAAAAACACCACAGTAACCTATAAACATTTTAACAAAAATAAATTTATAGAACCTGTAAATATACGAATCCAAAATTAGACCTCGTTCTGCCAAGTAATTTTTAGTTATGCATAAAAAACTACTCGCAATGCAGTTAGTTTTGCAATTATTAAAAAGTGATTAAATATTAAGAGTTCGAAACCTTGCATTTGCATAATTATTAAACTGCTTCACCGAATGATTTTCCATTTGGTATCCGCAGCTAAAATGTATTGAAAAAAAGAAATATGGTGTCAAACTTTGGTGTTCGTATTAAAAATTCTAAAGTTTGTTACAAGATGACCTGTTAAGCTTATTGTTTTTGTTACATACGTGTAAAGAAAACAGAATTCTCAATTGAATGGGCCGACTTTTTATCTCAATATCTATTTGGAAATATAATAAATAGTTTTTTTTACTTTTTTTGACCGGCTGTAATAATGAATCGCTGAAAAATTATAACTTTTTCATAAATGCATGGCTGCCAACTGCTACGACGTTTGGCTACCGGTAGTTTGCAGAAAGGTTTGATAAATAAGGCAAAGCAAATTGTTACAAATTACTAATGGTCGAAAATCTTAGCAGTTGGCAACTATTCAAATGTGATTAATACTGAAGAGTCTTAGATTAAACTACAGAAAAATTATGGTTTGAAAAGCAGATTTATATATGATAATGACTAACAAAATAAATGTGATGACAATTAATTGTTTGATTTAAGATGTCAGTAATAAAGAAACAACAAAGGTTTATTTTCGGTAAGTAAGCTTAAAAATAAATGACTTCAATTTATTTACTATAAAGAGCATGATTAGATTTGAGAGAACGCAACATAAGTTTTCAGGCATTAACTATCTTTTCTAGGATTAAGGTAAAGTTTGTCATCTTAAATAACGTTATATATAACGTAACATTCAGTAATATTTTATCAGATTAAAGTTATTTTGGAAGAATAATAACCAAATTCTTTTTTATTAAGGGTATCGTAACATAAAATGAGCAAAATAAAGTGTATATGAAAAGTATGAACAATATCTGCATCCGAAAATATAATCTTAATATAAGAGTATTTTACCACATTGAAAGGACAAGTATCGAGAAATTAGTCATATTTTTATCGCAGAAAAAGTATGCAAATATTGTGGTTGTGTAAAAGACAGGATACAATGCGCTTCTGTCTTTAAGTTGTATGAAAGATTAAATACAAACATTAAAGGGCTAGAGTTGATACGACTATGAAATTGAGCGCTTTCATTGGTGAATGCAGATATTTCGTCTAAATCTTTTATAATGATATTTTTTATTGTTTAATATATTTTGTAAAACATACAAACGTTTCTTAATCTAGGTAAAGCAAAGTATAACAAAAACGAAAATGTACAAAAATCTCTTACGAATTACCCACGATCCCGAAATACGTTCTTTATCTTTAGAACCATCAGAAAAAATTATATTTTTGAGATAAAAACAAAGTTTCTTTTGCTTCCACTGATTTTCAGAAACATTTCCGAGTAGTTTTTATAGTATATTAATCACTTTTTTCAACCCGGAATAGAGATTTTTTGGATGCTATCAATTCTCAAATAAACATTTTCATGTTCAACAAACATGTTTTACAGACGAATAAGATAAATTTATACTATGAGGATTAACATTAAAATTAACATTAAAATTAATATTAATATTTAATATATTATTAAATACCCGATTTTATTAATTGTATATTGATATAATTGATAAAATCGGGGGCGATTGATTAATAAACCACAGCTGTGTATTACTTTATCTTAAATTTTATCTTTCAAAAAATAGAAGTATATTATTTTATTTTTTTTAAAAATATTGTCTATTATTTAGTAAAGTACTTATCACCTGTGAATTAGATAAACGTTTTTGTGATAACTTGATAAGAAAGAAAAAAAAGTAAGAAATATATTTTATATAATTTTTAGAAAAACAAAGTAAATGCTTGTTTAAATGATAGTGGAAAATATATTTTAAAAATCTGGTTAGAAACAAATTTGAATAATATAAGAAATACATCAATATCCCACAAAAAATATATTTTAATCAATGATTAATAACTGATTTTCGATCATTTTAATAATTGCATAGTTACGCACTTCCATGGATGCATCCTCTGTTTCGTATTCTTTCATCAAGATTATTTTATTACTATTGCATGTATAAATTCAGTTATGCAACTGAAAATTTTTAGTAAATAATTGACATCGTCCTAAAAAACGATAGACTAATGTGAGAAAACTGAATAATCTGCAATAGAAACTACCCGGAAACGTTTTCAAAAATCAGCGGCCGAAAAGGGAATTCTCTTTTTGTAAGGGTTTCTTTAAATCTCGAAAGTATATTGGTTTCTGAGGTTTCCAACAGGCAGGCTTCTCGGAGACTTTATAAGAGTACACAAATTACTCTAGTGCTCTCTACATATCAACAAGATTTGTTATTTTCCATTACCATCTTACATAGATGAGTTTGTTCTAAGCATACGTATGGAGTCTAGAAAACAAACATCGACAAATAAATTACAATCCGTTGTTGAAAACGTTATGAAAAGTATTGCGTCTACATGAAATCAGAATGCAGCTAGTTCGGGTACCTGTATTTTTTCTGTAAATCATAGACTTTGTGTGTTAGCAACTTGAATTTGCTTTCTGTTATCATTAAAAGAATTATGAGATAAAACGTTTGTCCGAGTTATATTTTGTTACCTTGTGTATAGCAGAGATGTTTCATTTGCCGAGGAACGATTCCTGCAGTGAAACTAAATGAACGATTCCAGTCTATAAAAATGAATCGACCCTTTCTGGAACGATTTTGAAAAGGAAAGATTCCTCGGAATTGGTCTGAAGTGTACCGACTCCAAAAAGGACCTATTCCTCGGAATTGGTACAAAATGCACCGACTCCGAAAATGACCAATTCCTCGGAACTAGTCCAAAATGTACCGATTTCGAAAAGGACCGAACTATTCGGTCCGAAATGGAATGATTCCGAAAACGACAGATGTTGAACAATACTCCAAAAAGGATCGATTCCGAGGAATCAATCCTTTTTCGGATTTATCGGAATCGATTCCAGGTCAGTTTTAATAAATTAAAATAGGCTATTTTATTCTAAAATAGCAGATTTTGATTCTATGAAATCTGAGATTCTAGCCAAAAAATCCTTTTAATTAAAATGTAAAAAAAAAAAGATATAGAAGTGCCGGGCGGGGAGATTGATTAATTAACTATAACTGTGTATTACTGTATATTAACCCCTTGAAGGGCGCCGGTATATTATGTATACCACTTAATTTTAATCCTAAAATGCCGCATTGCCACCAGAATTTTAGAATTATATTTTGCATTTATAATAAACATGAAGAAATTTTTTTAATTATTTTCAAATAAATTTGTTCTTAAATCCTGGTGCAAATCAATCATTTCAATATTTTAGCAACATAAGTGCATTGCCCCTGTAAGGGTTAAATGTCATGTTTAGAAAAATAGAAATATATTATTTTACTTCAGTTAAAATATAGTCTATTATTTAGCTATGTACTTATCATCTGTGACTTAATTAAATTATTATTGAAACTATTTATAACTTGATCAGAAAGAAAAAAAATAAGAAAAATATTTTATATAATTTTTAGAAAAAACAAAGTAAATGCTTGTTTAAATAATAGTGGAAAATATTTAAAAAAAATCTAGTAGGAAACAGTTTTTAATAATACAAGAAATACATTACTATGCCATAAAAATTGCATTTTAATTAATCAATTAATAAAAACTGATTTTCGATCATTTTAATAATCGCATAGTTACACACTTCTATGTATATTTCACTGTTTCGTATTCTTTCATTAAGAATAATTTCAATTTGAGAATCCACTTTGTCAAAAGTAAAGTAAGACCAGCTACGATCGCTCGAGTACCACTTTATTTCGACAGTTTGGCGTGTTATTTTTCTCTCCTAAAGGTGATGATTCAAAAGATCTCGAAACTCTCGTTGGATGCTTTAATCAGCTTACTGTAAAAACTCCGGCGGGATTTATAAAATTCGAACTGGTAGCTGTGGCTAACCGGAGTAATTACTCAAGTTGATTTGTAGAAAGAAAAGTTTTTTTATTCGAAGCTCGAAGGACAGAGCATTCCTTCTACAGGTTTCATTATTTAAATAAAATAGAACAAAATAAAATAAGATGAAATGCGTGGGTGCAGGTGATTATAAACGAGTTCCATAAAGTCCTCTAATTTCTCCTTAGGTCTCTACACCAGACAGTCTCGTTCCAAACTTAATTTCCGTTCTCTGTATTCGGTGATACAAATTAAACAGGACAGGGTGTCCTTGGGTGATCGAGACGGATCGCTCCTCCGAGTTTTCCTCTCACAGACCTGGCCGTCTGTCCTCCCTCCGTTTCACTTCGCTCTCGCTTCACTGCAAGACTCTGCTTTTTCAGGGTCACGTCCTACCCTTTTGCCTCCGAAGAACCATCTCCTCTCGTCTTCTCTTCTTCCTCTCGCCTCCGAAAAAAAGGGGGGCGGGGGCAGGTTCCTCCCGGCCTCTTAAACTTACGTCAGCCTATCGTAGTGGATCTCTGGTTCTCATTCCCAGATTTTAAAGGACTTCCCTTGGCGTCCGAAAGTCTCTGGGAATCTCTCCATCTGCGACCTCACAAGGAGAGTAATCAATCCGTTAGTGTCGGACTAGGTGCCAGGCAGTCTCGGTTATTGTTCTTAAAATGTCCACGCCATTCAGCATCGGGAATCGATCGTTTCGTTTGATCTGACCCGACAACTCCTGAGGTCAATAGTAACGTAACTCAGCTGGGATATGGGAAAATATCACAGCATTACCCCCTCCAGCAGTTGAGATTTTTCAAGCATTTGGAAAATCTTACATCATTACTGGTGCGCTAGCCTTCCATACATACCCAATACACAAGTTAATTCTCAATAGAGGCTTACCTTAAACATTATTATTCACAAGTTTACAATACACTCTACAGACTCACATCGTTAAATTAAATTTCAATATTCATTGCATGATTCAAATACACAATTATTTCAATTACAAAATTAAAAACTATATACAAAATTACTGAGTGGAATATTATTTATTCCATTCTACTTAAACAGTCTACATGTGGAATTTGGTATACCTGGCCGATAACCTAAGGATCTGCGAATATCCTGCCTTTTTCCACAATCTCTAATTAGTCGGAAATCATTTCCGGCGTCGTTTTTCGACTGTCTAACATCGCTGCCTTTTGTTTCGTTATGCGGCGATATGTATCCTGGGGTTTCCAAACAATCAGAACTGAAAACCGTTTTTCGCTTCCTTCCTAACGCACAATAACTGTTTACCCCTTTTGTTGTTTTCCGTCCCGAAGATTTAAACCTAAAATCTTCCTTTCGTTTTAAGACTGTGTCTTTATTTTTTTCCCCATGCTTACTTTCCCGGATTTCATTTCTTAAATAAAACACCCTCGCTCTTTCTTTATAACCCTCTTCCTTCATCCTTGATTTGGGTGTCGCGCGGATCGGGGTCGTCGCGAATTTCGTTTTAATGGAAGATTCACAATGCGTTACTCCTGCACGTTGGCTAAGGGGAAAGGGAACAAAGCCTTTCTTTTCCTTCCTGTCCGGTTTTCTCACTTCATTCTTTTGATAAGCCGAAACTAAGCGGTTCGTGGGGTTGGGGGGAATTGGGCGGTCACTCCTGTGCCTTTTTTTCGGTGCTGCACTCCCAAATCTAACAGGCGGTTTCGGTTTCATTCTGTCTAGCAAATTTTGTGTTTTGCTTCCCAATAAATAATAATCCATTTCTATGTCTGCATCGACAATACCTGCGTAAGTCCTAACTCTTTTTCCTAAATCACACAGATTAAGCTCTATTTCTGCGAGGGGTAGACATTTTAAATCATTTTGTAACGGTTGCTTTACCCACACGACTCTCCCTGTGTATTGTTCTCGGGTCACCTGGTTGGCACTAATTAAATCTAGCGACGTAGCCGTGTCTCTAAAAATTTTCATTTCTTTCCCATTTACCATCCCTTCGCTTAGATAGGGATCGAAACTCTCATCTAAATCGTTCAAGTCTGCCAGTTGACACACTATTTCGGGTTTATCATTTATCCCTTTTAGTTCTGGGCAAGAGTATCGGAGATGGTCGGGGCTATTACAAATAAAACAGGACATACCTCTTCTCCGTTCAAAAATCTCGTCCCTATTTTTTTGTTCATCCCGATCACGCCAGTTTCTTTTTACTTCAAGCCCCTTTTGTTCCACTTTCGGTTTATCGGTGAATCTATTCCTCTCAAACGATTTTCCATTATTTGGGTTTTTAGGGGGAGCTTGTTTTCTCTCCGTTCTTCTGACCGCCTCATAATGATCAAGTTTTTGGGTCAGATCCAATGGCTTAATTATTGTACTCCAAGAGTCAATAAAATGCTGTCTAATTTCAGAGGGCACTTTCCGTTTGATCTGGTCAGTAATTATCAGGTCCCTAAGTTGACTGAATTCGGACACCTGAATACCACTTAACCATTGGTCGAAATAATTCGTAATTTCATACGAAAAATCTTTCCAATTTTTTTCTTCGGACCGTGGTGTTGTTACGAATTTGATTCTGAAGTCTTCTGCACTAATTTTAAACCTTTCGAGTAATTCACCCTTCACAAAATCAAAATTGTCCGTTTCGTCTGGTGGTTCTCTAAGAATAACTTCTGTCAATTCTATAGGAAGTAAACCTAGCAAATTTGTTACCCATTGCGACTTATCTAATTGCGCTTTTAATGCCTGTCTCTCAAATAAGTTGAGATATAAGGAAATCTCCGATTTTCCCATTTCAAATTTAGGTAACACATTTTTTAACAGAATTTTAGGTTCCCTTTCTATTTGACTAGATGATAACGTTAAAGTATCATTTTCCCGTTCGGCCCTAATTCTCGCGAGCTCATGTTCTTTCTCAATTTTATCTTTTTCCAATTTCGATCTCTCTACACGGTCTTCTTCAATCAACTTTAATTGGTTTAACGCCATAGTCTCATCATAATCGGGGGCCTCCGTTATCTTTTTAACCAATTTAGGAATTGTATCATTTGACAAAACCTCTACTTCAAATTCTATCGCAAGGGTTTGCAGATCGCATTTTCGAAATCCCGATATGCCTGCCATAATCACTAATTTTAAATTCTAACACAATTTAATTCCAATTTCCCGCACATAAATGCAATAAAAAAAATACACAATTTTTTTCACCCCCAAAACAACATAAAAATAAATACAGTAGTTTCTGCTCGACACAAAATACAATCAATATTCATGAAATTTTGATCGCAGGTCACAGATTTTTAAAATTTTGAATTACAAGCAAACCAATTCCACATATAGGCTACAATTTGCCAAAAAAAACATATATCTTACTTAACTTAACTGAATTACTAACAGACTTCAACTTAGTCTCACAACTTCTTTAAATTCAAAATTTAATTCCTTAGCAATCTTCAAAATAAGAGAGCACATTAAAAATTTCGGCCGAAAAATACAATTAACATAATTTGCATTTCACCAAACAAAAAAATTTTAATTAAAAAGATTAAAAGAATTTTTCAATTACTAGAAACAAGATGAATTTAAAGTTTGTTACACTTTTAATTTACCTTCAACACACAAAAACATCTGTTGGTAATTAATATTTAAAATTTTTACTTATATTACCGAACACAAATAATTAAAGAAAAATTGCTTCCTGTCCAAAATTAAAAATATACACACTAAGCCTCCACTGAGAATAAAACAAGTGCTCACCTGGGTATAGCTCTGTCTGCAATTCTTGGCGGTGATTCTGCTTTCTTTTCTCTCCACACTGTCAGCAAAGTTCGGATGGTTCTGGTTTCTGGTTCAGCGGATGCAGTTTCAGATCAGCTCGGGTCTCTGCCTTGGCTTTGGCGTGTCACTTTGGGGTCGGTGGATCTTCCTCGATTCAGCGGAATCTGTCTCTCTATCACAGGATTCTGTACGAATTCGGCGAGTTGTCCTGCTCTGCCCCGATTCGGTATGTAGATTCAGGTTCCCAACGGCTGGTGTAGATTCTGAAGAAATTCGGCGAGTTGTCCTACTCTGCCCCGAATTTATAAAACTTTGTCACGCACGTTTCTTTCACCACTTTAAATCCCTTGAAGCTGCCACCATCTGTAAAAACTCCGGCGGGATTTATAAAATTCGAACTGGTAGCTGTGGCTAACCGGAGTAATTACTCAAGTTGATTTGTAGAAAGAAAAGTTTTTTTATTCGAAGCTCGAAGGACAGAGCATTCCTTCTACAGGTTTCATTATTTAAATAAAATAAAACAAAATAAAATAAGATGAAATGCGTGGGTGCAGGTGATTATAAACGAGTTCCATAAAGTCCTCTAATTTCTCCTTAGGTCTCTACACCAGACAGTCTCGTTCCAAACTTAATTTCCGTTCTCTGTATTCGGTGATACAAATTAAACAGGACAGGGTGTCCTTGGGTGATCGAGACGGATCGCTCCTCCGAGTTTTCCTCTCACAGACCTGGCCGTCTGTCCTCTCTCCGTTTCACTTCGCTCTCGCTTCACTGCAAGACTCTGCTTTTTCAGGGTCACGTCCTACCCTTTTGCCTCCGAAGAACCATCTCCTCTCGTCTTCTCTTTTTCCTCTCGCCTCCGAAAAAAAGGGGGGCGGGGGCAGGTTCCTCCCGGCCTCTTAAACTTACGTCAGCCTATCGTAGTGGATCTCTGGTTCTCATTCCCAGATTTTAAAGGACTTCCCTTGGCGTCCGAAAGTCTCTGGGAATCTCTCCATCTGCGACCTCACAAGGAGAGTAATCAATCCGTTAGTGTCGGACTAGGTGCCAGGCAGTCTCGGTTATTGTTCTTAAAATGTCCACGCCATTCAGCATCGGGAATCGATCGTTTCGTTTGATCTGACCCGACAACTCCTGAGGTCAATAGTAACGTAACTCAGCTGGGATATGGGAAAATATCACAGCTTACATTGTGATTTATTATATAGAGAAAAATCAGCTTGAACTATAAATTTTGCAAAACGTTTTTTATTCTTTCTTAAAATTCATATACTGAAGATTAAAAAAAAACATAATGTCTAATAATACTAATAATTTAACAGTAACAGTGGTGAATAGGATTCAAATAATTTAACCGCGATTCGCTCCCCTAATGGCTGTTTTTAGTATGAAAACGTGAAAGAAAAATCACGTTGTACATATAGATTATCAAACATTTTCAAACATAGGTAAAGCTGCATATTTTATGCTTTTTGCTGTTTAATAGATTTATGTTAAGATACAGTTTCAATATACAAATATTAGCATAGTTAAAAAAAATAAATAAATAAATAAATAAATAAATAAAACAATTTACCATAAAAACATTTTGTGTGTGTGTAGTTTTATACTGATTCTAATGTATACAGATTAATAGACCTTTTGATTTTTTGCCAAAAAATGGAGTACTATTACGCCTATTTCTTCTTAATTATTGAGTGCCAAAGAATGTGATTTTGTATAGTTTAAATTAATTATTAATTAATTATTTTTCACTTTTTCATTAAAATTCGTTATTACAAATGTGAACGTATTTAGCATATATTTTAACATTTACGTATTATAATTAGCAAACATTCTAATTTCTTCTCCAAATGTTGCAATTTTAAGAGAGTTTTGGAGGCATATAGAAGTAATTCTTATTATGTATTGTGAAAACCATTAAGACATGAAATGGTTTTAATTTCAGCAATTAACCGATGAGAAGTAAGTCTGGATTATACAACGATGATTTCACCAAATCAACAAATTTTATATATTCCTATTTTTGAAATAAAACTTTTTTTTTAAGTATTGTATTTTGTATTTTCTGTTTTCTTAATTATTTTGTGTATTTGAAAGTTAGTTAATCTATTGAAACGTACTGAACTATATAATTATGATTTTGTTTCTTATCTCATAACCCACAATTCTAATTCTGTGTAATTTCTAAATTTAAATATACTTTGTGATACATTTTCAAAAACTTTCAATCTTATTTTCAACCACATAAGAGTAGAATTTCAAAAAATACCTTTTCAATGAATTTTTATGTCATAATAGGAAGTAGCAACTAAAATATTACGATTTTAGGTGCAGGCATTTTGGTTTCGGCTGTGTATTAATCATTCAGTCAGGAAGGCCGTTGTTATATACTAATACTACCAATTACAATTCGTTTAATCAATTAGGTTTTTCGAAATTGAGAAGTATCTAGTTTCTTTTTATAAAATATTATATTTACACATGAACTTAACCCTAAAAGTCCTAGGAATTGTTTCGAAATGGACACTCCAAAAAAGGACCGATTTCCCAGGAATCGTACAGAAGTGGACTGACTCTATAAACGGCTTGTTCCGTGTATCGACATTTAAACAAATGGTTACATTGGGGTGGATTTTAAAGAGGAAGCTAATTATAAGGCTTAAAATTGCGTAGGCACTGGTAGCAAACATCAGAACTAAAATAAAATTTCCTACGTAAATAATTAATAGTATAAAGGGGGAAGGGGGTCATTTAACGATATATTTTCAAGAGAAAACCAATGATTACACAGAAAATCGAATCGCTCGTCGCCCTGATGGACAAAGCCGGTGCTACAAAAAATATCCTGGATAAACTATAAGCGGTAAATGAAATGTCTCCCAGGGGTAAATTTTCAGCAGGAATTGAGTTTAATGCTATAAATCATAAAGTCAGGGAATACTTGTATTACGGTGATTAGAAGTAATTGCTAATTAATTGAACAAACTGTTTCAATGAAATGAACTCTTGAAAATAAAATTACTTGTACAAAAAAGTAAAAATTAAGACGGATGGATGCGTAAGAAAATGGACGAATACGTATGAAAATAAATTAATACTAGCTGACCCGCCCGGCGTTGCTCGAGCAGACTGTCATGGAAAAAATATAACATTGGAGTGAACTTCATAAAAAAAGACTGAATAGTATGTATAAAAGCTTGTAAAAAATAAATAAGAGCTAAAACTTCTAAAGCATAAGAGTTACGTTTAAGAAATGAAACGGTCAAGGAAAATCATTACACTTACTGTTCCCTTTTTACTAAATATCCCTTTTTAATTTTATATTGCTAATTGAATTTTTTTAATTAAAAATATTAAATGCTTACAATAGTCAGTATTTCAAATGAAAATGTATAAAAATATATCTATTTAATTGTTAATGTTGACAAATTATAATTGCAATTTATTTGCATTACAATCAATAAATCATTGTTTGTTTCACTTTTATTCCTGTAGATGGCAGCACCAACCAATGAGATGGGTTTCACTCGGGCGTTGCCATTAAACAATTAACAAATAATTGAGATTCCTGTACCACGTACGATAGCGTAATATATATATAGATTATTAATATTATGGATTTTATGTTCGTTCCAATGTTTCGGGATCCGTTCCTTTTTTTTAAATCGTCTCTTTTATCTTGAAATCGTTCCTTTTATCTCGGAATCGTTAAATTTTTACGAAATTTTTCCTTTTATGGGTATCTTTCCTTTTCTGGAAATTGTTTCATTTTTTCGGAACTGTTCCTTTTTATAGGACGATTCCAACAGGAACGACTACAAAGAACACGTTCCTTCTGTGAACGATTTCGGCTGGAACGATTCCTTAAAAAGAACGATGTTGCCCATATCTAGTGTATAGTGTATATACGTGTGTGTGTGTGTGTGTATGCGTGTGTGTGTGGCAAAAGCAGAAAATTCATAAAGTTCATGTTTTGGCGGTACAAAAAAAGAAATCTATGTTATATTACATAATGCATGCACTTGTTGCATGCATTTTACTTAAGCATGCAGAACAGTTTTTTTAGCTACAACTTATAGGACTTACGGATCGTTTTAAAACAGAAATTTCGTAGCTGTTAAAAAACAACTATTTTTATGCAAATGGCTTTTGATATAATGAAGAAAAACATTTGAAACGATTTGGAATTTGAACTATACCTCTAAACCTAACGTTTTACAAATTGAATATTGCGTAACAGGAAGAAGACATCCCTGTATACAGGTATGTATATGGTTCCTTCTACAAAAAAAAGTTACTGTTTCGGTATATGGTATTTAATTTTGGACAGAAAATAATTTTTGGAAATTCTATAAAAGTTTATATAATAGAACACATTAAAATATCTATATTTGATAAAGCTTTATGATTTAATTTTTTTTATGAACGGAGGTATGTTTGCATACTTTCATTCCATATTGCCCTTACGTTTTTATATTAGCATCTTCACTTATTTTGGGAATGTGCTAAATATATTATTCATTCAGTAATTTTTTTCTCAGAAAACTGCTTTATGTGTAAATAAAATTTTATTATGAAAAAAAATATATTTTTATCAAAAAATATGTTTGAAGTGCTGTTAAAAGCCCTTTACCTTTTGTATCATTCGTTATAATAAAATTTTACGCAATAATCTCTAAAATATAGTAGCACTCATCAAATTTTAAAAATATTCAGAGCCACGTGCATCCCTTTTTACTTTTAGTTGTTACCGGTGGATGTTTACATTGTCTGATTGTCATTAAATTTTAAATATTATCACAGAAAAAGAATTGGCCATGAACCTTTTGTATCCTGCGTTCATGATTTAAAACGTAAGCATTGCTTACTTAATAAAAATAGGTTTTTCAATTCATATACTTAAAACTTTTAGAGATATTTACTTCCAGTTTCACATCTAACCATATTTAAGCATGGCAATATAAAAGAAAACATTGTGTAACATTGTATCCTCCTTAGATGTATCCCTGTTACGATATGATCAAATATATTACTCACTAAAGGAATCGAGATACTTTAAGCGCGATTAATCAGAAGACTATGCGACCGCTTATATAAATCTTTAAAAAGTGAAATAGGAACAATGCATATTAATTAAAAAAAAGTTCCTTTAGTTTTTTTATTGATATTTTAATGGTCAGAAAGTACATATTTTCTGTATATCAACTCATATATATATATATTAAAAGTTTTAACAAAAACTATTTCTAAATCAATAAATTCAAAAACAATTTGATTTTTAAGTCATTCCTTTAAATGGTTATACTTCAAAACTTGTATTAGGAAATGCTGACTGATTGTTGTTCTTTAGGTGTTTGCTTTTTTAGAATAAAGTTTTGCGATTGTTAAAATGCTTTTTTTTTTTTACCAAGAGAAAGATGTAAAAGATTTAGTATTTCATTTTTCTAGAAGTAAATACAGCTATATTATGTCCACTCACAGAATCGTAATTTGCTTTGGAGTAAAATTCTTTCTAAAATTCTTTATTAAATGAAAAAGAAATGCATTGATTTCTCCAATAATTCATGGTAGTGATATAAAATATGTTACAACGTGATAAAGAATAAGTGATACTAGCGAAGATTTCGCACTGCAGTCTAATATCTTTTAGCCTTATCTAATATTTTTTAGATGCAGGTTTAAACTTCTAAAAAAAATTAAGGACTAAAAATATCTGCAAACAACATTAGTAAAGCCAGAATATCGTCTCAATAATTCCATCAAAGTTACAGTAAAAACTGACCGAAGATAGCAAACGAAAAAAAAAAATCAATCGTATTTTAACTGCATTAGACGGTGACATCATCTGTTTCGAAAGAAAAAAAACTTGGGACAAAGAAAAATAAATTGAGCATTTGAATTTAAATTAAACTTTATAATCGTAAATATAAAATAAACCCGTGAAATAATTATGACCGAATTTATCTTTATTGAACATTTTTTTTTATATATAATCATTGTTGCGGTATTTCATTTTTGTGGCAACACTTATTTGAGGAAAACCTTTCATTTAATTTATGAAAACAACGCCGATTTAATTTTTAATTACTGGCAATTATTAATTAAAATATATGTTTTAACGAAATGTGAGTATACCATGTCAGAAGCCGCTTCAAAATCCTTACATATGGTATATCATTTATCATTCTGAGTTTTTTATTTGCTTCGAAAAAGGGATGTTGACCACAGAAGTAATATACAGGATAAAACATGTTACAAGAAATAACAAAAACTTCTCTAAATTTACAAACTTCTCTAAATAAATAAATTTAAATGCATTAGAGTAATTATTTTTAGGAAACTTATACACACTTGTTATGGAAAACAAATAAAGGTATCACGAATTATTAATCTTAAACAACTCACATAAATAATCATGTTCGACATTTAATAAGTGATTTTCACCTTAAAAGATTTTTTTAATTACGTATGAATAACTATCCAATGTAGTCATTATCCAATATAGTCATTAGAAAATGTTTTAATTTATTAAATATATTAAATTCTACCAGTAAACCAATTCCCTGCATTTAAACAAGGTACATTTGTTTAATGAAATATTTTCCCAACAAAATAACATTTGGAGGATTTGAACCTCAAGTGATTGTGAGATATTAAGTTTGTTAATTGATTTTAATTAGTTTCAATTAGTGTTTTAATACGGAATTAAACTTCAAAACTCATAAGTCCACACGCACATCATTAATCATAAACGATTGACGAAACTACATTTTGCTTTAGAATAATATCTGTTAAATGTTATTTTTTAAAATTAAAATAACTAATTGATTTGTCTACAAAAATTTACAATAGTGAATATTTACTAAAGTGAAATATTTACAAGCTTTTCTAAACTAATAAATTTTGCGAATTGAAGAGAATATTTTAAGAAAATTTATAAACACATTATCGGTAACAAATGAAGATGCTATGGACTATTACTTTTCCATATTTCACATAAATATATAAAATTCGAAATTTAATAAGTGATTTTTCATCCTATAAGAATTTTTATATTATATATGAATAGCTTGCCACGATACACTATAAGAGTTGGAAAATGCTTTAATTCACTGAATATATTAAAGTCTATCATTAAACTAATTCTCCCCATTTATACAAGTTACACGTATTTAATGAATGCTTTCTTCAACAAAACAGCACTTGGATTGAACCTCAAGTAGATGTGAAACATTAAGTTTGTTAATTGAAATTAATTAGTTTCAATTAGTATTTTAAATACGAAATTCAATTGACAAATTCACAAGTTTTTAGGTACATCATAAATTTTAAACAAGGGAGTAAATCGCAATATTTTACATTTATATAATTATACTTGGATATAAATTTATGAAGTAGAGATTCACATGTATATCCGTTAAATCTTCATAATGTATGATTGATGACGTAATTCAATGTCTGATGTTACAAATGTGCTAAATATAGTAAATTTTTATTGTCCGATTATATAATGGTTAAATTGTCCAACTTTTAAATGTCATCGTTGAACCCCATTTATTTTTACTGTTTACTACTTTTTCAGTGAAACCAAAGCATATTCACACATTATATAATTGTTAATGAAACAAATGTGCATCAACAACAGCTATGTAGTTTTCTGAATTTTTGTAAGTCCATTTTCCCTTGTCATATTTTTAAATTATTATTCAATAATAATACTTACTGTAGGTTCCCGTTATATACTGCTTTTGACATAGCAAATTTTACTGTATTCAGTAAATAATGAGTATTTCTTTTAAACAAAACTAGTTTAACTAATCGTTTAATAATTTATTATTTATTTTTTATTATAGTTAATAATTTTCCGTTTAAGTGAGATTACCATTACAGACATAATTAATATTCGCAGGTTTTACTGTATTTAATAAATAATGAATATTTCTAGCAAATAGTATTTTAGTTAGACGTTTGTTACTTATTAATTAATTTAAAAAGTATTTTAACGATAGATTCCGTTATAGACAGGTTCCATTTTTAGACATTTTATTGAATAAAATAAACAATTAGTTTTTTATAAGTATTATACACATTGAAAGTACCCATTTATTCATTTAATTAGTCATTTCATCAGTCATTTATTTATTTAACAAGCCTTTTATTAATTATTATTCAACGTTATAAACAGGACTCTGTTATAGAGAGGTTCGTTTTAAACAGGTATAATTGTTTTCAGTAAAAAATCGATATTGTTTTTACCTATTCTATAATATTGTGCAGATTAATTAAAATAAGTAAGAGTTAACAAATAAGTACGATTAAAATATTTCACAAATGTTGACGAGTAATGGCCATTTTACATATTTAATTACAATTCACAAACACAATAACATCGCAAACGTAACATCACAATATCAGGCCATACAGAGACTAAATACAGCAAGGGATAAACAAAAGCAAATAATTGGCGTTACCGTACAGACATATACAAATTTTTGTGATGTCATCTATAGAAAATTAAGTGAAATGCAAGCACTATAGTTCACCCCCACTTAATATTTGAGTCGGGTAGGAGCTTTTCTAATTCTTGTAGACTGTCTAGGTACATGTGGAGAGGAAGACAAATAATTAATTTTATTTATTTAGTTATTATTAAATGTTAATTATTTTCTATTTTCGGTAGGTTTACGTTATAGAGAGATTGAGTTTCACGAATGTTCCCATGGTCTGATTTCGTCTGATTATGGATACGTTATTAACTAATGGCTATTTATTAAAAAACAGTTTACAAATCTTCTAAGACATTTTTGCCCAAAATGAAGGTATATCTATCTTAGATTCTGAGGAATATAACTCTTATAAAAAAATTTAATATGACAAAACGCGAAAAGTAACAAATATAAAGTTTTTATATATTCTTTTTCCTTTTTGATTTCCCCTTTTTTAGCAATGCAAAAAGAATATAGATAGATTATTCAGAAACTTAATTATTAATAAGATTGAATTACAAAAGTTATTTCTGGTAATATGAATTATTTTTTTCTTCTTTGATAACAAAAATATTTAATAAAACTAAAAACAGTGTATTTCGAAATTTTTTGTGTTATGGTAAAACAGTTTTAACACAGATTAATGTTTAAAGAAATGTTTAAACATGTTTTGTTCACGCACAATTAAACATAAAAAATAACTGCTACAATAAAATTCCGATAACAAGTTTTCAGACATGCATCACAAAGAAATAATTTTTCAGCAGTGCTTTATCGACGTGGAAAACAAGTTAGCTTACATAATTATATTTTATTCTAAACAAAGGATTTTGTTTTATGATATGCGTAAAATGCTTTTTCTGCAGGAAATTAATATTACGTAAACTACTTTATGGAGTTGGAACTAAATTCGTGTTTGAGAACTTAATAAAAGCATAAAACCGATTTCGTAATTTTAAAGAATAATGTAAAAATAAATATTTGCGGGAGTAAATATATTTCCATTAGTTTATATTTTGTGATTTAATAATACCCAATAATGCAAAATTAAATTTATGTAATGCTCTTCTGTAAATGTACAGAGTGATCATAATAAAAATTATTTTAAAGTTAAACCGATATTTGATGCCATAGGGACTGACTGATACCATTGATAAAAGAAGGTTGTAATTTGGTATGTAGGTATTTTATACTACGGATTCGTTAATGAGGTAAAGAACAACAACCCAGTTCTCACAATTACAGTTATAGTGACGAAAATTATATTCGAAAATTTCAAATGGCAACACCCATTTTTTTGCATCGTAAAATGTATCTTCACAGTGAAAAACCATGAATGGTGTTAAAAAACTAATTTTAACAGTAGAAATGGTGACATAAAATAAGCGCAAATAAAAGTAACAAGATGAACAAATGCGTCGGTACAAACGACTAAATCTAATAATTTTACTCGGATTACAAAGATTTAAATCTTTATATTCACAGACGATGAACACGTCGCGTCGCTTGCAGGAGATTACGGTTTATACATGAACGCATAAAGATTGCACAATCTCTCGTTTGATGGTGTTTTTCATATTAGATTCACTTTGCAGTTTTTGCGTGTATAGGATATGCAAATACGGATATAGAGATCAAATGCGGATATAGAGATATAGGGAAAGGTTGGGCAGTATCGGACGTTTAAACTATTTCGAATTTTAAAAAAAATCATGTTTAAATTTGAATGTTTTCCGTTCTAATGAAAACTTCAACATATTATTTCAATACTTTAAAAATCTCATTTCCCTTATAATCATCGTCATTGGGTTTCCGTTGACTTTTTATAAACCTTACATTTTGACTTTTTTGATCTCTGGAGGCTTGTATAGGACATGATGTTGTGTTTGAAAAAACGTCATTTTTGGATTCAGAAACAACTTATTGTTACTACATGTATACATTCATATACAAAGATATAAAAAAATACATAGAGATTACTTATCAGATGTAGAAAGAAGAAAAGGCATTTTAGTATTTGAATTATGACGCTTAAAATTTCTTACAAAATCAAGTATCAAACACGGAAAAAAAGACAATGAAACTTAAGATTCGCACAGTTTTCATGGGACCAATCTTTGCAAATATTGCACTGGATCCAGTCTTCTTGAAAAGTTTCATTGAGAGTAATACAATGAGTCATTGAATTCATCCTCTTCCCTCAATCTTTGTCAAAGTTCGAAGATTTTCTAGCTTTTGCTTCTTTAGGATTTGCTTTAATTTTAGAATTAGGCCTAACAATCTTCTTCTGTTTTTATTTGCGGTGGACTTTACTTTGTCAGCAAAAGTCAACAAAGCCAGCCTTTTAAGAAAAAAATTTGGAAATTAGTAAAGATACTTTAATTAAATATTAAAAAATAAGAATAACAATATAACTTTTTGCAAAAATTTACCGATTGCTAGATTTTTATATTTATTTTTAAACCTTTACCTGTTTATTTTAGAGTCACTGCTACTAAGTAGCAGTGCTTACCAATCAGAAAGAAATATTACGAATCATTTTCTGGTTTTGAAATTTCTAGAGATTAATTTCATTTTTTGTCAATTTATTTCGTTTAAAGTTGGTTTATTTAAAGGTGAAAATATCTGGCCCACTCACCCGATATTATCATACTGTCCTGAAATTAGGAAACTTGGGTTGATGATCGTAGGTTCAAATGTGCAAAGTTTTCAGTGTTTACATTGTACGAAAATGATAATCCGGTTCAATTTTCTCTCGAAAGTCATCTCTGAAGGCATCCGTTTCACGGATGAATTCAGGTTATTATTCAGAGAGGGAGGGACACTCAACCTCGGAACATCAAAATGTCTCCCGCAAAAGATTTGAGATTTTATGCTTATTCCAAGCATACAAGTCAAACAATTTCCCACCAAAGGTGCAAAAGTCTGAATTCAACATTTCTCTCTCCTATAGCAAGATGGATAGAACCGGTCAATTTTTAACAAAATCCCCCACTTCCCTCTCTCCTGTTTGAAAATAAGCTGTATTTTTCCAAAACTTTTCGAAAATGATCTTAGCTTCACGGCATTATACCGGCATGCCTCCTTAATTCTGAAACTTTCTTGACCGCATATAAACAGAAACCTCTTAAATATACGAAAAACTGTTTTAGAGATTTTGAGAAAGTCTTGAAAATCACAAAATGAGTAGAATTCTCTCTCATTGAGATAAATAAATTGTCCGTAAACACAGTACTATGCTTACGGACAATTTATTTATTGAGCTTTGGCAGAAACATGCATGGTATGCAGACCTGCGTTACATTTTAAGAAGACTCAAACAAATGAAATAGATACGTTGAAAGATGAGATAAACTATCTAAAAAGAATGCGGGCTGATCAAAAATCCACAAAAGAAATATTTTGCACAATCTGTCAACAATACATGAAAGTTATAAACATATATAACTTTAAAAAGTTATAAATATAATAAGAAGATTAAATATTCAATACGATAAGTAATTCTCAAAACATGCCTCAGTTTTATCCACAAAATTTTAATTATGCGATGTCAATTAATCAATCATTGACCATTTTACAAATATAAAATTCCTATGCCACACCAATAAAATATAAGCATTGCATAGTATTTCAAAATGTGAGTGTTGAACTAAATTACAACATTATTCTATAACAAAAGCATCTTTTACAAAAATTGAAGAAAAATATTTTATTTATTGCCAGAACGATTTTACAAAATTAAAAACAGCTTATGTTGACAATATCTTTGTAAAACTCTTTAACATAGATTAATGGTTTAAAAAAAAGCATTTTTCAATGAATTCTGCTCACGCGCAATCAAATAAGAAAATTACTGTTACTGACAAAATCCGATAACAAATTTTGCAGAGATATATGACAAAGAATTATGCTTCGACAACTGTATATCGACATTGAAAACAAATTTGCGTACATAATTAGATTTCATTCTAAACAAAAGATTTTGTTTTATGATACGAAAAATTCTTTTTTCTAGAGGAAGTAAGTTTTACGTAATGTAATTTGCATAGATAAAATTAAATGCGTGTTTGTTATCGTAATAAGAACATCAGATCATTTTCTTTTTATATAAAGCTTTTGGAAATTAATATATTATCATGATGCTGTATTTTATGACTTAATATCTTCAACATAGTAGATATGTGCCTTACGAAGACTTAAATTTCAAATTTGTGTTATTTAATGTCTTATTGATTCTAAAGTTGTAATACGTCACGTTAGGATCTGTAATTTGTTTAGTAATAAACAGATACTTTTTATATTTCAATGGAAAATGTTCTGCTAAACGAAACACTATTGCAAACATGTAACTAAATATTTTATTAACATCGAATTTTTGTATAAATGAGATATCTATACTTCTTTAAATTTCAGCTTACGAAAGTCAGATATTTGTATTAGAGAGGAGTTCAGTCTCTTCTTTCGAGCCCGAGCACGCTCGACCTCGCCTGAATCCGACGATTTGTAATCAGGGCCCAGGATATTTTCTGTCATCGAAGCCGAATCCCGATATCGAAAATAACAGTAGAAAATTATTAATAACATTTTAAATCTGTTTCAAGAATTATTTTCTTATTTAAAAATCCCTTCTTACATAGAAATATGAATTAACCTTGAATAATACCTGTTGAGAACGTTTTGTGAATTTCAAGCCCCTCAATATTTGTTTAAAATAGCAAATTTCTGTTTTACACCCAACCATTGGCAGAAATCTTCAACAATCACAATTTTTATTCTTTTAAATAGCAATTTGCAACTATAGCATAAAGATATGAGTTCTGTTTTGCAATAATTATGAAAATAGACATTAAACAGAACACGTGGTTAGTCAAGATATATCACACGGTTTCTTTATGTTACTCGCACTGAAAGTGCAAAAGCTTCAGAACCTGATAGAATATTTGTCCGTATATCATATGACTCACAACTGAATTCCCTTTCAAACTGATTTTGAAAGTAAGACTGTAAAACACATTAAGAAATTTAAAATACACTCTTGTGCATCAAACAGCAAGGTTTTATGTTTATTTTTTGAATTTGTGAATAAATATAATTTTTGCTTTCAGCCCGGGCCCGAAGACTGATAAAAACATTTAATCTGAGCCCATTTCGGGCTGTGGCGCAGAGGCTCCCATCACTTCAGCACTTCTCATCTCTGATTTGCATAGGAAATAATTATGTATATTTTAGAAATTTTTTAGAAGCGCGGTACATTTGCACAGCCGAAATCCCTAAAACATACGGATGAAATGGAATTTCAATTTTTTGGAAAAAGTAGATTTTGTACAAAAACAAGAGTTTATAAGATTTTAAAATTTCTTCAATACAAAATGTTTGATAATCTTTAGGATAGTCACAAAGACTTGGTACAATCGAAAAAATATTCTGAACAATAGAAAAAATTCACTGTTCCTGTCCCTCTGACACATTTATGAATGATCTGAATTTTCTTTTAACTGCAGTTTTATCAACTAATCTAAACATTTAGAATGCAATGTTAAAACTTCTATAAAGTAAAAGTTTTTGTAGTATTTTCAAAAATACAGTAATAAAATAAATTACAGGGTATTCCAAAGAGATTGAAATGCAGTTTAACTTCATTTTTTATCCTCAGATTGGAAGTTTTTGTCAAAACTGCAACAGCCTGCATTGCTGCACTGGTGAAAATTTTTCTAACTTTTATAAAGTAAAAAAATAAGTATGATCTGTAAAAATTCAGCAAAATTTACTATTGCATTCATAGAGTCTTTTGTTGTGAAATAGGATAACTAAATTTAAGTAAAATGACTTTTTATGGTTTTATTATTGATTTTTTATCCTCAGATTGGAAGTTTTTGCTAAAACTGCAACATCCTGCATTACTCCACTGGTGAAACATTTTGGATTAATGATTGCTAAACTTACATCAAAAATTGTGATACGAAAACCGCATATATCAAAACTTGATGATGGTTTCCTCTGTTAATCTCGAAATGAGTTCGTATGAATGCAATAGTTACTTTTTTTTTTAATACAAATTATGTTTTTGTTTAATATGTCAAGTTTATTAATAATTACTGCATTCATACGAACACATTTCCAAATTAACCATCATCAAGATTTAACATAGGCGGTTTTCGGAAAATCTGAGGATAAAAAATCAATAATAAAAACATAAATGATCCATTTTACTCAAATTTAGTTACCCTATTTCACACCAGGGGATGCTATGAATACAATAGTAAATTTTGTTGAATTTTTACAGATCACAAGTGACATTTTACGTTATAGAAGTTCCAAAATGTGAGGTTATAGGTTCATCGTTAAAAAGCGCTTCTCTGACTAGTTTTGGGGCTGCGATTAGTATAAAAGGGTTAAACGTGGGAGGGGGAGCTAACTCTCCCCTATTTTTGATAATTTGATTTTTCATGCAGAATTACCCGATTTGCTTCAAATTTTGTATGTAGGTTCATTGTGATAAGGCGCTTCCCTGATTAGTTTTGAGGGTTCATTGGTTAATTATAAAAGTAGGGACATGGGCTAATCCCCCCTTAATTTCGATAAATGGGTTTTTCATGCAGAATTATTCGATTTGTTTCAATTTTTGTATATGAGTTCATTGTGAGAAGGCACTTCACTGATTATTTTTGGTGGCCATTGGCTACGTATAAAGGGGGGGGATGAGGGACTAATCATTCCCTCAATTTAGATAAATGGGTTTTTCATGTAGAATTATCCGATTTACTTCAAATTATGTTCTGTATGCACGTATGTATGTACGTAAGTATGTATGCATGTACGTAACGCGAACACTCTTGATAGATACAGCCGTTTTGCTTCAAATTTTGTTTATATGTTCATTGTGATAAGGCGCTTCCCTGATTAGTTTTGGGGATTCATTGTTTAAGTATAAAGGTGGGAACGGGAGGCAAATCATCCCCCTTAATTTAGATAAATGGGTTTTTCATGTAGAATTATCCGATTTGCTTAAAATTTTGTATATAGATTCATTGTGATAAGGAGCTTCCCTTATTACGTTTGGGAGTTCATCGTTTAAATATAAAAAGGGAGAACGAGGGCTATTCCCCCCTTAATTTATTGTGGATTTCTTTATTTTTCGAAGGCAATTTTCTTTGAAATAAGGGAATAATATACAATTAGTGTAAATAGCCTGTGAGCTCAATGCCAACAGTTTAACTAGGCACTTTTCTTTATTATATTTTATATGGCCCGTATAAAATACATTTAGGAAAAAATAACTATGTTCTGACAAGTAAAACAGTAAAAATGTCATTCTACCACTGCGAAAATTCTCAGAGTTATGATATTTCGAATTTTCAAACTTTCCGACACAAAAAAAAACCCCATCTGATCGTCTAAAGTGCCGGAAAACTAAACTAAACTAAATAAAATTTAAAGTATCATATCTCGACTAGTTTTAGAAGCAGAAGAATGGATTTTGTTCTGTTATTCTGGTCACAGCATGGTTAAATTTGTTCTCAATATAACTTATAAGATTGAGAGACTGTATAAAAAATTTAAAAGCGTAACTTTTAAACATATTTCAGCCTAGTTGAAAAGTGTTTATGACTTCGGTTTGTTAGCCGTCTGCCGTCTGTCCGTCCGTGCTGTAAATCTCGTAAATATACTCGCATTTCCCTGCAAGTTGTATATGTTATTGTCCTTCACTATAGCATAAACCCTATTGAAAATGTTTAGTATTTCATAGCATTATAGTTTTTGTTACAGGGACAGTCAAAAGTATTCTGTTACATTACAGTCAATGGGAAATAATCATTTCAAGTGCATTTTGATGTTTCTACGTCGTTTGAAACATAATGAAATTTATATACAATTATGAAGCGCATTAAAACATGCTTTTTGTATAATATGCGATTCAAAGCATTTATTATTCATTTGCAGTGTCAAACAAAACAAATGATGAACCCCTGTTATACATTGTTCTGCGGAGAAAATAGTTTGCAGTGTAATTTAATGATGTTTCACTATTTCAAACATAATGCATTACTAAGGTGCAGTATAAATTGTTCACATAAAAGTATGGTGTGCATTACGTTTATCGTTCATTTACACGGACACGCAAAAGATATTGGTTGCAATATACATGCGTCTGTGTTACAGTCTGTGTGATAAGTGCGTTTTCATCTTTGGGTTGCGTTTTTAGGGTTATTTGAATAGGTAATGTTTGAATAGTGCGTGGTGTGTATAATTTCGGTTGATCATATACAAAGTTACACAAGGGAATTTGTAAGTATTACAAACTATGGGAGTGAATAGCATAAGGTTAGTTTTTATTTGTGTCACGCATTTTCCTGCTGAACTATATTTAGTAAACGAATAGAAGTTTATGGAAGTAAATAAATTTATGTACAGGGCTACGCAAAGAAGAAGATACATTGTCGATTACGGTTGGTAGAGATGACTTGGTTACGATTGCTGGAAGTGAGTTTTAAGATGCCTTATGCGTTTTCTAACTAAATGAAATTTTTGCTTAATATGTGGTGTGTACAAAAGTACACACAAGGCCGTACAAAAGATTTCGAGTGCATTTCCATTGATTGGCGAACATTTCTAAATGTGAATTTTCTAATTGAACTAAATTTCATCATGCTATATAGTATATATCCAAATCTTCAGGGCTGCACAAAATAATGCGAATATTTTTTTGACAATGGAAGGTAATTTCGAAAACTGGATTTTTCAATGTGTTTTATGTTTTCTAAACTGTTTACTTATACATCTTCTTTCACCTTATTTAATGGTGAAGTTTCGTTACACTTTTTTTAATCTATGGGAAAGTGTTTCATAATCTATGCTAGATGCATGATTTTTGTTTTTATTGAAAATCAACATAATAATAAATACTACCTTATTTTGAAAATTTTTGCACTGTACGTTGTCTACGTAACGCCAACAGGTAAATCATAAATGCGCCTTTCAACCTTTTTGAGACAACCCTCTTATTGCATAATGAAATGATAATAATATTTACCAATATGCTCTTTTGAGTAAAATGTAAAACATAAGGATAATTAGACAGAATTATTTCTTATATATATAGATATCCGATAAAAACATTTTACTACAACTTAATGTGTCTATAGTATAATGAATTTTGCAATTGATGTCCCATCTTAAATTAATATATAGGGAATGTAGGGACTAATGGGGCGTGTTTGATATTTTA
This sequence comes from Maratus michaelseni, assembly GCA_963931845.1. Classification (NCBI taxonomy): domain Eukaryota; kingdom Metazoa; phylum Arthropoda; class Arachnida; order Araneae; family Salticidae; genus Maratus; species Maratus michaelseni. The sequence continues at coordinate 197,965,509 of OZ007590.1, forward strand.
TTTTGTAGAAGGAAACCAGGAGGGTTTTTTAACAGTTTTTTTTAATTGTTTATATCTTCCTAATTAATAAAAAAATCTTTATATTTTCCCAAAAACATCTGCTTACAATGTTTTTTAATGCTGTAGAAAAGATGAAACAAAACAGGATCTATTTTTTTCAGTTCAGAAACGTATTTTTCAATAAATTCTGAAATTATTAATTCATGTTCAAGATAATTATGAAAAAGGTAAAATTTTTATTTCAGGAAAAATAATAAGCATCGATAAAAACAAGTCAATAAGAGATTTTTCATAATTTTTTTAGAATCATTTTTCGAGATATAGAGATATTTCATTATTATATGGTATAAGGGAGCGTTTTCTGTTATCGTCTGAATCCATAGAAATGGAAATCTCAGCCCGTAACCGGAAAAAGTATACGAAACTTGTATTTAGATAAGCTTAATGACTTTGTCATATTTTTAATAATTGTTTTATGTGTTAGAAAAATATTAGTTGTATTTAATAATATATATGTGAATTAAACAAACGATTGTAAATTAAACAAACGATACATTACTGAATAATGTTTCCAAATTAAAAAGAAATACATTTCGATATTGTTTTTCAAACATTTTCAGCACAACTTTGTCTTAAAAAAATCAGTTTAAAGGTTAAATTTTATTAAAATACACAGTTTCAGCAAAAGGCAAATTAACTTTCTTTTGAAAAGTGAAATTTAACGAAATGATTGTAGTACCCATTTATTAAACTATACTAAACGCAAATAGCTAATTAATGAAAAGCAAAGCGTTAGAGAGCTGACAATCAACTAATAAAGTAATTTTGAGGCATCTTTTTATTAACACTTTCCAACCTAGTTGAAAAGTGTTTATAACTTCGGTTTGTCTGGCCGTATGGCCGTCTGCCGTCTGCCGTCTGCCGTCTGTCCGTGCTCTAACTCCCGCAAATATGCTCGGATTGCTCTGCAATTTTTATATGTTATAGTCGTTATCTATAGCATGTTCCCTATTTCAACGGAAGTGTGTAGCACTTATACTTTTTTTACAGGACACTCAAAAGAATTCCATTACATTGCGGTCTATGGGGAAAAATCACTTGAGGTTTATTTAAATAATGTTTCACTATTTTAAACGCATTGAAATTTATATAGATTACTAAGGTGCATTACAAGAAGCTTAATACGGAATAGGGTGTGCATAGCACTTACAGTTACTTTACAAGGACAGTCAAAAGAATTCCGTTACATTACGTTTATGGAGAAAAATCGTCTGCGGTTTATTTAAATAATGTTTCCCTATTTTAAACGCATTGAAATTTATACAAGTTGGAAATTGTACGTTAAACGTTACAAACGAGGTGCGTTCGTACGCACGTTTTAGAATTAAATTCATGATATCCCGTGCGTAGAACGGGTTAAACAGCTAGTTAAGTATATTTTATGACACTGTTCATACAAATATCTTAACTAGTTATATAAATATTCAGATATATATGTATCAGCTAGTTATATAAATATTCAGATCTTGATGATTTTTAATTCTGTGAAATGAATTATATCGTCTGCAGATTAATTTCTGTATTAAAATAAGTAATCTCGCTCGCTTGACGATTAAACTTCGGAAGCTCCTATAACAGAAAAGCACCGATTTTAAAAAAAAAATCAAATTTCTTAATAAATATTTTTATTAATATCTCCTAAAGTTTTGATTCGATTTTAATAAAATTTGAAATGTCTCGACAAAATTCAGCAAAGATAATATATTTTAAATTGCAAACCATTTGGTTGGGTAGTTTTTGCGTTGTTATATGCGGACAGACAGACAGACGGACGGACAGACAGACAGACAGACGGACGGACAGACGGACGGACCAAGCGACGACTATAGGTGCTACGTATTTATATAATTACGAACGCACCTAATAAGGTGCATTACAAGAGGCTTACTACAGAATATTGTGTGTATAGCAGTCATCGTTCATTTACAGGGACACACAAAAGAATTCTCTACTGTCTGTTAACAATCATTCCTGGAAGTGCGTTTTAAGTTACTGAACGCGATTTTCATTTTAACTCGCTTTTTGTCTATTACGTGGTGTGTATAAATTCTGTAGATCCTATACAGGGAAGCACAAAAGTTCGCGAACACATTTCCGTATTATATAACTCCAGACGGAGAATTTTAAACTGTGCTACGCGTTTCCTAACTGAACTAAAATTTAGCATCCTATGTAGTATAAATACAAATCTATAGATCCTATACAGGGCTGATGAAAAGTATTCGGATTACTTAGATGTTATCTTTTAGCTTATTAAACGGTATGATTTGTAAAATTATTTTGGAAGCGTTGGAAAGTGTTACATAATCTATGCTTGACGCATGATTTTTCGTTCTTGTTAAATTCTCCCTTTATTTCTTCTTTGAGTAAAGACAATGGCTCTTGTAAATCTGGTATATGATTGAAAAGCTAATTACATTCAAGTTACATTACAGAGAGTCATTTGCAGCTTTTAAAAGTTATTTGAAGTAAAATGCAAATAAAGCTATACTATATGATTATATAAGAAAACTCATTTGGCAGCTCTTTCAATAAAGTATTTTGCGGCATTTTAATTCTTATATATTTCTATTCCCTAGCATTTTGTTTTTGAAAAATTATCTATTAATACTTACTCTTTGAAAAATAGTTACACGATCTCATTTACAATATTAAATTCCATATGTGTTTTTTTTATTTTTTTTCTAAACACTGGATTTGTATGGACTTTTTAATGTATTAAGTTTATTAGATTAACGTTAGAAACATCTAAACATAATTCTGAATTCAATATAATTTTCTCAAGTTTTTATAATATAGTACAAAATTTATATTTTGATCACAAGAAGATGCTTTGTACGAGTTATTTAGATATAACAATGATTTTATAATCTTATAAATAAGTATTTTCAAAACAGTGCTTTTCACTTATTTGTGTTCCTTAGGCTTTCAGTTCTTTTGATTAAAACATATCAGAAAAAACACTTATCCGTAAGTCTGACAAAACATTTTCTTTTTAATTTTACCAAATGAACTACTTTCATTGTAATCAGGTGTCCAACTACTGTAGTTTTAAATTGCTTTGTCGAGAAAGCTGATTTACAATTCTTTTTTTAATTAAATGTTTCAATACGAAAATCTTGAAGCCAGATTACTGTACATCGTATAAGACAATCATGCTCCGTTCGTTTATAATGTCTAATTTAAGTATAGTTACAGAAGAAAAAAAATGACGTTTTACATCATAGAAAAGAACCATTATTTTAGGAATCTTCTTTTCATGAGGGAAGTGTAATCTGTAAAAGAGTAGTTTAAACCTCTGTGAAATTTAATTAATTCAGAAAATCCTATCAGTCCTATAAGGTATAACTTTCTAACTATAATAATATCTAACCTTCATTATAGCTACATAATAAAAGCGCAAAGCATTTGACTGTCATCAACAATTCCGGGATACCCGCTTCACATTTTCATATGCCAGGCGTTTGTACTTTTTTTGTACCATTGTTGAGTCCATTGTGACTGTTAATATTGTATTGTTGCATCTTACAGACAAATATTGTTACATAAACATTATAAACAATGTTAACACTTTTGAATATTTTCTAAACACGAAAGATTCATTCATAAACCATGGAGGTAATTGTGCATGATGTAAAAAAAAAGTTTATGAAATAAGCAGGAAGAGTGCCGGGCTTTGACCGTCAAACGTTCACGCTTTCTTCCCGATCGTGACTAAGGTAGAAACTGATCCAGTATGGCTATCCGGGGAACTGAAAAGAAAACGACCACGTGATAATTAAAATATTTAAAAATAAAATTATTTAAAAAAATAAAAAATAAATAAAATAATTATTAACAATGAATAATAAATTAATAATTAAATAAAATTACGCCTTTAGTTTTTTATAATGATACGATGAAACGCCAAGTTTGTATTTTTGCTAGCATTTAGAGAGTAATTCAAACGAAATCACGTCCGCTTATCTTTTCCTGAGGGCCTCGGAAACGACCATCTAGACGGACAGAGCCCGGCTAGTGTTAAACACTTTTATAAAAGCGACATCATTGTTATACTTTATTGTCTTTGATAGTTCATTTTTATTCTTTTTTCCAAATGATCGTCCTAAACATAAATACAAAAATTTAAATCATTAAGAATATACAGTCTTTTAAATTGACAAGACTTTGCCTTGAATTAAATAGAAAAACAAATTCAAAATAATTAGCAATCTAGTGCAACAAATTATGCATTATAAAACTTTCAACGGCTTTGTTATTGCTTTTCACAAACCAAAAGGTTTATACATATAATACACACACGCACATATATATATATATATATATATATATATATATATATATATATATATATATATATAGAGAGAGAGAGAGAGAGAGAGAGAGAGAGAGAGAGAGAATTATTTAATATGAAATTAGGGTTTATTAAGGATACATTATTAAAAATTGTAATTGAAATTGTTTTTAAAACAGAATTACACTGTAAATTGGAATTTCATATAACGGGGAAAAATGACTTAACTTTCAAAACTAGGCAATATAATGTTGTAATTTTAATTCAAAAGAATATATTATATGATGTGATGTTCAGAATAACACTTTCTATATTGATTTGACAAATATTCATATATAAATGATCATACGTAAAAACTCTGTGCACAGTCCTGAAAAAAAAAAATCACCTTCTACTAACCCTGCCGCAAATCACCATATAATAGTGTGCCCAGTATCAATATTAATAATAACGTCTACTAATTGATGATATATTTAATATTAGCTTAGAGGAAAACTTATGATTAACACAGAAATTGTTCCAAATTTTAACAATTTCAATTCTAACACCTAATTTTTATATCCTCTTTATATTTTTTTGGTAAAGTTTATTTTTGGATACCAAACAGAAAATCATTGGTGAAGTAGTTTAGAAATTACGCAGGTTTAAAGTTTGGAACTCCTTTTGTTAAATTCATTATTATATATTGCAATGCGGGTCGTTTCTTCAGAAACACTCAAAATATATTTGACTGAATGAGTTTTAAATTTGGATTCGACTATTTCATGCATCTAAAAATTGATTTTTATTAAACAATTGGTAGGTTTCGACACTTTTTCGAAAATTAATTTTGATTGTATAGATATTGTGATTTTTTTTCAAAAAATATGAATTACAAGCTTTGCATTTTTTTTTTTTTTTTTTTTTTACAGTAATCGATTTCTAAAAGCTTAGAAAATTAAGATCAAATCCAAAACTATAGTTCGATTCGCCAATTATTGTTTGAGTTATTTTTTTAAAAGTACACGCATTTAAATCTGTTTTGCAATGGTTAAAAATTAATTTAACCCTGCAGTGCTCGCGTTGCATATTGTTACGTTAAAGGTCGCGCGGTGTCTGACATAGACGCCAGGTATATTCTTGTTGTACTAATATATATTTAGGTCATTCAATTCAAATTTATACATGCAAAGGGATGGCTGAAGTAAAACAGATATATTTGTGGTTTCATATTACAAACACAAATAACAAAACTTAAGTTCACAGTGAGACTTAATTTTATTCAACTTACGCAAATACAAATGAAAAATAGCAGTGAAATTATCTAATTTAGTTCACAAATTAGCAATCAGCGCATATTTGCTGAGCGGTTGTAAACATAGAAAGTTTTTATAACTGTGGTATTTGTACTTGGTGTACCTATTCTTGGAATGACGACATTCGTGACGTGACATCTCTGCATTTTAGTAGCTCGAGCCTCTTCTGTAGGTTTAACTGTACCCTCATCGGGGAAAAGGCTCTATCACGTTCATTTGCCATATTGAATTTTTTCTGTGAAGTCATCTTGACTCTAAAAGTAGGAAAATAAGTAATAAAAGCAAGTGTTGCACATAAAAATTATCAATACCAGAAAAAATACATTCTTTTTAGATTTAGAATTAAATACATTCGCAAACAGTTTCTTTTACCTATCACTAAAATGAAATAAAAACACTATTAAAGACAGCTGTTGATAATAAAAATTAAAAATATTAAAATAAATATATTTTAAAATACTTACCTTTAGAATCAAAAACGGTCGCGTAGCGTCTCCTAGACTCCAGCAGTGTTCATCGGCTTATAAACCTTTTCCACTCAGCACTAAAATGAAAATGGCGTTGTTTCGATGATTTCTACTTATTTGTGTTTAGTTGATAGAAAGGTAGATGGCAGCACAAGCTTGCTCGCCCATCCGTTTATAAAACAATTAAAACAGAAACATCCCTGGCGTCTGTGGGACGCCGCGAGCACTGCAGGGTTAACTTTAGGGGTTTCAAATTTTACATAGTCATAATTTCTAATCTACTTGACCAAATGACTATTATAGTTTGGTATCCGAAGTAAAATTCACCTAATAATTCGTACATGGTGTCAAAATTACGTGTTTGTTAGTATAAAAAATTTTAAGATTTGGTACAATTTCTACATGAAGTATCACTCTAAGTAAAATACAAGCGTAAATAAGTTAGCTGACATTATTAGTAAATAAGTTGGTACCAGTCACATTTTTATATGATGATTTGTGGCTGAGTTTGTAGGAAGTAATCATTTTTCAGAAATGTACAGTAGTGGAAATAAATGAACTAACTTACAACAAATTAGTATAGAAAAAAAGTTACTGGTACCAATTGATTGGAAATAATGTCTATTTTTAAATGATGGATACAAAGGTTTGCTTAGGGGTCCATCTACATGTAAAAACAAACCCAAACTTTGTTGTTTTCAATGGGAACACACAATTTTAACAGGGTATTTTAAATCTTTGGTTCAAACTATGCCAAAATACCAAATTTCAAGTCACTTGGATGATAATTTTTTGATCTATAAACATTAAAAAATTAGAGCTTCTAATGATAAAATACAATTTCACATTTTTATTAATATATCCTTAATTTTTAATAATAATATGTCAATTTTTGTGTATGGTTATAATACTAAAAAAACAAACATACGTACACCGAATTTGTAATTTTAATAATTTTATAAACTGAATTATGAACAGTGAAATTAATATTAGAAAAAAAAACATGAATTGCAACATACAATATTTTTTACGGATTTATATTTATTATGTCCTGCTTTATGTGCATTCAGACTTTCAAAATTTTTTACCAAGTAGTTTTCAAATTATGCTTAAAAAATAGCAAGATGCTGGTTTACGGGTCGTCTATGATGTGCAGAAAGAAATAAATTGAAAAAAAAATATTTTACTAATTTATTCTTGATTAGAAATAAAAATAAGATTTTTTTTTTTTTACTGTTTACTTTTTCTGTGTCTGCTTTTAATTTTTTTTTTAATTTCATAAATCATATTTCCAAAAGCTGTAATTTTTTGCCATTTATGTAAATTAGTTTCGCTTTTATTTTTAAATTAGCATAGCTCATTTTTTTTTTTAATGAACAGTCCTACCTTAAAAAAAATCTTACTCATTATTTTCGTTACCTTTAATTGAATTCATAGCTTCTTCTCCAGTCTTATAAACCTATTTTATTTTTTCTGCGGTATGTATGTTTGAAGTACAGAAAAAGATTTAAAATATGCCCCATCGAGTTAGGATTTATTTTCAGACTAAAAAGCAATTTGTCTGGGTTTTGTCTACCTTATTGCCGTTTATTGCTTCATAATATTTTTTATTCTAAATTTTATATTCGCCGATATTCTTCACATTTCTGCCAATAAATTTAGAAAAGATCTACTTAAATTAATTCAAAATCTGAGAAAAAGTATTATAAAAACACCTATAAAATTTCAATCACATTCACATATTCGAAAACTATTTTAATTACAGATAATCTTATATTTTTTAAAATCGGATAATTCAGCTCTTGTAAACATTATAAAATGAATATTGAAAAGGATTTGACCGTATGTAACAATAACCAAAACATATTAAGTGAGTAAAATGGTCATATTGGTAAGAAATAATACATTAATAGAAGGGACTTAGTCATTCTGCAGCATTTCAATAATGGAATACCGAACTTCTGGATACTAAATATACCCGTTTTAAAATAATTAATTTCTCTGAAACTAATCGTAGATATTTCATGACAATTTGAACTTAGATTAATTGAATGGTGTAGAATGTGTTTATGGTGACAAACTTGGGTGTTGCTATTTAAAAAACAAAGGTCGGGCTTGTTTTGAAGTATAGATGGCCCCCTCAGTAAATTTTATATACATAATTTAAAAATAGGCTTTGTTTCCTATTGTTTGGTACCAGTAACTTTCGTCTATGATAATTTGTTACAGAGTTGGTAGGTTTGTTTACTTTTATATTCCACGACTTTACATTTAAAATAAAAAAAAATGACTAAAGTTGTCAATCGCTGAAACTTCTTGTAAAAATAAAAAAACAACAATTTTTAATCATAACTCGTAAGTTTATACTGTTTTTTTTCAGCAATATAAGATGATTTGATTTTGCCAGCAATGTTCGCAGATAGGTTGGGGTTTTTTTTTAAATAAAATGATTTGATTGTTGCGAATATTAGTATTTAAAAAAATGTGAAAATAAACAACTCTGAATAAAAAAATGGCAATTATACTGTTTTCAAGTGCAAATAGGCACATAATTCTAATTATTTGTTAACTAAACACTCGCAAGCTATTTCGGGAAAATTGTAATTGTTGGCTTCTCCTCTTTAATGCATAATAGCAAAGAGTAAATTGTCTTTCTTTTATAATGTACATTTATTCATGATAACATATGATGTTATAATTTTAAAATACATGAAGACGACAAATATGTTAAACAATAAGTATTTAAAGCAAAATATATAACTACAAATTTTCAAATATGAACTAGGATGTTGTATAACGACAATGTTGTACAAGGTATGAAAAAGAGGTGGACTTGGAATGACAAACATGTTGTCTTTTTTTTAACTTTTAAAATGGTACATTGTTTTCATAACTATAAAGTCTAACTAGTATTGGTTAGTTAACATATGCATATATCAGTGTATCTAATCAATTCATACTATATATGATTTAGCATATGTAATTCCATAGCCTAAAGTTATATAATCAAAGCATGGCTAAGTTATATTGTGCCGTGAATTAAATTAGGAGACAATCTCGTGATTCAAAGTCCAATACAGAGGCCAAATAACATAGTTCACATTCAGTCTAATCACACTCAATTTGACAGAAATTGTTTGAAAGACTTATTTATCATTTAATTTATATAAGACATTACATCATCAAGATCTAAAATATCGATAAATATTCCTGCTTTATTAGCAAATAGTTTGATTAGGTCGTAAAACGCTATCGTATTTTATAGCACATTGGACATTTAATCATTAAGCGAAGTTAGCACACAAAATAATTATCTGAAAATTTAAAATTAAAACGAAAGAAGTTTCATATATTAAAAAATAGACCTATATTTATCTTTAGATGTACAATGGATAAATAACAAATTAAATATTTCAAAATATGTCTTAGTTAAAAAAGATTTAGTGCATGTCATTATTTTAGGTAACATTGTCTGCATATATATACAGGGTGTCCCAGGATTAATGGGACAAACCTTAAGGAGAGGTAGGGGACATCACGGATTCAGATTTGCATAGCAACCCATGGTCGGGAACGGCTTCGTTCGCCATTAGGTTTTGTTGTTCACAAGAGCATTGGAGGAAACCAGTGTTCTCAGATTAGGAAATTTTCTGGCGAGAATCCCCATGGCGAGAGACCACATGCTTCCCAACATCGCTTTTCAGTAAATGTTTGGGCTGGTGTGATCGGTGACTTCTTAGTCGAGCCTTACTTGTTGCCAGCACCTCTAACATCTGCATATTATCCCATCTTTCTGCAAGAGGTGCTACCAAGCTTACTTGACCCTATGCCACAACATGCCAGACACCGTATGTGGTTTCAACATGATTGGACTCCTCTCCATTATGGCAGATGTATTCGTGAACATTTAAATTAGGTGTGTTGGTCACCGATGCATTGGACATGGTGGACAGGTTCCCTGGCCACCACGCTCTCCTGATTTAAGCAGCAGAGATTTCTTTCTTTGGGGTGCACTGAAAAGTGCTGTGTGCCTGTGGATTCCGATATAGATCTAGTTGTAAGACTCGTCTGTGCTGCTGCGGATAGCCAATAAAATCCAGGTATATTTGAGCAAGTCAGCCGATCCATGGTCCGACGGTGTAATGCATGCATCGCTAGCAATGATGGAAACTTTGAACATCTTTTGTGACATTTTCACTTATCATCTACCACAGCACATTTAATATCTTTGACCAATAAATTATTTCAGATGATCCCAGTCTTGTATATCTTCGTTTCTTGAACCTGTTATGCTGCTTTCCCATGACGTTTCCGACCATGGGTTGCTATGCAAATCTGAATCTTTGTGATGTACCCTACCTCCCCTTAAAGTTTCTCCCAGTACTCCTGGTACACCCTGTATATATGTATAACATAAAGCTAGGATAGTCTGCGCACAATTCAGCAGAATAATAAAAATACATATAAATATTAATTTTTTGCTAAACTATGCATGATTAATTTTTACTTTATTTGTTTTTTATGCATTTCCATTGCTATTTTGTTGTTATGTTGCAATTTAATAGAACAGTTGTAATAAAACCAAGAAAACTATATTGCGCAATCTGCCCTTACAGGGTTGGTGTGATTGCGCAAATGGGTAGGAGAGATTGTTATGAATAATAACTACAATTTAATCGTTAACAATAACAATTACACTTAAATGGCATTGTTGTAAGGCTTTTGTGAATAAATATTATAGTATTAAGAGTGAATATTTCAACCTAATGGTACAATTCCAGACATTCAGTTCACCCATCCTCATTGCGCAGTATTTTTTTAACAAACGAATTTATTGCCAAATATGGTTTCGATAATTATGTGTTTTTCAAAAATTATTTCAAAATTGATTCATTCACATGTTTTACATGTAATTTGTAATATATGCAAATTTACCATTAAGCTGCATAATCTCTCCTAGCATGAAAACTAATGGGAAACAATGCGCCATCTCTCGTAAGTAGCAGATGCGCAAACTCTCCAATTTCGGTAGGGGAGATTATGCAGCCTTTTATTTAAATATGGCCGCTTCTAAAATGAACCAGTGGTGTTCGCAGCGTTAGTCTATGTTAGTAGCTTATGGAAAATCGTTTAAGTTTAAAATATTTTGTAATACTGATACTATATAGAAATTCTGACGAATAGTTATGAAAATTCAAGCACTTACTTTCGGAAAACAAAACAAAATATAATGTTTTATCCTAGACGCTCGAAACAATCGACGTGCACATTCAAGTAGACACTGCTCTACTGCTGTTGTACAACTACCTGGAGTCGCTGTGCGCTGAATCTACTCCTTCCCCCCGAACCTCTTTGTGCGCAATCTCTCCGACCGCGTCATCTCTCCTGGCTTTACCTTGTTTTGGATATACTTCGTAAGAAATACTATCTATTACATTGCGCCCTATGTTGGAATTTCTGAAAAAAATTTTGCCGATCTTCGCCGATCATGACTCCCAGAACCCAAAACCACCCCTAGTTAAAAACTTTATCTATCTTTCTATCTATATCACTTATTTATGGACACGATAACTTTAATAATTCTTCACAAATCTCTTCCAAACTGACACAGAAAATCAGGCATAAATTCTCGGTCAAGTTCGTTAATGGGCAAAATTGAATCAAGGGGTAGGTTGGGGGCTTTTTGTGAAAACTGAAAAAAAAACATAACTTCTTAATTATGATGTATATCGAATCCGTTTAAAGTCATTATTACATCTAGGAAAAGGGCCAAGAATTCATGTATGGCAGATTTTGGATATGATTAAAAATGGTCTCAAAGAGGAGAAAAAATAGAGGTTTAAGAAGAAATAAACTCATAACTTCGTCAGTTTACAAGATATGAAATACGCGTAAATTTATTATACATCATCTTAGTATTGTGTACAACTTTTATGTTGACAATTTTTTTATAGGATCAACCCTTACAGCAATAATAATAATAATAATAATAAATAATAATAAATAATAATAAATAATAATAAATAATAATAAATAATAATAAAATCCCTGCCGGTCCGCACACAGGTAGATTTCGAAATGGGTGGTCCCAACTGCCGCATCATGGCAAAAAGGTAGTTTCTACTGCAATTCTCAATAAACATGCGTCCTATGGTCTGCATCTTCAAAATCTACCTGCGCCTGTAGGCCGAGCCGTAAAGGATTTTTTTTTAAACAGATGATTGACTATTTTATTTCTTTTTACTAAAATTAAAAATGTTACTCAGTTTTATAATATTTTTAGTATATCTTTTTCATTTTTACAGAGATAAATTAAAAATGCTAATTTGTAAATAATTTTTATACCAATAACATGATTTAATAATAATTTAATAAAATTTAATAAAAACAAGACAAGTTCAGTTGAAACATAAACTTAATTTACCTAAATATATAATTTTTGAATGGGATTACAACGAAGCGAATTATACGTCAAATCCCGACCGAAAAAATAGACGAATTGTCTCTAAATATGCAACAACAAAATGTTTTAAACATTAAACGGCGGAAAGTAGAAATAAAATTATGAAATGCAATAATTTGTTTTCCAAAATACGCTTTAATCAATTAATATTTAAACTAGATGGAACCCGTCAAAACGTGACGGAAAAAATACTATAACAATATCAGTAAAATAAACTTCTTTATTATTTAAGTAGGGCTTCGTATGAAACAGTCTTTCAAATATTTTATTTAAAAAAATCCCCCTCCCCCAAGTGAAATGCTATTTCCGATGCAAACTCCAATTGAACACTCCGTAAACAAATGTGTAATGCAAATCAGTTTGACATTACCACCATATTCCCCACGACAGGAAAAAAAGGTCATAGACCTATAAAGTATCATACAAATAGTCCTATCATAAAGTATCATACAAATTTACTACTTTCATCTTATATTCAGTAAATAAAAGAACATAGTATAAGCCCCCCCCCCCTTTGTGATAATGCAATTGAATGAGCTCCTATGCGCATATGTATTGCATCTGCCCAAAGGCACCGTTGAAATTCGACGTTAAAAAAGTTTTAAAATGTTTAAATTAAAAGTTTTAAAATGTCCTCTTTAATCATTGTTCGTTTCAAATCCATATCTTCTAAAAGATATCCATTGTTTTAAGCTAATCAATTTTTATGTAAAAATGAAGAATTTTTGTTAAAAATAATAAATTAATATGCAGATGAGGGAAAATTTTAATGTTTTCAATTGTAATTTATTTGTATGGTTTCTTCTATCCTTTACATAATCAGGATGATTATTCCTTTTCCATCACAGTCGGTCTCTTATACAGTTAAATATCCAATGGCTCTTAAAAAAAATAATAAGTAACAGTTCCTAGCATATTCTGATTCAAAATATACATCAACGAATTCAACATATCAATTTTATGTTAATCATAAACTAAAAATAGTTTGTTTTCTTTTGACAGATTTTATATTAGCGCCAAAATACTCTATCTTATGGATAATCTGATCAGGTTTTTATTATTTTTCTTTTCACTTTTCATGAAGGTTAGGGATACCTATTTTCAATTGTTGAAGCTTTCCAAGGAGCTATTTTACATTATTAAAACAAACGGATGGTCATTGTTGAGATAGAATTGAAAAATATTTCATGCTTGAAAATTATTTAAAAAGTCGTTAAATTAAGCGGCAGATTTCAAATAAATTTCAATCGAAAGCTAATTTTTTTTTCTAATTGAGGATGTAAAAATTAAAATTGTAAAATGTAGTAATGTAAAGCGATAGTGCCGTTTGTTGTCACAACCGTTATACATTTCTAAATATTGCCACTGTGTTTTGGTTGGCGTCCAAAAGTAGACTACCATTTTTTGACATCGAAAGAAACATTCACAGTGAAAGAAATAAGACTTTGGCGCTAATAAGGAACTGTTAAATGAACTTATAACAAACCTACCAAAATAATTCCTATAAAATATTAGCCTTACATTGTTTATTCTAGCTAAAAATACAATCATTATTTCAAGTTTTTTTTTTCGATGAAATTCTTTACTTTTGAGAATTTTTTTATTAAAAAAGGAAATCTTAATAATTTAAATCCTATATAATTCCTATAACTTAATCCTATAATTTATAAAAGTAATTGGTAACATGTAATCAAGGTATGCAATCAAGATGAAGCAACCAATAAAGGCTCCAGTTCTAATCTTTAAAATTAAGAATTGAAATATCAGTTAATATTACGCCATGTTGACACAATCATATAAATTTTTCTTTTTAGTTTAATCAATGTTAAAATGCATTTCAAGCTAAGCATAACGTCATTTTCACCTGTACACACTTTTCACACGTATATTTATGCTTAAGCACCATGCATACAAATAATAATATATTTTGCATTTAATTGTAATGAAAAAAATGGCATCAACAAAGTTATAATGCTTAATGAGAAAATGAACCCAATGGACAATATTTCCTTGACGTCACAGTAAATATGAATTTTTATTTGCTTATAAAACACACGGATAAATATTTTTACCGAAATATTTAAACATTTTAACTATATTTTAACTTACAAATTAAAAAATTCGGCCTAAAAGTCACGTGCTTTTAATATTTAATATTTATTTTTTATGCTCGCAATCATTGAGTTCAGAAAATAAACTCTGTACGTCGCAACAGTGGGCGTTAATCCGATTGCCGACTTTATGACGTCATAAGCAGAAGTAAAATTTTAATTTAAGATTACGGCTAATTAATTAAATTTTTGAACAAACGAATGTACGATAACAAATCTGTGACCAAATATCTTTCATTTAAAAAAAGTATGATGTAATTTGATGCAGTAGTTTGTTCTCACGGATTGTCGAAACAAATCGCTTAGCGTTTTAAATATATAGATATTGCTTAAAATACGTCTAAAAAAATTATGAATCCTTTATATATAATGTAAATAATGTTTTGGTTTTCTTTCCTTTTGTAATATCTTAAAAAATAGACAGAATAAAAATTACTTAATTTTTCAAAGAAATTCACCAAGTGTAAATCAAAGCGTCGAATGT
Organism: Maratus michaelseni; assembly: GCA_963931845.1. Taxonomy (NCBI): domain Eukaryota; kingdom Metazoa; phylum Arthropoda; class Arachnida; order Araneae; family Salticidae; genus Maratus; species Maratus michaelseni. The sequence goes on from OZ007590.1 coordinate 197,980,683, forward strand.
TTGATAATCAGAACACATACCGTACTGTAACAAATTTATTTTGAAACAACATGAAGTGCTGTCCTGAAATTAGTCGTGATTTAAGATTATCATTGAATGATTATAAAAGTTTTTTTAAACCAATTTTTACTTTTATATTTATTGCATGTGTAAATTTAATAATTTCTGAAAGTATAGTACACTGTAGAAAAAGACAAATGTTTGTTAATCTGTCTCTATATTATATTTGTTAATCTGTCTCTCATGCTTAAGGTTTACGAAAATGTCCTTATAACCTCTTCCGAGTTACTTGCGATTCTGAATCAGCCTTCCTCATCATTAGAAACCTGCAAAACCAATAGATTTCCGAAATTTAAAGAAGCATTTATAAGTAGGTTTTACCGTGTATTATACAGTTTTCTCTATCCACAATATCGTTTTTTTGCATGAGAACAATTCTCAAGTAAACATTTTTTCGTAAGTAACAGAATTATTACACGAAAAGTAGAAAAAAAAAATGTTAATTTTAATGTTAATGTTGCTAATTTTTCATGTTTAAATATTTAATTCAGAAATTATTGTAACCAAAAAATCGATATTTCTGGTTCAAAAAATTGATTAAGCCACAGTAAAGCAACTCGAAATCGTTTCAAAATAAACAAAAGAACCATTCAAAATGGGATTTTGTTTTTTTTTTCAGTAATTTGTTGCCTCATGTTTTCAAAACGCATTACACTATATTCCCAGTGAAGCGACTCTTTCTGTACCACTATTTCTAAACAGAGATCTTCGTACTGTATTTCTATTGAACATGTTATAAAATATTTCTCTGTCTCATGCAGATTCTAAACTGCTAATATCTCACTTAAAAAAATTCTTACTAATAGTCTGTAATGTATTCGAATTATTTTGTACCACCCTTTATAAGATCTATATAATTTATATACACAACATGTAAAACTAAAATTTACTTAAGCTTGATACCATATTGCCAAAATATGGAATAAGAGATTTAATAAGAATAACATTTGATTAAATTTGAAAGCACATACCACAACTGCAAACCTGTTTTCAGTAATAATCACTCACATAGATTCATTTTTCTAATTCTTTCTTGAACACTAAACGTTGCATGCGCGATTTTCTAGAGATATGATTTTATCTTGCACCTCAATAACGTGCATCACTTTCATACTTTCATTATGTTTGAAATAGCTATAGAAACATTAAAGTGCATCTCAAGTATGTTGTGCTTATAAACAGAATGCAAGTGAGTTACTATTAAAATTAAAATTAATATGTAATTTAATATCTAATAAAGCATAGCAAAAGCTTGAATGAAATTAAATTCTGGCATAACTTAAAATTAAAGACGCTAAGAACAAAAAAAATCAGTTTTTCTAATCATTAAATTATGAACAAAGTGGAAAGTTAAGTAAATGCATAGTCTCTTAATCATTATTCGTAGATTAATTTGTGCCACAAAAATAACTGTACTAAATTTAATTTTTGAACGTCAATGATAAATTTCTCTTTTAAATGGACAAATTTAATGTTTATGGAATGAATTTATAATTTTTTTTATTACATTAAGCTGATAATAGCTACCCGTTTGCATACGTTTTTGAAAGGACGCAAATGAATTGAAGCAGAAAATTAAAATATCGAAAGGTGACATTGAAAGATAAATATTGATTTATCGGAGAAAAATGATTATTCTCTGTGAAATCATCTGCTATCATAAAGTGCAGTTTAATTAATTAAGAAGATATAATGTCAAAGTTCAAGAAATCATTATATAATGTAGAGATAAATATTTTATAGAAGGCTACGAAATTTAGAAACTTAGAAGTTTAATCAGTATAATTCTCATATTGTGCAGACAGGGTAATGACGAAAGAAATACGAGTCATTTCATTTGGGAATAATAAACAGTGACCAACGATAAATATATTTTATACTTATTTATTTTATAAATGTGTCTTTAAATCTCCAAAATATATTGGTTTCTGAGCTTTCTAAAGATAAAGAACGCTTTTCGGTTTTCGTGGGTAACTCGGAAGAGATTGTTATATATATTTTCATCCATGGTTATACTATATTTTCGTAGACAAAGAAACTTTTTGTATTTTTACAATGCAGCAATAGATAGTGGATCCATTTCTTTATCGTATTTTGAGTTGGAAAATCCGCCTTTAACAATTGTTTTTATGTTCTCCACAAAAGAAGTTTTTGTCAAAGAATTCTCTATGAATGAACCGAAACAAACAACTGGCCAAGAATGTTTTTTTTTTTTTTCCATTTTACTGTGTTTTACAGTGTCTAAAGTTTAAATTACACAAAGTTGCTTATCAATGTTACATCACAGTCGTTTTGTAATTTTGCAAGAAACGTAAGTTAAAAAGAAGTCAATATTATTTAATTTTTATAATCCATTTATAATCTATTTATTGTGAAAAATATGTTTCTCGTCCACTTAAAAATAACTGATGCAGGATAGAGTTTGTAAAATGAAAAAATATTTAAAATGAAATCAAATTAAATTATGCCAGCCCAGTTTTTAAGAGAAATAATAATTCTTTTTACCTTTTAAATATTGATTAACTTTCAATATTGATCATTAAAAATTCAAAAACAGAGAAATTAAATCAGTAAAATGTACGAAAATTTCGTTTCTGGGATAATTGAAAAAAGTAAAATTTAATAAATACAAACTTTTAACATCCAGTTATCTACTTTCGGCAATTTGTCATTACAGTGGGTGATCGGTTAACGAACTTAATTCGTTCCAAAACAGTGTTCGCTAACCGAATTGTTCGTTAACCGATAGTAGATTATGTATAGATTTGTACGGGAATTCAATTAATTCGTTCTTAAAAGCTAAATAATATATAAAAATTAATATAAATTCGCCCAAAATTTATTTAAATATAATAATGATAAAACATACATTACATACATACAATCTTGTCCTTCCTTCAGTCATGCTTTTTTTTGAATTTGTGGGACATTAAATATTTGACAAAAGCTTATTTTTTCTTTCTGGAGTTTTCATTCTTCCCATTTTAATAGGGTTAATATACGTCCGTATTTAATATGAACAGATCGCAGTTTCATGGCTTTGTCCGTATCGCACCTTACTTAAAAAAATAAATGACATACCTTTGTAAAAACTTTTAGGATGACAATCATTGACTACAGCGTTAAATCATATAAGGGGACAGATCACCTTTAAAATGGTCAAAAATTCAATTTCAAGGTTTTGATGTCAGTAAATAGTGCATTTTATTCTGAGTAGAAAGGTACCAATGTTTTTCAGAGGCGACAATTATTGAGGAAGATATAAAGTAAAACGCAATCGTCATTCTTTGTTTTTGAATGGGGAGTAAAAACTTTAAATCCATTTAATTCACAACAATGATTTTCCAACTTGCGCGCACGATTTCTCCAAAAATAATTTAGATAGAACCTCAAGATTTTTCAAACTTATTAATGTTGTAACAATGAACAAAATGAACTAGAATCTTTTAATTTGGTCAATAAATTAAAAAATAATTAATTGTAATTAAATTAAAAACGCATTTTGAATGCGCTTTTCGATGAATTACAGTTAATTTTTTTTTAATTTATTGACCAAATTAAAAGATTCTAGTTCATTTTGTTCATTGTTGCAACATTAATAAGTTTGAAAAATCTTGAGGTTCTATCTAAATTATTTTTGGAGAAATCGTGCGCGCAAGGTGGAAAATCATTGTTGTGAATTAAATGGATTTAAAGGTTTTACTCCCCATTCAAAAACAAAGAATGACGGTTGCGTTTTACTTTATATCTTCGTCAATAATTGTCGCCTCTGAAAAACATTGGTACATTTCTACTCAGAATAAAATGCACTATTTACTGACATCAAAACCTTGAAATTGAATTTTTGACCAATTTAAAGTTGATCTGTCCCCTTATATGATTTAATGCTGTAGTCAATGATTGTCATCCTAAAAGTTTTTACAAAGGTATGTCATTTATTTTTTTAAGTGCGGTGCGATACGGACAAAGCCATGAAACTGCGATCTGTTCATATTAAATACGGACGTATATTAACCCTATTAAAATGGGAAGAATGAAAATTCCAGAAAGAAAAAATAAGCTTTTGTCAAATATTTAATGTCCCACAAACTCAAAAAAAGCATGACTGAAGGAAGGACAAGATTGTATGTATGTAATGTATGTTTTATCATTATTATATTTAAATAAATTTTGGGCGAATTTATATTAATTTTTATATATTATTTAGCTTTTAAGAACGAATTAATTGAATTCCCATACAAATCTATACATAATCTACTATCGGTTAACGAACAATTCGGTTAGCGAACACTGTTTTGGAACGAATTAAGTTCGTTAACCGATCACCCACTGTATTTGCATTTTATTTAAAACTGCTGTCTAACTATTCAAATCTTTTCTCAAATGCATTTTTATCACTTTCCAACATAGTTGAAAAGTATTTATGACTTCCGTTTTTCTGTCCGTCTGTCTTGCTGTTCGTTTATCTGAGCTCTAACTTTTATAAATATACTCGAGTTTCCCTGAAAATTTTATATGTTATTGACTTTTACTATAAAAAATCGTTTTTGAAAAGGAAGTGTGTAACATTTATTGTTCTTTCACAGGGAGAATCAAGTGTTCCGTTACATTACGATCAATGGGAAAAAATTATTTCCAGTGCATTATAATGATTTTACATCATTTCAAACATAATGAAATTGATGTACATTTATGGAGTGTACTAAAACATGTTTCCTTTAGAATATGGGGTGCAAAGCATTTGTTATTCGTTGACAGAATCACACAAAATAATTATGTTACATAATTATCTACAGGGAAAAACTGTTTGCAGTATATTTTAATGTTGTTACACCATCATAAACATTATAAAATTTCTATGCATTATTCATATGCACTATATGTTTCTTACTGAAAAGAATGGTATGCACAGCTATGTTGTGCTACACAAAGGAATTCGTAAGTATTACAAACATGCCAATGAAGTTCTGGGATACGCAAAGAACGATATGCATTGCCGTTTATGGGTGACAATTGCGGGAAGTGCATTTTAAGTTGGGTTATGCGTTTTTGACCGGAATTGAATTTTAGCTTAATGTGTGGTGGGTACAAACGCTAGACAATATACAGAGATGTACAAAAGACTTGCAATTCCATCCAAAAGAGTGCATTTCCATCTATTGGCGAAAATTGCTAAAAGTGAATTTTCTAACTCAACTAAATTTTTGAATGGAATGTACTATATTTGCAAATGTGTAGATCATATAAACGCTGCACAAAATAACTAGACTATTTTCTTTACTATAGAAGGTAATTACTAAAACATGATTTTTGAATATTTTATATGTTTTCTAAACTGTTTACTTAAATATCATCTTTAACCTTATTTAAAGTTCAAGTTCGCCACAGTTTTATAGATGTGTTGGAAAGTGTTTCATAATCTATGCTTTCAAAAGATTTTTCTTTCTTGTATTAGTTTCTGCTAGCTGTTTATTTAAAAAAGACATGTTTAATACTATGTAACAATGCGAAAATATGTTCTATCACAAGAGGCTTTTCAAAGCAATAAAACTATGGTTATTATGTCAGGATTTTTCATTTGATAGATCTAATGATAATTTGATGTTTATACATGAAATCATTCATTAATTGCAAGGACAGAAAATCTTTTTTTCTTTATTTTATCACGTTTTATATGAGCTATAAACAAAAACGCACTTATCATACATAGACTGTAATTATCGCACAATGACTGTAATCGAATTATCTTGTTTCACCCTGTAAATGAACGATACACGCAATTCAAACCATACTATTTGGGGAGTAATTTTCAGTATATCTCAGCAGTACATAACATTTTCATTTTGTTTTAAATTATGAAACCTCATTAAATTACACTGCAAACAATTCTTCCCCGTTGAACATTGTGTAAGCGTATACTTTTGTGTGACAATGTAAATGAGTAATAAATGCACACCATATTTTAGAAAAATCATATTTTAGTGCTCTAAATAATTATATATTAATTGCATTATGTTTCGTAACATGATCAAAATGCACTTGAAACGATATTTTTCCATTGACCATAATGTAACTGAATAATGGTCGATGTAAATAAACTGTAAATGCAACACACTTCATTTTCAATAGGGATCATTCTATAACAAGTGTCAATGACATAAAAAAATTTCTGGGCAATCCGAGTTCACTTACGAAAGTTATAGCACGGACGGACTGCTAGACTTCCAGACAAACCGAAGTCATAAATACTTTTCAACTATTTTGTTAATTATTGTATTTTGTTAAAAGTGTTAATAAAAAGGAACATGTGATTTTTAACCAATTAGTGTGTACTTAAAAGAGTAGAATTTAAATGGAAAATGATCGATTCTTGGATACAGTTATTAAAATTAAAAATTGTATTTTACTTTAATTTTTTAGTGTGAGAGATATTTCTATATTAACTTTCGAGTATAAATGTCTCATTAATAGGGTTTCTGTTTTTTGAGAAATAAATACTTAAAAAATTGCAACGACTTACGCCCATAATTATTCAGTTAATTTATTTTGTACGTTATTTTATTTAACCTTTTTGTATGTATATATGGAATATGACAATGGCTTTTTCAATCACTTCGTTATATGCTAGAATTCTAAATATTACGGACAGTGTTTTTCAGGTGACATAAGAACATTTTAATAGTTTTAGAGCTTAATTGTAAATTAATAAATTAATTTTAAGGCATTTGCCGGCTGCAACCAAATAATCTTAATAAGTTAGAAACACAATGCGGAAAAACGTGCGCCAAACAACGCTCGCCAATGTATATCAATTGGATGTGAAACTGAGACAACGAAATATTATAAACACGAAGAATTAGATGCAAATAAAAAATAAAAAATGTAATAAGCCTTTTAAAAATACGCTTTATTCTATTAATAGTTTAATAATATTTAAATTATGATTGTACGTTGAGATGACAATTTACAAATCCTGAATAGATAATTTCAATAATGCTTTTTTCTGTTGACATATCCTAAGAGACAAACATGGCAAAAATTAAAAATTCTTAAAAATAAAATGACAAGTTTGCGCTTTTTATTAAGCGTAAATTAATGAGATGAATTTTCAGTAATGGGGATCGACGCCAATTTAACGTATTCTAACGAAAAGTTTTTAGAACTAAATAAATTGCAGTCATGAAATTAAGCGTGATTGATAAACATTAAATGCTTATAGAAAAAAAAATTAAAAAACAATTTTTACTTTAATTATGCCTATTGCTAATATGTAATAATTTACATCATTCTATTGTTTAAGTAGAAATTACCTCAAATGGCATACACATTGTACATTTATTTACTTGCCTGTACCGGTCATTTTATTTGTTACCTGTACCGAGAAAAATATTATTATTTTTTAAGTCCTTTGCCGTCTTCTGTTTTAGAAGTTTTTCGTAACTCATTACATAATGTTCTCAGAGTGCGTATTTCTGTACAACTATTTCTAATCAATGATCTTCGTACTAGATTTCTACTGAACATGTTAATAAATCCACCACAAATATTATTGCTTGGAAATAGCGGTACCGGAATAGTCGGATTTCTGAGAACTTTTATATTCTACAACATCGAGCATTAAAATAATTTATTCAAACGAGCATCATATTAATCACGAAACTCATATTTATAATTCTTTAAGCTGTTTCAATAAATATTCTCCAATTTCAAAGTTTTTTTAAATATACTATGTAATTTTAAATTGTAAACATTTACACATAGATTCTTTTGTGGATTCTAAAAAAGCTTTCACGAATTTAATATTTTAAACTAGTGGACTTGTAATTGTTATGAGATATAATGATTTCAAAATTCTATTAATTAGTCTAATTATGTTCTAACAGAAAGCGTTTTTAGAATCTATAATTATTTGAAATAGAAAAAACAGCTTATTAAATTTCCCTTTTCACATATTTAAACTCACTCATATTAATTTTACATACATCTCATTCATTTGGCAATTTGCACAGACTCATTTCGCGCTTAATAAATTTACGCTTGTTTCAATTTATATTTCATTAAATGAATTTGGGAATAAACGTGAGCGGCATATTGCAGATAGAAAATGTTAAGATTTGATTATTTATATTTGGTTTGAATGAATTATTTGTGGAGTTTGAAATAGCTTTTGTAACACGTAATTAATGAAATTAATTCGCAAAGAAATAAATTAGTAATGCTAATCAGAAAGTCAATTTAGTAAATTTGCTTCTACATTTTCCCTATGCAGATTGTGCTATAAATGTATTTATCCAAGAACGTAATACAGTAAAAGATTGATCAATGTCCATTATATATTAAATATAATCATTCTTCTGCGTGTTCTATATTACTTACTACTGCTAATTTTATTTTGAAGATTGCGATTTGAAGCATTTGATTTTCTAAAATTATGTCTTCAAAAGCAAATAATGAAAACGAATTTTATATAGCTTTGTTTCAATTTATATTTCATTAAATGAATTTGGGAATAAACGTGAGCGGCATATTGCAGATAGAAAATGTTAAGATTTGATTATTTATATTTGGTTTGAATGAATTATTTGTGGAGTTTGAAATAGCTTTTGTAACACGTAGTTAATGAAATTAATTCGCAAAGAAATAAATTAGTAATACTAATCAGAAAGTCAATTTAGTAAATTTGCTTCTACATTTTCCCTATGCAGATTGTGCTATAAATGTATTTATCCAAGAACGTAATACAGTAAAAGATTGATCAATGTCCATTATATATTAAATATAATCATTCTTCTGCGTGTTCTATATTACTTACTACTGCTAATTTTATTATGAAGATTGCGATTTGAAGCATTTGATTTTCTAAAATTATGTCTTCAAAAGCAAATAATGAAAACGAATTTTATATAGCTTTGTTTCAATTTATATTTCATTAAATGAATTTGGGAATAAACGTGAGCGGCATATTGCAGATAGAAAATGTTAAGATTTGATTATTTATATTTGGTTTGAATGAATTATTTGTGGAGTTTGAAATAGCTTTTGTAACACGTAGTTAATGAAATTAATTCGCAAAGAAATAAATTAGTAATACTAATCAGAAAGTCAATTTAGTAAATTTGCTTCTACATTTTCCCTATGCAGATTGTGCTATAAATGTATTTATCCAAGAACGTAATACAGTAAAAGATTGATCAATGTCCATTATATATTAAATATAATCATTCTTCTGCGTGTTCTATATTACTTACTACTGCTAATTTTATTTTGAAGATTGCGATTTGAAGCATTTGATTTTCTAAAATTATGTCTTCAAAAGCAAATAATGAAAACGAATTTTATATAGCTTTGTTTCAATTTATATTTCATTAAATGAATTTGGGAATAAACGTGAGCGGCATATTGCAGATAGAAAATGTTAAGATTTGATTATTTATATTTGGTTTGAATGAATTATTTGTGGAGTTTGAAATAGCTTTTGTAACACGTAGTTAATGAAATTAATTCGCAAAGAAATAAATTAGTAATACTAATCAGAAAGTCAATTTAGTAAATATGCTTCTACACTTTCCCTATGCAGATTGTGCTATAAATGTATTTATCCAAGAACGTAATACAGTAAAAGATTGATCAATATCCATTATATATTAAATATAATCATTCTTGTGCGCGTTCTATATTACTTACTACTTCTAATTTTATTTTGAAGATTGCGATTTGAAGCATTTGATTTTCTAAAATTATGTCTTCAGAAGCAAATAATGAAAACGAATTTTATGTAGCTTTGTTTCAATTTATATTTTATCCGAAAAGCGTACTTTACATTTAGAATCTTTAGAAAGCCATATATTTTTATATTTAATGAAGTATTTGAAAAATCAAAGTTTCATTTGCTGCCACTAATTTTTGGATACGTTTTCGAGTAGTTTTTGTAGTGTATTAATCAATTTTATCAAACCACAATATCCGTTTTTTGGATGCTACCCATTCTCAAGTAAATATTTTCATATTCAACAAATATGTTTTACACACACATAAGATAAACTTACACCAGTAACCTTAACAATAAAATAATATAATTTTGTTACAGTTTCATGTATAAATTCATTTACGCAGCTGAAAATGTTAGTTGAGAATGGATAGCATCCTTAGTATCGACATTCCGGTTTCTGAAAACTGATTAATGCACTATAAAAAACTATTCGAAAACGTTTCCAAAAACAAGTGGCAGCAAACAAAACTTTTGTTTTATAATTGAATTTGAAATTTTGAAAAGACGTTGGTTTTTCAAGTTTTTAAATACAAAGAACGCTTTTCGAAATCTTGGGTAACTCAAAAGATTTTATTGTACATTTTCGTTTGTTGTTATACCATATTTTTCTAGATTTAGAAATATTTGTCAATATTTACAACGTGGAATGGCTTTTGATCAATGTTTACTGTAAATTATTTGGTTCAAGATTTCACCAAAACATGGTATCAACATAATTTGCCATCGTACGATTGCGAAACTTTCTAACAACATTTGGTGCTCTGGTTTAACTATAAACTTTTGTAGGTTGAACCATGAAATTTCGAAGAAGAAACACGGTAAAATATGGAAAGAAAAACTACAAAAATATATTTTTTTAAAAGCTGATAAACAATAAGCTATTAAAATGTAGAACCATGCAGTGTCTACAGTTTTTCTTTTCAGCAGAAGACTAATCTACCTTTCAAATTGGTGGATGCTACTTTAGAAAGTATCATATTCAGAGTGCATAAAACTATGTGCTCTGATTAGCTGTTACATATTGTCATGGGATTGTGAAGTTGTATACTTTTATGTTAGCCAGTGGCAAATCTCGCCAATCGCATATATTTTTTTCGCCAATAGCAATTTTTATTTTTCATATGTGTACATTAGAAACAATGCTTTGATTTTCAAATAACATTTTTTATTTATGGTTTTATTTCGTATTTAGTTATTTGTTTATGTTTGTATTTTAAATGAAATGAGTGAAAAATATGTAATTTAAATGCCTTTTTATATGTATTTGTAACTTAAGTTTCGTTTTTTAAATAGAATAAGTGAAAGGTACTATATGCTTTTAAATGAAATAAATGCAATACGGCGGGGGGGGGGGGGGGAAGCAATATTTGGCAATTTATCACCTGCACCGACTGACACAATAGTGCCAAAAATATTGAGTTATTGATAAATTCACAATAATCAGGTGTTTTGACAAATCAGGTGAACCCTCTTTTCGTGCAATTGTCGAAGCGTCTTATATTTTTCATATATTTGCTACCACTATTTTAAAGCTATGTATTTAATTAAGAACATAAGATGAGAAAATATTCACTAATTTGATACTTGCAATAAACAATGTTTATTTAATTGCATTACTACACCAATGCAATCAAATATCTTTATAATTTTCCTATTCAAAGATTTTAAATCCCCTCTTTCAAATTCTCAAACGTTTCAATCATTTGGATTTTACATAGACTTTTTGTGTTTGATAATATTACGCTTGTTTCAACCTATGTTTCACTTTATGATTTCTGAAAAAAATTGCATGATGCATGATGGTAAATGTTAGAAAATATTTTACCTAACATGTATTAGGCGTGAGTACGTTTTTACCTCCCATGTTTGGTTTCTAACTTAATCATACTTCTTCACAACACATCTTATAGAAGTAAATAAGAATGACCTTACCGTTTGGTAGCTTCGTCACCTCAATATCAGTGTAATCCATTTTGAAACAACGTTGTTTGTCATTGTGTGAATATCATTTTTCTCGTGTATCGAATGAGAAAGAAATTATATGCTTGTACTATATAGATGACCACTGCTGTAAAATTATATATTTCTTAGTGGCGTAGTGATGCACTATGTAGAGAAATTCATCTTCACACATTAAAGGAAAAGAAAAAGATTTAACATAAGATAAAATGAGATTGAACATTTTACACCCTCTTAGACGGGTGTTCTAGCAAGGAGTGAGGCAAAAAACACATATACGAAATACACACGTCCTTTGCTCAAAAAGTAGGTTACATTTAAATGTCATATACGTTATAAACATCATTATATAAAAATGGCCAATTTTGCATCATTAAAGTCAAATTCAAGTCTTCATAAAATACAGAAACATCAGCTCAATTGTGTCAACATTTTTCTCAACATTTGAATTACACATGTTATTTTCAGCGAGCTTGACGGTTCTGGCTAAAATTACTCTTCCGTCTCCTGTAGATATTATGTACGTTTTACACCGGTTGTCATATCCCACGAACGTGCCTTTCTCAGCTCTGTCGTCTAATTTTCCGTGTTTAGATTTATGAATATATGCGTAGGCGGTACACCTAAATACTTTCAAATATTTTATATTTAGTTTTCTGTTTAACCATAGTTCGTAGGGGGTAGAGCTAATGGATTTCGATGGTAAGCGATTTTGCAAATGATTGGCGGTACAAATGGCTTCCCCCAGAGTCTATGTGGGAGGTTAGCCTCACTTAACATGCTTCTAGTCATGTCTAAAAGTGACCTATTTTTACGCTCAACAATCCCGTTCTGGCTCGGGCAGTACGGTACTGTGTGCTGATGCTCAATACCGTTATGTTTGAGGTATTCTTCAAATTCATCGTTAACATATTCTCCGACGTTATCGGATCTGATGGCGGTTAGAAATTTTCTGAATTTGTTTTTTACGGTCGAAATATATTCCCTTAACTTTTCATACGCTTCACTTTTTTTCGTCATTAGATAGATGACACAGAATCTGGAGTAATTATCTATGAAAGTGATGAAATAGCGTTTCCTCCCTATGGTAGGAGTATTTATCGGACCACACACATCACTGTGCACGAACTCTAACATTTTTGTGGCTCTATATGCGACCAATTTTGGAAATGAGATGTCGTTTGTTTTGGATTAAATGCATACCTCAAAATAGGTGTTGTATTTGCAGAAATTTAGGGTTATGCCATTTAGAAGTGTTTTTGTACAATGGTTTTAATTGCATCGTAACTTCTATGTCCAAGTCGCCTATGCCATAAGTCTATACATCTTGTATTTGTACGATTGTGCGTAATGTTCGCGTAATTATTATCCCCTGGTTTATTTTTATTTACATGTTCTTCATATAAGTTATTCTTCAATCTACCTTGTATAATTATTTCCCCATTGTGTGTGATGTGACACGTATCTTTATCGAACTTTACTTGACATTCATTTTTAGTAGCCCTGCTGACTGATAGCAAGTTTGTTTCGATATCGGGTACATACAGTACGTCACGAAGTGTAATTTGCCTGTCTTGTTTTCCAGTGTTTATTACTATTTCACCTGATCCGTATGAAATTAATTTATTACCATTGACAACAGTCACATTTGTCTCATCGTTGCTGGTTATTTTGAAGAACATTTCTTTAGAATTAGCAATATGACTTGAACTTCCACTGTCAATAATAAATATTTGTTTGTTTCCCGATTGTTAAGTCAATAACGCTACGTTTTTATTTTCAGTTTGTTTTGTATCACGCCGTTCCGCGATTTTGTCGTGTACATTTTCTTCAAAACACAAAGAAGTAGAATGATTTTTATTTTTGAACGGTTTGTTATACTGTACTGTATGATTATTTTTCCTTTTTTGAAACCAACATTCACTGTATGAATGATTTTTCATTTTACAATACGAACAAAATTTATTGTTTCTTCTTTGATCTGTGTAGCCTAATTTACCCTGTGTTTTATAGGCTTTAAACCAATTGCCTGAATTTTCCGAATTCTCGACTCTGCGAGTATACTCATCTATAAGCTTTCCTTTAATAAAATCAGGCTTTAAATCTATTTCTTTCTTCGCTTCAATCGCTGTGATCAATGTATCATATGACGAGGGTAACGGACATAATAAAATGGCAGATATGTGTGAATTTTAGATATCGTCTCCTATTCCGGCCAATTTATTTACAAGTTCCAATAATTTGGTAATATGTGTTATTAAAATCCCTCCTTCATTTAGCTTTGTGCTATAAAGTTTGCGAAGGAGATGTAATTTACATGAAAGATTAGAACTCTCATGTATATTTTTTAAAGTAGTCCAGGTTTCTTTAGCTGTGTTAAGATGATTTATATTTATCATTTGACTATCTTCGATGCTAAGATTTATCAAGGCTCTTTCCTTGCGGTCCCTTTTCGTCCAATCAGTGGTTATTAGATTTGGAGCTTCGTTAGTGACGACTTCAAAAAGCTCTTCACGTATCAATGGTATCTCAAATTTAAACCGCCAATTTGAGTAATTGTTCGCATTTAGTTTTTCAATAGCCGCACTGTCCTTTGCGTAAGCTTTTATCTCTCTTTTCTGTTCTTTTAAGTTTTTCAACTTAATTGAATATATTTTTTTTTCTTTTATCGGATTACCGGATTTTTTTTTATTATTTGAGGATCTATGTTTTATTTTATCTACTTAACGAGACCTCAGTCTCATAATCAAATATGTTAGAAAATATTTTACCTAACATGTATTAGGCGTGAGAACGTTTTTACCTGCCATGTTTGGTTTCTAACTTAATCATATTTCTTCACAACACATCTTATAGAATTAAATAAGAATAACCTTACCGTTTGGTAGCTTCGTGACCTCAATATCAGTGTAATCCATTTTGAAACAACGTTGTTTGTCATTGTGTGAATATAATTTTCTCGTGTATCCAATGAGAAAGAAATTATATGCTTTTACTATATAGATGACCACTGCTGTAAAATTATATATTTCTTAGTGGCGTAGTGATGCACTATGTAGAGAAATTCATCTTCACACATTAAAGGAAAATAAAAAGATTTAATATAAGATAAAATGAGACTGAACATTTTACACCCTCTTAGACGGGTGTTCTAGCAAGGAGTGAGGCAAAAAACATATATACGAAATACACACGTCCTTTGCTCAAAAAGTAGGTTACATTTAAAGGTTATATACGTTATAAACATCATTATCTAAAAATGGCCAATTTTGCATCATTAAAGTCAAATTCAAGTCTTCATAAAATACAGAAAGTCTCATTAAAAAGAAGTCGAGCTAAACTGTCTTTATAAGTGTCCGTCGCTGCTCAGCACGAATGTTCTGCAGATGGCGAACAGAATAAACAGTCTTTCCTAACAGGCAATAAATTTGCATCACTACTGTCAGTTATCCAGATGTAATGGACCAGAACGGTCCAGATGTAAGTTCTATGAAATGTAACTTTTTTTTTCTTTTTTTTTTGGTTGAACACCTATCGTAATTAGGAGGCTTACTTCCGTATCACGATCAACAGTAAATAGACTGTGTTAAATATCTAATTATTTATATTTGATATGAATGAATTAGCCACTTGAACTGGAAGTGTGTTGGCGAGTAAATAAACTAGTAATACGGATAAATAAGTATATTTATAAAATTAGTTCCTGTTTTTTCGAAATGCATCTTGTATTATAAATACATTTAATTAAGGAAGCAAATTAGTAAAAATTCACCTAAGTGGTTTACATGTGGAATCAAATACGTTTATTTTATTTTTATTACTGCTCAAATTCGATCACATATATTTTTTAATTTTCTTATTCAAAGGTTTAAACTCCCTCATTTTAATTTAATTAACATTTCATTTATTTGGAAATTTATACAGAATAAATTGCACTAGATAATATTACGCTTGTTTCAATTTATGTTTTCTTAAATAAATTCGGAAATAAATTAGTATGTTGCTTGGTAAACAGAATATATTAAATATATAATTATTTATATTTCGTATTAATGCATTAGTCGCGGAGCTTGAAATAGCTTTGTAACATGAAATTAATAAAGTGTGTTGACGAGTAAATAGACAAAGTAATACAAATCAGAAAATCAATTTAGTAAATTAGTTCTTGTCTTCTCGAAATTCATCTCGCATTATAAATATATTTAATTATAATATAAGATAGTAAAATATTCACCAAAATGATTTATCTAAATGAATCAACCATGTGTACTTCATCATCTCTTACTGATCAAATGTACTCAAATATATTTTTAATTTTCCTATTCAAAAATTTATACTCCGTCCTTTTAATTTCAGAAACATTTCAATAATTTGGAAATCTTTATGTAGTATTTTTGCACTTAATAATATTACGCTTGTTTCAATCTACGTTTCATTAAATGAGTTCGGAAATAAATTTTTATGATGCATGATGGTAATGTGTTAAATGTATAATTATTTATATTTCATATGAATGAATTAGCCATGGAGCTCGAAATAGCTTTGTAACACGAAATTAATAAAATGTGTTGACGAGTAAATAAACTACGTTATACAAATCAGAAAATCTATTTAGTAAATTAGTTCCCGTCTTCTCGAAATACATCTCGTATTATAAATACGAGCAGGAAAGACCGAGCAATGCTCAGTCAAAATTAAATTTGAGTTCAAATATCATGACCCATGACCAAAATGACCCACTAATTGAATTTTCTCGAACATGTGACTCAGCCCAACAATCGTCTCGTGCTCGAAAACCATAGGATGCAAAATTTAGTGTAAATAGTCTGAGCCGTTTTTAAGATAAAATAGCTTGACCAATAATGACCCATGACCAAAATGACCCACTAATCGAAATTTCTCGAACATGTCACCTAGCCTAATAGTTTTCTTGTTCCTTAAACCTGTAAGGTGCTAAATTTATTTCAAATCCTCTGAACCGTTTTTAAGATAAAATAGCTTGACCCATAATGACCCATGACCAAAATGACCCACTAATTGAATTTTCTCGAACATGTGACCTAGCCCAACAGTCTTCTCGTGCTCGAAAACCATTGGATGCAAAATTTAGTGTAAATTGAGCCGCTTTTTAGATCTTGACCCACAATGACCCAGAAATGACCCACTAATCGAATTTTCTCGGACATGTGACCTAGCCCAATAATTTCATCGTGCTCGAAACTCGCAGGACACAAAATTTAATCAAAATCGTTAGAGCCGTTTTTTAGATAAAATTAATTTGACTCGCGTTGACCCAAAAATGACCCACTAATCGAAAGTTCTCGAACATGTGACCCAGCCCAATAGTCTTCTCGTGCCCGAAAATGGTTGGATACAAAATTTCGTCAAAATCGTTTGAACCGTTTTTTGGATACAATTAGCTAGACCATGACCCAAAATGACCCAAAATGACCCAAAATGACCCACTAATCCAATTTTCTCGAACATGTGAGTTAGCCCAATGGTTTTCTGGTGCTCCAAAACGGTAGGATACGAAATTTCGTCAAAATCGTTAGAGCCGTTTTTAAGATAAAATTTTATATATATATATATATATATATATATATATATATATATATATATATATATATATATATATATATATATATAACCACACACAAGATTTGCTCGTATTAGAATATATGATACCGACGCGACGGGAAAGACCGAGCTATGCTCGGTTAAATTTAGCTTTGTGTTTAACTCAGTATAACAATAGATTTCTGTTCAAATCAGTATAACAATAGCCAGGGGTGATTGTGTTCCTGTATTTTTTACACCAACTAAATTTATATAGCAATCTTTTTTTCTTTAATCGATAAATTCTGCGATAAACATGCTAAGAAAATTGCTATATAAATTTAGTGGTGTGCAAAATACCGGGACACAATCACCCCACAATAGCTTTGTGTTCAACACAATATTTTCTATACGACACATAAAAATCAGTTCTATCTAACCTGATTGATTGAATTCTGTTTTCAAGAACGTTCTATGGACACTGATTAATGGAATGATATATCTCGGCTCTACCTCCATTCACACTAAAACCCCATAGCATTGACTCATACTGACCCGAAAATGCTCCACTAATCGAATTTTCTCGAACGTGTGACAAAGCCCAATGGTCTTCTTGTACCTCACATCGGTAGGACACAAGATTTTGTCAAAATCGTAATAGCCGTTTTTTAGATAAAGTTAGTTTGACACTTAGTGACCCAAAAATGAAACACTAATCGAATTTTCTCGAACATGTAACCTAACACAATGGTCTTCTCGTGCCCCAAAACGGTAGGATACAAAATTTAGTCTAAACCGTTTTGGCTTTTTTTTTACTTAAAATTAGCTTGACCCTGACCCGTAGTGACCCTAAACGACCCACTAATCGAATTTTTTCGAACATGTGACATAGCTATATGCTCTTCGCGTGCCCGAAAACGGTAGGATAAAGAATTTAGTCAAAACTGTTTTAGTCAAAATGATTTACATATTAATTGGTATCAAACATTTTTAATTAAATTTTTTACTGCTCAAATTCTATCATATATACAGATGGGTGACAAAATAATACGAACACTCATGAAAAATGGTGAAAAGAGCAATATCTAGAAAAATACATGAGGAATTAACCTGAAACTGCAGGTGTGTAAACAGTATAGTATAAGTTATATATTCTCGTGAAGATTTTTTTCCGAAACCCCATAGGGGACTGTCACAAATTGAAAAAGAACGAATATCTTTTGGATAACGCTGTAAAAACTAATGTAGCAAAAGCGTTCAAACTCGAGATTATTAATAAGTGGCTTATTGTAATATACTGTGTTCATTTTTATGAGAATAGCATGTATACCCGTAGAGAAATTTACGTTTTTATAAAAACAGTCCCAAATTTCGCCTAGTTTTTTTTTTTATTATAATTTGCAGAGTTTTTAATATAAAAAAAAAGTTCTTTTCAGAAAATATGGCAAACAACATTGTACATAATACTCTGCAATCAGAATTAAAAAATAATAAAAATTGGATGAAAAGTGAGCAGGTTTACTAAAAAATGTTTCACTGCGCCTGCGCGAATGCAATCAAAATATAATATGCATAATGTATTAGCAAATTATCGTCGATAGAATAAGCTCGAAATTCGTTGTTCCCAAAAAGAAGCAAAAAGATGAGGGGTTGTATCAAATATCTATTGATTAGTGCCAAGATAGCGTGCACAATATTGCACGTACTTCTATATTTGTATACAATCCCTCATATTTTTGCTTCCTTTTGGGAACAACGGATTTCGAACTTATTCTATCGACGATAATTTACAGAATTTTCAAGCTATGATTTTGAGACTTTCACAAAAGTTGCTCTATATACTTAGCTAATACATTATCCAAATTATATTTTGATTGCATTAGCGCATGCGCAGTGAAAAATTTTTTTAGTAAACCTGCTCATTTTTCATCCAATTTTTATTATTTTTTAATTCTGATTGATGAAGAGTATTATGTACAATGTTGTTTGTCATATTTTCTGAGAAGGATTTTTTTTGTATATTAAAAACTCTGCAAATTATAAGCAAAAAAACTAGGCTAAATTTGGGAATGTTTTTATAAAAACCCTAATTTCTGTACGAGTATACATGCTATCCTCATAAAAATGAACACGGTATATTACAATAAGCCACTTATTAATAATCTCGAGTTTGAACGCTTTTGCTACATTAGTTTTCACAGGGATTCCAAAAGATATTCGTTCTTTTTCAATTTGTTGACAGTCCCCTATGGGGTTTCGGGAAAAAATCTTCACGGAAATATGTAACTTATACTATACTGTTTACACACCTGCAGTTTCAGGTTAATTCCTCATGTATTTTTCTAGATATTTCTTTTTTTACCATTTTTCATGAGTGTTCGTATTATTTTGTCGCCCATCTGTGTATATTATATTTCTATTGAAACATGTAAACTCCCTCCTTTTAATTTCAGAAACATTTCGTTTATTTGTAAATTTGTACAGAATAATTTTGCGCTTGATAATTTTACGCCTGTTTTAATTTCTGTTTCCTTAAATCAATTAGGAAATAAATTTGTATGGTGATGGTAAATAGAATACATTAAATATTTAATTATTTATATTTGATAATAATGAATTAGTCGTGGAACTTGGAATAGCTTTATAACACAAAATTAATGAAGTGGGTTGACGAGTAAATAAACTCAGTAATACGAATCAGAATGTCAATTTCGTAAATTATCTCCGGCATTTTTGAAATGCACTTTGTATTATAAATATATTTAACTCAGAATGTCAGATAGTAAACCGCTCATCAAATTGAATTACATATTAAATAGAATCAATCAATTTTATTATCTATGACTGGTAATTTGTTTTCCAATATTGTAACCATCAATGTCATTATGAAAAAACTTAATGGAAGGATCAAAAGGATTTATTATTAAGAAAACTCTGAAAATGATTAAATTCCCTTCTACTATGTACAATTTAATATGAACTTCATGATAAACATTTTTTATGCTTGCCTTCAACATTTTAAAAATTAAAACATATTATAACAGAAAATTCGTTACTTATCAACACTGAATACTTTTAGGGAACAAATTTAAGGATAATACACTCGATAGTCCTAAAACCTAACAAGGGAAGTGAAAGTTTATACACTGAGCTTTGGTTGCCATGTTATAGCATTACTATTTGCATCATCAGATATCTTAAGGAGAAAATTAATTCTTTGGGTCAAATCTTTCGATTTTTTTTGTTTTGCTTTTTTTTTATTTTTATTTATTTATTTATTTATTTTTTGCATCGCTCAAGCATTTTGATTGCTGCCTTAAACATTTTTCGTGATATTCTATATATTCCTTACAATCTTTTGTTCTCGTTGAACGTAAAGCTCTTGTAAAACTTTAAACTTGTTTTTCTCGTAACCATGTCTTTCACTGGACAACCATTATTCACGAGAACTATTCAACCGATTTCCTTCATTTTTTATTTAAACGAACAATAATCGTTTTGTTGCAGCTTATACTACCAAAATGTGTAATTTTTACTAATTAATTACATTTTCGAAATCTTAAAGTGTAATAAAAAAGGGAAAAAAATATTTTTTTTGTTCAAATGACCACCATTCTGCAAAAGATAATTTGTTAAAACTAAATGTTACTATAAACTCTAGAGAATTGAATGCCCTTTCAAAATTCGCTGACCAAATTTGTGTCAGATGCTTGTGACCGGAGAAAAATGGTCTCCCGATTGAAAGTTAACTGCGCTCACCCCCGCCGCTATATCCGTGTAATTAATTTTTTTACTCATAACAATTTAAATATATAAGGTAAATGTCAATAAATATAATGCAAAAAATCCGAATGTGGTATTTTTTTCTTTGTTACCGAAACATTATCGTACAAATCACGTGAATATTCGGGCAAAGAACCTTCCCTTAATTGAGCCCTCAAAAAATAATCCTATAAACAAATTTCGATCGGCTTATTTAGAAATATGCTTTATGAAACGTATACCAAAATAAAATTCAATATCAATTGGTCAATGTATTAACCCATTAACCACCAAAACTATAAGGGATTAAAATACCGGGTGATTATAATTAAAGTTACGATTTCAAAATTCGATAATTTTAAAACTACTGGTCAGAATGACTTGATATTTTAGCAGAACAATCGTGAGGCAATGGAATTTTGTTTGGTGAAGGAAAAAAATAGTTCCAAAATGTGCAGATAGATGGCGCTGTCAGGATTACGTCAGGGGAAATACCAAAAATGTATTCATTAAACACAGGAATGTTGTTAGCCAGAAAGAAAAAATAGAGTCAGGGATTTACTAAAAATTTATTAGCGAAAAGACAAGAATACGTGTTTCCAGCGACAACAGCGATAATGAATAAAAAGAAAAAAAAAAGAAACAGCTTCATGGAACAAACACCTTACAATGATTAAAGCATAAGTTGATCGATATGCCCTCCGCCTTGTTCCACTACTAATTGGAAGCGCAAAACGGCATGCTCCACAACAGATCGGAGGCTATCTGTACTGATGCATTGTGTGTGGTGTGTGATGCTTGCCTTCAAGTCGTCTAGATACTGAATCCGCCCGCTGTAAACATTCTTCAGGTACTCCTAAAGCCGGGTTTATTCACACGGGTTTAAGTCGGGAGAACGTATCGGCCACGTTGTTGGAAAAAGGCGGCTTATGTAGCCACATCTTCCACTGCCCCAGCCGAAACTGGTTTCTTTCCTGTACCCCGTTTAACGTCAAATGAACAGGTCTCTTCGAATTTAGAAGTCATTTTTCGCAGACCATTTGTGGTTATTGGACTCCTTTTTATGGATTTTAATGTCCGAAACTTCCTAATAGCTGTAAGTGCACAGTCATCGTTCTTATAAAAAAGCTTCAAGAGCAGAGCGCGATTCTTCATAGTCAGAGTCATGATGAAGCATTCAAGCAAAGAGTTGGTGCTCTGCATTTTTATGGTAGCTATGTCTGTGGTGCGCATGTCACGTATTAGTAATTCGCATATCTCCAGACAATGTGAACCCTGACAGCGCCATCTATCGGCACATTTTGGAACTATTTTTTTCCTTTGCCAAACAAAATTCCATTGCCTCACGATTGTTCTGCTAAAATATCAAGTCATTCTGACCATTAGTTTTAAAATTATCGATTTTTGAAATCGTAACTTTAATTATAATCACCCGGTATTTTTATACAAATAATATTGGTTATTCATTTGAGCATATATAACATTAGTTTATAGTAAAAATAACAAGAAGTGTCTTACAATACGAAAAATCGGGTGTTGCGTTCGCGCAACATCAACGGAATACGAGTACTGATGTAAAGTGAGTTCGAATGGACATGTGCAGAGTTTTCTTAGAGTTGAGCACTGGGAGATTTTTTTAGGTTTGTTACTTTTTAGAAATCAACGATCGGTTTATAGTAAATCAATTTATTATAATTTATTTTTCCTTTACAAATTGCTATTGATATTCAGAAAATAATTTCAAGCATGAAAAGATTCACTACAATGATGATGTAAAACAATATCACAAACTTTGCATCGACAAACAGTCTGGCTATGGCATTGTTTACAATGCAATCTTCTGCTGTCTTCGGACTTGACGATTAAATGTCCACGCTCTCTATGAAAGGGTTTTTGCATGCTGAGCCTACTAGGCCTTCCTGTTGCTGATCTGATTCTGGCTAAATCTTCAATTTCGAAAGTTGTTTGCAAAAGAGACAATACAACTTTACGTCTGAAATCTAAGCGATACTTTTTTTTTCAGAACACTATCTTGATATTTTCTATGCGTTTGTCAATGTTACATCAATGTAATTTGTAAATATTGGCCACCACCATTTTTTCCACGTATTCTTATTCTGTAATTGGCTACTAAATTGTCGCATAAATCAACTCCTCTCGTTTTGGTATTGTACTGTTCAATAAGATGAGGTTGTGGGACAATTTTTTTTTTGCATTCTTGAATAACGGGAAACATTTTTTATAGGATGAATTTTTCCAAATGTTGAAGCAAGAGTCACAACATATTTATCGTTCCATCGGACAGCAATTATCTTGTTTTTTTCTTCGTACTAAAAATCTTAATAACTCATCTATTTCTTTCGAACACATTTCACAGATTCCAGTGAGAACATTTTGATGAGGTTTTCTCGAATTGTGCCTGTCTTACTGAAACGACTATTTTTTAGATGACAGAGAAGATAAAAAGAGGTAAAAAAGTTATCAAAGTAAATGGCGTGATTAGCAGGATTTTCAACCACATTAAGCAAATTTAATATCACCCCTCCACTAAGACCGAAATCTTCATATTCAGATGGTTTCAGTTCTGTAGATTTACCTGAATAAATATCAAAGTGGAACACGTATCCATTAGATGATGGTCCAAGCTTTATAACCAAAGCGTATTGGTTTCCATTTTAAAAACATCTTTGCAGAATGTTTGCCTCTATTAGGAATCATTTGCTCATCAATGCTCAAGTCATGTGAAAATATACCAAATTGATGAAACTTTCTGTTTAGCAACTTAAGTATGGTCTCAATTTGTATAATTTATCAGTGCTATCTATTCTACTGTTACAATCAAATGCAAATTTTGTTTCATGTTCCTGTACTACAAATGTGACATCGATTCTCGTACAATAGGAACAGAGATGTCCTTATCAAGAGACCTATACATTTCTTCCTGAGGTAAAGAACGATATCCCGTAAGCAACAATATCCCAATGAATCGTCTCATATAGGCTTCAGATGCTAAGAAATCTAGACAATTTTTTTGTTGGGCTTTATCTGTTCGACGAGAAGTGAAACAACCTCTGAGTAAAAGATAAGATCAAAAATCTCAGCACTACTTTTATCTTGTATTATACTTTATATAGTTTCTATTTTATCGTTTTCTTCATTTTTTTGTCTGAGTCCTATTCAATGGTTCCTTCTTTTCCATTTTAAGTCGTCACATTTTTGCTTTTTATATTTTTTTCGCATGACTTGTACTGATTTTAGACGGCACAAACTTCTTTTATACGCACACTTCAATTTCCCCAGCAGTATCGCATGGTAAAATATCATTGTCATTATTTAAAATATTATAATTTCCTTCTTCTTCATCACTAGCTTTTGCTGTGTATGGTGGAATAACTGTAATATCAGTTTCGTTCTTGTCATAATTATCTGAATCTTCATCAAAAATTCATTGAAGAGCTTACTCTAATGTAAGATATCTAGTTTTAGGCATTTTTATGAGCATAGAATGAGAAATAAATCCACTGAATCGATCGACAGTAGTGAATAAGGGAAATACCCTTTTCCCGCTGACGATACGCAAACGCAACACATGTTTACACTTCCCCCTCCACGCAAACAAAAGCAACTGATTCGTGGAATGTTTCGATACACTTTGACCTTGGCTACATTAGATCCCCTCTGAAGCTTATTTTTGTCGAGCTATATTTTGTCTGCGAAAATGACGACGTGGAAGTTTTCGTTTAAAAATGCTTCCAGTTAGAAACTTGTAATTAAATATAAAAAAAAGGCTGAAAGAAAATATTTTTCTATTTAAATATTACTCATAACATTCATTATTTAACAATAACCATTAATATAAAATTCATTTGATACATAATTTTTTATGCACCTTTATTTTGGCCGTTGCGTGAACGAAACACCAGCAGTTAATGGGATAAGTTAAGTATTATTTTGTTATTCATGTTTCGCTATATTTAATTTGGCGTTCAGTTTCATATAGCTTTATAATACGCATGAAGTGAGAAGACGAGTAAATAAAATAGTGGTACAAATAAAATGAATTTGTTAAATATGCTCCCTGGCTGTTAGAAATGCATAATAATGCTCAAAGCCTTTTCAGTCATCCGCTGTACTTAACACCTCAAAACTCTTTTAAATTTTCCGGTGGAATTTTTCGTGCTGAGACTACTTCCTTCCCAACGGTCTTGAATGTGTAGGAGAGGAGGGTCCGCCTTTTCCGCGAGTGGCGGTGAGATTAAAAATATTGTCAGGTAATGATTTACAAAAGAGGGTAATATATTTTCGGTTGTTTTTGCCCTTTCTGATATAGGACAGATGCCCTTAAGTACGACTTTTGAAAAGAAAATTTTGATTGAAAAAACTCAGATTTTTTTCCCTTATCAAGGAGTTAATTACCATTTATTTATTCTTACAGGCAGTAAGTATTTAGTTCAAAATGATTTCGTGCTTGATAATTTTACATTTATTTCAAACTAGAGGCCCTCCCTCGCTTTGCTTCGGGTTAACCTTGAAAACCTTCATCTCTTTGTGTTTTCTGTAGACCTTTTTAATGTGTACAATAATTAGTACATTATTTTGATAAATCTTGTAGGGTTCAGCCTGCGTTTGCAATGTATAAGCGGAAAAAAATGAAATTATTTACGACATCACATTAAAAACCTCAAAAATAACAGTATTTCTCCACTATTTAATGGATATACATATAAACCTTCCTCTTGAATCACTCTATCTATTAAAAAAACCGCATCAAAATCCGTTGCGTAGTTTTAAAGATTTAAGCGTAGATAGGGATATAGGGACAGAAAAAGCGACTTTGTTTTATACTATGTAGTGATTACGTTTCATTAAACAAATTCGGAAGTAAACATGGCCGACGTGTGGCAAATAGCATATGTTAAATATTTGATTATTTATATTTGGTTTGAAGGACTTTGAAATTTGAAGCATTCGCTGTGCAAATAAACTAATAATACAAATCAGAAAATCAATGTAGTAAGTATGGCTCTTGGCTAAAAATGCTAAAAATGCCGCTTCGACAATCTATTCTAGAAAAAGCCATGTATACAATTTCTTCAAGTTATCCTATATATTAAAACGACAAGATAAAATATTAATTTTAAGCGCAAGTTTGACGTTTTTGCGTGTGCGTGAAATTAAATATAAGACCTGTTCAGTTTTAAGGTACAATTGAATCTGGTCCGCGTTGCTCAGCGGTCCAGGCATTAGTTTAAACTCTCGCTGTCTGTGTAGAGCGCGAGTTCGAATCCCATTTCTGACAGAAAGAATTCTGCAATTCTTTTGAATATAATTCATTTAAATTACTGTCATATTTTCAGGAAAAAAAGTTATATGCTTTGTATTTTTTTAGTAAAATGTTTTTTAATTAAGTAAAGTTTAACATCCAACAATATTTTTACTACTTAAAAAAATGTATAATAAATACAATAATATAAATTAAATCTAAGACCTGTTCAGTTTTAAGGTACAATTGAATCTGGTCCGCGTTGCCCAGCGGTCCAGGCGTTAGTTTAAACTCTCGCTGTCTGTATAGAGCACGAGTTCGAATCCCATTTCTGACAGAAAGAATTCTGCAATTCTTTTGAATATAATTCATTTAAATTACTGTCATATTTTCAGGAAAAAAAGTTATATGCTTTGTATTTTTTTAGTAAAATGTTTTTTAATTAAGTAAAGTTTAACATCCAACAATATTTTTACTACTTAAAAAAATGTATTATAAATACAATAATATAAATAAACAAGTTTGCATTAAAAATATTTAAATAAAAAAAATGCATGTAATTACACAAAAAAAATTAATACACAAAAAATTAACGCAAAAAAAAAAAAAAAAAAAAAAAAAAAAAAGCGAGAAGAAAACATATTTCTTTTACAACTAGATAACAATATTTTTTCAAGAAATTTTTACACGGGCTGTAAAACTGCTATAATTGTAACCGATAAAAATTTCAAAGAGTTTGGACAACGAGAAATTTTTTTAAACTATGTATCTACATAAAAAAAGTTTTTTTTACGAGCACTTTTACTCCTAAATAGCAATATTTTTTCGTGACTTTTTCAGTAAAAAATATCAATTCATACAAAATCGAGTTAATGATATAAAATCATACAAATATGAGGGTTATTTAAGGTTATTATTACGAGCCTGGGCAACGCAGATTGGGTTAGCTAGTATTTTATTAAATTAATTCGGAAGTAAGTGTGAATGTTATATGGTTAATATAGTAAATTAAATATTAAATTAATTATGTTTGGTTTGAATAAATTAGTCAGTTAGTGAGTCAACGAGTAAATAAACTAGTAATACTAATCAGAAAACCGATTTAGTACATATGTTCTTTGTTAATCGAAGTACGCCTTGCATTATAAATATATTCAACTACTAACATATGTAATTAAAATTTTATCAAAATCGATAATGTTTTCAGTCTTTTTCAGCATTTAATACTGCTAAATTTTGTAAAAAGGTATATATGAAGAATCCAAATTTCTCAATTCTGTCTTCAAATAATATTATATAAAGATATTTTCTTATATTATAACTTTTAATATATTTTAACTATTATATTATTAATGTATACAATTATATATAATAAATAGTTGTTACTTGCGTGCCCACTCGCAAGAAAAAAAAACAATAGAATTTTTTTTATAATATTGTTTAAAAGTGTGAATAAAGATAATTATAAGTTATAATGGAAATTTTTACCAAGTTTATCTTTAAACCATGTATCAGAATTTTTTGTAAAACCTTTTCATAAATTTTGTGCTTTAATACCAGAACAGTGGAATGAAGGTTTTCGAAAATGACGTCAATATTATACACGTGTCGCAAACATTGTATGAATAAAAACACATGCTTTTTTTTTCTTTTAAATACGATATTATTTTGAATGACAAAAGTAAATCAACCGTATGAGATTAAGGTTCTACAATTTTTGTTTTATGATTATGTACCAAAATATATTAGAATGGGCTTCGGGAACTAACTGTAGATACAACAAACGTATGGTAGGAAAAAACAGGGGATGTCTAAGATTGCTTCAGAAATCTTTAAAGTTTGGCATCAGCTAAACTGTTGATTTTCTTAATTTTTACTCACTCAATGACCAATATTCAAATATTTTACTTTGGGGACATTTTGAAGAAATAATATGTTAGATGATTGTAAATATGTTTAAACGCATCTTTCCTTTCTTAATTGGCCAATAACATTCCATATATATATGCATACACTCTGACATCAATAGAATATTGTCCATTGAGGTAATTGTAATTGCAAACTTTTTTTACTCATTCTCTGTCTTCGAAAATACTGATAATTTTTTTAAAGTATAGAACCGCAAATTAGTTCGTTCGATTTTTAATGATAAAACAAAACACAATGATTTTTACACACCTTGCACATTTTAATCAAATATATATTGACATTTCTTAACGATAACCGTCTGTCATTTCCCACCAACTACATAGTGCCGCGTTCACAGAACGCCTGTGACCTAGCGAAAATGTTCTCCTGTCGCGTTTTTATAGTCCTCTCGTCAGCGATGGTTTTCCCGTTCAATTAATATTACAGCGACCAGAACAATTTAGTAATTGGTTGGCGGCATGTCTGGTGAATCTGGAGAATGAGGGAAAACATCCCAGTCAAGACTCAACAATTTGTGCTGGGTGGTTAATAACAAGTGGGTTCACAACATCTTTACGACTGATCAATTCTGGTTGTCTCTGGTGTAAAGCATTGCTCAGTTTATTTAGCAGTTGTCGAGCAGTATACATTTGAATCAGTGGTTCATCCTGCTGGTAACAACTCGTACTAAAGCACACCTTTATTACCAGTTGATTTTACATTTATTTTACTTTAATACAACCACATATAGAGCATAATCTTCTTGCGATGCACTTCGGCATTTGAGGATATTTGCGGCGGCTTTGTCCCCACGATACTTTTAGCACTACATTATCCTTAACGATTCGCTTTTCTTAGCCCATCACCATTCCCTTCAAAAAAGACTCGTTTTTGACGTTTCAGTAATTAATCATAAATAAAAAAGCAATTGATAAAAATCATCTGTTTATGTGGCCTCCAAACATTGGAAAGGGAAATGCCTCCCAGTTGGCGCAACTAGTTTTCCACGCTTGCATAGGAATTTTTAACACTGTAGCATATTCCCTCACCGTTTACGATAGATTCGCATCACCAAATGCCTTCACATTGCCTGAATCAATCTCAGTCGAGCAACAGATGTGGCACGTCATTGAAGTTAAAGACTCCAAGAAAGGAATTTGGTAAACCACCATTAACGCACGCGTTCTGCTGCGGCATGATTTCCGAATATGTTGTAAATTTTTCTTTAATCCGCCACCGCTCCTTTGCCATTTTAGAAAAAGTACAACAAAATATGACGATAATGCACGTATTTCGCGTCCATTTTTATAGCAACAACGCGCACGTAATGTACATGCTTACGAAAACAAACATTCACTAGCAAATACCGTAAAATACAGCCTTTCAATCGCAAAGTCGGGTTGAGTGGTGGAGATAAAAAAGGTATGGCGAAAACAGAATGAATTATCACCCGACAAAAAGTTAAAACAATCTTATTTTCCAACCCAATGCATGATGTCAATCTCGACTATTAAGAGACACAACAGTAGCTTGTAGCTTCTTTTCCTCATATGGTGTCACTATTTATTTTGTCACACTTTTTTTCGCCACTTTTTCCGTTTGTTTCCATTTGTTTTATAATATTTAATTGATATAATTCTATGATGAGATAAGGTAAAATTTTCTGTGAAAAAAAAATGGTGTCCAAATTGAAGGATTTTGCATACGGTATACGACACGTATATATGCCGCTCATCTCGAAGGAATTAGTACGATCCTCCCTTCCGCTTTTTATGATTTTTGAACCGGTGGTTACGTCGAGTTGTAAATATGTCAACCATTGTTGTGCTAATTTTCTATGACCTACTAAATATAAACATAGCTACAAACTGGTATTCGAATACTGGTGTAACAATTCAAACATTATGGGATGTCGCTCAACTCATGATTATCAGATAAATTTAAATCTTAGGATTATCAATAAATAATAAAATATTTAAAAGATTAATTATTTAAGCATTCAACCTGATTGTTAAAACCATTTCACCAAATCAATTTTGATTATTTTGTTAAATGATTTAAAATTCCGAATTCTAGATAATTAAAATTATAAATAAAAGAGAAAACGCGAGGTTCAGGTAGGTAAAGCCCCCTCCCCCCCCCCCTTTGCAATACAAAGTTTTTTAGAGTATGAGTACATGTAATCGATTTTCCCGTTACAACTGTCATGAGCTAAATATTCCGAAACTGCTTGTAATCTTAGACTTCAGTAGTACTAATATAAATGAAATGAAACTGTGTCTTTAGATGAAGGATTGAGAATTTCAAGTAATAAATAAAATTAATTCTAAATTAACATACGATTTTCTGAACTGACATTGAAGATTGTGATCTGCAGATTAACTAAATAGAGATATTGTAATAGATATTTATAGTACATCTTTATGTATGGAGTTGTTTTTTCAGGTATGAAATATAATACATTTAAAAAAAGATGAATAATAATAATGAAGATACACAGAACATTTTTTTGAACAGCTCATGTAAATATAAAAAATATCTTCAACTGAATAGAGAGGGCTTCAGATCCATGTGCCCTTCCTTTGCACATGCTCCTGTATTCTAGATTGTTTCCATTCTCTGTTAGCTGACTTAAACATAACTAAATGATTTTTGATAAAGCTAGTTTTTCGTAATCGGTTGACAGCCAAGGTTGATATCAAGGATACGATACGAAAGAAATTATAAACATCGATATATATACATCGTTAAATGGAAAAGAAAAATTACTTTCAAATCCAGTTTGTTTTAAAACTATGACTTAATGTACAGAATTTTTATGTTTTTAAAAACATTTTCAAGCGTGATTTTTAAAAATTTCTCTCTGTAACATGCAGAGCGCTTAAACGTCAGATTAACCCGTTTTTGTTTAAAGCGATATAAGTAATATAGTAAAAGGTAATATAGTAGCAGAATATGTAAACGTTAATTTTCCATGGAAAAAAAATTCCAAAGTATTAAATATGAATTTATACAGTATAAGTAATTTAGCGCTTATTTCTAGATAATATTCCATAAAAAAATTAACGCTTCATCAATAAATAAATAAAATTATATAAGTAAAACATGAATTGAACAAATATGTAATCGAAATTAGCGCTTAAACACTGTGAATATAATAGTAATAAAAGCAATTGTAAGTAGCAAAATTGTTGGTGATTTTTCGGCTAACCCGTTAAGCGTCCTAACCGTGATTCTCCGTCACGTAAGATTTGAATTTAAAGGCCGAATTAACAAAATTTGATATTAATGTTAAACTGTATAAGAAATATAGATATGTAAGGTTGGGAAATATAAATCCTTATACCAATTTTTTTTCATATCTATTATTTTATGAATCGTTATACTGGGTGATCCAGCAGTTCTGTGAGTTTTGAAATGTTAAAGTGCCTGACTACGTACGGAGCAATTTTTTCACAGAAAGCTATTTAATTATTTTTTAACTTATTTTTATTAAGATTATGATTAGAAACTGTGAAAAAAAGAAAAACATATTTCATTCATAGATGCAATTTTGATAAATGAGGGATTTTGTGGCAATATTTAGTGAAATTTGGTCCAATACGCAAAACGCTCTACAGAAAATTCTATTGTATGTATCTTAATTTTCTTTTCACACTTCATACTTATGGCATTGGTGAAAGCAATGAACTAAAATCTAAGATATATTTTAAATGTTTCAAAACTTATAGCATATTGCACCTTTTTACGTGCTGATTTTCATAAAATACATCGATGTCACTCTACAAAAACATCCATAAGACAAAAGATATTTATTCTAAAATGAAATCTTTAGTTCATTTCCTTCACAATAGTATAAACAACTGCAATTTAAATTTAATAGTGGTATTCTAATAACTTTTTACGAAATCATGTTTTGCGTCTGGAATTTTCATCAAAAATTACATATTCCAAAAAATGCATTTAAAGTTTAGATTTATGTTTTACTACAAGAATTTACACAGTACTATAAATCTAAACTTTGCTGTTTTTATGAGCCATACTCTTTATTTTTCAAGTACTGAACCTTTGTTTACTTCTAGAAAGCCATATTTATGCTTCCCCCTCCCAATTAGTACCTTTAAGTAGTACTTCCGGTCCTTTAATCACTACTTCCGATTTTAGTGACAGCTGTTGAGTAGTTTAAAAATCGCTACAACTACAGTTCTATTTATCGTACAATAAAAATAAATACAGTTTTGGAAAGGTAAAAACTTGGTCTTTAATAAAATGTAATAAAATCGTTTTGAGAATTTTGGTCGAAAACCACTTTTTTAACGTAGTCAGATACCTTAAAAATTAGTTAACTATGCACAACAAAAATATACGGTTTTCACAGAAATGCTTAGAAACATGTCAGATTTTTGTTTATAATGTAAATATATATATATATATATATATATATATATATATATGATAGTTACATTTTTGAACAACAGGTGGCGCTGTAGTGCAATAGTGTTATTCTGATTATCTAACCCATGCGTTATACAAGCAGATGAGTTCATTGCACAAAGACATCACTGTTTCTATCATGACAATACTATGGTCTGCATTTAGAAAGCCACGTGCATTGAATCGCTCTGTATTCATGATATTCCGATCTTACACCGTTTACTGTTACTGCCTGAGAAGAACTGCTCAGACTAGGAAACCAAGTATGTAGAGCATAGATGTACCTCCCGGTTTTCTTTATTAAGGTATAAAAAGAATAATAAAAATTCAGCGACAGCTGTACCCGCCAGTATGCGCGACGGAGGGCGGGGTGGTGATGTTTATAATGAAAACAATATTTGTAAATTGAATAATAAAAAGAAGAACACAATGATAAATATCATGATCTAAAGCACAATGAGGAAATAAAAATGAGATGCATAGGATATCATACCCAGATGAAAATACGACGTAATAGCGATCTTGATTCGATGAGTAGTTCTATGCAATTTAATACTAGATGAAGATAATACGCATACTCTATACAAATTTTTATACAGTTACTTTTCTTTGTGTGCACATACACATTGGTGAAAAAACAAAGACTATGAAAAGTGAAATATATACAAAACTATGTACAGTTAAAGCAATAGGCAGATATAAAACACACTTTGGGTCATGAGATGTCCCGGGGGTGGGACCAGATTGGAACTATAGATGTAATCATTAGACGAAGCTTGTTGATCATAATTTGGGCAGAATTGCTGATGGATATATTGATGCTAGAATATATTGATGCATTAAAATTTGTACCAGAAAATGAGCTATTGGTAAATGTTGAAGCATGAATTTGAATATTATGAGTAGGATTTATTGGATATTGTGTAGTCTTGAGATTTATAGGGCAAAGTGAATCGGGCCTTGCACTTTCTCAATCATAATAGAGTTTGTCGACAGCCCAAGCAGAATCTGAAGATTTATGATCTATTTGAAATTCAGTATTTTGACTAGTATTGTATGATTTGCAATTAATACTAGTAGGAATTTGAGAATATTCACCGGGAGATAGATCACTTCCACATGTAACACAGGCTAGATTATTCATACGACGTTTTTCCGAAAGACCAAGCTGTTGACATTTAAAACATCTTAATAGAGTTGTATATGAATGAAGTCTACATCGTGTCAGTCCAACAAAAATACCATCATCTGCTATAATCATTTTCATAAGAGGAGGGGACAGCAGTAAGATCCAGTTATTGTATGTGAGTTGCTTTGAAGATCTTTTACAAAAGAATATAAATTTATAATCTTTGTGGAGATACAACAAGGCTATTGTGATAGTAATGTTATCAGCAGGAATGCCTTTTGAAGCGATATTGTCTTTTTAGTAAAAGAGAGTTTTTCATTTAAAAACTTTTTTGTTTTAGGTCTTGAATGAGGATATTCGTACCAATTTCAGTTCGACATATTACTTCAATTTTAGATCTTAAAATTTTTGTGCCGCTGATTATCGCTAAAGACTCTATATTTTAAGACGTAATAAGCTTATAAATGTACTTGCCAAATATTTTGTTAGCTCGAGATCTGACCGAGATTATGTAATTGTTTGTGGAGTTGACTGAAGGTCTTTTCTCTGGTTGTGATTGATCCTGTAAGTCTTTCACTGAGGTTAATTTTTCTTCTATTGAATTCACCATGTAGGCTAATTTCTTATCCAATAAGGAATTTACTGCCATTAACGGGACCTCAACCTCACTGAGTGTTAATTGAAATTTATGTGTTTCCTGCACTAAAAGTAGTTCGTTTTGTATAATGTGAGTACGTTTTTGAAGTGAAACATTTTCCCACAAAAGTTGACTAGTCTTTTGATTAAGGGATTGTATTTCTAAATTGAACTCAGATTGGGTTTGCTTGTATTTGTCTTTAAATTTTTTGTACCATTCATTAATTTCCTCCAGATTTGTCTGTTGTTTATTATTTTCATTTAATGCGATTTAAATTTTTTTCTGTGATTCTTTTTCGAAATCAACATTAGTTTCTATCTTTGTCTTCTGGGTTTCCAGAACTGTCCATAGTTCAGCTAGTTCCGTCTATGAATGTTTATTTTCTTCAAGAATAGTATCATACTTCTGATTCATTTTATTAATTTCTTTTTGACGTAAGAATAGTTCTTGTTGTAAAGATTGAAATTTTGTGTTTTTAAATTTCTGATTTGATTTGGAATTTTCCAGATCTATAACTTTTTGCTTGAGCGATTGGACTTCAAATCGTGAACGATTTGAGTCGACTTGAAATTTTTATTTGCATCTTTGAGATCCTTTAGGATTTCTCATTTTTGGTTTTTCATTTTTTAACTTTTTAAGTTTATGTTTGAGGGTTTAGACATGCTTTTCTTTTTCTGATTACAGAAGTGTAAATTTTAGGTTAATGCAGTGTATAAGTTGCTTAACTTTGTAAAAAAATTTTCCTTCATGTTCCTTTCTTCCTCATTTATGCTTAATTTTTGATTGAATTCTTCTTTAATTTGATGGATTTCTTTCTCTATATTTTCATTGGTTTCTTTAAGTTGTTTTAATTTATTTTCGTTTTCCATGTTTTCTTCTGTGAGTTTTTAAATTTTTATTTTAGTTCATTAAAGTTATTTTTTAAGAGCTGCATCTTCTATTCTAATGCTTCCATATGGAGATTGACAAACTTCTTGTAATTGATTTTCCTTTTTGTTTAAGTTTGGAAGTTAACTGCTCAAACGTAGATTTTGGGAAGATTTTATACTTAAAAGCTTCATCAGCAGCGCGCCTTTTGCATGATGATTGCAGTGAGCCGAAATCTGGTTAAGGAACGGACTCACAGACATATCACTTTCTGTTTCTAGACAGAATGCAACTGGAGAGTTTTCCCTACTTTTCGAAATTTGAGTAGGAATAAGAGTTTTATTGTTAGAGTTAATCATTGGAAAGTTTAAGTTATACTTTGTCTCAGAACATTCATTGAGGAATTTATAGCTCTTACACCTTGTGACTTTTACTAATAGAGCTACTTAAAGTCATATGTGTAGAGGGATCAGCTCATGTCATTGGATCAGTTGGAAGATACTATTACACCATCGTGTTTCAGGGATATGCTTTGTAATGCTCTTCAATT
Organism: Maratus michaelseni; assembly: GCA_963931845.1. NCBI lineage: Eukaryota > Metazoa > Arthropoda > Arachnida > Araneae > Salticidae > Maratus > Maratus michaelseni. The sequence continues at coordinate 198,016,580 of OZ007590.1, forward strand.
CTGTGCTGGCTGCTTTTAATCATGTGACGGCTGTACTTATAAGTGGTGGGCGTCACATTGGAAAGTTCTAACATTTACAGACTTATTAGTTCTTCTTCATCAATTGTGATTTAACTATATTCTGAACTGAAGCGATACATGTTGGTCAAAAATGCAACTATTATTAAAAAAAAATGTTTTACATTATAAACAAAAATGCGATATTTTCTAAGCATTTCTGTGAAAACTGCGTATTTTTTTTTTTTTTTTTGTACATAGTTTACTATTTATTAACATTTCAAAACTCCCGAAACTTCTGGATCAGATGCCTGAAAAATTCTGCCGGAATCTTTGGTGAGCGTATAATACAAAAGTATCGCTTTTAATAAATTTCAAGATTTTATTTTAATACAAAATTGATAATTTTTATAAATAAATCATTTTTAGTGTTGATAGTGAGAATCTAAAAAAAAATATTAAATGTAAAAAAATATATATTAGTCTTTTCCATATATATTATATACATACTATACATACATATATATATATATATATTAATAAAATAAAATTTCGCTCTGTGTGTGTGTGTGTGTGTGTTTGTCTGTCTGCGATGGCTAGCAAAATCTAGTCCACCTTTTAGGTGTGGATAGTCAGTCCAAGGTCTGGCCTTGTGCACCTGAGTCTCAGAATTTTAATATTTTGATACCCAAGATATTAGTTTCTCATTAACCATCGCTTCTAAAATGCCATATTTTTCTGAAAATGGTGCGAAAGAAATGTGAAACCGCAAAATGAGTTGTGTGTTGGGAGAGGGAAGAAAGATTTTAGGTTTACTGGAAAAAGGTTGGGCTACCGCAGTGACTTTTAACTACGGCTTTTCGACACATATCGAATTAACAGAAACTATTAGGTCTTTCGACACGAAAATTTGCAGATCTGTATAAACAAACAATCGCAAATTCAAAATGTCAAATTTCAAAAAATTCCAACCACAACTTTCATAAATATTAATTAGAAATGCTTAATTTTCGAGCAATTTATTCTTGCAATGATCAATGCGTTTTTTGATAAAAATTTGAGCCGCCGCAGGTGTCTCGATAATAAAACCACAAGCCGCTGTTGGATCCCCAAGTCTGTACAATGAAGTAATAATGTTTTATGTACAAAACCATGCTGAAAATTATCTAACATCCAACTTACATTTTATATGTAGTGTCGATACTATATATTGTTTGAGTTGGAATTTTTATTTTCCTTTCAATGATTAGTTTTAATATACACGGTTGTTGTAAATAAAAAGATATAAAAATATTGGAAAAATAATAGACCATTGAACGCATTTAAAAAAACTTATTTTGTATCTATGTATCTTATTTTACAGTGTATCATAATTTACATTCCTTGTCATATTTTTAAGATAACCCCCAGAGGAAAGACTATTTTTAATGCCAAAGTAATTTTATCATATATTAAATAACAACTATTACTCGCGTTTAACTGGTTTTACTTACCCATCATACGTAGTATAGGGTAAGTCTTGTAATCGTTATGAAAATCGAAAAAGTTTTTTTGACGGATTTACACGTTTCAGACACTGGAGATTCCGAAAAACATATTTTTAGAAAAAAAAATTTGCCGTCCGTCTGTGTGTCTGTGTGTGTGTGTGTGTGTGTCTGTAAACGCTCTATCTCCCAAAAAATTGAGATAGAGACTTGCAATTTGGTACGTACGTAGTATGTAATAATGGGAAGAAGCCTATTTCATTTCAATAACCTCGATTAAACGGAACAATTTTTTTCGGACTCACGAAATATTCGTTCTGATGAAAGGTATATAAAAATTTTCGAAATTGTTTATTTTAAGAAATGAATATAAAAAACATAAATTTTGCATAAAGCATGAAGTCGATCGGATAATTAGTTGCCGAGATATTTGGAATCCTATTTTCCACACTCTTCGATTTTTCATGACCCTGTATTTCATCCAAATTTCACTTCAAATATATATTTTAATTGGAAATTTGACGCTTAATCAGATGCAATAAACCGCTAGTTAATAGGATTATTCTTTTTGGAGTTATAAGGATGATTCTTTCAAGCAATTCAGTAATCGAGCCTTTAAAGTTTGTGACGTCATCAAGCCACGATTTTATTTGAATTGCAATGCACTTTATAAGTAGTTTACATATTTTTATTTTAATATTTTACCTTATGCATATCCATGATGGGTAAGTATTACGGTGGCCCCCAACGACTAGTTTAAATTTGTTATGATTAAAGATTATTAATTAAATTAAAAGAACCCTGCCGTTTCGTCAAAGTTTCACACGAATGTATTGAGAAAAAAAATTATTCCAAACCAAAGCAGAGGCTGAGACTCCTCGAGGTATATTCTGCTAAACGCAGTGGGGCCTGCAGCATTAGGTTCATTGTAAAGATTTTCGTTTAAAAATGAAAAATAAGATTAATTCAAAACACTTTAATCACTCTTTTTTTAAGTGAAACTTTCTTGTTTCTTAATATAATCTAAAAGGTTTTCCAGATATAATTTTAGGTTTATTCTTCATAAAATTATTTATTTCTCAACTTTAAACCAAATGTATGCTTCTTTGGATTTTGAATTTAACAGGTAAAAGGCATTAGGAGATACTTCAACATGTACTGCATACTCATTTTATTATATCTGGAACATATTTTATGGCTGTAGCTAATCTGCTTCATCAGTCATTTGAAGCAAAAAGGATTTAAGTAATCACCATGTATTTTGACAAACAAAATTATACAAACAATTATGCAAAATTGACAGTAAAAAACACTCATTAAAATTTACGCGTATATTAAAACGCACTATGCTGTTTATAAAACACAAAATACAATTATTGCACACAATTTATAATTAAGCTCACATTTTCATAACAGCCATGTTTGGAAAAGTGCCGTAAAATATTTTACACTTCATAAAAAGACAAAATTCAAATAATCAAATCAAAGAACAATAAAAAATTCCGATTCTCATAAACACACCTTTTAAATTCAACACGATATTTCATAAAGAATCAATAACTTCATATTTTATCAAAACGCGTAGGGCGAAATGCGAATTTTACCTTACGTTATTCAAAAAATTTCAATATGAGATCCCACAGATTCCACTGTTTACTTAACAGGTAACAAGACAAGGCAATTTAAAAGACACAAATAGATGTTAAAAGATGATTAAAAACTGTCCTAGAACTTTAGGACTCTTCAAATTTGCATTTCCTGAAAACTCTGCTTAAAAGTAATTTTTTTTACATTTGAAGTTACTTAAATATCTTATGCAATATAAACAATTAAGATATGTTGTAGTTTTTTATTTAAAGGCTCAATATTGGTAATTAAAATGAATGCATATTAACCATTGTGACAAAATAATTTCTGAGACAAAATAGCTGACAATTGAATATATGCATCATGGGGATGATTGGGACATTTCAAATGGGGATGAATGGGGCTGCTTCATTCGTCCCTAGAGGATACTGAAAAAAATTTAGTAACTAAATAATATTATATAGGTTGATAAATTAATACTTTATGGTAATTATTCTTTTAACATTTCATCCTGTTTGTAGCCATCGTCTTCAGTCTACCGTTTATGGGCCTTTTAAGGCAAAACTGAGATGAGTCCAAGATCATTGACTAACAAATAATCCTGGAGATCATATTACAAATTATAATCTCTCAGCTTTTGACAAGGCAGCATTTTTGTTCAGCTTTTAGTCCTTAACATTGAATACAGGTAGGAAAATATTTGTGTCCCATCCATCCCTATTACTGTCCCATTCATCCCTGCTGTGGGGATGATTGGGACATAGAAGAACGTTTTTTAAAATTTAATTTATGTATCTGTATAATAATAATCTTGAACAAATATTGCGCATAAGATGTAGTCAAATACTTAAAGTTTGACACGTGATATATAATATTGATAATAACTTATATAAAATATTTTTTTAAAATATTTTTGTGAAAATGTCCCATTTATCCCCCATCTCCCCTACTAGAGGTGCCAAAGTTTATTTTTAGCTAAATATACATAATAATTTTTAGCTTTTATACATAAAAAATCGATATTTTGGACATTTTTGACTACTCGAAGGGTACCAATTTCCCTTAAAGATAATAAAAGGCCTTCTTTACCATCATCCACTATGAAAAAAATCAGTGGTTAGATTTAAAAGAGAAATTAGCCTAAATTAAAATCTGTTAAGAAACTTTCGAAAAAAATCCGTTCTATAAACTATTAAATGAAGCATCGATAAAAGTTAGGGATTTTTTTTTATCGTCTGAAAAAAAATACATATTTTTTGTGTTGTTTTATCTAAACTATACGAAAAAAAGTTGATACGTGAATATTTTTTACATTATTTTTTAATGTTATATAAATATATTAGATAAGCACGATAATAACTTTTCTAATTCAGCGTTATAAATTATTGAACTAAAAGTGACATTCGTTTAAGGTTATTACTTTTATTAAATTTAAATAAACTAACTGTATATATAATCAGTATTTTAAAATAAAATATTACAGAAACAATTATGCAACTTGACAATAAGTAACATGTATAAAAATGTACGTGAAAAAAATAACAAATTTCAGTCTGTAAAACACAATATATATTCAATGGTGCCTAATGTTAAATATGAATAAAATTTCTATAGCACTCACTTCTGTAAAAATTACAATAAAATAATGTATACTTTATAAAGAGACAAATTACCGTATTAAAGAATTATGAAAAATATACTCTATGATATCCATTATAATCTTTCAACACAATTTCACAAAGGAGGAATAAATGAATATTTTATCTAAAAACTTTCCCATACACTAAACTAATCTGATTAGATAGAACATTGTTAAAGTTAATAAAGCGAAGTTCTTATCATAATCTACTGTAAGAAAATGCAGTGATTAGATTTAATGAGGAACTTAGGCGAAACTGAAATCTGTTGAGAAACTTTTTGTAAAATTTCCGTTATAGAGGTTGTTAAATGAAGCAGCGTTAAAAGTTATTGACAAAGCTCTTATCGTAGATGCATGAAAAAAAAATTATGAGTGAATATTTTTACATCAATGTTTTGCTCTATTATAAAATATTAATAGATACACTAACTTGTGATTAGTCCCACTCAATATAGAAATAATTATTGCTTATCTATCAGGCATTTTTATCTAATCATTTGGCAGTTAAAATTAATAAAATGGGACGTTGCGGATACCAAAGGTGAACCCGGCATTGCGGATTTTTACATTTTCTTGGTTTGTCAAACATTAGTGAATAGGATTTGTTGTTGATTTCACCCTTTCTCATCATCTAAAGTTGGAGCTAAAAGTAGCTCTCCTATCTTCTAAGAGTGATAGACAATAGAGTGAACACTCTGTAGTTACAAACAGTGTGAAACTAAAATTGTGCCGTACCGCATTTTACAACATTCATAGAACTTCGAAATAAAAGCGTATTTATCCTGCTATTGATAAAACTGGTTCGACTAGAATAGTTTTTAGTTATCAAACGTAGAAAAATAATCGGGTCATAAAGAAGACAGAAAAACTAATGTGAAACAACTCATTATGTCTATGCCAATTGTGTTAAGCCACTATACCTGCGAAAAAACCCTCTTTAGAAGTAACTCGCTATTGGATTAACCATTAATCTGTTCTTTACCCTAGACTTGGAGTGGCTGATAAAAAATTAACCAGGAAGTGCGTCCATCACCAAATATCGTGACACTTATCGTGATATTTTTAATAGCGAATTTAACATCTGGTTTCAATGTCTCGCCAATGATACTTTTGCGACATAGCCGACGTCTCTATATATACAGGGTGATACTGTATTCATGGTACAAACTTTAATGGTTGATACAGGATACAGTAACCATCATTTATCGTATAGGAAACCAGGGTCACAAATCCATTTATTTAGTCAAAATTACAGGGTTTCTCACTCCAATCAGAAGTCGCGTTTTCGTTCATAACTTTAAGAGTAGTGAAGATATTTTAACAAAATTTTGCAACAGACTCATCTTTGTGTGAATTGTAAGGATATTGTAAGGATTTCATTAAAGTATCTTCTCTACTATTAAAGAAGTTATGACCGAAAACGCGACTTCGGATTAGAGTGAAACGCCTTGTAATTTTGACTAAATAAATAGATTTCTGACTCTGGACTGCTAGACAATAAGTGATTGTTAGAGTATGGTTTACCAACCCTTAATTTTTTTACTATGAATTCAGGATATATATATATATCACATATAATATATCGAGATATACATATATATTAAATGCTTTATACAAGGGTGATTCAAAAATTACCGTTCAAATTTCGTGCGGAGGTAGGGAATACGTTAGGAAACCGATTTTACATAGGAAAGTATGTCCGAAAATGTACGCATGTGTATGTAGAGGGCGCTGAGTGTGCCCAACCTTCCATTGCGTCCCAATCATTATTTTGACTTTCCTAAACTAGTATTATTTTTTCTGCTATTTACACTTCTCATTTGGACTTCCACGAAGTCTTTTACATCTTTAAAAACGCCAAAAATCTCGATAATGACCATTATTCAACGCCTTCATTGTCTGACGACTGGAAACTTCTGATTTAATTTTGTTCTTTCCGGTTCTTTTAAACTTTATTTATTTTTTTAATTGGTTTGTTTTATACTTTTTGTTTTCATTTTTTTTTTCTTTTATTCTTTGTTCTTAATTTTCTTCGATCATGAATTTTTAAATTTTGGTTTCACACCAGAATTCTTTAAAAATCTTTTTAATCGATATGCTGAAATTACCAACAGTTTTGTACTTTAGTAGCATTTACTGCACACGTGCTTACCAGTTTTGTTCGTTATTTCGACCCGAAACAATTGTTGCGAATTTATGCGTTTGACGGTGTTTGTTTAAAAAGTTCTTATCATATCATATATATTATTTCTCCTGTCAACATCCCTTTTTCTCTGAAAATACGAAACGCAGTACCACGAATGAGATACCATATGAAAGGTTTCTGAACCGGCTTCTGACATAGCACACTTAACATTTCGTTAAAATAAGTTTTTGATTAAAATTTGCTGAAAATTAAAAATTAAATCGGCATTGTTTTCATAACTGAAATGAAAGGCTTTCCTAAAATTTGTGTTGCCACAATTATAAAAAGAAATAAACAGTACAAAAAAGATAAAGTATGATTTCTCCACGCGATTAATTTAATATTTATTTTTAAATTTTAATTAAAATAAAAGATAGGCTTTATTATATTAGAAATGCATTCAATTTATTTCATGTTTTTCAAGAATAAGCTGATGACATCATCTTCTAATGCAGTTAAAATACGATTGTTAATTTTTTTTTTCTCGCGCGTGCTTTTTGAAAAAAATATCGAGCATTTAATCGGGTTTTTATAACTTTTATACGTGCGTCATCTATTGTTATATTTATCATGTTTTTGTATATGCGTACTGTAACGGAGTAATAGTACATTAACTTATTTAATGATTATCTTGGCAAAGTAAAGAAAATGACATTGGCGAGAGAAGAAAATTTGCCAACATATTTCTTGGCAACCTATTCACAAAAATTATTTATCATAAAACACACACAATGATTAATATATTATATAACATACAATGTTTAATTTAATATAAAACACACGCAGTCTGCTTTACCGGGGTGCTATACGAAGCAAAATCTCGCCAAAATCGTCGGTTTGTCTAGGCATAAAATCGCCCTTTTGGCGCCAAAAAGATACCCCGGTGCATCTGCGACATCTGTACCTTATTGAAATGTACAAGCAGAAGTAAATTGTATATAAATAATATTGATACAGATGCCGCAGAGGCACCGGAATATATTTTCGGCGATAAAAGGATGATTTTATGCCTAGACAACACGACGATTTTGGCCAAATTTTGCTTCATATGGCAACCCGGTAGGGAAGATTGCGTGTGGTTTATATTAATTTAAATATTGTATGTTTTATAATAAATTGATCATTGTGTGTGTTTTATGATAACATAATCATTCAGTGTGTTTTATGATAATAATAAGAAAAAAAATGAGTACTTACGTATTATACGGGAAGCTCAAATACAATTGAGCCAAGCATGGCGCCAATTAATTAATTGTAGTAACCCTTATTTTTCGATAAGTATGTGGTTTATTTATGGTACTTTTCGGTTAGCCGGGTGCCAGTGAAATGTATATATATATATATATATATATATATATATATATATATATATATATGTATATACATATATATATATATATATATAGAGAGAGAGAGAGAGAGAGAGCTTTTTATGCTTTTATAATATCACACCGGTTTGTTCAATACTTTAATATACTTTATTTATTTATTTATTTTATATTATTTACCATTTTTAACAATGTTATGCATTTAACCAGTGGACCTGTGCGAGGATTTCGCACTGCAGTCTAACAATTTTTTGAAATATCTAATATTTTTTAGATGCAGGCTTAAACTTCTAAAGGAAAATTAAGGAAAAAAAAGTATCTTCAAACAACATTAGTCAAGCGAGGATATAACAAATCATACCTTTTATGCTACAGTCGACAGCAAAAAGAGTTGAGCACCGGAACCCCATCAGAAAATTTCAAAATCAGATTCCCCTCCCTCCATTAACAAACGAATCATTTACTTTGAAAAGAAAGCATTCATTTATTTATCCAACGTTGGTCATACAATCGGCGCAAAAAAATGGGATCGAAGATTGAAACCATACGGTTCAATCTTCGATCCCATTTTTTTGCCTTCTTTATTTGCAAAGAAGAATTTATTTTATACATCAAAAGCTTGTAACAGATTCATCGCTTCCTCATTATAAGTATTGAAAAGTTCTTCAAAAGTGAAGTAATTGGGCGCAGCAGCAGGTATGTTTACATCATTCGTAGCAGGTGTCAAAGAATCATTGTCATTCACATACACAGATTCATTCGGAGAAGGGTTGACTGTCGGCATGGAATTTGGAGAAGGAGTCTCGGCATTCACGTACACAAAGTCATTCGGAGAGGGGTTCACTGGCGGCATTGAATTTGGAGAAGGAGTCTCGGCATTTCCATACACAGATTCATTCGAAGAGGGGTTTACTGTCGGCATTGAATTTGGAGAAGGAGTCTCGGCATTTCCATACACATATTCATTCGGAGAAGGGTTTACTGTCGGCATTGAATTTGGAGAAGGAGTCTCGGCATTTCCATACACATATTCATTCGGAGAAGGGTTCACTAGCGGCATTGAATTTGGAGAGTCATACACACATTCATTCAAAGAGTTTGGTGCAGGGGTCCCGGCAGCAGCATACACACCTTCATTCAAAGAGGCGTTCACGGACGACATCGAAGGGTTCCTGGCAGCCTCGTTATCCATCTGTATCGCGGCAGTTGCCGCGGCAGTCTCAGTCATTGTCCCAGTTCTACTCAAATCCATCGGTTCGGACTGGTCACTCAGTCCCCAGTCCAAAACCTCTTCTTTTGGGTTTTCGTAGAGTTTGTATTTAAACATGCGTCGATACCAATTCAAAACGTCCGGTCTGACCACCTGGACCGTTTTTTCCAGAGGAAAAGTCATGAGAGTAATCACTTTATGCAAAGTCGTCGTCGTCGTCGGAGGCACTTTATGCAAAACTGGCGGGGGCGGCGGGGGCGGGGGCATCAACCTACCCTCCGTCACCCGTGCCCCAGAATCTAGATCCAAAAGCACGGGATCGTTGTTCCAGGTACTCGTAGCAGTACTCGTAGCAGTAGCAGTCGCAGTAGCAGTAGCAGTACTAGCAGTCGTCGCAAAGTAGGGCGAGGTCCGGATCGGCGGGGGCGGCGGAAGCTCTTCCTCTTCTTCATCCCCAATCACGGCTTCCTCAATCAGCGGGGTTCTCACGGGTCGTCGGTAAACATGGTCGACAGGATTGGGCCTCGGCACTTCCCGGATCGGGTTGATGCACTCAAAGGGCAAATGGCGCAGTTGATCGGCCCGCAAAATGTGTAGCGAAAAGAAGGACTTGTTGGTGCAGTAGATGAGGTAAATGGTGCCTTCCGGAATGCAGTAGCTCTCGTACGGTCGCAGCGTCTTTTTTTTGTACTTGTACTGGTCGTTGACAGGCAGAAATTTACTTTTCTGCTTCACTTTATGCACATTATGGCGCTCCACGTAGTAGAAGAGCATTTGCACGGCCCCTATCTGGTAGACGTGCACTCTTTCGTCCTCCACTTTCCTCTGGCCAAACGTAAAACAACTCTTGACCAGGAAGAAATTGACCTCGTATTTGAAGCAGGTCCTCGTATCAATGTTTTTCCTCAAGTTGTCCGCCACATCCTTTTTGAGCTTGCGGGCCGCCCAGCTCCAGGGTTTCTCTTCGTACTGTCGCAACGGCTTGACGCTGCTCGCCGTGTCGAGAAAATGTTTCTGGTACCGGCCATTCCACTCGACCAGATTGTAGTAGATGAGCTCCCGCTCATCCATGTAGACGATGAAGCCATAGATTTTGAAATTGCTGACGACTCCCTGAAAGTTGGGGACCCGCGGCAGCTTTTTCACATTTCTCGGGTCATCTATCCGGGTAGGAAAGACATCTGTCTTATTGCTCCGGTCGGTAGCCATCGTGTCTGAGTGACGATGGAATCGAAAGCTCTATTTATACGTATGACTAGGGAGAGGGGCGCGGAGGAGGTCAGAGACTGGAACGCGGAAGAATGCGATGCAGGAAGAAGAAGGGAAATGAACGGAGCATTGACTCGGCTCGGTTCAAGGTCTCGGAAGTGGCGGGAACGCGGTGGGGGGAACGATCGGTTCAAAGTTTTGTTTTTCCTCAGGCAACTGTAAACTATTATCTCCATTTAAACGTCCCGGGACCCCCCCTATTTGCCCTGAAACTATTTTTTAATCCAGTCTTAAAATTTGGTTGGTTTATCCCGAAACGTCTCCATGCGAGCCGAAAAAGCCTTTCATCTTTTTCAGCTCGCTTCCTTTCCAACATTGGTGTCTCTCCCTTTACAAAAAAAAATGCGAGCCGAAGGAAAAATTTATTTTTTTTTTCCTTTGGCTCGCTTCCTTTCCAACATTGGTGTCTCTCGCTTTACAAAAAAAATGAGCCAAAGGAAAAATTTATTTTTTTTTCCTTTGGCTCGCTTCCTTTCCAACATTGGTGTCTCTCGCTTTACAAAAAAAATGAGCCAAAGGAAAAATTTTCCTTTGGCTCATTTTTTTTGCCCTTCTTTAAACTGATTGTTCATCAGCATGCAAAGAAGAAGAAGAAGAAGAAGATAATGACTTTCACCTTACCTTTTTTTAGAGGGGCCCGTAATTTCTCTTGAACGTTCTCAACCAGGACGGGAACGTGATGCCGTACACATCGTGAATCTGGATCACTTGCGGAGGTAGTGAGGGGTAGTGAGGCAAGTCTCTCACCGACCCGTGCTTCAGCAAATCCCGTAGCGCGATGGCTCGCGGCGTCCCCCACGTTTCCAACTCTTCCAGCAAATGATCCTGTCTAATCATAAACATGTTGACATTTTCCCGCGTCAAAAACTCGAGCTGCCGGATGTGGCGACTCCGAGGCCATTGACTATTCCGGAGCGGCCCTTCCACGTCCCCTCTCAGCATTTTATCCACATCCGCGGTGGAAAAATAAACCTCTCCATCGTCTTCGGCCAACACGGCTTCCATTCTATACTCTTTTTGATCGTAAATTGCAACGAGTGTGAAATACGCCATCTTGCCAGAGCGCGCGTCGAGAAATAAACTCTTTCCACTCAAAGCATCCCGAAGGTCACCCGCTTTCCGAAGCGCATCGCCTGCGGAGGCTTTTCAAGGGCATCCGGCCGTCGCGCTTCAGTGGTTTCAAGTAAATGGGAGGGCCTGAAGCGGAGATGCGGGGGGAGGGAAACGTCACGAGGGTCCTCAGCGCCGATTCGGGGGGGTGGGCAACGATTCCTCGCTCTCTGAGGCCTCAAAGGCCCATTTTCATTCTCTGCCGCGTTCAGCATGGCGGCTAATTCTGCTCCCATACATTTACTCGACTTGCTTCCCGAACTCTTGCTTTCCATTTTCAAACTCGTGCCTCTGCACGATAAACTGCACTCTCTCTCCCAGATTCCGCAATTTCTTCCTTACCTGCACGACCGAGGCTCCTACCTCGACTCGCCTCTTCCCTTCTCTCCTCCCTACCTCCGCGTGCTACGACTCTTGCGGCCCGGTATGTACATGGCCCGGCAAAACTGGTCGCACCGTTTCCTCTTGAGCCTCGACCCGGCCACCCTGCACTTTCACCTTTACCACTTTTTACTGGACTGTCATCCGAGCCTCTATAGGCCCCAACCCAAACGGGACTGTCCTTTCCGCGAACCCATCGACCGCATGGCTCGCAACTTGACTTTTTTCATGACCGACTACGTCTGCCTGGACGACCTGACGCTGCTCGCCTATCACCTGAGAGGGTACGGGTTCCTCCTGCTCGACCACTCGTTTCCAGGCCCCGTGCAAAACCTCCGCTTCTACGACTGGACCCGATGCACCCTCGAAACCAACGTCCCGAGAGACATGCTGAACCGCTTCGAGGTGAGCAGTCACTTTCGAGTCACGCTCACCCCGGATCGGACCCTCGTCGTCGAATGCACGCTGCTCGAATGCCCGTGCCCAAGTCGCATCCAGCACCTGACCCCGTTTTCGTTTCAACCGAGTCTAGACTGTCGCACGCTCACCTGGCCCGGAGGCGATCCCATCCGCCTGGCCGCGCATCAAGAATTTCAGCTCAACGAGGACGGGGACGTGGAAGGGGAGACGACCTCGTACGTTCATTACCCCTTTAAAATTTCCATGCAGCACGAACTTGGACTGAAACGACTCAAAAGAGTCGTCCTGGAAAGAAACATTCCCCTTTAAGCTGATGAGGATTTCAGTGAAACGGGGGAGCAGAAAAAAGGGCGGTATTTGTAAAGATGGCTAAACATCTTTACAAATACCGCCCTTTTTTTTGCCGCTGCCTTGTTACCAACCTTGGAACCGTTTTTTTTTTATTCTTTCACTCTAAAAAAAAACAGATTTTTGTAAAGGGAATCGTCTTTTTATTATTATTATTATTATTATTATTATTGACGCACGAATAGAACAGTCAAAGAGTCTCTGCCCTTCCGCCCGCGTCCTTCAGCCCGCGTCCTTCAAAAACCAGTTGGATGAGTAGAGAGGAAGAGAGGGGAGGGAGGAGGAAGAAGGAGGAAAAAGGGATGCAAAGGACGGGTCTTCATTCAAACGCCGACTCTTGAGATGGCCGCTCCTGCCTCTTCTCGTTCCGCCGTGTCTCCGCGGAACCTGCTCGACTTGCATCCGTACATTCTCCAGCATATTCTCCGATACATCCCGCTCGAGGATAAAATGTGCATCCTCTACAAGATGCCCGAATTCAAGCCTTTCCTCGAGCACCGTGCTTCGTACCTAGACTGCCGACTCCCCTTCTCCTTTGACTACCTGCGCTATTTCAACCTGCTCCGGACCGGATGGTACGTGGACCGAAATAATTGGGGCCATCGCCTCTGTCTCCTCCGAAACGAAAACACCCTGCAATTTACCCTGCGTCATTTCCTCATCGATGGCTTTCGGGGCCGGTACGCCCCCAATGCACGCGGCGCCTTCTACAAAGGCACTTTTGAACGCATGCGAGAAGTCATGGATCAGTATTTAAACTCTTACCAATGGATGGAAGATATGCACCTGTTGACCTATCACCTCCCCGGCTACGGCTACATCATGATCAATTTCTCTCCCTACCTCAAAGTGCAAGCAATGCGCTTTTTCGACCGCGGTCTACACGACATTGAGACCAACGTGGCGACGATCCTGAGACCTCGAAATCATCCCTTTAGTCACTTTTCTGTCAGGATCCAAAGAGATCGGCGCCTCCTCGTCGAATGCATCCTGCCGCCCAATGTTCACTGCCGCTGCCAATCCCGCCTTCAAGAACTGACTCCCTTTACGTTTGGAGTCTCGGAAGGCCATCGCTTTCTCACTCGGGCCGGAGGCGAATCCATTCCCTTTGTCGCCTATCAAAAACTGAAGCTGGAAAAGGACGAGAAACATGTCACCTGCATCATTATTTACCACGTCAACCGCGACCTGAACAATACAGTCGCCTTGACCAAACCCATGAAACGCAACCCGGAACTGAAAAGACTTTTAGATGAAGGTAATCCATTTTATAAACGTCAAAAACTAGGCTAAACTGTTTTTTCTTTTTTCCCCGTATAGACTGGTGCCGTCGGCATCAGGGGGAGCAAAAAAAATGCGATACAGGTAAATTTGGAAATTTCCAAATTTACTTGTATCGCATTTTTTTTGCAGACGATGGCTCTCCAACATTGGAACGCTTAAGTCTATGTGAATGGAAAGAGACTGGGAAGTGGGGTGGGGTGGGGTGGGGGGGAATTGAGAGCCGACTGGATAAAGACAAATTTTACTTTTTAACCCACTCGGCGGTCGCTGCGCTCCCGCCTCGCGGGTCAAAAAGTAAAATTTGTCTTTATCAGTCGGCTCTCAATCCATTTCATTTTTTTTTATTTTTTTTTATTTTATCTGAGCTTGTGCTTCTTTTTCGGGTTCCTATTTAGGTCTAGGGGGTTGATGTAAAAGCCGAAACAAACTTTTTTTAGAACTTTGATTAAACTCTGAGCTCAGAGATGCGCTATTCCATCTGTTTCTATATGTGATTGGTTTAATGCGGGATTGTAGATGTGTCCACTCCTATTTTGAACTCTAAAGCGAGAGCTCGATTGTGGTTTCATGCGGGATTATAGATTTGTCAACTACTGTTTTAAACTCTAAAGCAAACGCTTCGTTGGTGCTTTCAGCAAGGAAAATTTTTGCAATGAGATGCGCTCTTATGGACTGCCGCTCTATTAACTCTTAATCCATCCTTATCCAGAAAAAGCTCTTTCATTGAGGAACCCTTAACTGATGTTATTAAACATATACCCCTGAGCCCTTCAAGATGAAAATTGTCAAGCTTCCCTTTAGTGTCAAAATTTAGTGCAAGGCATTCAGTGGGGTTTTAAAGTTGTTATTCTAGTTGCATATTTTTCTGTTGATTCTTTTAAGGCCTCTAAAGATTAACAGGGTAGCGATGCAAGTAAGCTAGATTCAATGCAAAGTGATCTGAAAAGATTTCAGTGCTCTTTTGATAACCTCTGTGTATTTTCTGGATACCAAATACCATCTTCTTGTCCATCCGCTTACATTCATCCATCCGGTTCCACTCATCCGCATGTCCACACTCTCGGCTATACGAGTCAGCCTGCGTCAGTCTGCAAATTTCCCGGAAACCTCGAATCATTTTTATCGTTTCGAGAGTCTACCTAAAGAGTTCAGATTACCCCGTTGCCCCCATTCAGGAATGGAGGGCAACAGGGTACGAGCCCGCCTGAAAGGACATTTCCAAGTCATCCGTCTCATTCTACCCGTTCTCGCAAGCCTGGGTGCCGTGCAATCACCCTCCACCCGTTTCAAGCACTCCTCCCGTCAGTACCCCAGGAACTCTCGAATATGGCTACCCGTGAGAAACGAACCGTGGACTCGCCCGCGCCCGTCCCCCCGTCAACGAGTGACATGGGAACGCAAAGCACGTCAACCAGTGACATGGGAACGCAAAGCACGTCAACCACGGCCTAGCGAGATGAATGCAAACGCAAAGCACGTAAACTGGAAGAATAGGTAGATTGAATCATTAAACAGTGTCACTTGTAAACACATCAGAATCACTCAACTAAAAAGTTGTGGGAAAATTTGAAAACTGTTTAGAATGTCACGAAACGTCAAAATATTTTTCAAACTGAAATCTGAGTCCCCTGTCGAAATATATAGAAAAAAAAAAAAAAAAAAAAAAAAAAAAAAAAAAAAAAAAATTGTAACTGGATTTTTTTTTTTTTTTTTTTTTTTTTTTTTTTTTTTTTTTGTAGGGTTATGAGCTTAGACTGTCAACTCAGATTTCAGTTTCTAAAATATTTTGAAAGCTCTAAGTCTGGCTTGTCAAAAAAAAAAAAAAAAAAAAAAAAAAAAAAAAAAAAAATCAGTAATTTTTTTTTTTTTTTTTTTTTTTTGACGAGTTAGACCCTGAGATTTCAGTTTGTAAAATATTTTGAAAGCTCCAAGTCCAACACGTCAAAAAAAAAAAAAAAAAAAAAAAAAAAAAAAAAAAAAAGTGTAGGGTTATGGGCTTTTGTTCGTCTTTCATAAAAACATTCATTCGATTCCATTCTTTGGTTCGAAAAAACACTGCTTTGGAATGGTTATATTTTCCCAAGACTGTTTGTATACTCGTAAACCATAATGGCACCCTCAAAAACTGGCAAAATGTAAGTAACAGGTTCACATTTATAATTGTTTTCATCTTTATCACTTTTATGAATGATTCTACTTTGGCACACAGCGGTCAGTAAAATCTTTGGAAATCGATTTTCCTGGACATTTTCTTTCCATTCGAAGGGACAAATGTTTCTTTCTGTGAAAAAAACTAGCTCAGAAAGAAACATTTGTCCCTTCGAATGGAAAGAAAATGTCCAGGAAAATCGATTTCCAAAGATTTTACTGACCGCTGTGTGCTAAAGTAGAATCATTCATAAAAGTGATAAAGATGAAAACAATTATAAATGTGAACCTGTTACTTACATTTTGCCAGTTTTTGAGGGTGCCATTATGGTTTACGAGTATACAAAGTCTTGGGAAAATATAACCATTCCAAAGCAGTGTTTTTTCGAACTAAAGAATGGAATCGAATGAATGTTTTTATGAAAGACGAACAAGTTTTTTTTTTTTTTTTTTTTTTTTTTTTTTTTTGACGAGTTAGACTTGGAGCTTTCAAAATATTTTAGAAACTAAAATCTGAGTTGACACTCTAAGCCCATAACCCTACAAAAAAAAAAAAAAAAAAAAAAAAAAAAAAAAAAAAAAAAAAAAAAATTGTAATTTTTTTTTTTTTTTTTTTTTTTTTTTTTGACAGGTTAGACTCTGAGTTTAAACGTTACACTCTGTACAAAAATTCTTGGAACGGTTCAACTTTGACAATCATTTTAAACACAGTTTTAAGGATTTCTTTGTTACTGTTCAACATGCCTCCGCGTCCCGTCAAACCACTCCGCAAAGTCCAACCACCGCCTAAAGACCGCACAGATTTTATCTGTTACAAAAAATTCCTGTATAAAAAGACCAACTCTTTCCCCTGCCCTCACTGCTCTAGTTTTGTTTTACCCAAAGATTACGAGAAACATTGTAAAAAACTCCATACATTAGATACATTGTACTGTTGCGCTTGGTGTTTTGGAAATAAAACTTGGCCCTCTAAATGTAAATGCGAACATGCCATTCACCTGATGGAATGCGCTCGACATTTTTTGACTCTCCATGCTCCCCCTCCTCTACAAACCTTTGTCTCGTCCGCTTTCGACAGGAGGCCTCTCTGCCCCTCGAAACATTTTTTCGATCGCACTCCCGACCCGCAGCCCCGGGCTTACGAACCCATCTGGCCTATGCCTCTGTCTCCCAACCCCATCCGGTTCGATACCGACTCACTCAACCGGGCCACATCCTGCGTTCGCACGTACCTCGATCTCGGGAAGGACGCCGAATGGCATCACGTGATCGTGCGATCCATAGCCTTCCAGAGTTTCCTCGAAGCCATGGATTCGGACGAAGGTCGCACGCGCACTCTCTCATTCTCCTGCTGGTGCGACGGGGGCAAGTACGAGGAGGCTCGACATCGCCAGCACCGCCATTTGATCACAGTGTCCCCGCCCTCTCCCCATTTCGAAAGAAACGTCTGGAAAAAGATTAAAATCAACCGAGAAGACAGGCCCGGTCCGCGTTTCCGCATCATCCATAAGCAACCCATTAAATCCGCATTTCATCTGGTCAACACTCTAGGCTACCTCAGCCAACGCGAGTCTGTCTGCGATTTTTCCGGGGACGAGACCCAAGAAACCCCGAATCATTTTTATTGTTTCGAAAGCCTGCCGAGAGACTACCGGCTCCCTCTCGTCCTGCAATGGGAAGGCGGGCTCCAAGAACACTTGAATCTCGAATTCCGAAACCTGAAATGGGGTGACTTGATGCACGCCGACCTCACGTTCGTCCGAGGAAAGTGGCGTCTCCTCGTCCAAAACATTCCAGGCATCCGGTTCGGACTCGTTCTACCCGTCGCTCCCGATACGGTACCCTCCCTCCAGCCCACGAATCGATTCCTCCATCTCCTGAACGGTCGAAAACTCTATTTCAAAGACCTTCGTCGCTCCGGTCGCTCGAATGCCGAAACGTGGCTCAGGGAGCAAGCCGACATGACTTTTTATGAAACGGTAGGCAAAGACGCGTGGACCCCGAGGCCTTTCCATCAGAAACTCCTCAACGAATTCAAGCCCCTCGTCGAAAGAAACACGCAACTCGAATCCAAAGTCGCGGCCTTGCAAAAAGAGGGCGAAGCTTTGCAACTGGAAACGGTCGCATGGCGCGCCAAGCACGAGGTCGCCGAGCAAAGGGTCCAGTCTCTGCAGGAAAAAAATGAATTTTAGAATTTTAGAATATTTTAGAAACTGAAATCTGAATTGACAGTCTAAGAGCTCATACCCCCTACAAAAAAAAAAAAAAAAAAAAAAAAAAAAAAAAAAAAAAAAACTGAGGGTTATGGGCTTAGACTGTCAACTCAGATTTTAGTTTCTAAATTATTTTGAAAGCTCCAAGTCTGGCTCGTCAAAAAAAAAAAAAAAAAAAAAAAAAAAAAAAAAAAATTGTAACTGAATATTTTTTTTTTTTTTTTTTTTTTTTTTTTTTTTCCGAGTTAGACTTGGAGCTTTCAAAATATTTTAGAAACTAAAAATCTGAGTTGACAGTCTCAGCCCAGTCTAAGCTGGCTTGTCAAAAAAAAAAAAAAAAAAAAAAAAAAAAAAAAAAAAAAAACTGAGGGTTATGGGCTTAGACTGTCAACTCAGATTTTAGTTTCTAAAATATTTTGAAAGCTCCAAGCCTGGCTCGTCAAAAAAAAAAA